>OV656840.1:16675000-17875000 GCA_927399475.2 Acleris emargana | reverse complement strand
CGGATTATCTGTAATAAAATACTTTTTGATATCTTGTTCGCCCGTCGCCCGTTGTTGTAGCCCGTCGAAGAATACAGCTGGGCTGGGCAGCATTTGGGAAACTGCGTCAAGTCTTTTCATCGCTCATACCGCAAAGTCTAAAGACGAAAGTCTTTAACGAGTGTGTCCTGCCAGTAATGACATACGGAGCCGCGACGTGGACACTGACAGCGCGATTGGTCCACCAATTTAAGGTCGCTCAGCGGGCTATGGGGAGGGCTATGCTTGGAATATATCTGAAGGATCGAATCCGAAACGAAGTGATTCGACAGAGAACCAAGGTTGTCGATATAGCCCAAAGGATTAGCAAGCTGAAATGGCAGTGGGCCGGTCACATCTGTCGCAGAACCGACAATCGTTGGGGAAGACGTGTTCTTGAGTGGAGACCACGGCTTGGCAAACGTAGTGTGGGACGCCCTCCAGCTAGATGGAGCGATGACATAAAAAAAGGCAGTGGTTGGAAACAAAAAACTCAGGACCGAGCTCAGTGGCGTGCCATGGGAGAGGCCTATATCCAGCAGTGGACGGAAATGTGCTGATGATGATGATGATGATCTTGTTCTAGTAAATCATGTCAGTTGGTAATGTTGGTACAAGGGGCAACTGTGCCCAATTATGCTAACCCGACGGAACGAGTGCGGGACGATCATTTCCAATCGAAATAAGAAATGGGCCAGTTTTTGATTGGACCTTTTTGGAAAGGGACAAACAGACAATTTGCGAATGGGACCTTATGCCCTTATGCAAACCCACCTCGTTAGTCGAAATCGAGCCATTCGTTCAGCCTCTACGAGGGAACAAAATACCATACGTTATACAGTGTGTGGCCCAAAACCGGGGATAATATTAAAAACAGGGGCTCTATAGATCACCGGTAATTACATTATAATGGTCTTACCTAATTAAAATCCAAACTTAACTTTCAGTTTTTTTCTAACAAACTTAATCGCAAATTCAATGTAATGCAAACACCGCTCAACTTGACCGATTGAGTTCGTTCTGCATCGTACTTATGTCGCAAAAAGTCTAAATCTACCGCGTGTTGTCAATGGCGCCCTGGGGACCGATTTTTGACTTTCGAGCGCTCGATTTCAAAAGTGAGCGGTAGAAAATATTCGAATGCGAAAAATTTTCACGATTTATTTTCGAATGGCCCCAAATTCCATATTTTTGAGATTCTCACTCGAAACTAGAGGGATTGACTAAATAGTATTGTTAAGTTGGAACTTGTTTCATTATACGCAGAAAGTCGATGTTTTACCGGTTATTTTATTCATATTTTAATTTCGAATAAATGTGTGAAGCTATCAAAAGATGAAATCATAACAAGCAGTTTAATATTTCAGTGCCAATAAGATTTTTTTACGCTTATTTTACAAATTCTTGGCTGGTTATAAATGTAGGAAAAATGAAACGCTTTCTCGTCTCTGGATGTCTATGGCATTGTGCTAGGTTTGTTTATGCTTCGTGTATATATACCCAACAGATTTGAAAGATGTCAAATGATACTTCCTATTGATAGAATTCAAAACGAATGCCACGGACCACTCGTGTTCGTATTTTCAATCGCTCGCAAGTCAAAAATACCATTTCATTGTTTTTTGTCACTTTCGAGTGAAACTTTCGAGCGCTCGAAAGTCAAAAATCGGCCCCCTGTACTCAGACATACCTCGTACCAAATGACCAAGCGACGATATCGCGACGGGAAAATACATTACCTACGATTTTTAACTTTGTAGGCTGTTTCCTCCAAAATTATAGACTTTGTAATAATAGATTCTTGTGATAGTTAATTGAAATGTTCTAAAGAATCCCCATTTAATTTTTTCGCCCCGGTTTTGGGCCACACACTGTATACATACATACATACAGGTCAAAAAGATTACCCTCCTCCTTCGGCAGTCGGGTAAAAAAAATAACCTCCTTCTCCGCAAGGCTCGGAACCGGTTTACAAAATAGCGGTTAATACCGGGTTATTTCGGTTTTGCTAACGTAACGTAACGTAGCCCGCGGCTGGCCGGTGCGCGCGTCCAGCACGGTAACATAACCAAGGGTACCTCGCCGTCGTGCGCGCGCCAGGTGGCCCGCGGCTGGCCGGTGCGCGCGTCCAGCACGGTAACATAACCAAGGGTACCTCGCCGTCGTGCGCGCGCCAGGTGGCCCGCGGCTGGCCGGTGCGCGCGTCCAGCACGGTAACATAACCAAGGGTACCTCGCCGTCGTGCGCGCGCCAGGTGGCCCGCGGCTGGCCGGTGCGCGCGTCCAGCACGGTAACATAACCAAGGGTACCTCGCCGTCGTGCGCGCGCCAGGTGGCCCGCGGCTGGCCGGTGCGCGCGTCCAGCACGGTAACATAACCAAGGGTACCTCGCCGTCGTGCGCGCGCCAGGTGGCCCGCGGCTGGCCGGTGCGCGCGTCCAGCACGGTAACATAACCAAGGGTACCTCGCCGTCGTGCGCGCGCCAGGTGGCCCGCGGCTGGCCGGTGCGCGCGTCCAGCACGGTAACATAACCAAGGGTACCTCGCCGTCGTGCGCGCGCCAGGTGGCCCGCGGCTGGCCGGTGCGCGCGTCCGGCACGGTAACATAACCAAGGGTACCTCGCCGTCGTGCGCGCGCCAGGTGGCCCGCGGCTGGCCAATGCGCGCGTCCAGCACGGTGACATAACCAAGGGTACCTCGCCGTCGTGCGCGCGCCAGGTGGCCCGCGGCTGGCCGGTGCGCGCGTCCAGCACGGTGACATAACCAAGGGTACCTCGCCGTCGTGCGCGCGCCAGGTGGCCCGCGGCTGGCCGGTGCGCGCGTCCAGCACGGTGACATAACCAAGGGTACCTCGCCGTCGTGCGCGCGCCAGGTGGCCCGCGGCTGGCCGGTGCGCGCGTCCAGCACGGTGACATAACCAAGGGTACCTCGCCGTCGTGCGCGCGCCAGGTGGCCCGCGGCTGGCCGGTGCGCGCGTCCAGCACGGTAACATAACCAAGGGTACCTCGCCGTCGTGCGCGCGCCAGGTGGCCCGCGGCTGGCCGGTGCGCGCGTCCAGCACGGTGACATAACCAAGGGTACCTCGCCGTCGTGCGCGCGCCAGGTGGCCCGCGGCTGGCCGGTGCGCGCGTCCAGCACCACGACGTGTCCGCCCGCCAGGCCGCACGCCACCCACGCGCCGCCGCCGCCCACGCACATGCAGCGGATGAACGACGTCGCGCTCGCAGGCAGCTGCCAAACATATCTTACATTGTTTATAAATTAAACAGCAGTATGTGCCCACTAAATAAGTGGGGACTTAATTAATTTTAACGGGGATTTTAATTTCGTGGTAAGTATCACTACATAGTATAAAACAAAGTCGCTTGCGCTGTCTGTCCCTATGTATGCTTAAATCTTTAAAACTACGCAACGGATTTTAATGCGGTTTTTTTTAATAGATAGAGTGATTCTTAAGGAAGGTTTATATGTATAATACATTCCACGCGGGCGAAGCCGCGGGCGGGTCGCTAGTGTAATAATAATTTACAACTACCTATCGACATCACTATTCGATTCAATATTTTTATTTCAGTCTCAATTATGACTTACTTCTTCTTTCTTTTTCTGTTAATAATAAATTCAACATTTTGCGGTAGCTCATTAGAATATCCCAGCTCAACTTGCCTTAAGTTCATGCGTGTAGTTGCACGCCCTCGCGTCGATGACCTTGAGCGTGGCGTCGGTGGTGGCGGCGATCACCGCCGTGGACGGCCCCGGCAGGGTGCGCACGATGCTCACGGGCGACTTGATGTTGTCCAGCTGTGGACATACGGGACAGATTAGCGTGCTACAGTTACACCGTGAACCGGGGTTACTTTGCTTATTTGATAGCAACTACCATTCCACACAAACATGTATTTTTTGAGGAGATGAAATACGCCTCCATATATTTTTTTCGCCACTGGTGACGGAGATAAACGCTCCTTAAGAAAGTTAAAGTAGTACGGTCTTTTTTCGTATGAATGGTTAGTGTGCTTTTTGTCTTGATTTTTGAGGTAAATAAACTTCAAATGAATGATCTCTTATGTTAAGCAAATCTAATTGGTGATATCGAAGAAAAACCGATTGATGCTACACAAAACCAACCGTTGTAGAGATCACTGGGGAGGCTTATGTCGAGCAATAGACATCTTTCGACTGGGTAGAGTCAAGCGTCAACTGGAGCAGAATCAAGCAAAGATGATCTCAGCCTCTGTGAACAAAAATATAGGTACGTGGATGATATAAGTGCGACTGACCTGCGAGACGACGCTCTCCATGAAGGGGTCCCAGATGTGCACGACGCTGTCCGTGGACACGGCCAGCCGCAGCCCCTCGAGGAAGGTCAGGGACAGCACGCCCTTCTTGTGTCCCGTGTACGTCCAGTTGCACTGCGTCGTCGCGTTGCCGTCGCCCTGAGGAATATGGCACAAGTCAATTTTATTTGTAGATTACCTTTTAAGACACATTGCAGAATTTCTATAGTAGTTTATAATACAAATTCTCATAATGAAAGCGCTTATGATATGAGAACTGAAGTTAGGTCAGAAAGCGAGGCGAATCGAGTGTCTCAATAATAGGTACATACGTAGTGTTTTGTATTGCATAGATTATTTTTTCTTTTAGATTACGAGTATATAATGTTTTTCTTTCTTTTTCTTTATTCTTCGACCTTCTGGATCAAGAACATAAATTGCTAGACAAGCGTTGCCGCGGTTGAAGAAATGTTAGGTTTAGCAAGAAAAAGGCAGTTTTAGGCAGATTCCCACCAACAATAGTGAAGAGGATATAAAGAAGAATAAATTTCCACACGAATTAAGTAATTAGGTGCACAGAAATCAGGGGCACAGGATCTTTTCTCGCGAGCCGCTCACGAAGCTGCGGTCACCCTCGAGGCAGTGCAGCTACTCGACGCTTTGCGATTGCCCCGCGAACATCTGGAGTTCAACCTCCTTCAGGCTGATTCACTAGTTTCAAGCTCAAAGAGGAACTAGGCAGGGCATTGGGCAAGACGGGAAGACAGGAGCGGCCAAGGTAAGGGAAACAATCATTTGGCAGTTCGCCTGTCCGATGATCAGATGTTTTGGTTAGGTTATCGGGAGGGAACTGGATAAGGCAAGCGCAGAACTGGACACCTTGGAGAAGGCCTTTGCCCAGCAGTGAGTTGATTGGATGGATGCTGTGTGTACCTGGTTCCGCAAAGACCAGAGGCGCACGGTCTTGTCCCGCGAGCCGCTCATGAAGCTGTGCTCGCCGTCGAGGCAGTGCAGCGACTTGACGCAGTGCGTGTGCCCGGCGAACGTCTGCAGCTTGATCTGCTTCAGGTTGAACCGCGCCTCTTTCTGCGGGCGACCGATCTCGTGCTCCCAGTAGATCAGCCAGTCGCCGCGGAGATGCCTGCATCAATCAATCAAGGCTACGGTGAAGAAGATATTTACTGCTGGCTTTTCCCATCTCTGTCTACGAGTTCGTCCGCGCAGAAGTCGTTTATCGCTATCTTCTCAAAACCTGCCGGATTTTCCTTTACAAAAAAATACACTATTCTCTACATCCTTCTCCCACGGGCACGGAAGCGAGAATACGGAACAGGAAACAAATAAACAATACGAATAAAAGTAAGAACAATTTGGCAAGTTCCAAGGCTATATCAATATTGGAGAAGGCAAGGTGACTGCTATTACACGAATCCTTTCTCCGCTACGCAGCCCACCACGGCAACCTGCAAAAAGGTTGCACAACCATGTTAAACAAATATATCGCAGCGATACCAGCTGCCCCAGAATGGCATCCTAACAAAAAACTGTGAATATTGACCTGTTAGTCTTGACCCCGTTGTCCATCTTGTAGGCGACGACGTCGAGCCCGGCCTCCTGGCGCGCGGCGGCCCGCTCGCCGGCCACGTCGATGCGGTTCCCCACCAGCGTCACGTTGGAGCCGAAGCTGTTGGAGCCCGACACGCCCGCCGGCCGCGCGCTCAGCGGCTCGTCGCTGAACGAGGACTGCACGCGCTGCCGGAGCGGGGACCTGCTAACACCTTGCTAGCTTAATTATTGTACACCAGAATCCAACTTTGAAAAATAAAATAAAAAAGTCGACGAATTATGACAAGTGGGGTATCATTGTACAAGTATTTAAAAATCATCCTTTGGTTTCTTTCATTTTTCATTTTGAACGATCATTAAGGATTTATAACGATTTAAAGTTGGTTAGCATCAGTCGGGTTTTTTAAAGCTTGCTTTTTAAACGACTTCGAAAAAAAGGAGGAGTTTCTCATTTCTTGTTTGTCTCAGTATTTGTTTTGTTTTATTGATAATGGGTTTACTCTTGACTAACTTGCTCTTGGAGGACGAAGAAGAATTAGGTTTATTTTCCTATCTTCATAAGCTGAAAATGGCATTATCGAACAAACGTAATTAAACTTTATGGCCTTGATGGTAGATTCAAAGTCCCACTTACAAAAAACTCCCTGTTTGTAGTATGACGGGCCTTACGAGGTTAATGCACCATGCATTAGAGGCATCAGAGGTTAGCCCCAGAACTCTAGGTTATCCTACAAGATATAAGTCGCGGAATGAAAGGGATAGTCACATTTCGACGGTATTACAACGAATCTATAAGTTTCTGGTACCCAATTGACGAAGGGACTGCTTTGTTGCTAACGACAATGCTAGTCTCTAATGTCGTCAATTTAAGACAGCGCTCCATGCTCTCCGCGCCTTAGAACCTGTACAACAAGAACATTGGACATACCTCTCTATAAGTTGTCATGCCGTGGAGACTCCGGAACTCTGTAAAAATATTATTTCCCCTAAGTACAAGACGAAAATACTTACCTTTAATATAAGAAGCCTCCAGCATAATTTTACAAACTTTCGGATTGCATTAGCACGTTTCGACACTATATTCGACGTTATAGTTCTGACGGAATGTTGGCTAAAGGAAGGATTTATAATCGAACAATTAGACGGCTACACTTCTTATCGAACTGAGAAGTCCGGAAACCAGGCAAGTGGAGTGGTTGTGTACATAAGAAATGTGTGGAATGCCCACGTGAGCGAACCACCAATCCAGGATGCTGATTGTTTGTTTGTCAAGGTCCCAAACTGTTTTTCGTTAATTGCAATATATCGATCCCCCTCTGTTGTTAACATATGCCCATTTTTAAGCTCATTGGAATATTTTATAAAAAGCAATAATAACCGCTCTGAACTTATAGTCACAGGTGATATTAATATAAATATCTTAAATGACGACAGTCAAACTAGCGAGTACCTATGCCTCATGGCCAGTCTGGGATTACGACCCGCAGTAAACATGCCCACCAGGAAAACTGCTTGCCTGGACCACTTTTTCGTTGGAACTAAAAACCCAACTGCAGCAGTCGTATGCAATACTGACATAACTGACCATGACATCATTGTGCTCGGCATATCGTCTAAATTAAAAATAAAAAAATGTAAATCTGATAGAATAATTAAGAAGTTAAACTATGACGCTATATGCTCGGAACTGAGCGGCACAGACTGGGAGGAAGTCACAAACAAGACATCACCCTCGGCGGCTGCTGACGCATTTTTTTCTGTTCTATCTACTATTATAAATAAACATACAGTATTAAAAACCATAAGTAGCTCAAAGTTCAAACTAAATCCATGGATCACTCCAGGACTCATTAGATGTTCCAAGCACAAGGATAAATTACACTCTATTTCTCGTAAAAACCCAAATGATTTAACCGCAAAACTAATCTACTCGCGATACAGAAATTACTACATCACTCTAATTCGAAATATTAAAACAGAATATGAAAGAAAACAACTAACCGAAAACCAAAATGATCCAAAAAAACTGTGGGCTAGCATAAAAAATATTATACAAGTACAACAGGGTAAAGAAAAACCTAGTTTTACTTGTATTAAACCAAGTATAAAGGAGTCTTTAAATCACCTTAATGATCATTTTTCCAAGGTCGGCGAAACATTAGCAAACGAGCTGCTGGAACTTTCTGGGGAAACTGAAGTGACGCTCGCCTCCAAGGTTTCCGTCCATAAAACTCCCTCGAATTCCTTCTTTATGGCCCCCACTGATAAGTATGAAATCGAGGGAATAATAATGGGCCTCAAGACTGACATAGCACCAGGCGTGGACGACATAAGTAATCGCCTCCTGAAACTTGCCAAAAAATCCATCGCGGAACCGCTCTCAACAATCTGCAATCTGAGTCTGGAGACAGGATGCTTCCCAGGGGCCTGGAAAATGGCTGCAGTCACTCCCATACACAAAGGAGGTGATAAAGAAAATCCTAACAACTACCGACCAATATCTCTCTTGCCTAGCTGCTCAAAAATTCTAGAAAAGTTGGTAAATAGAAGACTAGTTGCATTCTTGGAGTCGAATGCCTTACTTTCGGAACGACAGTTTGGTTTCAGGAAGAGCAAATCCACAGAAGACGCTGTTTCTCTCCTAACGCAAATCATCTCTTCCACCCTGGATAAAGGACTTCCATGCGTTGGCGTCTTCCTGGACCTAGCTAAGGCGTTCGACACGGTATCTGCGGCTATTCTACTAAGAAGACTTGAGCTTTCGGGGGTGAGAGGTACAGCACTGGCTTGGTTTCGGAGTTACCTGACTGACAGACAACAATGCACTAAGTTTGAAAACACGTACAGTGATGTAAAATCAGTGACTTTTGGCGTCCCACAAGGGAGTATTCTGGGCCCTACCCTTTTTCTGGTTTACCTTAATGATTTGGCATGGCTTCCTATCGACAAAGCTGAAATTATCTGTTACGCGGATGACACGGCAATTTTATTTCAAGGGCCTACATGGGAGCGATGTTTTGAAGCTGTACAGGAAGGGATGTCGTCGGTAGCTGCCTGGCTGGCGGATAATCTCTTGACTGTTAATGCAGCAAAAACTAAAGTCTTATGTTTTTATAAAACTGCTTCGTCGGCACCCCTAATCGAGCCTTCTATTAAATTACACGCAAGACCATGTTTGGGCCTGCATGCATCGGCATGCAACTGCAGTACTATTGGAAGAGCTTCGTATATTAAGTACCTTGGCATCCTTGTGGACGAGAAGCTTAATTTTAAAAAACACATCGAGGCTTTGTCGGCTCGCATTCGAAAATTAGTGTATACAATGAAGCTTCTCAGAAATGCTGCAGAAATGTCTCTCCTGAAAACTGTCTACGTTGCCATTGGTCAGGCAATTTTGACTTACTGCATAACAGTCTGGGGCGGTTCAGCCAGCTCAGTATTTCTAACCTTGGAAAGAGCCCAAAGGTACCTGCTTAAGGTTATGATTAGAAAACCACGCCGTTTTCCCACGTCGGAGCTATATAGGGAGCTTGGTGTTTTGAGCGTACGCAAGCTGGCCATAGAAAGGATAGTTCTCCAGTTGCATCGGAAGGTCATCATCGGTCAAGAGTACCAGAAAATGCTGCAAAAACGCGTTTTTAACTTGCCCGTCCCCCGCACGAGGACCGCTTTTTCCAGGCGCTTCTCAGACTATTTTCACCCACAAATTTACAACAAGGTGAATAAAGCCTGCTGTTTCAGTGGCTGCTCTGTTCCTAATGCTAAAATTTTAATAAGAAAGTGGATCGGCTTGCTTGACTACAAGCAGACTGAACAACTTCTAGAGGCCACAAAGTGAATCTAACTACTTGGTACTTTTTCTCTTTTCGCTTGTACTTCCTACTAACACGATGCACACACATACATACATACACAAACACGTACACACTCACACTCAAACCCTTTACCTATGTACTCAACTCCGGCAGATTCTGGCACTGGCATCATCAAGCCTTTTGGTTAGTTAATTTTGTAATAATAATAGTAGTTTTAATTTTAGTTTAAATTGTTTGCTATCTTAACCAGCACAAGCGCAGGACATTTGTAATTTGTAATCGGTAACCATGGTTCGGGCCCCACGAGACAGGCGTCGCCTAGTGTGGTGGTCATAGGCAATTGTTTTTGTAATGTAAAAATAATGTTTGGTAAATAAACAATTTTTATTTTTTTATTTATTTTTTTATTTACCTGATGCTGACAGATCAAATTGATGGTGTCGCCGTTTTCATGACAGAGCTCGATGGTGTTGCTACTTACCCGATGTTACCCGATGTGGACGAAGGCACTTCGGGAGTTTGCGGCAAAGAGCCCTGATTGCGTCGCAATTTTTGCAATGAGGGTTTCCGCGCATCAGTTTTTTCACTAGATGGCGCCTCTGGAAAGTATGGTCTTTTTGACAGTTGATATTTAGTAAAAAATATAAATTGAAATAATTTTGTACCTAAATATTTGAAATGTGTGTATATATCAAGTGAAAAAGTAAATTGTCACTAGTTTGGTCTTCTTCTAGAAATATATTTTAACATCAACTGTCAAAAAGACCTCACTTCACAGGCGCCATCTTGTGAAAAAACGGATGCGCGGAAATCCTCATTGAAGTATACGAGTATGGTGTATACCAAAGACATTCCAGTTTACCTGTTCGATTTTCTTACCCGATAGTGACGGAGGCGCTTCGCTCGTGCTTCCGACAGAGCGCCCTGATGGTGTCGCTGTTTTTAAGACAGCGCTCGATAGTCTCCACGCCGACGAACCGCGAGAAAGTGCCGTACGCCTGCTGGGCCAATTCCTCGTTGAATACCATTAGTAGTTCCTCTTGCGCCTGGAGGAATAAGAAGTCAAGTTTACAACTTAATTGTACAAATAATTGTGTACACAAACTTAGAAAAATCCAGTGATGCAGTTAGTTGCGTTTCCTCCAGTGTAAGGTTTGTTTTTATGGAAATGAGTGGGCAAACGAGAACCCAGGCCACCCCATGATATGGTCTCCCCTTGTTTTACCGCACTAATTTCATCGAATGTAACCTTTCAACGAATTTCACTTCATCTCTTCAACGAATACCCTGATGTTTTCAGGTTATTTTAAACATTAAATTACGTAGGTTAGGTTCTGTAAGACCTGTGACTATCATAGAATCTAAACTCCTGCGCTTACAAAAACAAAAAAAATAGTTTCCGCAAAACTACAGGCATTTTTAGTTTGGTTCATCCATGCCTTCTAATATTCGTTTGTTACGCTTTATCAGCGGAGATATCCATCAACCCAAAATTAATTTAAATTAGTTAAGCGGTTTATTGAACGCATGAATTTTGAAAAATGCCAATCCTAAAGGTCAAAATCAAGGTGGTATGTATACATATAGTATATAATAATGAGTAAATAGAGACTCCATGGATTCTAGTACATACCACAGTATGGCACCAAATGTCCTAACCCTAGTTGTTATATGTATAAGTCGAGTACAGTACTGACAGTGAGGCGCGTCTGGTCGGGCCGCTCGGACAGGTCGGGCGGCGTGCAGGCCAGGTCAGGCAGGTCAGCGCGCAACACGCGGCCGTCGCGCACGGTCCACTCCGCCGTGCTGCCGTCCCGGCACAGCTCCAGGAAACCCTCCGCCTTGCCCTCGCTTGGCTCCAGCTCCGACTGGAAACGGCCGATTACGACAGACCATCCAAGTTTCAGGCAGTATCATTGCAAAACATCCCTTTTACTGCCACATATTTGATATGTTTAAACATCAATACCTAATAACGTAACATGAAACCAGTAAATTACGGGTTTTCGCTTTGGTCATAAAATAATCTAAAGAAAATTAATAATTTAGTCAATAACGACTTAAAAAGAACAATATATAAAGTTCATTTTTCATTATCAATTGTAAATTGCGTTATTTAACACTTTTCTACAATTTGATATAGGACATTTCCTTCGCTACAGTCAATAGTTAAAAGCATAATTTTAAAAACCAATGCGAGTACCTTTTCTATGCTTGACTCCTCCTGTTTATGCCAGTTATCCAATTTGCCAGTTGCTTTATCGAACGCCAAGAAAAACCTGTAAACGGTTAAATATTTTAAAAACAAATACATACTCCAATGATCTTTCAAATCATCCTAGGTCAGCACCACGACGATTAAAGCATGTCTTATTTCAACTTTTAAAATATGCTCAATCGTCTTATTTTTCTTATACACACATACTCATTTCATATTCATTTGATGTTACCTCTGCAATGCCGGCACGCACAGATGTTTCCTGGTCATCTCGGGGCCGACCCTGAGCGCGAGCGCGTGGAAGGCGTCGAGCAGCTTCCGCGCCAGCGCCCGCCGCGCCGCCACGCCGCTCGGGTACGCGCAGCGGCTCGTCGACGCCAGCCGGAGCGACGGCTGCAGGATGGACTTTAGGAACGTGTCCTGGGGACAATACAACGAGGTTTGTACAATGACTGAAGTGGTGGCGAATTTGTACGCGTAGAAATCGTTTACCGCCACTCCTATTTATTTCCAGCCAGTCACAACGCTATCAGCTCCTTTCGTGACAGATACTGTCATCTGTCAGCTGCGAGGCACTGACCTGCAGCTGCTCCATGACCTTGCCGTCGGACATGTAGGGCACGAGGTACTTGACGAGCTGCAGGCACGCGACCGCACCGCCCTCCAGCGGGGCCGACAGCCGCCGGCGGCACGACGCTATCAGCTCCCCCATGTGCGGGAGGTACTGGAAGATGATCAGCTGCTCGCCGTACATGGCTGCCACAAGAAAAAAATATTGGGATTAGATAAGGGATAAAAAATGCTGAAGTTGACTGCAGTGCTGTCTTACTCTTTCTCTGCTAAAGCAAAAAGCAAATTTTCGCTGGTTTTTTTTAGATTAGGACAGCAATAAACTTCTGAATCTAGTAGTCATTACTCACCTACAATAGAAGTAAGGCACTTTATCACCTTCATAGCATTTCTATCGCCCACGACTTTGCTGTTAGCTATAGAAATGTCATCGAAGTCGTCCCTCACATCGCCTTCCCACGGCGCCAAGTTGTCTTTGCCGATGTAACAGAGCGTCAACATTTTGAGCAGATTTCTTGTTATATACCTGCAAGTCAATACAGGACCCAGTCTATGCGCCAGCCATATCAGGCTTTCAGAGCTCATATCCGATATCTTACAAACATTCTGTTCCTCACTCTCCTGGATACTATCTTCGTTAATGCTACGACAAGGTGATGTAGCATCAGAATGTCTATTAAAATCTGGACTCTTAATTTGCCTCGCCTGGGCTTCTTTCGTTTTGTCATCATCATCCCCAAAATGTAAATAACTTGTGAACATGCTGATTTTTTTGGGTATCTCTATTGTAGGAGACATTGCACCTCGCGTTGGACCTTCTTGCACAGGACTGTGATCTTTAGTGATAAGAATATTGAGATCTTTCACGGGATGAGGTCGAACAACGGAAGGGCTCAAATCTTTTGCGCCGAAAACCTCAGCTGATGGCGAAGGCGTTTGCAGATCGTGCGAGTTCACGTTCAGCGTGTACGAATCCATGGAGTCTGCAGGAGACTTGCTTCTACTGCTGCGGCTCGGTAACCGCTCTTTATCGGTTTCAAAATGGAACAGCTCATTTTCGCTCCTATTATCAGCGTCCTTTTCCTTCATTGACTCATTCAGTTCCGCCATTTTGTCTACACTTGGCGTCATGACATGTTCGGAACCGTAGGACGTATCAGGTGAGAAGATGTCGGTAGTAGAGAGAGCGCTTTTGAGGTTATCGTCAGAGTATCTCGGCTTTTTATTGGCCATGTACCTGTGGTGGCACAAGTGCCCGGGAGATCCCACTTCGGTAGTCACATCTTTATACCCACCCACTGCTTCTACTAAATGCTGAGTGAAGTTGTCCAGAAAGCACTGCAAGCCCAGCCTCACCATCAGTTGGAGAAGGAATATGTTATGGTACAGTTTGACAAACTTCTGTTTATTTGCGAGCCCTGAAGACGACACGGCGTCGAGATCTGTTACTTTATGATGATCTGGTTTATCTACCACAAAATCGTCGTCTTCGTAAAGATTTAGAATATGCTTGAGGAGCTTGGTTCTCGTAGCGGCGGGCCCTAAAGTCTTGCTCATCGTATCGAACAGATACCACGCAGCTAAAACTGACGTGTCTTTATTCTTCAGCAACTCAATGTAATGCGTCAGAAATATGTCTAAAATATCGAATTGGTTGTCACAATTAACATGGTTCAATAGAACATCTAAATGCATAACGCATGCTTGTATCTTGCCTTCAGCTATCCTTTGAGTAAAGTACAGTTTAGTCTTGTCCAGGTTTTGGTATTTTTCACATTGGACTCCGTCGCAATTGTACATATAAAGGATATTCAGTTCGTTCGAAGTTAATTCATATTCGTGCAGCGTGCTTAGCAACCTGTAGAGGATGTTGAAATTGTGTGGGAACGGGATGAGATGCTGCGCCAGCAGGGGCTGTAGCAGTTGCGAGGGAGTGGGCGGTGGCAGTCCTTTATCTGTCACTACAATTTTCTTCATCGGATCTTCTTTTTTTGGCGCTAGTTCACTCTTGTGACTCAAACTAGGCGGCTGGACGTTTAAGAGTAGAGAAGCCACATAGCTCATGCTTCTTGGTAGCACTCCAAAGTTGTGCTTTAAAACTGTCCGGCAACTATTGTAGCGTTCTAGAAAACTCCCGCTATTTGTTCTCAATGGTCGCATGTACACGTGCATAAATATCTCCACTATCAGGCATCCTAGCACCAACATGTCCTGCCTCCGACTCTCAGTCACAAATTGTTTATAAACTGTAGCATCCGTTGTGTACCTCGTATTAAAGCTCCTGCTTTTCCTCTCTTTCAGGACGCTTTCCAAATGTCCATCATTGAACTTCTTCAAATATCCTTGATCGTATAGAAACATGTGGTTAATGAACGCAGTATCATCGTCTTTAGACGTGGACACGCTATCGTTCACACTGTCTTGGGGCATCGGGAAGAGATTTAATGTGGTGATGTTCTGTTTGTGTTTTTCTTTGTCTTCGGCTTTGGTGAAGAATGAACTGGTTCTAAAGTTATCTAATGCTTCTAGGGCTTGTATGGAAGCAACCGGGTTGAACTCTTTGGGTAAGTAGATGACTCCTTTTCCCATTTCCGACTTCTGAACTCTGTAGTGTCGAGAATGGGAAGCTCTGTCAATACTGGTAGAAACTTGGCTATCTTCGAGGCCTTGGCTTTTGGACAAGGAACGAGCTCGACTGCCGCTTTTATGCCGGGAGCGGACGCGAGCCGGCACGCTGAGCCGGGACACGTGCTGCGGCAAACTGGTCGATTCCTCTTCGTCGTCTGACCCGTCCTCTGAACTATCTTGCTTGATGGATTTTCCTGAAATGGAAGATATTGCTGAAAAATAATCCGCTGTCGGTAGAAATAGGCATTAGTAGTTATGTCAGCCAAGTCAGGTAAGCTTAGCAGTAAAACGTTTTTGGGTCTAACACTTGTAGCACACTCGCACTCGATGACTTACACATAAATATATTTAATGTTTCAACGCACAGACTGCACGTTATCACCATCAACCTCCAGTCTCAAAGGGGGGATGGTGTGGCGACCTAGCGACATCTAACGGCAACTTGTATCAACCAACTCGCCAGCGCCACCAGCATCAGACAGCGGAACTAAAGTGTTCTACATCGCGCTAAATAAGTTTGTACAGTCTGTCGACATATACACAACTTCCTACTTTATCCCAATGGACTTCGGTCCCCAGGCATAATACCCGCCCGGAGAGAGATCTCTCTATTGTCCTCTCTTTCATAAATCGATAATAGTGTAATAAATAAAGAAGAAGTAATGCTTCCCGTTTAATTCTCTGGCCGGAGTTTTTTAATATGTTCAAGTTATGCTACAAAGGGAACACAAGTGTACGAGCCCGGCAAGGATCTCTGTGAGTGTGTCACTCACGGTGAGGCGCGGTCCAGTGCAGCGCGGGCGGCGCGGGCCGCGCGGCGCGCGCTCGCCGGGCCGGGTGCGCGGCGCACAGCACCTGCACGCCGCAGCCGCGCCGCATATGCGTGTGCCCGTCCACTAGGGAGAGCCACACGTTCTTCGCTTTGACAGACGCTGGCCCTGACATCCTGGGGAGCATAAAGGCATAAAGTGTCAAACCTGCCAAGTTCCAGAGAGTGCTATAGCACTGCTCCTTTCACTGTCAGCGTCCCATAGATCATGGGAGAGCTGTTCTTGCAGCTATCAATTTACAATAAGCTATGCAGAAGAAGAAAAAACCTCAAATGGGGACCCCCCTGATACTTTTTAATGTGTTTCTTAGACTGGGAAATATAGCTCACATCTCATCCTCAATATGGCAAGGTTTTTTTTTATAATTCTGGCAAACGTGTTCTTACTTGTATCCAAAAGTGATATCGATCCAGTGGTGCAGGTTTTCCGAGACATGCGTGCTCTCCAGGGCTTCCCTGTGCTTCGTTATGAAATCCTCTGCACACGTCGCCCATGACGGTATACCGAGATCCTAGAAACATTGAGGCCATCAATACTCTACCATTCTAGGCAAGAAGACGCATCCACTGCAGAAACCCAGTGGCAAAGCCTGCATCTGCCATTAATATTTTGAAAGTAGTAACGCGTCATAACATACCGCCTTTTAAATAAATAGTGACTATGTAATGTAATTGTTATTTTTAAATCGTCTGAGTGTAAACCTGCTATATCCCAAATCCATTTTTATGATTAAACAGTATTTCACTCTAATCAGACAAAACAAAGAGCAAACCTGCTAATTCCTTAACCTTTTGAACGTCTTACGTCTAATACAAAATGTGTCACTCACACGACAAACATGTTTGCTGTGCTAAGCAAATTACAACTTAATTCACACGAAACAAAGTCTCTTTAAACGACTTCAAAAAAGGAGGAGGTTCTCCATTCGACTGTTTTTTTTTAAATCTTTGTCACCTCAGAACTTTTGACAACTGATGCTTTCTGTTTGGCCCCATTTGTATCAAAATGAAGATCTCGATGATGTAATGCATGAGGAATCTACGGAATTCTTCAAAATGTATATACCTATAGTGATTTTGGTATTTTTCATAGTAACTCGCGTATTTGCTCTTGGAAAGCACTATTTGGTGAAGTGGAACTGATGATGAAGACCACAGATGACCACCGGAACTCCTAAACGGTGTATATTTCAAGGGTGGCGACAAGACATTTCGATTAAGATAGTTGAGCGACTATGACGAAGCATACTTAGGCTTAAATATATGACTATGAATTTCCCACGGCGTTGTTTGCGGCGAGATTGAAATGTTCTATAGTTTCTTATTAATTGAGAAGTGGGGCTAAATAACAGCATAATTATGATCACTAAAAAGTATTAAATAAAATAAATCTTGAAAACAAAAAAACCAACAGACAACTTCATTTTTTAATTTTCAACTTGTGTCCTGTGACTGGCTGTGAGCGACTGCGGCGTCAGTGGCATATTATAACGTTCAGTTGTCAGCCAGAGCCAAATATGGCATTGATAAGGTTAAAATACATCTAGCACTCGGCAGCCAACAATATTGAATTGCTTGATGGATGCATACGTTCATCACCTTTATTTCGAAAAAAAACAATAAATGGTCCTCGTACCGGTAAGTCCTCGTGAATGCTCTTGAAGACCGAGGGGTCGGTGTAGAACTCGGGGATGCACTCGTCCGGCGTCCACTCCTGCATGCGCTGGATGGAGGCGGGGTACTCCGCCGGAACCCACTTGTTGCGGACGTGCTTGCAGAGGATCTCCTTTGGAGTCCTGTAACGATTAAGTGTGATTCGAAGAACCTTCCAAAGCTCTCCGAAGCCTACACATGCAATTAATCAGGCCAGTTGTATTTTAAGCCTTGCCACGGTGCCTTCAAGAACAAATTTGGCTTTGCCAGTCATCTTCCCGAACACCTCCGGAAAAAGCTAGGTTCACCGTTGACTCAAGGAAAATATCACCATCACCATCGAGTGTGATTCGGGTAAAACTAGCTAAGTATAAGTGCAACGACACGCAATTTGCGCTCTATAATATTTAGTAGGAAGCCAATTATAGTAGAATCATATATTTGAAATTTATAACATAACACATTGTCTGTCTATACATATAAAACTAACTCGTAACTGACTGACAGACAGCGCTTAGCCAAAACCGCGAAGCCTAGGGAATTGAAAAATGGAGGGAATATTCCTTGGGTACCCTAGGACTAGGAGTGCACTAAAGGGTTTTTTTCGAAAATTAACCCCAATCAGGAATAAATAGGAAGGGTGGCGGGAAACTTATTTCACGCATACGAAGTCGGAGATGTCCTCAATAAACAATACAACTTTATATCTAACTGTAAATCTAATCGTTTTTAAATTGCTGCCTTACAAATAGTTCTAGTTCCGGCTGCCGTCACGCTAGAAAGTTATTAAGATTTTAAAAATATTACAATATTCAGTCCATTCAAATTTAACACGTGGGTAATAATTTACTGATTAGCCAACAGCGGCATCACCCACAGATCTGATAACGGTCTGAGCGGTTAGCAATGCCCGCGACTATGTTTATCTCAGTAATTATGAAAAGAGAAACACTGTGGACCTATTATGGATAAAACATCCGTCGCTTTCTGACAACTATCTAAGTGCGAGAGTTGCAAACGCTTTATCCACAACTACAAACGCGACCAAAATAAGCTCCATCCCTTTTTCTCGATTTAGTTTCAAATGACGAGTGACAGGGATGGAGCTAACGTAAATTCGAACTTCTATTTTCAAAGTAGGGCCTCCGATATTTCCGGGCCTCTGAAGTGCTAGCTGTTCTAGTCATTTTGGGCTAACAGCCGGTGCGAAGCGTGGCAAAAACAAATGCATGGCCAATCGTGTCACGCTTCACATTATAATCGCAACTCTATGCATGCATTTCTTTTTTGCTCAGTGCAAAGCGCTGCCGCTGTAAAGCCGGGTACAGACTGGTGAAACGTAACATGCAATGTGTCATGAATTTCACCGAATTCACCGTACACATTGCTGCAATGTATCATGAAAGGTAACACACTTTGTACGGTGAATTCTTTCATTGCATGACACATTGCATGTTACGTTTCACCAGTCTGTACCCGGCATAAGACTAATGTTGTAATCAACTGACTAGGGGCTTAAAAAAAGGAAAAGATTCTAAATTCAACTGTTATTGGTGTACGTATTTTTGCAGATTGTAAACCGATTTTCAAAATTAGTATTTTATTACTACTTTTTTATTACTTACCTACAATATTTATAACATAGACATGTGGCCATTGACTTTAAAATGGTGGGTATGTCAAAAAAAAGTTTACAATAAAAAACAGTTAGACGCCAATGACAGCTAAACACCTGGATGTCAATTCTCGGGTCATACGAGACGAATCTCTATCGTGAATCTGCATGGAAATCTCGGGTCAAGTTTAACACAGGAAGTTTGACATTGACATGGCTAAGCTCACCTTCTTGCTAAGTACACATAGCAAGTGATGTCTGATAGGGCATCTGTGACGTGGTGCGGGATCTGTTCCGCGCAGTTGGTGACGTCATACGTGAGGTCCAGCTGGCGGTCGCCCTTGTTCAGCCGGTACTTGGACTTGGTCAGGTCTCGCCAGTTCCTGCCTGAGGCCAGAAGTTCATGTTGAAACATTGCTAATGTACAGTCGATTACGAAGAGATATATCCACTTTTGGACCTTATTTTATTACAATGTAATCCCGTGAAACTGGATACGTCTTGTAGTCGAGTGTACCAAGAATGCGGCTCTAGGGTCTGCAAAATATTCGACAGGAAAAAATAAATCTGGCAGAATTATGTAGATTCTAATACATGAAGAATGGTTTTTCTTAACATTATTTAACTATATCCTTGTGCCTACCAGGAGTATTTTTTAATGAATATGTTTTTGAAACTTTTTGATTATATTGCTTAGGGCTTAGTTTGCTTAGTTTCTTATGTCCTTTCTAAAGGAACGATGTAGGCACGAGGGTAAGTTCTACGATTTCGTATGTTCAACGTTTTCTTTACTACTACATACAAACAAATTGATAATAAAACAAACTCCTAAATTAATACAGTCAAAGAGGAATGTATGCGTGCAAATTTTTTGGATTGACTAATTATTGCAACACTTTAGAACCCTGTCATAATAAAGAGTAAAAAGTAACAAGTAAAACATTTTTTAATTGACTTTCTTTGACAAGGTTCTAAGATAGCTCATGAACGAACGAATGAGTTATGCATTTTGATAGTAACCCTTATATGTTAAAGTATATTTTTTTGTTATCAATTATGCCTAATGACTTACATAGAACTATGAATCATATGTACAGTCAGCTGCAGAGAAAAGGATACCCCCCTAGATTTAAATGTTTTTTCGGTGAATTGAAGATTTTACTATTATCTACACATAAACTCAAAATCATTTAAATCTAACCACAGGTTTTCGAAAAAAAACAATCCTTACCAGGAGGGGGGTATCCTTTTCTCTGCAGCTGACTGTACTATAATTACTAATGCATTTGTCAATATTTACTTACCTAATCACGTACTTAGCAAATTATTTAAGAAATATCTTAAACATATTAATTTATTATTAGTCATTATCATTAAATAACTGTAAAACAATTTCAATAACAATATAAGATTTCGTTTGAAAATATAATAATTATATCGACGTTTGCATCATAAGTTATTGACACGTTACCACCCCTACGGTAGAGGACGTTTATTGCCCTACTCGCCACTTCGTATTCACCGAATAAACAAATAAATAAATATGTGGAGCCCCTAATCTTATAATAAATAAATTTCCAATTACCACATCTAGATGAAAAATCTGTGACCCATGGCACCATAAAATGTGCTTGCTGATCATTGGCAGACCTTCCAGCAAGCACATTCAGATGTAGAATATAGTCCAGGTTAGAGATATGCCCTCTCACCCACAACATGCAAAGTTTCTCCATCTGCACTGCCTCATTTCTCCAGCACCATTCCTCTCCTCGTTTTTGGCTTTGACCACCGGTCACAGCCGGTGTAGCTTGTTTACTTCTGTTTTGCTCATAGATTAATGAAGCATCGAGAGTGTGAACATTATTTGTAACAGCAGGCAATATCTGTAGCCACAAGTTCTCTGTTAGGTAAATATCTTGTAATCTTAACATGCCAAGACTTAAACCTCTATCACTCATAGCTTTAAACACATTTAGCAACTGGTAAATTAAGAACATTCCCCGTCCATAATTCATGTCTATTAGATTAGGACTGAAGTTCAGACAGTCTAGTAAGTTGTTCTCATAATGTCCTCTGTATATTATGTAAAAGTTACTATCAGTTTCTAAAATGAACATGGCTGCTAATAAATTGACATGAGTTTCATAAGACTTGGAGACTTGTTTGTTTATGATTTCTTTGTACTCCGTGATGCGGCCGGAGCCATCACTCTTTATCCTAATTATGTTACAGCCGTACAACCGCAACACGACCTCCGAGAGTAGTTGGTCATGCTCCAATAAGTTCACTATAGCACTCTCTTTTGTGTTCTCATTGTTTTGGCAATATTTCTTATAAGATTCCTTCCAGAGATTTCTCTGGTTGTTCTGAGACACGTACTGAAGTAACTGCGAGAAAGTTAGTGGAGATTCTGGGTTCCCTTCGTGGAGTTTATAACGGGGCAGAGGCAAAACTTTGGACACTCTTTTATTTAGTACCTAGAAACAAAATCAATCTTTTAAGTATTATACACACGATGTGATTACCTATTGTTTCCTTAAGTAATAGTTACGCACCCTAATGAAGATAGTCCGCCAGGGATAAGGAACACTTTCACCTGCTTGTAAGGCAAAATCTACATTATTCACAGTGTTATCTACTTCTAAGTTTTTCAGCCATTTCTTAAGCCAACAACTATGTACAACAACGCTAAATAAGTTTTCTGATCCAGTTGTAAATACATTCTTATTGCTAATACCTAATTCCTTAACAATACTATCCATGTCTACAAACTATAATCTTTTGTTTTGTTTTCTTTAGGGAGGTTAACAAATTTGACATTTCTCATTTGTTTTTGACAGATCGATTTTATTAATGAATAGGTAACACCGTAAATGTAATCTAATGTAATGAGGCTAATGGAAACGAATGTGCGTGTGAATGAATAAAAACCATATAATTTCATCAAGTTTTTAATAAACATGTTTTAAATTATACCCAGACGGTTTATAAAAAGTGTATATAAATGCACATAATCCTACAAATGACTTAGAGTGCAAACCTGCTAAATCCATTTTTAAGAATTAGCAGATTTGCACTTTAGATCGTCTAGTTAGAGTGCCAACCTAGATTTAGCAGGTTTGTACTCTAAACTAACGATATCGTATACGTATAGCAAATATTCATCTTCCTACTACCTAACCTACCATGATGGTAAAGAAAATGCTGCATATTAAAAATTATGCCTGGCAAAAAAGTCGAGCCAGTGGTGACAGCTGCAACTAGATTTTTTGTTCCATGGCAACAATACTGTGCTGTCAAGTACTAGTACTTATTGAGTCAAACACGAGTCGATTTTTGAGATAATTATTTAATAACTATATTTAAAGCATTGTGTTCCATCTAAAGACTACAAAAACATGAGTAGGCCAATTCGAAGTTGTGCGAGAGCAATAATTTTTAAAGTTTTCTTGCGGTGTTTAGCAGAAAGTGAGGCTGGACAGACTTTGTCTGAACTTGACGATGTTTATCGACGTACTGCTGAATATACAGGTATTTATTCATATGAAACATGTTTTGTGTATAGAATATTACCCATTATTACAGTTATTATGATGAATTGTATCATTTTACCATAAAATGTATGAATTTGGAATGTTATTTCCAAAACGCATTTTCGAGGTTATATTCATAATTTTACGTGACTCTTAATATGAGGACTGAATGTGGTTGATCCTTTTAGTATTATTTTACAAGTGGCTTACGCCTTCATAATATTTATTTTAGGTGTAAGCGTGGAGACAGTACGAAGAATTGAAAAAGAAGGGGAAAATAATAGTGGAGCATTTTCTACGCCGGGAAAACACCGAAAAGGTCGTCCAAGGAAAGATTTGGACAATTTTGACTTATGTGCCATTAGACAAAAGATTCATTTCTTCTACACAGTGATGAAAAAGGCAAGTATAATTGTTATTTGTTTTAGCTCTTGATTTAAGTTTGAAATAATAAGTTGATTACAAGAGTCATGTTATTTATTATGACATACTTTTTGATTCACATGGTATGGCATGTTTGGTTATAGATATAATTATTATGTTCATAATTCTATGATAAGCTGATTTAATTTGTTTAAATACCCTAAACTGAGTTTAGTTGTTGATACAATTCTCCCTATTAAAAGCAATCCTAACGTTTATTACCTTATGCAATCCTAAATAACTCATTTATTTTAGGTCCCAACTCTTCGAAGTCTGCTGGTTACAGTAAGGGAAGATTTAGGTTTTGAAGGAAGCAGAGAACACCTCCGAAAGGTTCTAAAAGGACTTGGATTTTCCTATAAAAAGTGCCAGAATGATAGATCCGCATTAATGGAGATGACTCATATTGCTGCAAAACGGGAGAAATACCTCAAGGTTATTTTGGACAACAGAAGTTTGCCACAGGAGTTGCAAAAAGATATAATTTATTTGGATGAGAGCTATGTGCACTCCTCATATAAACTAAAAAAGTGTTGGCAGTCAGTAGATATTGGTGGAGTCAAGGAAAATGTATCCAAAGGAAAGAGATACATTATTGTTCACGCTGGCAGTGAGAAAGGATTTGTGCCAAATGCTTTACTTATTTTCAGTGGAACAAACCAAAAGGAAGACTACCACTCCGAAATGAACAAAACAAATTTTACGAAATGGGTCAATGAAAAACTGATTCCTAATCTGACAATGGCGTCCATTATTGTTATGGATAATGCACCCTACCATTCTGTTATTTTAAATAAAGCTCCTACAAGTGCAGCAACAGTTGCGGAGCTAAAGTTGTGGCTAGTTGAAAACAACATAACTTTTGACGCTTCACTGCGTAAACCAGAACTGGTAATTCTCGTGAAGAGAAATAAACCGGAGCCCATTTATGAAATTGACCAGATTTTGGGTGACCATGGTCACACAGTGGTACGGCTTCCACCATACCACTGTGATCTAAATCCCATCGAACTGATTTGGGGAATTGCGAAACATAAAATCGCCTCAAATAATGTGTGTTCCACTGATATACAGGTTCTTATTTCTTTTAACGTTACTAGCTTTTGCCTGTGACTTCGTACGTGTAAATAATAAATGAATAACCCTTTTTTAATGCACCTACCTCTTCAATCTCTAGAGAATAATATATATTTCATTTTTCTATCTTCAGCGGTTTAGGGGGTACAGTCACTAGCAATAATATATCTGAGACGTCTTTATTCCTAGAGGTATAAGAGCGTGTCAGATGTTTTTGAACCCAATGTTGGATAATATATTATTGCTGCCGACTGTACATTGTCTGTCAGTCAGTCAGGAAACTGTTTTGTATGTATAGATAGAAAGGTAGAAGATCCTCGTAGATAATAGTTTTATTTTCTTTATATCGTGTTCAATATTGTTGTATATCCAACACTGAACATCTTTCAGCTGGGATGATTTGAGTAATATTAACATTCATGGATGTAATTTTTTTTTTTATTCAGGTGGCGGCTGAGCAAGCATTCTACGATATAACTGTGGAGAATTGGGAAAACTCATGTAAACACGTGAAACGAATTGAAAAGGAATACTATGAAAGGGGTCAAACACTGTATACGGATATGGAAAAACTAATTATTAATCTCAGAGATGACAGCAGCAGTGAATCATCCGATTCAGAGTATGATGATTATAAAGAAGGTGCAGGAACCTCTAGCCAAGACCCTCTTTTTTCTGGGGTGGAATATTTAGATGAAGAGTTCCTAGACTCTGACTGACATTTTGAAGTACTGGAAACGCGTCTTCAAATTAAAATAATAATAATAAAGAGTGATTCTGATATTACGTTTTACATTTCATATTTTTTTATTTCTGCTGTTTCTAAACCATTTCGAGGAATAGGCTTCTCGAAAACCTGTAGTTAGATTAAATTACAAATTTAATGTGATTGTGTTAAGTAAATCTAGTCTAGAAACAAGGGTCATGTAGGAAGTGTTGTATTAATTGAGGTCTAGGTAATAAGCAATGGTTGAATGCTTATAATACACTGAAATAATAAATTATAACGTATTGCGATTGTATGTTTACATTATGTTTGAATGACGTTCATCTATTATGACTGAAAACGGATCACATAATAAAAAATCGTCTTCCTAAATCTTAGATGAACTATACCCATCTTTCTAAATCGCTTAGTTATTTTATCATAGTATGTAGGCGGGTTACTTTTATTTAAGAAATTATTTTAAACAGCAATAACACTTTTAATCATGAAATGCTTCAAATAAGATGCTTAGGCTATTCTTTCGAATAATGTTAAAGATAAATTTGATAATAAAGTATCAATATCGTTTCAGTCGTAGTATATTGGGTGGCTATATGAACGACAGTGCTGCCCTCATTTTTTGGCTCGACTTTTTTGCCAGGCTATAAATGCGACGGCAATTCAAACAACGCCATTAAGCCAAAGAATTTAACTTCATCACAAGATTCGCAAGGCTGTGTGTTCCGGTTTCGTTTCGATTTACGTTACGATTGATATGAATGTACGACTAATTTTCGTAACTCAGCGGAAAAGTTAACGTTTCTTAATTTTGTCTTTAACTAAGTACAAACTTTTTAAGAAGCGCCCAAAAATAGATCTTAGTGTTTAACCTGTAAAGCTCAAGTTAGCTTTCGTTGGCGCGTAACGACTTCGGTACCTATTTTTCTGTCGTTGAAAACATTAGAAAAAACGTACAAAAAATTGATTTTTAGTTGTAATAATTTTGGAGACACCTGTGAAATATCCAGGCATTGAATTAATAACATAAACAAGAATACTTTCGACTGCTTATTTGAACCTTTACGGACAATAATAATTTATATTTAGATACGTTATGCTCATACTAAACGCATTTGAAAACCGTTGCCAATTACTGACAGTTATGTTAGTTGCTACGTTGCTACCATATTTCTACAGACAAAGTCAATCCGGAGCGAACGATATGGTTAGAAAGAGATAAATAGTTGTTTCAAATTGCTCGCTCACCCCTCTCGCCACGACAAGTGCCCGCTCTCATTTACCCGACTTGTTTTTTTTATGAAATATATTTGTTACTTTTCGGTAGTAAACTGTTATTATCTATGATGCGTGCGTGACAGCGGCCGCGGTACACCTAAACAGTAGTAAGGTAAATTACCTTCCTTTTTGAGGAACGCTTTTGCGCGCAGATGACGAATCTTATCTTCTATCTTCTATCTTCTATATATATAAAAATTACGTGTCACGTTGTTTGTCCGCGATGAACTCCTAAACTACTGAACCGATTTTAAATTTGATTTGCACACCGTGTGCAATTCGAGCCAACTTGAAAGATAGGATAGCTTACATTTCAATTTATAGTCGCAATATTATTTTATTGCAAATTATTTGTCTTTATTATTTGTCTTTATAAGGCAAAACAACGTTTGCCGGGTCAACTATCTTAATATAAAATATCATTGGTTACGGACGAAATCTACGTCACTCGCCGAGCAGCGAGTTTCCCGTGATGGCCGCGAGAGGCGCTAATAATTACTATAAAAGTGCCGCCGCGGCCTCTTTTTTTCTCAATCTACTGTATGGATAATGTCAAAATACTTACCTAATATTGCAAAAAAATATTATTTAAAAAAACGTTTTAATAAGGCATTCGTTATCGAGAAACCAAATAGCCCCCTGCCTGGCTGATTCAAGAAGCTACAACAGTATCGTATTAATAAGGTTGTATTTATAGTGTGGCTAGTGTCAACTTATGAACTTTACCAACTGGTGTCAACCAGCAGGTAAAGCCTATAATACCCTGATTCTGATATGATGCCCATAGGATTTTAATATAATATTGGTCTAGCTAGATGTGTACTAACTGGTCAATATATTCTCAAATACTGATGCGTTTTATTTATCGAATTGCAAGGTTAAATAAAACTACAAACTATTGTAATAATTATTTCACTTAATTTAACTTCAGTAAAATTCACAATATCAAAAATATGTATCTGTGTTGCAACTAAAATTTACTAATAAAATTGTTACAAAATGTAGGAATGTGACTGATTAAACATACTATTGTTTAATGGCAACAAATAGCACCAAAACTAATGGAATACTTTATCACAGTAAACATTATTCAACTCTATGGTTAACTAGATAACTGATGATCAGATACAATTTATACTCTATAAAAAACTCTTAACTACATAAAACATATAGAAATATAATTATATTTGTAGATTCAAATAACAATCTTACAGAGGTTTCATTCCATTTTTCCAGAAACCCGCTTCAAATAACACTTCCAAAGAGCATCTTTGTAGACTACAGCCTGTGTTTCTGGACTCTTGGCTGCCACTATACCCCTACCCACAACAGCAATATCAGCTCCATTGTCCAGTACAACTTTTTCGGGAGAATTATATATCTGCCCAAGATTGTCTCCAGAAGTTTCCAGCTGCACTCCAGGTGTCAGCTGGATTAGACCTGGATCTTTAAATGTGTCCTTGTTTTGACACACAAAGCCAGTAATCAGGTCAGGATACTTTGCAGACATTTCTACAGTTGCTTTGGTGTAGTCTGGAGTGATGAGGTTACCCTGTAATGTTTTAATACATTTATAAATTTATCAGCCAATTTAATTGGAGGTTCATATATTTTTTTTAAAGGAAGGTAAAACAAATGCATATTGATATTTACCTCACTACTCATTTCAGCTAGCAGAAATACTCCTCTGCTCAGTCCATTGGTGGACCCATTCAATGCTTTCAAAATCCCTTCTCCGGGCAATGAGTGCACAGTAACACAATCTGCCCACTCTCCAATTTTATAAAGCCCATTTAAATATTGTAATGAGACAGTGTTGCCAATGTCTGCATATTTCCTGTCCTCCAAAATTAAAAAATTGAATCGCTTTGACAACTGTTTTATTTGTGTTATGAAGTCTGAACTGAAGTCTTCAATGATGTCCACGTGAGTCTTGACCAAGCAAACATGCTCTCCAACTTTTTCTAGCAAGTCAAGTATTTTCGTAGTGGAGGTGAGGTCTACAGAAATGCAGAGATTGGTTTTCTTTTGGGCTATTATTTGAAATAATTGCTTTGCAACCTGATTGGTTGCAAGCTCTGCTCTCTTTTCATATGATAATGAAACTCGATCAACTGACTCTTCTGAAAACGAAAGATTAACAGTCCTATTAAAAAATTACCATGGTATCATAAATTTCAATGGTCTAAAAGAAGCAAGTATTATTTCAAATTTTTTATAGGAAACGAAATATTGTCATTTATTATATAAAGAAAAGGTGAGCCTGCCAATTGGCAGAAATATGTTTGCCAAATTGGATCATTTCTTAAAATAAAAATTTATTCAAAAAGTGTATTATTCACTTAAACGTGTTTTTATTTCATATCATTTCCCAACCATTTCATTTACAAACTCAATTTCTTTCCTGTAACTGTAAATATTTCAGGATTTATTTCAGTATCATTGTATAGAACCCTATAGGTTAGGTTAGATTATTTTTATAAAATCCTGAAATATTTACAGTTACAGAAAACAAAGCGGGTTGGCAAATGAAACAGTTTGGAAACAATACAATTTGGCAAACATATTTCGTTCAAACAAAGGTAACCCAAAGATGATTCTTACTGTTGGATGGAGCTTTTGTAGTTTTCAGATACTCTTTAACATTTTCAGCTATTTCATTGGTGATCTTATTATGTTTCAACAGGATTTGCATTAATTTTGTCATAGTAAACAATGACTTCATTTCCACATTATTTAATGCAAGATTTTCGCGACCCCCTTGCTCCCGGTCCAGTATTATAATAGCTTGATCAGCATTGAGGCCTTCTTTGCGCAAATCCTTGACGGTTTCCAGTACGCTAGAACCTGATGTTACCACATCCTCAATAATTAGGCATGTTTCTCCTGCTTTGTAGTGCCCTTCTATCATTTTCTTCGTACCATAACCTTTAGCCTCCTTGCGCCTCATAAGCATAGGTTTTTTAGCTTGAATACTTAGCAGCGTAGCAACAGGAAGAGCTGTATAAGGCACTCCGCACAAATGTTTGCATTTACTTTCTTTTACGGCAAAATCATACAGAAGAAACGTTATCAACTCCTGTAACATTAAAAACACGTTTAAGTGAATAATACACTTTTTGAATAAATATTATAATAGCACATACAATCTACCAATTACCATTACGTCGGGATAACTGACTATAACCCTCAAGTCAAAATACACCGGCGTTTTTATTCCACTCTTTGTCATAAATTCACCAAATTTTACAGCATCTATGCTAAAAAGCTTATTAGCTAGTTCTTCAAGCTTATTTTCGTAACTCATTTTGTATATTACTAAACTTTGCCTTCAAATTTACTAAATACTGAGAGCCTACAGAGAATCAACACGTGAACTTGCTTGATTGACTTATATTATATGTATGAGACTGACAGTACCACAGATTGTAAGGTATGTAATGTAAACAGAAACTTTAAACTTAAAGGACAATACACGACATGCTTGACCGCCGCTTGACTGACACTTTGCTTTGACAGTTAATTTGATTTACAATCTTTTGAAGATTTAAATATGTTGGCGGCCATTTGCAACGTTAAAAGATGGCGGACGTGTAATTTGTTTTAGACTTTAATTTTTGGGTAATTAGGTGTTCAAAGTTCTTTTCTGATAGTGATTTGTACTTTTTATGCCTTAGTGTCGCACAGTGATTGAAGACTTGGACTTATTTCGTGTATCTGGCATCTTTCTTCTCGTTTCAAGTGGACTCGCAGTGGTGCAGAGGTTAAAACTATCTTGACCTCTGACCTACAAATCACCGTACAACGTTGCCCCCAATCTTCCTAGAGAAGATTGGATTGTGTTTTATACTCATATAAACCTTGACACTGGCGAAATCACTTCACGTGGAAGCCATATCCCTGCGGTAGTAGCTGTTCAAGTCGCCGCGGGGGCAAAAAAAATAATAAATAATAAAATATGTTGGCGTTATTATACATACATACATTAAATCACGCCTGTTTCCCAGAGGGGTAGGCAGAGACCACTTCTTTCCACTTGCTACGATCCCGACAAACTTCTTTCGCTTCCTCAACATTCATACATCGAGTCATGCACGCACGTCGGTTTCGGGTACTTAAGATTCGGCCCTTTTCCAGTATTTCTCCGATTTGATTCGAAAAAGTACGCCTAGGGCGGCCCCTTCCGACCCTTCCACTCACTTTCGATCTATATATCTCTTTCGTCAATCTTCTTTCATCCATCCTTTCCAAATGACCGAACCATCGAAGCATGCCCTTGTCAATCTTAGTCACTACATCTTCTTTTATTCCACATTTCTCTCTGATTTTTTCATTTCTTACTCTATCAATCAGTTTCACACCACACATACTACGCAAAGAGCGCATTTCTACTGCATTTACACGACTTACATGCTTGTTCTGCCACACCCAACATTCACTACCATACATCAGGGTAGGGGCCAGCACTCCATTGTGAACAGCCAGCCGGGCTTTTTGTGAAACGCCCTGTCTGCTCACAAAGGAGTGCAGGGCCCCATTAATTTGGTTGCCCGCATTCACCCTCCTCTCGATATCCTTCTCACACTTACCGTCTCTTGTAAACATACTTCCCAGGTACACAAATTCGCTCACTTGTTCTACTAATTCACCATTTATATTTATCACACACTCAGTCATCTCCTTATCCTTCTCTATCACCATGACCTTGGTCTTGGCAACATTTACTTTCATCCCCTTTTGCTTAAATCCCTCATTCATTACTGTCACCATCTCCTGCAACTCAAGTACCGATGGGGCAAGTATAACTTGATCATCGGCATATAAGAGGCATTTGATTAGCAACTCTTGCATACGCAAACCCTTATCATACTCTCTCAATACCCGCATACAACTGTCCATGAATAGATTGAACAGCCATGGTGAGGCAACACAGCCCTGTCTAACACCTTTAGAGATATTAAACCAGGCTGAGTATGCCCATTTATTGCGTCGAGTTGAGCTTGCTCGCTTGCTCCTCCGAGTGGGTATTGACTTACTTCGCGTGTGAAGTTAAATTTCTGCGATATGGACGCTTATTTTAATGTGCGACAGGGACGTTGTTTTTTAGTTTGTGTACTTTTGTATTATATTGTTGATACAATATCAAATAATTACATATCCTTTTAAATGCCCAAAACATAAAGATGATTTAAAAAATGTATTTCTAAGTGTTACATTACATTAAATGTAATAATTTACAGCTGGTGTCAATCGGTTAATAGGATTTTGTCCGGTAAGTTAATCTATGATGGGGATGACGAAGTAAAAATAGCTGCACAAAAATATTACACTGGTCTACAACAAACGTAAACATTATAAAAATAGAAAATAAAGCTATAAAATAATACTTGTCATTTCATTTCATTATACCCTCCCGCCCAATTAGTTAGGTATTTCCCAGTAACAAACTATTTTGTTCTCGTCTCGTCGTAATTCTTAAATTCAGATTAATATTAATCGAATCTAATTACGACAAGACGAGACCAAAATAGTTTGTTACTGGAAAGCACAGCCATTAAATTTTAAGAATATCTGTAGCTGGCTATACGTATATATGTATATGAATGGTACTTGTTCAAAAATGTAGATGGCGCTTCAAATCAGTCTGCATAAAAAACCCGTGAGAGGGCTCTCTTTTCCCAGTATATTACACTACTCTTTGATCCTGACACAGGCTCTGGAGCCCTATTATCGCGTTATTATCTTAACTTAAAATGAATAATAAAAGATTGAATAATAAGAGAAAGGGAAAAATGGAATAATGCTGCTATTTCCACTTTGAATTGCGGTTTAAACTTCCATCTGATTTATTAATTATGAATTGTTTTTGCGTATTAAATTATAAAAATATAATCTATATTCATTCCAATTCATTCATTCTATTTAGTGCATTCATTCTAGTATACTGATTTTTAATCTGTGATTCATTCCAATGATGTTCATTCACTTACTAGTCCGTTCATTCAATTTACGTCACGCACGCTGTCACGCTATCTATCCTATCATATTCATTCTCATTCATTCAGCCAGTCAGTCAGTTGCTTGTTTTGTTTGGTGTGTGCGGCGGCATTCACTTGTTGTTATTTGTAATAGTTCTACGATTACTATGTACTTTTCTTGAATACTATAGAATACTAGTTTGACAAAGTAAGTGACAAATATTGGTGTAACTTTGAAATAAAATATCAACATTGTTAATTTTATAAAACTTTTGTTATTTATTTCGCGCTGAAATGTAATTTTTCTCTAAAACTGTCTGAGCTAAAGGTCTGTAAACTTAACCTTTGTTACTGTTATTTCTGTGAAAGTCGTATTGAGAACCCAGGTAGATTTAGAATCAATGCAAGGGTACGGTTTACCCTCCCTCCCATCGGTCCAAAGTGGGGAGGGGTCCCCTCCAATAGGGGAAGCTAGGGTAGACAAAGGGTAGTCACCCCTAAGCAGAGGGGAGCATGGGTCTTTGGCGATATTCGTTGGTAGGAATTTGTGAGGGGGAACACCATCTCGAGTTCAGTTTTTTTTTCGAACCGGCGTAACGGTTCAGCGTGAGAAAGTTTTATTAGGTACAATCAAAACTTTTGTTGGTCTGGTGATAAAAGTTTTGTGATTTCAGAAATTAAAAAATCTGATTCCTGTGTCTTGAGGCAATGGAGCAAACTGAAGGTAAGTAAATCATGATTTGCTTCATAAAAAAAAAGTTGCGAGCAGTTAAAAAAAACCCAAATCAAAACTACTGTAAACTCATAAAATTAATGTTCCTAGCTTGCAGAAATTGACCAACAACAATGATATAATGGTGAATGATACCTATAATGCACCTTTACACTTATGTTTAAGATGTTCTTGTTGGATCAAGTGCTAGAACCGTAACTTGTGACTTTGTAAAACAGACAATTTGCATTGAAACATAAATATCCACCCAAGAGCTAGAGTACAAAATTTTGGCAGATCTTGGCAATTTTTAGTTAAGACTTTTTTACATTATACCTACTGTACTATGGCACTGAAAGGGAGGCTATCTCTGGAGGATATAAATATTTTAACAGTAACATTTCAGAGACCCCAAAATTTTTACTCCAACCAAATGCCTTCGCGCATATGATGCTGGTGATCAAGAATCTTTTTGACTACATGTTAGCCTAATTGATAGTGGCCCTGCCTATAAAGCTAGCAGTCCCGGGTTCGATTCCCGGTATGGGCAAATATTTGTGTGATGGAAGATATTTGTTTCTGAATCTAGGATGTTTAATAATACAAGCCTAGAGCTTAGTTTGGGACTAGGTCAATTTGAGTGAGATCATTCCCAATATTTATTTAGTTATTTTATATTCTCGGGTGTGAGCTGGTAAGTATGCATAGTACCAGATTCCTGTTATTATAAGGGTTTGTTATCATATCATAGTTAATTCAATAAAATTCAAAATTATGTTCTTTCTCAGATCCTGAATCTGTGGAGAGTGTGAAACGTAACCTCCTAGCTAAGAGCAAGCGAGCAATTGTGGTGAGGAGCCCTGATGGAAACACTGAGTATTTCTGCGTAGAATGTCCCCTAAAGTTTACGGAGATCATCAAAATGGAAAACCATTTACAAGTGCACAGTGATGAATATAGATTTCTGTGCGGGATCTGCGGAACTGCGTAAGTAATAAATACTGTTTTGACTTTTTATAGAGCAAAATTAATAAAGGACTCACTTCTAGTCTCATTGGATTAGCTCCCTATCCACATAAAATTCTTAAAATAAAGTATACAAAAAGTAAAACTTGTTACTGGTAATCTTTAGTAGTTGGGCCATTCTACTTTTCAGTGTCCATCTTTTGTTCTCATCTGTTAGAAAGTATACCAAATTATGAATCTGCATCTAAATATAATATAACATAAACTTAGAATGTTTAAGTTGAACGGTTTCCAATAAAACAACTCAATTATCTTGAAGAATCTTGGTAACTCAGTGGTAAATTGCTCTTTTTCCATAGAAAAGGCGGGCGGGCGGAGCGTTACTCGCGTTATAGTTATTACAAATATTTTTTTATGAATTAGGACAATTCTACATATAAGGTTATTTGCGTCCCTTTTCGAGTTTCAAGTTAAAAAACGCTGCACTTTACTGTTTTATGAAATAAAAATAGTTTAGTGAGAATGTAGCTAAAAATTATATACAACGAAAAGTAGAATGGCCCAGGTACCAGATTTTAATACAGGTTAAATTGTGGCATGAAATTTAAAATGATTCCTACTTAAATATGTACCTATATTTTAAACTGCCCAACCCGATCACACAAATCTCTTTTTTTTTGGAATAGAAATTTGAATCTTAAGGCGCGTTCTTCAAGTGTCTCGATAATAGTAGGAAGCCAGTATAGCCATTATAGAACCATGTCGCAGAAAGAGAATTATTAATTTTGACATTCATTATATGTCTCGGAACTTAACACTCTCATTATGACAGGGGTTTATGATGGCTTAACAATTAATTAATGTGGTTGACTGTACAAAGAGGCCTCGCATGACCCTTATCGACACCGACTGTCGGCTTCCCGACGAAGAGTGATAATCAACTCCCGCGAGCATTGTTACTGTATTCCTTTTAAAATGACTACATCTCTAACCATAATGGTCTGATAAACAATCGCTCGTTTTTTTATTTTTTATTTAATGGATATTCGTTGTAGGTGCTATGCACCATAACACCTTCGTAGTTTTCGCTCGGAATTCATTGTCGAGTCGCTCTTATATTTTCAACCGACTTAAAAAGGAGTATATAGGTTCTCAATTCGTCTGTATTTTTATTTTGTGTGTTACTTGATTGTCAACCGTTTTTACAAGCTTCTATTTAACTTTCATGGTATGAATGTATATGTATGTATGGGTCAAATCTGGCAAGTTAAATTTGACCCACTTCCCGTCAACGGAATGGACTGAAATTTGGACCATATATGTAAACCCGATGACAAATGCAATATTATGGTATCTAAGAGGTGATCCTGATGATGGAGTCGGAAGGTGGCGACAGAATCTCCACTATACTTAAAGTAGACCCATCGTGTTAGGACTCAATAGGTGGGTCTTGATAGCAGATTAAGATTTTACAAAAAAAAAAGTACAGTCGGCAACAAAAGCTTGTCCCAAAAATGTTTTTTTTTACAGAAACGTATTATTTTCTAAACGAACGATTGTAAAAATGCCGAACGAATAAATACAATAATTATCGTTACGTCTACGTTAGCTCCATCCGCGCCACTCGTCATTCGAGACTAAATCGAGAGAAAGGGTTGGAGCTAAAGTAGCTTCGAACTTCAAATTTTAATCCGAAGTAAGCCTATCTATCCGCGGTTTTAATATAGGGTTCGGCCATAAATCATTTGTCATTGACTATATCAAGTGTTCATCGCAAAAAGACTCACTTCTAATTCTAAGGCATAAAAGCAGGAATTATTCTATTTATTTCTTTTCGCCGCTCGCCGCCTTACTCAGTGCACTGCTGCAGAGCTGCAAGCGCTTAATCGTGGGCAATGTGATAGTTATACGTTAAAACTGCAGCCTCCATGCAGTGTGGTCCTAGGACCCAAGCACGCAACGTATGGCCAACGCTGCTCCGCGCTGCATCTAACTTGCATTTGACATAAAAGCGTTAATGTTTTATAAGAAATAATATATATATAGTTTTGTTACCCTTTTGAACTCCTTACGTCGAATACAAAACGTGTTTGCTATGCTTTGCAAATTACAGTTATTGATAAGAAACAAAGTATCTTTCAATCTCTAACTTGTGTCGGCTGTGGCCGTCGGTGGCGTCAGTGGCACGACTTTCAGTTGTCGGCCAGAGCCGACTGTGGCGTTCAAAAGGTTAATCTTGTACTTGTGACGGCTGTAGCCGTCATGGTATCAGTGGCGTGACTTTCAGTTGCGTTCAAAAAGTGCGCGTAATTTGTTATTACGGAATACCGTATGTAACTACTATTGAAATATAAACTAGCCAAATAAGGTTTTGTTTCTCCCCCAGGTTAAAACGCAAAGAGCACTTAGATAGGCATACCCTAGAACACAAGGAAGTGAGGCCTCACATCTGCCCCGAGTGCGGCAAAGCGTTCAAGAGGAAAGAGCACCTCAACATACACAGGACCATCCACAGCGGAGAGAAGACCCACGTGTGTCCGCTCTGTGATAAATGTAAGTATAAAAACATCCGATGCAATGGTGAGTATGGTGACCCCTGGTTTCAGAGCTGGTATGTCTACAACGTCCCGGCCGATTTTTATGAAACCTAGCTAGGAACCGGTTCTCGTCAAAGAGCTACGGTGCCACAGACAGACACGAACACAAACAGGGCGATTATCCATAAAAAGTGTAATAGGGATACACACACACACACACAATTTGCGTCCAAATTTATGACACCCCTCTATTTGCGTCGGGGGTTAAAATTAGGTATTCACGTGGCGATAGTCAAATAGGCAAAAGGCAAATCAAAGCTATAGTGCGATAGCTCTTCAAAAGGACTTCGGTACCTTTCTCTTATTCACTCTTATGCACTTTACACTGTACATGTTAATTTGCGAACCCAGCACACCCACAGCACCGCAGGGCAGGGTCGCTAACAACTCGGCCAACGCGTCGTATAAACATAGATATCCTATTGGTTTGGAAGAGCCGGTGTTTATATTGCTTTCTCAGTTGATTTCAGAACCCATCGATAAGTGTAATGAGAAAGGCATATGAATACGAACGTAAAAAATAAACAAATATCAGAGGACTATCTCACAGCAACTACCCTAGTCCCAAACTAAGCTCTAGGGGACTATGGATACTAGACAACAATAAACTTACTTATATTGGAATAATCCAAGACTCAGGAACTACTCGCGCTCATAACACAAATATGTACCCTTACCGGGATTTGAACCCGGAACCGCTAGCTTTGTAGGCAAGATCACCTACCAACTAGGTATCGTATATACTTATATACTATATCTTGTACATACTACTTCATAGATACAATTATGACAGGAGCGTCTCCATTCACAGCGTTCTATAGGAAAGACCATCTGCAGAAGCACCTGCAGACCCACATAAACCGGCAAGGCGAGCCGGAACTGGACGAGCGGGAGGAAATGATGGACATCAAGGAGGAGGTGATGGACGACCAGCCTGTCATCTCTGACGTGACGGGCTACGACCCCGAGCTACTGATGGAGGTGAGTGGAACAGCCGTAGATTATTGGTAGATGGTGCTGATGCTGTTACGTGGTGATAATCTAGATATATGAAAGAAGAAACTGATTTGCTGATCGATCAACGCACAGCCGACACCGCTGGACCTAGGGAGTTGACAATTGGGAACGGATTTTCAGAGATTCATCCCCTGAGGGGGAGTAGCGGGAAATTAATTCTACGCCTACGAAGTCGGGCTTCCTCTAGTTTAATATACACCGGCCGGAACGACATAAACTTCACATTGATAACTTATATTATAATGCTCTTTTCAGGTTAAATCTATATAATAAAAAGAATCGCTAAATGTGTTATTGCGAAGCGCAAAACTCAAAAACGGCTGACCCGATTTGGCTGATTTCTGATTTGTTGTGTTTGTCAATGTCAGGACAAGGTTTTTATGACAGAAAATAATTGAAAAATCAACCGGGAAAGTCAGGAATTTGCAGCGGGGCGAAGCCGCTGGCGGGCCGCTAGTTTAGAATAAAAACACATTGCACCAAACGCTGCCCTACTCTGTCCGTCCGTCCCTCTGTTTTACCTAAAAAAACGGTATTTTCTAAACCGTAATAAATAGCAGGTGGATAAAAATAAAAAAGGAAAATAGAAAAGGGTTATTTTTTTTAAATTTAATAAACCGTGTGCCCATACGCTACCCTCGATCCGCCGGTTTTTCATATATCACCCCAACTCTCGCGCACCTGTGCCCGGTCACTACCTACACACACAATGTATTAACTGGAGTTGATTGCGCCTCGTCATGGTGACCGTGCTAAACTTGGGATCAACTGTACTAATATATTCGCACTGCTAGTTCAAGACTGCATCAACTCAAAATCATTGTTAGTTTTGTTTCAAGCATATAATTATCGCCTTGCTCACAAAATTTCACGAGAATCGTTTGAGAAATGCGACCTGTAGAGAACATCCGAACGAACCAACAGACGTCAGATATACGAAAGCATTTTTGCCCAAGCTGAAACGGAGGCGCTTCCCAGTCTTGAGACTGTTGTCTTGCGAGTTTAAAATGTCTGTCGGTCCCAGATCCTACCATCAGGTGGCCGGTGTGCTCGGGTGATGTCTCCTTGCCGTAAAAAGTACCTATCCAAGCTACTCGTACCTCTATCCCATTTCTCGAAACTCACTGGACTAATAATATTAGTCCATCCGGAACATTTCGCTAGCAGACTTGGAGAAAATTGGATTGAGTGAGCTAATATTATTAGTCTATTGAGTTTAGCGAAACGGGTCCCTGATCTAATATCCTACTGATCTCAGTACTCCTAGCGGTTGCCCGCAGCTTCGTACTCGTAGATGTTGTTTTATCTATTATATTCCTTCCGTTAAATAGGTTTGGAACACAACTTATCCATGTCCTAAATATACATACATACACATAAACTCACGCCTTCATTCCCAGAGTGGGGTAGGCAGAGCTACAGAATTACCAACAACTCTAAAAACTTGTTGATAATTCTGTAACCACATTTTGCATAATCAGACTAAGATGTTTACCAGCGTATTAGTGACAGGTTGCAAGCCCATCGCCTAACAGTACTACAAGCCTTTATTCCCTTAGTCGCCTCCTACGACATCCACGGGAAGACATGGAGTGGCGCTATTCTAACCCGGCAACCACAAATAAAGCTTTTTAAAGTTCGCGTTTTGTAAACGACTTTTAAGGGGGCGAAGTCGCCGAGATAGGCTAGTGTCAACATAGTACAAATCGAAGTAGCTTCGCGCCGTCTGTGCTTCTGCATATACCGATCTTTTGATCTTTCAAACATCAAAAGACCGGAATTCTAAAGAAAGGCTCTTATGTTTAAATAAAAATAATGAATCCTGGTTTATGTACGGTTAAAGAAAATTCACGTAGACAGAAGTGAAGTGTGGGCGGATACTATATAAATGTAAGATATCTTTTCAATGTCACAAACGTGGAATTGTAATAATACTTTACTTTATACCCACACAGTTTCCGAGAATACCAATATTTTTTTCGACGTTCTAGGTAGTTGAAACAGGGTTGCACCCAAATTCTTTTTTAGGCCGCCCTCCCCTTAGAAAGGGGGAAAAAAACTCCCCTCCGTTAGGCCGTGAGCTTCGGCTGGTCTGTTCAAATGGTTTTTTTTCTGCCCACGCTTATTTGAGACGCATGGTAAAATAAAATGGGGGAATGTGATCGAAGTCTTGATATCATTATAGCAGCCGGGCGTAGAATTTCTTACTTATTTGATACCACGATGAAACACACTGGTATCTTATAAAAGTTACGCCAAGTCGGAATGGAATAATCTGTTAATGCGAAACCTGCCGAAAGTGGCAAAAAACCCCATTAAGTAGTGGTGCTTTTAGATAAGAACGCGAACGATTCTTTGTTGTGTAAACTTGTATTTTTCGATTTATTCCTTAACGATGAGTATAGCTTGTTCCTAATGGGAAACTAGCCTTATAAATCTCACACATATTAACCTAGTCCCAAACTAAGCTAGGCCTGTATGTTGGGTACTAGAAAATGATATATAATATATAGATATATACTTAAATACATAAAAAACAACACTCAGGATAATCGCGCTCATCACTCAAAAATAACCCTTACCGGGATTTCAACCCGGGACCGTTAGCGCCTTAGGTCACTACCAAAGTTAGGCTAACGTAACGTAATAAATTACATATTCATCATACATTCATAATATAATACCTAGGTACTTAATACCTATAGGTCATTTCAGAAGAGCTGCCACGAATAGATCGAAGTTCTGAATGAAAGTATTAAATTTAGATGTAAATTCGAACTGCGTTAAGGACGGCACTAGTAGGCCATCGCATGTGACATGTACGTTTGTTCCATTTATACTTATTCACACGCTCGCACACGCTTACAAACTTTAGCGTTTATGATAATTACTATCTTACAATAATAATAATTATCACGAAATACCCCTCCCATTATTGCTCCAACCCGTTCCGCAAGTTTAAACCCAGAATTGTTTTTGAGCTCCTGTAGATTTAAAATAGAACAACGGGAGTTATAACCCTTTGAAAATTAACTACCTTATCTCTGTCCTTGTCACACAGCTCCGCGACGCGTTGTCCCGCGTGAAACAGCCAGAGATGGAGCCCCAAGTGGACCCCGAGCGGCCGTACGCGTGCCTCCACTGCAACAAGACGTACAAGAGGAGGGACCACCTCAAGCTGCACAGCGTCTCCCACATGGCGAAGGACAAGATCTGCCTCGAGTGTGGAAAAGGTCAGTGAAGTATTTTCTTTTTCAGCTTGTATTCGTGTCTCAACTGGGCAACGGTCTCTTCGCTTTTCCGCCATTCGTTCCTATGAAAATACTAATATACCTTAGTCCTCAAGGTTGGCAACGAATTTCCTTGGAAACTACTAAAATTTTCAGAACAGAAAACTATCCTACGATTAAACGCGTAGACTCTTTATTATAATACTACCGGAGCCCAGCAGTGGGAAAGATACAATGGTATATTAAGTATGGCAGGGGATGGATCTGTGACGTTAATTTAATTACCTATAGCTTCAAACAACAGGTTAACCGAGCCTTTCTTATAATAGCCATGTTTGCATTATGCACGTGGGCGGGTCGTTCATTTTTACCGTCGATAGCCTGTCTCTCATCTTATTAAGCGTGTCATTAGAGTATTGATATAGTAGTTTATGCAACAGTTGTATAAGAGAGGTCAAAAAAGACGAGTGGTGTGGTTACGATGTGAGCCGCAGGCGAACATCGTAAAGCAAGACGCCACGAGTATTTTTTGACTTAGTTATACACCGTTGCATACAATACTTTTTCTACGACTAGGTTTCAAATAAAATGCAAAATTAAATTAATATACCTAGGTTAGAACACGAACGAACGAAGCACAGAACAACAAACGAGCGAGAAACATTCGAAAACAACAAAATATGTGTCTATGGTTAACTTTGTTGTTAAATTGATGTGCACTTGCCAGGTTTCATATTTAAAAAAAAAGTTGCACAATCGATTTAATTTGTTAAATAGGGACTAAAAAACACCTAATGATTTGAGAAATGAATTCTTTTACCTGATTGGTCGATTTTAATATAGCTACGTTCTGGTTGGTTGATACCAAATAAAATGTTTTTTTTAAAGAGTTAAAAACGTTCCGATTGACAGTCAATGTGTATTGTGATTGGTGGTTTAATTTGGTGAAGTATTTTGATTGGTCAAATTAAACTAGGTGTAAGCTTTGGCAGCTAGGCATATCGTTTTGGCTCAAAAAAGCACAAGTGCTGTTAAGGGGAATAGACTAGATAGACTTTTCTACGGAATGTTCTGCGGACATATTATCTATATTCTTATATTAGTGTTCGTGACTATATAAATGACAGATAAAAGTACAGGAGTAGGAAAAAATAATTATGTTTTTCGTGAGTAATATACGTCCATGCTTTTATTGTATAAGTACCAAATAATCGTGCTCTTTCTTTAATCCAGGACTTTTATAATATTGTTTTTCGTAGAATGCTGTGACAGAGTGGTCATTTAAAACTTGGGCTCGGCTCAAAACGGCTACTCTGTCAGTGATTCTGGTAAATCACATTAAAAAGAACAAAACATTATCTGCAGGACAGGACGTATTAATTAGTTTTATTAAATAATAAATGCTACGTTTGTTGAAATCGAACACTGAAACCATAATTATTGATAGTTCTAAAATCTAAAAAACCGAAAATCGTCGGTTTATTGAAGGTAAAAAAGAAGAACTATCTGGGCGTCAAAATTGAGGTTATTCTCTTTGCTTGAAGAAATATAGGTATGTCAACGAGCTCACAATAAATCTTAACATTATTGGTATTATAATGTGAAAATATAAATTTAGCGTGCCTGTGTCCCTTTGTTCATTCGACGGTGTCTGTTACACGAACTGCTGCGCTGTTCTTACGAGCGCACAAAACAAGTTAAAGGCTTGTCTCGACCGTGCATTGCTTAAGAGGTTTGTGAGGGGACACCGAAATCGTGTAGCTGTCAATATTTTCTGTCTAAATGTAGCTCCGAGCGGGTAACGTTTCTCACTCCCTAAATCATGTCCGTTTTCCACGTTTTTTTGGAATATATGGTAGTTATTAAAAACTAGGTGTTTTTTAAATAAAGAAAAAAGTACTGTCCTAGTTTCCTATAGTAACTACAACATATTCAAAACTCGTAATAATTGGATTTCGTAATATTTTAAGGCGTTGCTTATGCTCTTCGGCCAACATGACATGAATAGATAGATCTTTGTTTTGTGGCATATTATCATGGAAATATAAAACATCTGTCACTTTCTTACCAGTATGTAAGTGTGTGCGAGACCGACAGACGTTTTATCCACCGCGATTAAAGCGACCATAACACGCACATTAAATAATTGGCACGACAGACTTATGCGAATTTTAATACCCGCTCTGCGCTCCCTGCGCTATTTGAGTCGTTTTAAAAATATGTCATTACCTATAGGGATTTTATTTATCTTTACAATTTATTATAAACTACTATATTCAACTGTAAAATTCTATACCAAACTGGTATATTAATATAAAACTCGTAGTTTAAGCTAACTCGTTTATAATAACTTGTCTTACCTATTCTTGTTGTTGGCCGGACCCTTGTTGAGAAGGGAGTGGTGGGCGACTTTATCCCCCCTCTGTAAGGGGGATCTTTAAACCTATCGATTTTATGAATAAAGTCAGTAGCGTACTCGTGTCTCTAACGTTGAGTAGGTAGAAGGGTGGCCAGAGGACATCTTTGTGGAGATAGGCATTCGTTTACCAGTAAGCTTGAAAGATTAAAAAAAATCGGCCAAGTGCGAGTCGGACTCGCACACGAAGGATTCCGTATTATCTATACAACCTACATTGTATAGATAATACGGACGCACAACGTAAATTGTGCCCTGACTACTGATGTGCAAGTTGCGGAAAGTTTCCAAAAAGTTGGAAAAGTTGCAAGAAATTTCCGGAAACTTTCACAAGAAATATAGGAAATTTAAATTTAAGAAACGGAAAGTTCAATCCCCATACAAAATTGTGAGAAGTTTCCGAAATTTTCCTACATGAAATTTTCCGCAATTTTGGAAAGTTTCCTTTGGCACATCAGTAGCCCTGACATTAGGCAAAAATTTCTCCGCGACTGATGCCATAAACTAAAAAAGATTAATTGATTACCTTAGTTCCCCATACACTTTGACAGTTTTCGATAATCAAATAAAGCTCCAGTAGCAATCACACCCTTATTACTAAGAGGAGACGATTGAATTTACTTTGGCATTTGTGTAGGGTCCGTCCGGATTTCTACCACCATCTTATCCATTAACCTACCGCCAAACAGCAGTGTTCGCATTGTTGTGTTCCGGTTTGGGGATAAGACAGCCGGTGAAATGACTAGCATAGAGGCATTCCATCTTAGTCCTCAGAGTTGGAAACGCATTTGCAGTTTTAGGATTGCATTGCAGTCTTGAGAATGCGATGCCTGTGTGCTCGTTTGTCTTCTCTATGCCATAAAAAAACGGAGATATTGTTTATTGGTTTAGGACGGCAGTACTGACCCCGACTGTATCAGTGGCTGATGTTCACTCTAAGTAAATATATCAAAAGTGCGCAAGTCTTACCCTACATAAATAAAGGTTAAATGTTCTAAATGTTAGTAAAATCCGCATCAAAATTTATTGCATAGGTTAGAAGAACCAAGCAGGAATAGTCTCGTGTCAACGTGAATATTTTATAAGCTACATCCATACATATAGTACATACGAAGGATACATTTCTAGAATTACGCAAAGGGTCCCGCCCACTCCTAAGGGGGGACTGTGGCGATTCTCAAAATCTCAACGCCGAGGGTTGAGTGTCCGTTCCTCGTAAATCTTACCCGAAATACTCGTTTAAATATCTATTTACAGAGTACCTACCCATGTATGTTTTAAACTATTGATAGGAAGAGGCAAATAGGCTAGTTAGCGTCTGGTCAATCAGATAGGATATTATATTATAGGAGGAGATAATTTTAGGGTTCCTTATCCAATGGGTGTCCAAGGGACCCTATTACTAAGAGTGCCGATCGTCACGTCCCCCTTTAGATAAAATAAATTACGTCTGTCTGGCTGTCTGTCAGAGGACTGTATCTCATGAACCGTAATAGGTAGACAGTCAAAATTATCAGTGTGTGTTTATTTATTGACGCTATAATAAAAATAATTAAAATTATAGCCGACCCCCATATAAAAACTCTTAAACTGCAATAAGTAGACTTGAGATATTTTCAAAAGGTGGGTATTGCTGCTGTGATAAGGCAAATATAGAAATTAAATGGGAGTCCCATACAAGAATGATACAGCACGCTTTGTGTGCGAGTCCGTCACACACCGTCCGTCCGTCCGGTCCGTCCGTTGGTGTCCGTCCGTCTCGCACTTGGCCGATTTTTTAACCCGCGATTCAAAGTATCAAAACGTTATCTTTTATCAAGTTTTGAAAATACATATCCTCCTACGCCACCCAACGGAGCTCATGTGGTTTTCACCATCAGTTGTGTTTTTTTTTCACGTCAGGTTTTTATTTATTACATTCTGGTTACAGAAAACTTACATAAATCGATCAAAGTTAGGACGTGTCGCTTGTATTTGAATTAAACTAAAGTAATTTATAATTATCCGGTTATCAGTAAGGTGATCCTTTTTAGTTTAGTTTACAGCGTGCCAGATCAAAGGCAAATAGTGCAACCAGGGGTCCCCTTATCTTAAACGTCACGTGGCTCCCTTTTTTGTAACACTGCTGTCAGAGCTACCCTTTAGTTCCCATATTATTAGACGGGCAAATTAAACCAGATAAAAAGGGGTTCTCTTTTTAAATTCAATGCTGTTCATATTGTTTTTTTTTATGGCATGGTAAGGCAAACGAGCACACAGGCCACCTGATGGTAAGTGGAAACTGTGACCCATAGACATTCGCATTCACAAGACTGCAAATGCGTTGCCAACCCTGAGGACTAACATTGAATGCCTCTATGCTAGTCATTTCACCGGCTGACTTTTCCCCAAACCGGAACACAACAATGCGAACGCTGCTGCTTGGCGTTAGGTTAATGGATAAGATGGTGGTACCAACCCAGACGGACCCTGCACAAGGTCGAGGCTTACGTCGAACTATTAAACGTAGGTATCCTGCCCTAATATTATGTCCGGACAAATAAGATGTTAACTCGGGAACTCTGTTGTTTTCCCGAATAAAATATACCCTTTGTCTAAAAGTATATCTGTAACATAGGATAATATGCAAAAAATTTGGACAAAATGTATGTGTATCAATGTAGAGTAACGATAACCTGAGCCTCTATTTTAGGCGGTAAAAACTATAGTATTTCACCTGATACCGAATCGTCAACGTTTTGGTAGCTCTTATTTACTTGACAGTAGTATCAGCCGAGTTAAAAACAATACCATAACTTGTCAAAGACAATATGGCTTACCACCTAGAATTAAAATTAAAAAATAATCAGTATTATTTATTTCATTAACAATTGGTTGTTGTTTACAATATCGTTGAGACCTCCTAGTCAGGGGTCCTCGCTCTTCCAAATTTAGAACATTTGAGTGCTAATTGCGTCTGTGACGGTATGTGTGTGTGTATGTGCGTCTCTCTTTCTCTGCGTGTGTGTGTGTGTCACATGAATTTAATGTCATGTTTAAACTGCCATATATGAATTGTCACAACGATTATAGTGACAAGGTACTAAAGTGTATACATATCTATGAACTCGACTGTACGTTGCACGTTAAAAAAAGCTTGTAAAAACAAACTCACTTTCACGCTTATTAGCAATGAAATGAGTAAACATTCAATTCGTCAACTAATGCTGCTATTGCTCATTGCTTTATTATTCGTATGTAATAAAAAAACATACATACATACCTTCACGCCTTCATTCCCAGAGTGGGGTAGGCAGAGCTACAGAATCACCAACAACTCTAAAAACTTGTTGATAACTCTGTAACCACAATTAGCACAATTACGCTAAGATATTTAACAGTGTATTAGTGACAGGTAGCAAGCCCATCGCCTAACAGTACTACAAGCCTTTATTCCCTTAGTCGCCTCTTACGACTTCCACGGGAAGACATGGAGTGGCACAATTCTAAGCCGGCAACCACAAGGCAATAAAAATAAACACTGTAAAAAAAATTGAGACCTGTACCTAAACCGCCTGACATCACCGCATCATTCCCATGATAAACAATCATCGCATTAAGTTTAATTACGTCTAAATTGCCGTGACAACATTTACTAATGAGTTAACAATTCTGTGTACATTGCTTGGCTGATATGGAGCCCGGTGATGTGGCAACTCGTTGACATGCAATGTACACCGAATGTTTAACGTTCACTTGTCAGGGTTTTTATGACTTAGGGGCCACTTTTGTTAGTCATGTGTAAAATTATAACAATGCAAGATGCAATATTAGGCCGTTTTTAATGTCCTTTGCAAAAAAAAGACGATCTGGGCTCCGTTAAGTTGAAGTGACGCGCAGCTTCTCCAGGACTTATAATGTAAATTGCGGTGGAGGGATGGAGCTACACTAACAACTACTTATATAGGTAGTAGGTACCCGTCTCGCCGTAATCTCTTTGCGAGGGCACCTAGGTAGACGTTTTTATTACCAGTCGTGATCTTAATCATTTATTGAATCATTCTGTGACGGTATTAAATAATAATTTATTTTAAAGTCGATATGATAAAAGAATTATAGTACAATTAAAAGTTAAAACTAAACTTATTAAAATTAAAATTAAACAAAGCTACTCAAATATTAAAGATGTAAATAATAATCACCACTATAAAAAAAAAATAAAAAAAATAAAAAAAATATATCAAAAAACAACCTTACACAAATTGACCTAGTCCCAAATTGATCTTGTTTGGTCCTACTTGTGACTAACGTCAATAGTTTTGAATGAATAGCGGTAAATTATTAAACTATTTTTTAATGGAATACTAACTAAATTATTTTATTTTAAATTTAGATATTTCGACGCGGTTAACCTTTTGGACGCCTTACGTCGAATACAAAAATTACACCTTATTGATTCCAAACAAAGGTTCTTTTAATCTTGAACACGTGACGGCTGTAGCCGTCGTGGCGTTAGGGGCCCGACTGTGGTCTGTGGCATACAAAAACATGAATGCGTCATGATTACGGGTAGAACCTGAACATTAAACTCAAAGGAAATCGCGATAAATATCTCGCTGAAAATGAGTCTAACGAGATTGATGTTATGGTCAGAATAGCGCCAATTCCGCTCCAAACATCTGCGAATCCTCAGTAAGTACAATTAGTGGAGTCATCCCCCAGCCATCCTGATCCTAAAATCGATACCCATTGTGCGTCGAATGCAGGATTAAACTCGGCAGAGACCCCACAATAATCCCTTAAAAACTCAGAATCAATATAGAGTCCGCACGTTCTCGTACGGCTATATGAGACACGGCCGCATAGCTCAGGCGACCTTTACAAAGTCCTCCCTTATTCTAGGGGTGATCCCCCATGGGCCAACGCAAGGGGAGAACTGTAGGGGGAACGTACGAAGGGTTTCAACTACACCAGCTGCGTACCCTCCACACCGCTTCAAACCATCCCCCACTTCACACACGGGTCAAAATCGTATACATTTACTTCGGTACAAAGTTTCCTGGTATACTGGTTTTCTAACGGTTAGCATAGAGCTTTTAGAAATCTAATTTATTTTAAGGAGGGGTGACTTTTGCCGAGAGGGGAACTCGTACAAGATCGACGTATATTTTCAGTTGGACTGGCTTTTTTCTTCGATTCATTCAAATTTTATGGAGTTCTTGTGGTTTCCTTTAATGTTCTATTTTTAAAATGAACGAAGGAATGCGAAACTTTGTCGTCTATTTTGGGTGTAAGTATTGTGTTTATTTTTAACCCCCAGCGCGAACAGAGGGGTTTAATTTTAACTTGTTTACCTGCGGCATAACCTAAACGAATAGACCGCGATTGGGTCGCATCATCATTAAAAGTAATTAGTTTAGAAAGTACTAGTTTAACTGGATAATATTTCTTAGAATGACACTTTAAAATCAAAAAACAGTAAACGTACAGCCCTAGTTCTTTATAGTTAGGGAGGCGAGGTAGCTAAATGGCGTAATTCAACGGCGCCGTCGAGACCTATCAAAATCGAAAGATAAAATAATTTATAAAAGAAAAGCTCGTATGGTAAAAACCATTTTAGCGGTGGGTTTGGCGTGTACGGTTTTTCAAAAATGTTAAAAAAAAACAGTTACTTGGGCATTCTCGAGCGCGTCAGATATTCATACTACGTATGCCCCAAGTGCCTCTGATAACAACGGTATACTAATCTGCCGGTTTGCGTGGTGGGGGTAGGCATATGAAGTAGTCAAAAATGCAAAAAAAAAAAATTTACTCGAGCGCGTCAGATTTTCGGAAGGGGTGTTAAGTAGGCCCCAAGGAAGCTCCCTTTAAAAAAACTGACGATTTCGGCGTGACGATAAGTTACGATAAATTTTTGAAAATGCAAAAAAAAAACTTTTTTTTGAAATACTCGAGCGCGTCAGATTTTCATAGGGGAGGTTTATCTCGGTATCCTGAAAGCATATTTTCTTAATCTGACAAAAATGTTGGTGGGTTCTCTTAATCTGACCGAAAAAGGTTTTTTGGTTTCTTTTTTTCCTTTCTTTCTCCTTGATAAAACGGGGAATTTAAGAATGACTATAAAGCGATAGATATTCCGTTTTTTGTTTATTTAAACTTTTTTTTTGTAAAATGTATCGTTCGCGACTTATATGCCGCAACGCGTTTTTCGGAAGACGAAATGGCTCCTCCACACTTCCGGTCATGCGGAAACCGGCAGATTTTGTATTTTTAGTAAGTTTTAGATTATATTCTTCAAAATAAAAAATAAAAAAATCACGCTCGAGAATGCCGGATTAACGTTTTTATTTTACAAGTTCGCGACCCTATAACTCGGCGGCGTCAAGGACTTATCGTCAGATTAGTTAAATTTAGTCTTAAAACATTAAAATCAACCCCCAATATCTTAATCTGACGCGCTCGAGTATTTCAGACTATCGATTTTTTTTTACTAATCTGATCGTTTACGACTACATATAGAGCTAAATACTTTACAAGGTTGTTCTATTAGGTCTAAGGTATGTCTCATATCTTAAACTGCCACGCTCGAGTATTACCGAAAATTCCCCTATTCGCCTCCCTAACTATTATAATAACTACAACATATTCAAAAATCGTGGAAATCAAACTTGATTTAGGGAGTGACAAATGTTTTTTTTGACAGCTACGTGATTTTACCGACGCTTTACAATCCTCTTAAGTTTACATCGACATTGATCTACAGGATGACCTTGAATCTGCTGCTATAGAGGCTCCTATACGTATACCTGTTTAGGAAAGTACCAGGGTACCTACTATCCCCCCTAAGACCACCCGCGCCAGACTGACCCGGTCGAAGCTTCAATTTGCGCGACCTAGATAACTGACACTATATGATTACTTCATGTGAAATCAACATGTGGAATTTTATGTCATGGACTAAGCTGTAAGTTACACCTTATAAATATACCTACTTGTGCACAACTTGTACGGATATCTGATAGCTTTTGTACCTTGGCTCGTTAATTTCAAATTTTAACCGGCCATAAAAAAATTACAATATTTATGACCTGTTCCTGCAAAAGTCGCTACTTTCTACTCCCTAACGATAATGTTACTTTCATATTTATAATACCATTAATACCTATTAAGCTTCGATTGATCGAAGCTATAAAGGGCCACGTGCACCAAAAATTCAACACTGGGTTAAGACACTAACTCGAGTTAGTATACGTCAGATTCATACGAAAACTGATATAGTTTAACGTGATTAACTGATTAAATTTAATAATTGAATATCTTTAAAACAGTACGAGTTATCATCTTAATATCTTCGAGAAATTAACTTTATTTGATCTAAATAACGTTCCCTTAAAGTTAACGGAACAAATAAACATCTACGAGGGTGCATTGAAAAGTTCTGAGCCTAAGGTTGAATATAATAAAAAAAAAACAAATACATACTGGCAGGTCAAAGTGCCATATTTAGTCGCCATTATGCACTATCTTTTGTTTTTTTCCTGTCACAATTTTGCATTTTATGCTGGAACTGCTACATAAGGTCACTGATTTTTCAAGTAATGGATAAAATTGAGCACCGTTCTGTCATAAAATGTTTGCAAAAGAAGGGGTTAACACCAAAACAAATATTTGAAGATATGAATCAAACATAAGGGCAATCTGCTCCATCGTATGCTACCATAAAAAGATGGGTAGCTGGTTTCAAACGTGGCCGGGAGACTGTTCAAGACGAGCCTAGGAGTGGGCGGCCGTTGACGGCTACTATGGACGAAAATGTCAATAATATATTAGATGCGATAATGAAGGATAGGCGATTGAAGATTGTGGAGATAGCGGAAGCAATGGGTATTTCTTATGAGCGGGCACAGAACATCATCACCGATGTTCTTGGGTTTTCTAAGGTGTCAACCAGGTGGGTGCCTAGACTGCTTTCAGTCGAGAACAAACGAGTACGTGTTACAATTTCCCAAGATTGTTTATGTATGTTTCAACGTGACTTCGACAATTTTTTCAATCGTTTTATAACTATGGACGAGACATGGGTCCACCACAGTACACCAGAATCGAAAGAACAATCCAGGCAATGGAAAAGACCAGGTTCACCACCACCCAAAAAAGCCAAGGTCATTTTGTCAGCTAATAAGGTAATGGCCTCAGTTTTCTGGGATTGCAGGGGGGTTATCATGAATATCATGATAGACTATCTCGAAAAGGGCAAAGCAATAAATTCGGACTACTATTGTGCTCTTTTACGTCATCTGCGTGAGGAAATTAAAATAAAGAGACCTGGAATGCTGTCGAAAAAAGTACTATTTCACCAAGACAACGCTCGCGTTCACACTTCGGCGAAATCAATGGCACAAATATATGATTGTGGATTTGTAGTGCTGCCGCATGACCCTTACTCGCCGGATCTAGCTCCTCCCGATTATCATCTCTTCCTAAACCTCAAAAAACACTTGGGAGGACAAATATTTTCGACAAATATGGAGGTACAAGAAGCAGTAGACTCATATTTTAACGACCTCAGCGATTCTTTTTTTTTTGATGGGATAATGAAGTCGGAGGCGAGGTAGACTAAGTGCATTGACCTTCATGGAGAATTTGTCGAAAAATAAAATTGTTATAAAAAGTGAGCCCGTTACTTTTTTTTACCAGGCTCAGAACTTTTCAATCCACCCTCGTATATAGTGGTAGGGAGCTTCCCTGCTTAGGGTCCCTAGGGAAGGCTCATATTTCTATGATGAGCGTGAGTATATGCTCCCGAGTCTTGTATGTCTATGTTTATAACCGACTTCAGAAAAGTAGGTTCTCAATTCGATTGCCGTTTTAAAATATTTGTTCCACGGAACAATGTCATTTATAACCTTAGTATGTTTACAGTTGTTTAGAACTTATGGCCAAGAGCCTAGAGCACACTTTCGGACTAGGTCATTTTGCGTGAGATTATGAAAGCGCCCTATCCCGAAGTGCGGTACCGCACCCCTTGCTTTGTACATCTCTATGCATGTGTTTACACTGATGCCGCCTCACTCGTAGCCGGGCCGTCGGTCTGCTCACAAGTCTAAACAAAATAAATATTGTTTCAGCGTTCCGAAAAAACGACCAGTTGCGTAACCATATGAACATACACATGAAGCCCTGCGTGACCCTGGAAGAGGGGGATCCCTACCCCATTCTAATAGAGCAAGATGAACCGTACTCGGTAAGGACTTCTTTACTTAATAAAGGTCTTAGGGCCTTAATAAATTAATCTTGGTTTAGGTGCCCGTGTCCAGACAGTGAATTTTGTATCATAGCTACTTTCACTAGCATTTCTGATGCGTCCACGGATCAGTTGACTAATACGGGCCCAAGTAGACTAGACTCGTCTGTCGTTTTTACGTTTTTAATCTAATTCTACATACCTTTACGCCTGTAATCCCAGAGTGGGGTAGGCAGAGCTACAGAATTACCTACAACTTTAAAAACTTGTTGATAATTCAGTAACCACATTTAATTCTAATTTTAATTAATGGTTCTCTTTCCTGTTAACTGGACATTTCTGTAATAAGTCCATGGGAGTGTCTATAAATAACTTGACTTTGGCGAAATACGTGGCAAACTCGGCTTTTACGTGACTCGCGTATTTCCCGTGATACCATGTTTACTTATAGTGGAGTTATACACAAGCTAATTGCAATCATTAAATGAAAACATATTAGTTAGGGAGCTGGCGAGCATTTCGGTATATGTTTTGCACTTGTTCACGTCGAGGTAGATTGCAGTTTAGAGCAGTACGAATTGATTTGGTCCAGTCAATTAAGGTCCTATGTCGCTGCGTTTACGCGTTACAGCGGATTGACATACATACATACATACATAAACTCACGCCTTCATTCCCAGAGCAGAAGTAGGCAGAGCTAAAGAATTACCAATAAGTCTTAAAACTTCTTGATAATTCTGTAACCACATTTTGCACAAGTAGGCTAAGATGTTTCTCAGTGTATTAGTGACAGGTGGCAAGCCCATCGCCTAACAGTACTGCAAGCCTTTATTCCCTTAGTCGCCTCTTACGGATTGACGTTGCTAAAAAAGGGGGTATTACATCATTTGCACATGTTTGCCTCCAGGGTTCATGGTCAAAATCATCTTGGAAACGAAGAAAATCGAAGAGGCAGACATTCAGGGCTCTGCATTATCGTGAGACGGAGTTGTAAAAGTGTTTAAAAATCTCTACTAAGTGATTTGCGCAAGTTTCTCATTGCGCCCATTTGATTAATTATGGCTCCCCGGATACGAAAAAACATTTGGCAGACACTTTGCTCACTGATATTTTATAACTACGGGGACGCAGTTAACAGACAGAACCCAAATATTTCTGACGCGTTTTGAAATATGTTCCTATAGATTATATTACCTATTTTCAATAATATTCAGTAGACGTAGAATTTTTTACTTGTAGCTTGGTAGTTTTCTTGCATCGAAATCCAAACATAAATCCAAGAAGCAGACATACATATGCGCATAATATAGCATAATTATTTTTTTACATTACACATTTTTTACATTTTTGAAGTTCTGTTAATAGACAACGTAGAGGAAAAACATGCAGGTAGACTGTTTTTTCGTGGTCCTTCTCATTGTTTTTAATCGAACAATTCAAGTCTGCTAAGTGCGCACTTCATATACAGTTTTATAAATCATAAAAATAATTTGAAAAATTGAATACTACAGCAGTCAGAGTCCTGGATGTCTGCCTCTTCGATTTTTTGTGTTAACAGGATGACTGTGATCACCAGCCCGAGAAGCAGACCCTAGCGCATAATATATGACACCTTTTTTTACATTTTTGAAACGATATCAATTGACAACGCAGCTCTAGCATGGTAGCAGACGAGGTCCTTGATGTTTCTTAGGGTATAATTATCTCTTTTAATAACGTCTGCCACGTGTGCTCCCTAACTATATAGTGCGACAATAGTATGTACCGCACTTTAAGGTGGCATTTAATCATTAGAATTAACTCGTATAACTCCAAAATACTTAAGCATGAATCATGGTATCACGGGATTTACGCGAGTCACGTAATTGGCCCAGTTTGCCATATTCGCCAATGTCGAGTTATTTATAGATACTCCCATGAACTTATTAAAGAACTAAGTCCCTGGATGTGTCACATACGAGGACAATTGTTTCGGTGAAAGAGTATTTTCTCTTGTGGACTAAACAGAAGTACATTTGGTGAGCTCCACGCGCTTCTGTCAAGTCCGTGTTTACGTTTGACGACGCTTGTTGGTGACTGACAAAATGGCAACATCGGCTGCCTCTCGGCTACCCGCAAGTGTATGATAAATGATGATGATGATGGTTTGCATGGCGCTTGCAATTCAAGTGCAATGTCAGTCGTTAACCTTGAGAGGATAGTATGTGTTCTAATACTACAATTAACCGATTAGTGACATCTTATAGTTAACTAGCGGACCCGACAGACGTTGTCCTGCATGATGACAACGCCATCTGCCGGGTTTATTTGTGCATCTAAACCATCCTCGAATCCACTTGAACACACACAAAAAAAAACATTCAAATCGGTTCAGCCGTTTAGTAGGAGTTCACTGTCAACACGCGGACAGAGAATTATATACATAAAGATGAGCGTTTTACTCTTACAAGGGTTTAAAAAAAAAACTATCCGAAATTGTTCAACTTTCCAGAAAATTATCGCGGCGAAAAACTGAGAGGAACTATCTCTAAGTATTTCAAATTCCCGTTCGTTTAATTTAAAATGTGCATGAGATATTTTTTCCTATCTTGGTGGTGGCCGTGGGGGTAGACCTGTATAGGTTACAGTTGGGAGGTGTAAACGAAGTAAGGAAAGTATGCGTTTAGTTTAGAATAAAGCAATTTCACTTGTATACAGTAAGTATATAAGTATATTTCCTCCAATATCCTTGAAAATGTCCACCTTACTGTTGTACAAGCAGGACGCGAAGTTATTGATTGCAGCACGTAAAATTAAAAGGAGAAAAGCACTAAACAAGCGTCGGTCGTGAGGAGCTCTTGCAGGAGTCGTATATAGCGCGGCGCTTTCCTGCAACCAGTCTCCTCCCGTTAACCGCAGTGATGTGCTGTTGCAGCCGGAGCCGCTGCTGGTGGAGCGGGCGGGCGCGCGGGCGCTGCCGGGCGCGGCGCGGCCGCACGCGTGCAGCCAGTGCGGGCGGCGCTTCAAGCGCAAGCAGCACCTCAAGGTGCACGCCGCCGTGCATGCGCGTGCCTACCGGCCTAACATCTGGTGCTCCGTCTGCAGCGAAGGTGCGCCACTGGTGTATTACTACCTACATGTATTCATACTGCTGGCAGAAGCCCGCTACTTCGTCAGCGTTGGCCATCCATCCTCCAGAAATGGTGTTTAATGGTGTAATCTCACACAAATCGACGGTCCTAGACAGTGTAAATATTTATATAGAGAAAGATAAATACTAAGAAAAAAACATGAATATCGGCATGTTAATTCAAGGTATAAGCTATCTCCATTTCAAATTTCATCCAAATCTTTAAGCCATTGCAGCGTTAAGGAATAACGAACATACTTACAAACTTTCGGAAACTGACATCCCATACAATTTGAACTATAGAAACCTGGTGCTCCTAGTATTCAAAGTTTATCGACTCCATACTATAGAAAAAGATGGTCAAGAAATCGGTCAAGTGCGAGTGGGACGACGTGTCGCGCACGAAGGATTCCGTACCCAGTATCTATCTACAACATTAGCAAAAAAGGCAAACGAATCACGTTTGTCATACGACGCCAGAAGCTGTTGTTATAGCGGCAACAGAATTACATCTATGAAAATTTCAACAGTCTAGCCATCACGATTCATAAGATACAGCCTGGTGACAGACAGATGAACATCGGAGTCTTACTAATAGGTGCAGAACCCTAAAAACGAAGCCTAGTGTGCTTTAAAATCCTCCCCTCCCCGCTTCTCTAAAGTTCACAATTATGTGGCCCGCTTTGGCTGTGTTCCTGAAATATTTGTTGTGCGCAGGTTTCTTCAACAACGTCCAGTTCGAGGGCCACGAGTGCATGGGCGCGCCGAGCGAGGAGCCGCCCGCGCCGCCGCCGCAGCTCGCCAACCAGGAGAACGACTTCCCGAACGAGCAGATGGTGCAGGTAACTCTTACACATTTTATACAACTTCTTCTTTCGTGTCGGCAAGAACTCGGGCTAAATCTTACTTGCCCAGAAAGCGGCTACCGTGGTAGCCCTCTGGTTACTGACAAGTAAGTCCTCACGCGAGCAGGTGGTCGGGCACGCGGGACAGTTTGGTTTGCAGGGGTTCTCCACATTCACAGCTAGCGTCTGCGCTACTACAACTAACCTTGTCTGTAAAACACATGTAAATAATAATAAATAAATATCAGGGGACAATGTCACACCAATTGCCCTAGTCCCAATTTAAGCTCTAGGCTTGTATTATGGGTACTAGACAACGATATAAATACTTATATAGAGAAATATATACTTAAATACATAGTAAACATCCATGACTCAGGAACAAATATTCGCGCTCATCACACAAATATCTGCCCTTACCGGGATTTGAACCCAGGACCGCTAGTTTCGTAGGCAGGTTCACTACCAACTAGGCCAGCTCGTCGTCAAAAACAATGTGTAGAAACAGTGCCTGTTATTACGTCATTACGGCCTGATTTGATTATTAAACATAATCTTAGTGCTTAGAGGGGTTATTATGACAAAGCCATGCAGTTCAGTTTAGGCTGAGAGAAAAGGACAGAGCTATATAACTGCTATAGCTCTGTCCTTTACGCTCACCGTAAAATTAACTGCATAGCTACGTCATAATAACCCCGCAGGGCCTCTATTCTAGGCAAAATAATAATTACAGTCAATACTCTACTAGAGCTTCTCAAGAGAAGAACACTACTAAAAAGAAACGCCGCGTATCCTATAAGATATCGCTTATTCCTATTGGTTCCTAAGCTTACCCTCCAAAAGGCCACCATATAAGGAAATTTGTCAATGGAATATGAATCTATTGTGAATGAAATTAATTCATATTTTTAGTTTGATCATTTTATCCTATTTGTGCAAAATGTGTTAACAGAATTATCAACAAATTTGTAAAGTTGTAGGTAATTCTGTAGCTCTGCCTACCCTACTCTGGGATTACAGGCGTGAAGGTATCTATCTATGTATGTATCATTTGTCATACAAACACAAGAAATTCTGCTGTACGTCCTTTGCACTAGGTCTTTATTTCAATATTCGTATTATGCACTATTTTTAGTACAGGAAGCCTCAGCAGGTTAGGTTAGGTTAGGTTAGCCTCTCTTCTGGCCTCTCTTCTCGTATCTCATCATTTTTTATGGTTGTTTCCAGATATTGAACGAGCCGATCGCCCCGGAGGACCCGGCGTCCATCCCCAAGCCGCGGCGCGTGTTCGTGTGCCGCTTCTGCAGCAAGCCCTTCAAGCGCAAGGACCACTACCGCATCCACCTGCACGTGCACACCGGCGTCAAGACCTTCCACTGCCCGCACTGCAACAAGGGTCAGTATACGGTGGCTCACCGGGAAAATGTAGTTATAGCCAAGTACACTCTAGCGTGCTGTAACTATAACTTTTACACGTGACGTTCGCCAGGGACCGGACCTCCCTTACCTCGGGAAAACCCTTTCAAAGGGCTTCCTCTTGAAATAGCTATCCCAGTGGAGTTGCTCACCCATTGCAATTGACGCATCGCCTTTATCCTCGTAAGGCCCCCCATACTGAAAAATGGGAGTTTTTTGTAACAGGGACTTTGAATCTACTATCAAGGGAGTAAAGTTCAATTGCGATTGTTCGAAAATGCCATTTTCAGTTAATGGACATAGGAAAGTAAACCTCATTCTTATTATTTATTCGTATGGCGATTACACAGAAAATAAATTATTTTTGTTAATGTCATGTCATGTCATATCATATGCAGATATCCAGGTTTCTTAGCCATTTGGCGGCGTCGGTGGTAAGGAGAATGAAGTCGTCAGGGTGACCAGGATAGGACCGCAGTGGGCATTCGCGCGTGATATGCTCCATGGTCTGGGACTCCGCACCGCAGTCACAGCGGGGGGACTCGGTCCAGCCGCATAGGTGTTTATAGTGGGCGCATCGACCGTGACCGGTGCGGATCCTGTTGAGTATGCACCAATCGCGACGAGGCAAATCAGCACCTTTCATCAGCCTTCCAGGTTGGATGCAGTCGCTGGTTTTCGCACCCAGGGTGTCTCTCCACTGGCGAGCCCAAGCCACCGTCGGCTGGAACATCTACCCCTTACCTACCTTACCTTATTCTTATTGCAACAGAGTTCAAAGTAAATTGCCTTGATTATGTACTTCCTATTGCACACTGGGCCTTACGAGGTTAAGAAGTAGTTATTTTTCCCGCAGGATTCTACCGCAAAGATCACCTGCAGAAGCATTCTCAAGTGCACCTGAAGGAGAAACCAAAGATATCCATACAGAAGGCCAAGAAAGCACTGCCGGAGCTGTTCCCCATACACATGCTGCAGAAAAAGGAGGTCACGGTCAAACCGGAGATCACTATCACTGTAAGTATTAAATTATACAAAGTAATTTTTCTTTTACTTATTTGTCGTTAAAAAGTTTATCTTTCCACATGTAACTTGAAGTACCAAAATCTAACCGTCGAACGGACATAAATAAAGACATGAGTATTTAACTATATATGGATGAGGAGTGACATTATCAAATCAGCTACGTTTAAAAAATATGAACGATAACTTAAGTGGATTTAAATCAATTAAATTACTACCCTGTGAAGTGACAAGTGTCTATTGTCAAAATACCATATTGTTTCCGATCATTTAAAACCATCGAGTGCTAAAACAACCCAATTAATTTAATTTGTAATTTTGTAATGGTGTCGACATTCCTCTCGTAAAGTTTCCGTGGAATATTGACTTTAATAAACTCGTAATTCAAAAGCCGAAAACATGAGGCACTTGTCCCTCCGCTGAAGATGACCGCGAAGGGAGTAGAGCCAGCGATCAACTATTAATATAAAGACACGTCTCTTTTATTGACACGGGATCTATATCTTTAGTTCGTTTCTTGAGCGAGAAAATAGTCTATAGCTTCTCGCTTCCACGCCTTCGGTCGGACCAACGCCTGATCGTCCCTATTCCCCCAGGCGCCCCCGAACGCGAAGCTGCGCGTGCCGCTGCAGATCAAGGTGCCGTACCAGGTGGTCACCGTGCGCGGGGACGGCGAGCAGTGCGCCGTGACCGTCGACCCCGCGCGGGCCATGCGCGACCTGCTGTCCTGATACAGGCAGAAGTATGGCGCCTGAGCCATACCACGACCGACACGTGCTTAGTGCTGGACGAGGTGACAGCCCCTCGAATTACTATACTCTGTTTAATTTAGCATGATCACTGTGACAGCCGTATTTCGTAATTTCCATCACTTAATTCTAAGAGCTATCAAACCACAGGCTATAAACTGCATAGACCGTCACCTTAATCAATGGGAACCAAATAAGACATGGGAATGGGAGCCGAGTTCTGTGACTCCGATGAATATTTACAAATTAAAACACTTACTAGCGAGGTATTTGTAGACAGACGATTAATAGTAGATTGTTCAACGAGGGACTAAAACAAGCCATAATGACACGAGATGTTTAGCGAGCGAGCGAGTGGCTATACTGGCTATAGCTCGAATGTCATTCATTATGGTTGTTTAGTCTGGCGTTAAACACTCTATTTTTCACTTTGAATGTGAGAAAAGAAAAAAGACGTTCTTTACAAAAAACAAGTATCTTAAAAATATGTTCCGCGGTTTTTTTTGTTTAGTGACGCTTTAAATGCTTGCATATTTAGCCAACGGGTTCAAACTTGCAAACTATTTTAAAACTAATTGGACTATGAATTCATCCTTTAATATAATAAAATAGACCCATATTCGTAATCATTAATTATATTTTTGCACAGTTGTCATTTTGAGGTTATTTCCATGCCCTAAAAATGGTCTATACACAATAACTGAAAATGACGATAATCCTCTTTTCAAAAACACCGTGATTGGATGTTTAGGTGTTTCCAAAGTAAATAAAAAAAAACTTTAAAATCCCTAGATATTAATAAGGAGTTTTAGTCCCGATATGCAGAGACTAAAGTAACAATGTAAGAGCATGAGAAGTGTAAATATTTAAATTCGTAAACGGAGACACTAGGTTTGCACCAATGTAGTACAACGAGTGTAATACGTATTTGTAAGAGCTGTCTCAGGCATCATCCCAGATTGAACAGAGTATAGTATAAGCATTTCGTCGTCAAGGTCGTATTAACATTTTGAACGCCACAGCCTGCTCTGGCCGTCAACTGAGAGTGCTGCCGTCGGCAACAGCCGTCACAGGTACAAGATTACAAGAGACATTGTTTCGTATCAATAAGGTGTAATTTGCATAGCATAGCAAACATGTTTGGCGTGTCAGTCATTTTGTATTCGAAGTAAAGCGTTCAAAATGTTAATATAATCTTGAGTAAAATGCCAATCACAAGTCACGTCAAACAAAACGTTACGTCATAGAAAATGTAATAATGTAGAAGATGAATATAAATAAGGACAAGTCTTTTAGGGCATTTGCAGTCACGGGACTGCCCGGATGTCTCGGAGCCCATACACGGGGTTTATCCGAAAAATGAACCAACAGACAGATAAACTTATTCTTGGATTTCAAAGACATTTTTGCTTTTTCTTTGCGTGATTCTGAGACACGACTTGGGGGTTCCCTTTGAAACCTTCGGGTGTGTCGTTTTTTTGGTATTATTAGTACTTAATTATAAGTTTAATAATTTGATCTCGGGATGCTGGGCTAATAATTTGGTTAGTTTATTTAATGTGTTTAGAACATTGTGACTTAGTTTTATATCGAGATAAATTGATACGTAATCATTAATCTACAATAATGGTATGTTTTACTGTAAATAACCAATGTTTTGTGAAAGTCCACCTTTAAAGAAATTATGTTGTTTTAAATACATATAGAAACATGAGTTTAAACTATATTCAAGCATACCGAAAACAGGGAATAGAACTGCATTACTTATTAAACGCATGAAGACTGGGTCCAAATAATTAAGATCTCGTTAGTGGTACTTATTTTAAATTAAGTATACGTAATGAATCAAGTAGTAATTAAGTAGAGTTAATGTTCACAAGAAAAAGGCCGTAACCACCAATTTATGCCCTAGGCACTAAAATAACCTTGTGCTTTGCGACGATGTGGATGTACATACATATCTCTAGGCTGGTTATTGTCAATTTTGTATTTAAGTATTAATATTTAGTTTAAGTTACCATGTAATCACTAGAATAATGGTGACTGGTTGAGAGATCCTTGAAAATTCTCTTTTAATAATTTAATAACTTGTGAAGATAATAATATTATTTTAAATTATCCAGTTCGTGTATAAAATATTGACCGCGTGGTCTACTAATATCACCAAATATCGTCGTCCCGTGGAAGTATCGGGACTGATTTATCCAACAATATCTCGGATGATACTAGTGGATCAAACCAAATTTATCTCTGGTTTGATTGCGAAGCTGCAGTGGAGTCGTCAAGACCGTTCCCGAGTTAGAAACCTGCATTTCATGGTACATAATAGTTTTTTATTATTGTGGTAAATTCAGAGCGTCAGAATATATTAAAAGTTATCACTATATTAGAACGTTGAACTTGACTGTGCAATATTTTCAAAGACATCTCGGCCAGCCACGTGCTATGTCACTAACAGTGCCATATTGTAATAAATTTTAATTCTCTAAGAAAGTTCCTGTATTTTCTCTTAAGAAACTTGTGATTTTACCTTATAAGTACAAATGTTTGCGAGTACAAAAGGTAAATAAATATTTTACGCACCGACTCTGTATTTAATTATCAAACTTCTGGCGACGTAGCGACATCTAACGGCAACTTGTACCAACCAACTCGCCAGCTCCACCAGCGTCAGACAGTGGAACTGAGTGTTCTACGTCGCGCTTACGAGAAGTTTCTACAGTCGGTTGACATATATACCACTTCCAACTTCCCCAGGCATTACCCCTGCCTGGAGAGAGATCTCTCTATTGTCCTTTCTTCTTACAAACTAACATTTGCATATCCACACAAAATTACTGAAGCTAAACTCAACGTATTGCAACGAGATAAGTTATCCTATACTAATATTATAAAAGCGCGAAAGTTTGTATGTATGGTTGTTAGTCCTTCGTATGCAACAATTTTAGTAGGTGCTCTAGTGCTTACTAAAGTATGCAGCAACTTTAATACTCTAGTACTTACTAAAGTATGCAGCAACTTAATACTCTAGTACTTATTAAAGTATGCAGCAACTTTAATACTCTAGTACTTACTAAAGTATGCAGCAACTTTAATACTCTTAACTAAAGTATGCAGCAACTTTAATACTCTAGTGCTTACTAAAGTATGCAGCAACTTTAATACTTTAGTGCTTACTAAAGCATGCAGCAACTTTAGTACTTTACTGCTTACTTTAGTACTTACTAATGTATGCGGCAACTTAATGAAACGGGATTTTTTTAACTTATAGTGGGAAATAGTTTCCCAATATTTCATTAAGGCCCGACCGCACAGTGGTCCCGCGTTCATACAACAGCGGACGAAAATAAACAAGTTGCAATAAAAATATGATAGATAGTGTTAAACGCTTCATTACGTTATGTTTGTTCTAAAATTAGAGAAACCACAGTCTTTCGGTAGTGATCCTTTCGTTTTTTGGGGCAAACTTCGCAGGCCAGTGATGAAAGGATCGGATGTTAATAGTAGTCGATTCAGTAAATCAGTGTTGCTCGTCACCCTAGATTGTTTTCTGGTGTTATGTTGCCTAATGTATTTCACATCTTTATTTTTTGCTTCTGCAGCCTCTTCTGACATCTCGCCTATAGGTAAAAGAGCATATTCTATCACTTCTGACCCATGAATTAAAACCTTATGCACTGAAGCAGGAAGGTAGTACCACGGATATTTCGTCACGAGGCGTTTCGCTGTTTCTATGGCATATTCTTCGATTTTTTTTGTATTAATCCTATGGCCAGAAGCTAAAACTTTTAATATCACAGAACATCTGTATATCCAATCTTCGTTTAGTCCTGTTATTTCCGCAGTTATTCTAGGATTGTCAAAGAATGCACGTGCCGTGTTTCCGTCATTTGTGGAACCACTACCTCCACTTTGTGGTTTGTCGACAATAAGACCCAGTTTTTGTCTAAAAAGTGTTCGACGCAGCTTTTTTCTTTCCAAAAAACAAAATTTCTCCTCTTGAGATCTCATTTGGCATTTTTTGACAGGTAGCCGGTAGGACACGTGTAAAAAATATTCATAAAAACGTATCCAAGTATGCAAAGTAGACAGCATTTTTTTTTATGGCACAGGAAGGCAAACGAGCACACAGGCCACCTGATGGTAGGTGGAAACTGAGACCCATAGACATTCGCATTCACAAGACTGCAAATGTGTTGCCAACCTCGAGGACTAAGATGGAATGCCTCTATGCTAGTCATTTCACCGGCTATCTTATCCCCAAACCGGAACACAACAATATGAACACTGCTGCTTGGCGGTAGGTTAATGGATAAGATGGTGGTACCAACCCGGACGGACCCTGCACAAGGTCCTCCCACAAGACTTCTCTTTCGTTCTCTTACGTTAAGCCAGTCCGAATGTCTATTTAATAATACTTTCTTGTTCTGAGACGCTTTTTTGTAGTACTCCATTAGTTTTTTGCACAGATAGCGACATCTTTTCTCTAAATTTTGGGTATTAATATTATTTTCTAAAAACGGCTTAGATAATTGCTGGATGACGTATTTGCATTTTTCAGCATTATTATCTTTGGTAGCACCTATCCATTGTTCAAATACAAACATACGTGACAACGAATAATTGATTTCTTGGTCTAAAACAAATTAAACAAAACATGAAGTATTTTCACCGTAAAACTATAATGACGTAAAATGACTATCACCAAGACCTTCGGAAGTGTTCGGTAAATTTGTCATAAGAATATTAAAGTTCATACTTTTTGCTTCAAAATGACATATAAATCATCAGGGGGTTCACGGGGTATCTACAGTAAAAGCTTCGATATATTTCCTAAATTGAAATTTTCATAGGTTATTCCGACGTGTTGCGTAAATCAATTGTAACAATAAAACGAAGCATAATAATCAAACATCACCTTTAAGAAAATACTAAACATACCTCCTTGAATCTCCATTATAAAATTTAAAGACACTTTTAAACAAAATAGTAGTGAAAATCATCCGTAAACAAATCAATGTTTTTACTGTTTTGTGATAACACGGTTCGAGTGCGTGCGGTATGACAACTTCGGATGAATATAAGTGGACATTTTTGTTCCGACACATGTGAAATAATTTATGTTTTCTAAACCTACATGTATTTAGCTCCTTCCCCCTCCTTGGTAAAAAAAAAGGTTTTATAGTTAAGCGACTTTTTTTAATATTGTCTTCTACTGGGACCACTGTGGACCGTACCAAAAATCGGTATGGAAGCGGTAATAAGCTTTCCCGCCTACCTATCTCGCGACCTCGCTGGCTTGTGTCTAGGCAAAATGTTAAAAAAACGGCGCATGAAGTCACAGTGGAAGTGAGTCTTTAATAATGTCACAATGAGTAAAGCGCATTTCAAAATAACGGAAGCACGACTTAAATATATAAACGCTATTGCGTTATATGACAGAGTCTAGGTTAACAAACAATATTTACATACATCACAGATGACTATACTCTACATACATGTTTCACTAAGGTACTTATTGTAAATTTATGTTAAACTTGCATTTCAATATCCTATTTACATTAAATATTGTATACTTTTATATACTTTTGTACTCTATTTCTAAATGTACACTTTGGAAAACAATGTTTTGAACACAAACAGTTACAAAGATACGAGTATACATAAAAACATTCAATTGCTAAGCGTCAACAAAGTATTTAAAGGTGAAAGTCCACTGAAGAGTGAAACAAAACAATGAGATCATTTTAGTAAAGTTGCAAGTTATAAGTCAGCAATTATAGATCTTATCTCTATAGCCTTATGGCCGTTCCTTATATTGAACCTTCCTTTTTTTTGCCCTACTAACTTCATAATACTAAAGATAAAAATCGACTTCTATAATTAATTTGGCCGTCTCAATTAAGCTGTTGGAATCTTATGAAATGTGAATGTTGTGTGTGTGTAAATATTTTTAGTCAGAAATTTCGTTTTCCAACTCAATCCAACAATTTACAAAATATGCGTCATTCAGATTAAAAAATTCGGAAAGCTAACCTAACATCTGAACAAACCTTGATCTGTTTAAAAGTAAAAAATGAACACATTAAACAAAACTAACCATGCTAAGTGTAGGGTTCCGAAGTGCGTCTTTTTCCGAACAAACATATAATTATTGCCAATCAAAAACTTGACAAATTGTATTGTCAGTACTGGTATACAATGAACCTCTGTTAAAAACGTATCGTATAATTTATAGGAATTTAAAAGTACAACTTTGTATGAACGCCATTTTTTATTTCAGTATCTTATAAAATGATAACTTTGTTTTCAACAGAGTTACATTACACATGTCTTTAAACTTTATGATTAACGATAGGTGTAACTAAAAATAAAACTGGTGAACTACTATTTGATTGCTGGTCAAATTTGTGGGGAAATGTTATGGGGAAAACGCAAACGCTTTTAATAGTATATTATTGCCTAGGTGCGGAAAGTAAGGGATTTCCTGACGAGGTGGTTAGCACGCCGAGCAATAGCGAGGCCAGCCAAAATACGAGTTAGGAAATCCTCGTGTCCGTCAAGGCATATATAGTACATTATTGCCTAGGCGCGGAAAGTAAGGGATTTCCTGACGAGGTGGTTAGCACGCCGAGCAATAGCGAGGCCAGCCAAAATACGAGTTAGGAAATCCTCGTGTCCGTCAAGGCATATATAGTACATTATTGTCTAGGCGCGGAAAGTAAGGGATTTCCCAACGAGGTGGTTAGCACGCCGAGAAATAGCGAGGCCTGCTGAAATACGATTTAGGAAATCCTCGTTTCCGCCAAATGCTTTTCTCAAACAATGCGAGGAAATGATACAAATACATGATTATAAGTATTTTTAAAAACCTTTGACAAAATCGGAGATAAAGTTTGTTTGACAACTACGAGTATTAGTTAGGATAGTTAAATGCACGACGAGCCGCCGTCGCACCACACGCCCCCACCCACTAGTTGGGTGGACGGGATATTTTTTCTCGGTTTTTTCGATTTTATACGCAATAGAGAACAGTTTTAAAAAACAATATGGACATGGACGGAAAATGTTTTCATATGGTTTTGAATGAGGCACTTTCCGTCACGTAATGAAAAAAATACATCACTCAAAAACAAATTTAATGTCGCAAAAATGCCGTTTTTCACTGTCTTTAGGCTTGCTAAATTATGTAAAGTCGTATAATATAATATAATATATACTACTTTTACTTTATACTTATTATTTGGGTTGAATTCAAAATAAGATTAATTCCAATTTAAGTTAGTACTACGGATCGCTAATAAGTAACTAAGAAAACACGTTATTGAACAAAACTTTAGGAACGACATTTATTGTCAATTGTGAGATATTTTTGGTCCGATAACCGTTCAGCTACTAAAAAAAAATTAAAAAATATAATTTTGCTATTTAGCCTATTCATAAACACAGCCGCCACGTTTACATTTATTTATTTTTTAATACTTCCCGGCCTAGGCCTTAAATTTTGTATGAAATTCCTTTACAGTACTCTCGAGTTGTTCCGCCCGAAACGTGATACTTTGAAGATTAAAACAACTAACATAACGCCAACATTTCATTGCATGTTTGAGAAAATTATATTGTGACCATGACCACCTATATATATGTATAGAACTGTAGATTGGTTATGTATGAGGAACGGCCGTTTTAGCTAGCATCCAGAATACTTTGACCTATGACTGCTGACTACGCTACAAAGGGTCAAGAACATAAACTATTTACCACAATAAAAAACATGTTAGTTAGGCCTACCCTACATAGCTATAAACGCTAATTTAAAATTTTAACCAATTAATAATATTCGCTATAACAACTATCGATAACTATATTACTTTAGCATAAACTAACTTTGTCACATACATCTTTTAGAATTTTCAAAACAAAAAAATCCTAACCAGTGGCACAGCTACCAACGAATCACAGACAACACTTCTCAAGGTTGCCAACATTAATTAAAATTTATTCCTATAAGGTTCAGCCCTTAACTTTATCACGATCACAGTACGAATATAAAACCATTTATTCTAACTAGATAAAACATTAAATCACTAATTCGATTAAAACAAAATTAATAAATATAAAAACTCCAAATACAGCATGGCAATTGTTGCTAGTTGCAGTATTTTTACATGTTACTAATGGCTTTATGAAAGGATCGTTATTCACCTTTTGAACTGAAGCTTGGCAATAGAGCTTATGGCGGGGTGACCAATACGTACAATATATCTAATAGGTATCTTTTATGGGTAAAAAATGCATCATGTTGTCGATTTCACTGAACGGCGCCTAATTTTTTTTAAGGTTGCCAAGATGTATATGATCCATAGTTTCACAGCACCTAGTTCAAAACCTTGCATTTTGGTTCATGAATACATTCTTAAGTCCCAGATAGACGCGCGAGTAAGTATGCCGTACTTATGTCTCGGCGACCTTACTCGCCCGTGTGTCACCCTTAGTACGGCCCCACTCAAGATTCAGGTTTGACGACCATACTCAGACTCATTTAAGGCATGAAATGCACAGAACAGGCGCGGCTCAGATAAAATACAACGTACAAAATGTAAGAAAACAGAATTTGGTATCGCGCCTGCGACTTTTCCACGCCTTAATGCGTCCTTACCTGCGCCGCTCCTACGCCTTACCTGCGCGTTACCGCTTCTGTGTATTTCACGACTTAGAGACAATTAACTCGTTCCTTTTTCAAGCTTGTAAGTACATGCAAAATTTACACTAAGGAAATACTTAATAGTCATGATCATGAATAACTGACTGAGTGCGGCCGCCGTTATAATAATAATTTTTCATATTCAAGTTTGAAAAAGGAACGAGTTAATTGTCTCTAAAATGGCGGTAGTCTTTATTCCTAACTAAACATTAATTTCATAATTTATATCTACAATTTGTAAGAACGAAGACAGCTTAAGGTTTGTCATTTACTTAAAGATTTTAAAGTAGGAGTACATAATCTTTGATAGTCCATTTAAATTTGAATCGATTGTAACGTTAATTAAGCTAGAAAACATTACTACAAGCAAAGGAAACGAATCGGCATTGCTGGGCCCTTGTATCTTATGCTATCTCACATCCTGCTTCAAATAGCCGGTCTATAGACCAGACCTCAGTAGTCCGTAAGTTTTAGTTGATCTAATTCCTCTTTGAATGTACCATCTATATGCAGTTTGAACCACATCTGTACCGTCAATTTATCATATCACATAGAAGGTTATTTGGGGTTATTGTACAGTCAAGTAGAATAATATGTATCATAAGAATCCTTTCATAAGTATGTTACGAAGTTCTTATTACACAGAATAAAGGTACATTGGGAGTATTGGGACATATTTTTGAGATGTTGCGTTCTACCATATTATTAGACTTGACTCTATCACAAATCCTGTACGCATTCCAGCGCTGAGTCCAAAATAAAGTCACAGTCTGATTGTGACGTCACACCACAGCTTTGTGGCCCCGCTCTCGAGGATATTGCCAGCAATACAAACCGCTGATTGCGTGGGATTTTGAATAAAACTACATACAAATGGGACATTACAATTGCAAACTACAGCCTACGCAGCGTCGCTTAAAATAATACGCGCATCTTCATCCTTCGACGCTAACTGTAACCTTGGAATATCCAAATGGACAGAGGTCAAGTAGCAATCGAGAGGTAGAGCAATAGTCAAACACGCTAGGCTACGCGGACAGTAGGTTTACTTTAACCTTTCGAACGACACAGTCGACTGTACTGGTTCAATGGCTCTGCGGCTAGCAAGAAGTTAAGTAATACGGTGATAAACTGATTGTTCGTGATTTATATCACCGTATCTCTCCAGCTTTACTCACATTTTCCCTCCGGCGCCGAATCGCGCAAACTCGTCTTAATCATTGGGAGAAAGTAAGAAAACGCCGTATATGCGTTGCGAGCAGTGAATGCGTTGCGGTAGCTATCTACGTTGACGCTAGTACGTCAGAGCTGAAAATGTATCAAAAACTCCCTGACAGTTACGCGTGAGACGGTTCGACGGTCGACGAGTAATACCAATGGTGGCGTTCAAAAGGTTAAACTATCGAGGCCTCCTTACGAACCACTGTTCTCGTCCAGTCAGAAAACGTCCTTGGCCGAGTGGATGAGCGAGACGAGGTCGGATTTGTCCTCGTCACTCTCGTCGGCCGCGGGTCAGGAGTCGGACGACGCCGTGGCCGTCAGCTCGGCCTTCACGCGCCGCGCGATGTGCGCGCGGGTGTGCTTGCGCAGGTGGTCCTTGCGGTAGAAGCCTGAGGGGGGGCAATTAGTTACACTACTGTTTTTTATGGCGATGATCTTATAAGGGTCGCAAGAAACATCTGGATGGGAGTGGCACAGAATCTTTCGGGGAGGCTTTTTCTAGCAGTAGATATGTTTCGGAACTCCTGAAGATAATGAAGCTGATTACGAAAAAAAGTTGGCTTATTGCCTAACCCACTCGCAATCGCAATCGTTTTCATTTTGACAGTCCGAAGGCGAGTTTGCATAAATGAAATTTGTTCCACTTTGAAGTCGATTGCGAGTGCGTTAGGCAATGGCGACGCAGGTCGGCCTCCCCAAAGATTCCCCTTAGCTTGCGCCTGTGGCATGCCATATGACACTCACCCTTGCCGCACTCGTTGCAGACGTGCCGCTTCTCGCCCGAGTGGATGACAAAGTGCAGCGTGAGCTGCTCCTTGCGCTTGAACCCCTTGAGGCAGACGGCGCACACGTGCGGCCGCTCGGGGTTGTGCGACTGCTTGTGGCGCGTCAAGTGGTCTTTGCGCTTTAACGCCGCGTTGCAAATGTCGCAAATGAACCTAACAAAATATAAAAAATGGGATAGTGATTGCTCACGACAGACAGAATGGGAAATTTGAGAAAGAAGCCTTTGCCCAGCAGTGGGACACTGCTAGGGGGGGTTTAAAATTAAAGTAGACCGCGGCTAGTACCTGCGCTCCATGGTGTGTCCCAGCAGGTGCTGCTCTAGCAGCCCACACTCCGGGTACGCCATGTGGCACTCCGGGCAGCAGTACAGTGTGCTGCCGTCTGCAGGCCAGAGAAGCACAGGACTGTTAGGTTAGGACAGCAATAATTCGGCTTGACCTGGAAAAGGCGTTTGACACACCAGGGCCTTCTTCCAGGGCATAAAAGGTTAGCTTGCCGCATACAAATTACAGTTATAAAGACTATGCATTCATACTTGGAAAATAGCTCTTTCAAAGTTTTCATCGGTGATATTGCCTCTTCACACGGGAACATACTCGCAGGTGTTCCACGAGGTCCTATTTTGGGTCCGATCCTACTTATACTCAACAGCTTTGCTGCTAATACTGCATCGTCTTCAAATTATCCATTCTCTTGCTTTATGATTATACTTCACCAAATGGAAATGAATGTGAAATACAGGCAAAAATAAAGCTAGAAACTAACATATATACCCTAATAGAAAAAAAATGGTGTAGTAGACTTTCTAACTTACCTAACGCCGTAGTGAGCCGTATCTCTCCAGGTTTGGGGTGTGCTTTCTTTTCCTTGGTCACCTTTTTCTTTCTCTTTTTTTTGGGCGGCGCGGGCGCAGGCGCGGGCGCGGGCTCGGGCGCGGGCGCGGGCGGCGACAGCTGCGCGGCCACCGACGCGGTCTGCACCACCACGCTGCTCACGCTGTTGTTGCCCAGCTGGAACATATCCAACATGGACTTGTACGTTAACGCTATTATTTACTCGCATTCTTTTCTTCTTTCGGTTAAGTAAGGATATACATATTTTAAGAGCATTTGCTTCCTTACGGAGGAAAGTAATTTAAAAAGTGAGTAAATACTGCAATTCTTGACTCACTGCGAAATTACTCTACCTCTTTCTCGTTTAAAATTAGGCTTAGGATTACTTCTGGCTGTGTTTTTACGACACCCCTAGGCAGTCTGTGCAGACTAGGTAGAAAAGGGGAATCCAAGGGACAAACATGTCGCGGACAACTTGTGCTAGCCGCCCTGTAGTGTACATCGTCAAGGGTGCACTGACCGGCGCATGCGACGGCACGGTCACCACGACGGACTCCTCGCGCTTGTCGGAGTACTTCAGCAAGTGGTGCAGCGGCAGCGGCAGTGCCGACAGGTAGTCCGCCACGCCGCCGCCCAGCGACTGCCACGTCGCGTCGGACACGTCGCCGATGCCTGGTGAGGAACGGTCTTTAATTCAACATGACCGGACCCTTACCATGAGTTTATGATGAGGAGCAAATAACATACTCGCTAGCGAGTCCAATAATCTGTCCCTCGCAGACCTCGCAGTATTCTTATACATAGAGTGCGTGAGACAGAGCATTCGACTAACTCATGGTAAGGGTACAGAAAAAATAATGTATGTACTCAATCCTAAAAACGCACCTTTTCAAATATTCACTGTACCGAGCATTAACGATAAATAAAACATTATAATTCCCACGTTGTTGCCCAGTGAATGGAGCTCATTTAGTCATGGAATGCTGGGTTTATCGAAATTCACTTCATCGATTGTATCATTTCATCGAAAGCTATTTTCTGCTGTAACCTTGATGTTTTTAGGGTATCTTAAACCTTAATTAAGTAGGTTAGACTTGTGACTGTGACTACAAAAAAAACTCATGCGGCGAGAAAGGCCTTTCGATGAAATAAAAATTCTGCAGCGAGCAAACCTACATTAATTTATCTACGTTTCCCAATAAATAAGTTGTGCTTTTGTAGTAAAATAGTCCTATGCAATGTATCGCTACGGCCCTTTAGAAGCGTGCTCCGATGGGAAGTAGTAGTTTAGAAAAGCTTTAGCGGCACTCACTGATGTACTCGGCGGGCGGCGTGTGCTCGGCGCGGACCTCCTGCTTGATGGCCCGCGCGAGCACGGCGGCCTCCTTCGGCTCGTGCAGCACTACCAACAGCTGCTGGTTGCCTTGCTGCAGCGGCGGCTGGGTCACTACACAACAATTAACACATTACTCCTTTCGCTGGCAAGAACAATGCAAGTACAGCTCAAATAGAGCAAGTAGATTCACTCCATGTTACCGACGTGTAATAGAGCCCTCATGTGGCCAATTTACAGCTTCAATAAAAGCTAATTCATGTAACAAACGATTGAGAAAAATATTTTTTTCAATAGCTATATAAATATACCAAGATATAAATCAACAATGATTTGTTCCTATCTCTTCATAACAAATCAGAACATGGAGTTAATGTGGAAGCAAGAAGGTAAAATGCTTGTATCATACGTATTTCTAGGCTGATTTTAATTTTAATTTCACTTTTGGTGATCTCTACATATTACGGTATTCTCATATTTTCTTGATAAATGCGATTTAAAAATCTATGTATATTCCCTATTGCTTCTAGTGCGATCAGGTTTGTTTTTAATTAAGGTTCAACACGGCCTCTGTCATGAACTTATGAAGCACTGAGAAACACTGAGTGGTGACTGAGTATATTACAGTTACATTTTCTTTGGATATGTGCAACGCCTTACCGTTGTCTGTTACGACACATCCTAAGTCTGCCACACCACATCTATAGGCTGCCACGCCACACCTATAGTCAGCCTCTATTAGATTAAAGAGCCAGGCGTTGATGAGTGTTGGAACATTTTACCTTGTGGCTGCATCTTGGACGCCATAATACCATGGTCACACGTATGGTCTGCCACGCCACACCTAAAATCTGCCACACCACGCCTGTCTGCCACGTCTACAATCTACACAGAACTGACTCCTGGCATCAAAGAGCCTAGTTTTGAATTGTTTAGTATTGTAACATCATACCTTGCTGCTGCATCATGGTCGCCATTATATCATGCGTGAGGTCATCGCGGAACTCGCGTTTTTCCTTGATGTCATGCACGTACGCCTGCTGCGCGTACGCAACGCCTGCGCCGCCCCCGTTCATGGACGACGAGATCGTCTGGTACTTCACGCCGGTATTCACTGCAGTATAATAATTAGGTACTTAATCATAATACATATTAGGGGACAAGTACCTTACCGCCAAACTTAGATCTCGGGTTTTACACTCATGTAAAAAATAAAAATCCAAAAATATGTTACCCACTATAGATAGGGGTCAAAAATACCACATTACAGTGAGTCAGAAGGAAAACTACCACAAGGGCAACTAACGGTAAGTGGGATCTGACCATAAACATTTCCTACGACTTCAAAGCCTAAGTCCACCGGTTGTCTAATCCCCACACCGGAATACAACAATGCGAACACCACCGCTGTTTGGCGGCAGGTTAAAGTACAAGATGGTGGTATCGATGCGGGCGGACCCTGCACAACCTCCTGCACGTAACGAATCTTAGCGAGTGTTGGTCTGTAGGGGCATTAAGAAGTTGCCCATTATTACTTTATATCAAGGAAAGCCCTCATACCGGTAACACAGTGTATTATTTATACACTTGACTATACCAGCTTACAATATCTTTCAATATTTTTCTAATGGGCTGAGTTGACCCTATAGCGGTAAATAGTGGTTAAATGAGCCCACGGGCTGAGTTCACCCTATAGCGATAGACAGTGGTTAAATGAGCCCACGGGCTGAGTTGACCCTATAGCGGTAAATAGTGGTTAAATGAGCTCGCGGGCTGAGTTGACCGAGTGGTCCGAGTCGCCCCCAACATAAATAGTAGCGGTCGACTAAGCCCGCGGGCTGAGTCGTGTGTGGGCTCAGCTGCCCATGAAGTCGTCTTGCCCCCCTTGCCCTCTTCTTTTTGTGTTGGTCACAGGGGTACGAGTATAACTGTTTTAACCTTTTGAACGCCACAGTCGGCTCTGGCCGACAACTGAAAGTCGTGCCACTGACGCCACCGACGGCCACAGCCGACACTAGTTAGAGATTAAAAGAGACTTTGTTTCGTATGGATTAAGTTGTAATTTGCTTAGCATAGCAAACATGTTTGGCGTGTGAGTGACGCATTTTGTATTTGACGTACGGCGTTCAAAAGGTTAACCCTCAGTCACTTAAATTTGGAATAGTGCAAACGTTAAGTACTTTCTTCTTCTTCTTCAAATTCCTCTCCACTACTGGAGGTTGGCAGTCAGCTAAGTACTTAGGTGTGTAAAAACTCGGCCGCAATCACTACTAAAATAATAATAATGGACCGAGGAAATAAATTGTTGAGCAAATACCGATAAATATTCTAAAAATCCCGAAAAATTAGTTATAATAAAAAAACCATCTAATTACAATTCCTCTCGCCATCTTGACTGCCACACTATTTTTTAACATATTAACAATGAAAAAAAACTAATTAGTGTCTCTGACCATAGGGCTGGCTCTTTCCTCGGCCAACGGTTCTTATTTTATCATGTTTGTGGGATCCTTACTTATAAAATCAAAAGTTTCTGCAAACTGTTAGTAACGGGCGGCAAGCGCGGCCCGGCGCCTGCCGCTGCGCTCCGGCTTTGTAACTGGTCTAGCTCCTAAACGACTCCCGGGCCCATTATAAAACTTGGCAAGGATTATTGATATACTATGACCTATTTTTAGAAAAAAAATGAAAAAAATTAAAGTAGTCCAAGTTTGTAAAAATGGAGTTTAAAAACTTTTTTTTTTTCGAAAAAAAATGTTTTTTTACACTTTCTAAAAATGTCATAAGGAAGCTCATTTAATGAAGTATTAAATTCATATATTCACTTTTTTGTTTTAATATTTTAAATCTATCTGTTTGGGATTACAAATAGTGCATTCCTGCCGTAGAGTCAAAACTATATGAACCTCTAAATCGCTAACTATATTTCACAATGTAAAAATATTGATTGTGTAGGTTAAGGACCTGTATAGGTATAACATACTAAAATATTACTGAAATCTGAAACATCATTTTTTTTTACCTGTCCGTTTGGCATGGAATGCCCCAATACCTAAGTGTTTCTTTGTTGCCACCTCTTCGCCGCACATTATACAATCTGTGTTGTCATTAAGGCCCATCTTTGCTAGGAAATGTTTAACCCCTAAGTGCTCAGTAAACACTGCGATAAAGTATCGGAGTTGTCTTCTCCTCCTCTGGTCAACTTTTTCTATGAAGAGCTTTGCATGCCTACCGTAGTTTTCCACTCTTTCTGGTGGTTTTCTAGGGCATTATTGTTCAGGGCTGCTTTTATATTGCCTGGTGAGTGCCATAAATGAGTCAGGTCCGACGTATGCGTCCTTGAACTCTTCCGTTACTAGCTCATCCACGGCTTCGTTTCGTTTCCGGGAAAGCCTAGGTGTCCTGGAATCCACATCAGTTTCACTTTGTTGTGCCTACCAAGCTTGTTTAAAGCGTGAATTCGATTATAGACTAGTCTCGAGTCTACTTTAGGCGCTGTTAGCGCTTTAAGTGCCGCTTGGCTGTCACTTACAATATAGAAAGTTCTCTCCTGTGGAGGTCTTCCTATATTCTATTGCGTACAGGCAATTATCGCATACAACTCCGCCTGGAAGACCACCAATATAGCTATCCAACGAGGCAATGCAGCCAGCATTATGGGCACCATTCCCGGTGGCAGTGGCCTAACTTTATTATTAGAATAAGTTTATTTATTTTAGTACCTATTTAGTTTTAGTTATTTACCTACTATTATTTTTCCGTATGTCGTTTGTCTCGATAATAAAAAAAAACTCATTAACAAATACAAAACAATTTTCGATATACATCTTGATAAGCACAATCACTCACTAGTATGAATGGGCGCGATCCCGGCCAGGGTGACGGTGCCCGGCGGGGCGCTGCTGACCACCACGACGCCCTCGGCCTGGCGGAACTTGTCCCCCGGAGCCACCGCGAACTGCACCCCGCCCTGGTAGCGCTCCTGGCCCTCGTACCCGAACTTCGCCGCGAACTGGTGGATGTTCGGCATCGCCGCCGCCGTCGGGATGTGCCCCGTGAACGGCGCGAAATTCATTCCGACGTTCTACCTTCCCTGAAACACCCATCTTGATACTGAACGTCACGCTCGGCAGTCCAAACCCCGAATGAAATCGTGAGGGGCCACCGACGGGCGGTAACTCAACCCCTGCCATTTGCCTCACCCCAACATTTCTAGCGCTTTATTTTTACCGGCCCGCGAACTCACACCACTCATCTTTAAACGTCCCATACATCACACGACAACGCAGGTACTTGGTTATGATGGTTACGTAAGCGAATATTACCTGTGTTTCGAAGATATTGTGGCTTTTCATGACGTTTTATTAGTCGATTGCGGCTGAAATACGGCGGTGGAAGTATGGCGGCCTGCGCAATGGGGTGCGCGGCGCGCGAGCGGCCGGGGCGCATGCGCGGGGGGCGAGGCTACTTGTTGAGGAGCCCCGCGGCGGCCGTGGGTGTGGGTGATTGAGTAGAGCCTAATTGCTTATTAGCAATTCCTACGCTACCTACATCATGTCAGAACCATGTTTCGATAAAGTTAGTGTTATTTTATGGCTCAGTTACAGCGCAGCAATAATACACTTGTCTTAATACCTTGTCTTATACGTCCAATAGGTATTTTTGCTTAAACACAAAGAATAAGCCTATGAGTAGGTATACCTTTTCACGAAGTATAGTTCATGGTACCAATAATAGGGCAGATTCCTTTGATGAATTAAATTTATTTGCGAACTTTTGTAACTGAAATAATTAATGTGCCATCCTCAATTTTATACCCGTTTTATACAGGTGAAAATCTGAAGAAATGAGATTACAAGTGCAGTCAACCCGAGTCTCTCAGTTAGCATTATGTATGATAGCAACGCGGGTTCTTCATAATATACTGTCGTCCTTAATCAGTCAGTTATCCCGTGATCATGATTGATCGATTTGATTAAAATATTTGGAACTCGCCAATAAATTAATTAACACCGAAAGAACCCGTTTTGTTATCTCTAGTGATATGAATAGTTTAAAGAGCAAGAGATTTTTAAATTGCTTTAAGTTAAGAGACGGAAGGAGGTGACCTGTGTGCTCGTTTTCCTTCCCCAGCCATCGAAACAAGGAAAAATATATATAAATAGGTTGACTGACCGTCGGCCCTTCTTCGTTCTATTGAAGGGGCTTAGCACTGTGAAACTAATGGTTTCATTTCCTTGCTTTTTACACTCTCCGATGTTGTTTACGGTCACCCAATATAAATGTTGAACATACTTAGAACCTTGTAATTGTTATGCTATTCATTCGATGTTAAGATTAAATTTTATTATGAAAATAGACTAAATTGCTTAATTTTTTCCCTCTATTCCCACTAGTTCAGTTGTCCAGTTCAGTAGACTGAACTAGTGCGATTCTTTTTCTCGTTTGTTCAGTTGTGAAATCTTAGTTATGAACGTGGACGAAGGGGTATATGCTTAGAGTGTCGACGGAGCTCCGCTGGCGCGGAGCTCCTATTTCTGGGTGTTTTTGGCCCTTCGGGCCTGCTGAACATCTAACATAACCTAAACCGACCTCTCTTTTAGGATACACGTTTAGGCCAGGTTCAGTCAACTGAACAAAAGAGAAAAAAAAACCCACTAGTTCAGTCAACTGAACTAGACAACTGAACTAGTGGGAATAAACTATTTTTTCTTGGGTACCGTATGAGACTGGCCAGCAATCGATCTATATATCTGGTTAGGGAATCCGACATACATATGACGTCATGCCAACTGCACAACGCCATAAAATATGTTACAAAGTGCTCAATAATATTTGGACTCAACTCTAGTGCTACACGCGCACAGATGTAGTGCATAATTGTTTTCCAATGTATTTTCTCGGAAACGTTCGTATTTGTCATGCTACTTCAGTCAACCTCAGTACTTTTTGTACTGTGACCGACTGAAATAGCAATACACGTTCGTATGTTTCCGTGAAAATACGAAGGAAAACAATTATGCACTACATCTGTACGAGCGTGCTTAGAGACTAACACCGTTATTTATCGACAAGCATCAACAATCACCAGGAATCCAGGATATACATTCTTAAGTAAAATAAAAATCAGGATAAAAATCAGTGTTTTATTGTAATCCTATTTTGATGTTACCTTAACAATAAATAATTTCATACAAAAGACTACAATTACCACTCCCAGCGGAAGTGAAGTTCCTTACCTTACGTCTTACTTTATAATACTTGCAACTAATTTCAAATAAATCGTGTAAAAAAATATTTATCTTTTCGACGATTTCAATAAAACAGAAATTACATTTGTAGGAGGTGCGTAGAAAACTTATTTAAGGATAACATTTTTTCTATTGGTCTTCTTATTTATTGAAGGTAAAATGGAGCGCAACAATATTAAACGTTTGAAATACTTAAAAAGATGACAGGTGACGTATACATATTTTTGTAACTAGAATATTTATTTTAACTCTTGACATTGCAGTCAGCAACATAAGGTCACTGAGAAATCCTCAGCCACGTAAGAACCATGTCGCAGAAACCCGTTGTTCATTTAGACGGATTCGGCTGATAATGTACAACACGCAAAATGCTAACTTTTTTTTTTATAGCATAGGAAGGCAAACGAGCACACAGGCCACCTGATGGTAAGTGGAAACTGTCACCCATAGACATTCGCATTCACAAGACTGCAAATGCGTTGCCAACCCTGAGGACTAAGATGGAATGCCTCTATGCTAGTCATTTCACTGGCTGTCTTATCCCCAAACCGGAACATAACGATGCGAACACTGCTGCTTGGCGGTAGGTTGATAGATAAGATGGTGGTACCAACCCGGACGGACCCTGCACAAGGTCCTCCCACAAGAAACGCAAACATAATGGGCAAACTGTCAAAATGTACATATACGCATAATCTACATCATGACATGACCAATGTAGAGTACGCGAAAGGTACATTACGCAAAATGTGTAAGAAAAATACACATTTCGCGAATTTTTCAATGCAAAATGCAGAATCCTCAAAATATTACAAAAGCGATATGCTCAATCGCCAAACTTAATTGGGAAAAATTTGATTGGCAACGCTTTGTCTCTGTGTCTGAGTGAGTTGTAATGTCGTATGTAAAATTGTTTTTTTATCTGAGAGAACTGTGCGAATGACCCCGTGTCACCCTGTCTTGCGTATTGTACATTGTGCGTGTTGCTCATTCTAACTTTGCACATTTTGCCACTATAGCGTAGAGTGCATTTTGCGTATTGTACATTTGTCATGATGTAGATTTTTGCCTGTTTGCACATTATGCGTGCAGTTAACATTTTGCGTGTTGTACATTATCACCCGAAGCCATTTTGACGTAACTTCTTTGTGGGGATTTGACGTTACGTCATTATTAGGACATGCTTCTAGTATTCTTCTTCTTTCTTTGCCCCCGCGGCGACTTGAACAGCTACTACCGCGGGGATATGGCGTTTCCACGTGAAGTGATTTCGCCAGTGTCAAGTATATATAAGTATAAATCAATATAGCAATAAAACACAATCCAATCTTCTCTAGGAAGATTGGGGGCAACGTTGTACGGTGATTTGTAGGTCAGAGGTCAAGATAGTTTTAACCTCTGCACCACTGCGAGTCCACTTGAAACGAGAAGAAAGATGCCAGATACACGAAATAAGTCCAAGTCTTCAATCACTGTGCGACACAAAGGCATAAAAGTACAAATCACTATCAGAAAAGAACTTTGAACACCTGATTACCCAAAAATTAAAGTCTAAAACAAACGCCACACGTCCGCCATCTTTTAACGTTGCAAATGGCCTCCGTGTTGTACATTATCACCCGAAGCCATTTTGACGTAACTTCTTTGTGGGGATTTACGTAACGTACGTCATTATTAGGACATGCTTCTAGTATAATAGCTCAACAATGGACTGACAGATCGAATCCGCTACTTTCTTAGAAAGTGCCACGACACCTTGCATTAATAATTTATATTTCGTACTGACCAGTGACTATTCGTCAAAGAATATGAAATTAATTGTAGTCACGACTCGTGATACTTTTGTGCATTTAGGAATATGGTTTAAATTCGTGGCGAGCGTAGAGCAATGCAACCTGTGCTATTGTCAACATCCCTATCATTAACGTCGGCGGCGGTACTCCCTAGTAAACAGACAAGATTTTCAAACCGGTGCACCATGTTGAATGTAACTAAGGACGTCCAGCGCGGTTCCGAGAGCAGATGATGAATTTTCGTGACACTTATGAGCGTTCATAGTGGCTTCGCATTTATCGACTTTCAATGTAGGTACATATCGATATACTTAACTTCAAAATATACCGTTTGCAACTTTAAAACACAAACCCACCATTATTCATATTTTATTCCCAGTTGACTTATTAAAGTGGAATAAAGTTCAAGGTGGCAATATAAAAACTTCGGGTGTGGACAACTGGGAATAGCCCGAAAATATGGAAAAAATATGTCAAATTAATTAAAAACCAACTAAGTATCACTTGTTAGTAATGAATGACGCATATAAAATTGAAAATGGAGCAATGGCTTAAGCGACCATATTTTTTTTATTTGTGTTCTGTATTGTAATATATCTATATCAATATAATGTATATCAAAGTCGTTAGATGAGAAGTCAATAGTGATATAGGGAACTCCTAATGATGATGATGACGGCGATGCTGATGGGGTGGTGATACACTAATGGTGCGAGTGATGGGTGAACCGGTAAGGTTTAGTCATGTTTTAACGAGACGAGGGCAGAGACTCTTTACTAATATAAGCTAAGACAACGCTAACTTAGGTTCGGGCTCGATGAGAAACGCGCTTTAACTATCATGTGTTTAACCTTCAACGCTCCTGAATTGCTCTAATATGTATACTCAGAAGGATCCAAATTTGAACAGATACTTTTGTTAAGTTTTACACAAATGCCACTCAAGCAACAGCATACAGCGCCGCGCATACAACCGCTTTGGTTGAAGTAATTGTGGCTGTGTATTATATTATGCATGCAATGTTTGAAAGTAGTAGTTGTATATTTATACATTCTAAAAACCGAATTCATGTTTGTAAATTTTCCCTACGTACAAATTATACATTTAATATAAAATAAACATTTTACATAGTAATTGTGATGTTTCAAAACAGTTACAACTAAACATTTACAGTCGAATCACTACTAAAACTAAACGGAAAGTCAAATACAAAACATAGCACCTCGGCCGTTGTCGTGTACGTCCACTTACACCCTAACGCGACTTACGATAAATAAATAAAAAAATACAAAATCATTTACACCTACATTAAAGCTGACGTTGTTAATATCGTATGGTGAAGATGCGCTTCGACTATTTACATAACGTCTTGGACAAACGTAAAGATATATCAGCTATCAGCATTTTTCCTTATCTTATTGTACTTTCCTACTAGTTATAAGGACACTGCGACGAAGATTACCTTGAAGGTTCGCCAAATACACACATGCATGTTGGTGGAACCTGAGTAAGAGATATGATAAGACCTGGTTTGTCCCATATTTACAAAAAATTAAAATCTTTTGCTAACAAGACAACCGAACGACAATCGGGTACGCAAAGAAAGAACATGCCTGTGAAGTATGGCTGTAAGCGTCACGTTTGTTCAAGGCATTATTGGGCAGGTTATCTATCACATCATATTCGACGATAGCTACCGGTGCACAGAGACCTCCAAATAGGTAGGACACAGAATCAGACACAGACTATCACTTCGGTGCAATCTTTACTTTATACCTGTTTTGAGTAGCAAAGTCAAAAATAAATGTGATTTTTTAGTAACATTCGTTATGAATGTCTTACAACACTATGGCAGGCAGCACAATGGTTTTGATATCACAGTGGGAATGATATTTACAATGATGCAATCGGCTGATTACTTTCGCAACCTGGTTTCTAAAATGAAAGATAGATCGATTTTGCGAAAGTTAACAGTTTTGAATAACAAAACGACCAAATTATGCTTTTGACCTTATTAATATTATTTCACACATTTCTTCCTTATTTTACAGAGATGCAATCTTAATTCTCTAATGGCATACAACTCGAAACATATTGATATGTCGTCTTTACAGGCAATCACTGAGCCTATTGAACATGGCCCGTGTTTACCAAATATTTATCTAGGTCCCTAATAAGACCCAGTCCAGTCTTGTCCAGTTAGGTAAAGGACGGTTAGCCTTACAAGTTCGTGTCCGACCGTCCTGCGGGGTTAAATATGCTTGGGGGGGAGGTGCGGCGACCGAAACCTCCCGCCTACGACGTCGGTCACCCGCGAGACGGTAGCCCATGAATTTGTTGGACTATAATTGTATAGTGGTTAGACAGAATTATTGGCCAGTGTTAACCACATGTTGGTCGTCGGTTTAAAATTACTGATGTATACAGCAAGCTACATTGTCATGGTATTAGGATTGAGCCAGTGACACTGTCGTTGATCGTCCGTAGTTCAGTCAAATACAAAAAACTGAGCGGTCAGTCTCGACAAAAAGTCCACATTATCATCTTACTTTGTAAAACATTGAAAGCGTGCATACATATTTTTGGGAACTTTGTTCCATATCATATTTTCGTCTTCGACAAGTGTGAGAGCACACTTCGCTCCAAATTCAGAATCAAACTGTGCTGTGCAGAATTGTTAAAAAAAAATGAGATCATCAAGTCTCTTGTTAGTTACATAATCATTGTAGTTGCGGAATCCTGTCCGTCGATATTTACAAGTGTCACAATTTCCTTACACAGTAGGGATACAAATAAATACAGTGATGTTAATGGAAATTAGAATTTCGAATGTAAATTATTCACTGTTAAATTATCTCATACAACAAACTCCTGTGCGTACGTGTGTATACCTTAAAATTATGTATTGGTTTATGCCAAATATACATTTGAAATTAAATAATTGAATGAACTATTTAATTGCTTTTCCTAGACTAGGTAAGGTGGAAACGCTGACCATTATAAAGAAACAACAGACATTCGGAATTCAGCATTGACTCCTTACAATTGCACAGACATCAGGGACTAAGGTAAGTATATATTATTGGACGTTAATGGTCTACGCTGTGACACTTGTGATATGCACCGAAAAACGCTTTTTATCTAATCGGTGTTGCAGTTTTGTGGCTACGTAATTAATTATATAAATCCAATTATAATAGATGGTGCAAGTGTTGGAAGCAATCAAATTCGCACACTTCACTTAAATAACAATGCGGATAATTCATTTATTATCTTATTCTTACTTTCTACTCACAATTATAAAGGCAATCTCATAGCGACAGGAGTCCGTCAAACCCTGTAACCGAATATCAAGCGATTCTGAAAATATAAAACACCACAAACTTACCTAACCTTGCTTCAATTTCATGAATCGAGACCTTATAAAGTGTATGAGATATTCTTGAACCGGTTTCATTTGTGGCGCCTGTCACAAAACTTTTGGAGTGTTAACACTTTAAAACTGTTTGAAAACAAACTACATGGGCATGTGATATTGTCTACCATTCTGACAGATTGTTTACCATTCTGAGCTATCAGACAGTCACAAACGAGAACTAGAACAAACGATTATAAAATAGATTAGACATCTATTGGAGCAAATAACACTCAATAGGAAGGTGGATGAAAATATCAACGAGTAAGTACATCAAATGACACGTAACGTAGCACATTAGCAGCCCAAGGCCGCTCAGTCAAGTTATAACTTAATTTATCCACTTGCGCACAAACTGTCTTGTCTCGCCTTCCAGTGGAGATTACCATATTGTGCGTTTTTTCGTCGCTACCCTTAGCACTGACAGTACATAGTCACATTGTTGAATAAATAAGGCCCGTCGGAGACACGTGGTACACAAATCTAGCGCTCCGATTGGAGATGCGTAAATCAGCCAATAGCAGTAGTTTGTACCGCGGTGGTATTGGACGGGCGTCACCACGCCGCAGGTTAGGAGTCGAGCGCGTCGCGCCGCGCCTGCGCCTGCAGGGAGCTCACCACGTGCTGCGGGATGTTGATCTGGACCGGCACTTGCATGTTGGCGCTCGTCGGAACCTAAACAAAAATAAGTTTTAAAAAAAAAGTTGTAAGAGCAGAGGTGTGCCGTTCTTGAGGTCTCAAGAATTCCAAAGAATATTTCAACAATAGCCGAGCTCCTCGAGAATCCTCAAGACCGAGAAGTTTCTCACCAAGAGCGTTCGAACGGACGAGGAGCGTCTCTTAATTCGCTTTATGTATCTAAATGTGTCATGGTTTTTAGTTTCATTGTTTGTTGTGTTAGTATATTACACACGCGAATACTCTTGGTGGAGACACTTCTTAACCCGTGGTTTATATTCTACATTTTCTAACTAATCGGTTCTAGATTGTCTTACCCTTTCTTCTTTCCCACAATGCAATATGGAGAACAAAGGGATAAAGATATCGATCACAATGTAAAAAAAACTTGCAAACAAATAAAAATTATATAATAAACTATTTTACTACTTTACTTAAATAACTACTTACTAAAAAATATCATTAAGGAGCGTCCCCACTGAGAACATTCGCGTGTAATGTAACGAGCATTCGGCGCGAACATTGAGTAGTGCGTAAGCTTTTTAACGCTCTACCCAATGTTCACACCACTCGAATATCTACCGCGAATGCTCTCAATGGGGACGCTTTTATACATTTAATTGTTTGGTCATTGGACAGCAATTTAACTTCATATATGTACACGCAGAATACTCGAGCTTGTTAAAAGTCTAGAACAACTCACTGAGTTGAGTCCGGCACAGTTAATCTGACCAAAATTTAGTCTAAATAAATCAGTTGAAATCTAAATAATATCAAAAATAAGCAAAAGAAACAAAACACAACGACTACTAATGAGTATAATATTAACACCGTACCATTCCCTAGCTTAAGGCGGACCCGCGTTGTCTCCTGAAAGGCTAGTCCTGGTAGTAACAATCACACATTATGGACCACAGATAAGGCCGGGTACTCACTAGCAAACTAACTGTAGCCGTAGTAGTCTCAGTAATATCGCTAGTGAGTACCTGGCTTAAGGTTAAAAGTTACATTTGGATATTTAAATGTTATTCACACAGCTGAACAGGTTTGTTTAAACGGCTTAGTCCTCATTATGAGCATGAGGAAAGTCAAGTGCGAGTCTACCCCGCACTATTCTGCCGTCCTAGTTCAAAAGGACGCCTCTCAGTTTCATAGGGTCAGAGATACGGACGATAAAAAACCTATCTCAAAAATACCATGTAAAAGTGCACTAGCTAAAAAGCGCGTCTTCATGGAACTTATTCTCTTTTGTTGAGATAGGTTTTTTATTGCTCGTTTTTCAAACCCTATGAAACTGAGATGCGTCCTTTTGAATTAGGACAGCAGGTATTAGGCTTCCGTATATACAGGGTGGAAAAAACGAACGCCACATGGACGGCAACTACCTTAAATATTGGAAATAGCAAATTCTACGCAAAGGAGACTTACTTTTATTTTTGAAAATAATTATTACTACATTTATGGCTTTTGAAAATTTGTCTGCTTTAACCGGGAATTAAACTTGCTGAATATCTCAAAATACTAAAGAAGGGTTCTTAAACAGTATTTTCCTACTCCTGTACTTTTATCTGTCATTTATATAGTCACGAACACTAATATAAGAATATAGATAATATGTCCGCAGAACATTCCGTAGAAAAGTCTATCTAGTCTATTCCCCTTAACAGCACTTGTGCTTTTTTGAGCCAAAACGATATGCCTAGCTGCCAAAGCTTACACCTAGGTTAATTTGACCAATCAAAATACTTCACCAAATTAAACCACCAATCACAATACACATTGACTGTCAATCGGAACGTTAGGTTCTTTTTGGTATGTAAACTCTTTTACTAATTTAACTCTTTAAAAAAATCATTTTATTTGGTATCAACCAACCAGAACGCAGCTATATTAAAATCGACCAATCAGGTAAAAGAATTCATTTCTCAAATCATTAGGTGTTTTTTAGTCCCTATTTCACAAGTTAAATCGATTGTGCAACTTTAAAAAAAATTATGAAACCTGGCAAGTGCACATCAATTTAAAAACAAAGTTAACCATAGACACATATTTTGTTGTTTTCGAATGTTTCCCGCTCGTTTGTTGTTCTGTGCTTCGTTCGTTCGTATTCTAACCTAGGTATATTAAAGAGTAAAAATCTATAAATAAAATTTTGTTAATTTAATTTTGCATTTTATTTGAAACCTAGTCGTAGAAAAAGTATTGTATGCAACGGTGTATAACTAAGTCAAAAAATACTCGTGGCGTCTTGCTTTACGATATTCGAATGCGGCTCACATCGTAACCACACCACTCGTCTTTTTTGACCTCTCTTATACAACTGTTGCATAAACTACTATTATTTAAGTTTAAAGGTGTGTGTTATAGACATAAACGATCACTATCAATGACCCTTTCGATCTGTATCATAAAACACGACATCATGTTTTGTCATAATCGACAAGTTCGATTCCCGGATAAGGAAGAGGATTTTTCAAAAATCCAATTATTCAGTATTTTTTTTGTTTTCAAAAATAAAAATAAGTCTCGTTTTTTCCACCGTGTATAAAACTCTTTTTAAGGTTAGTAAACCAATCAACGTTGAATGATAAGAATGTATATCCCGTGAACTCACGTGTATCGTGATCTCGGGCATGATGTTGGCGAGCGTCGGCTTGGCGTCGGGCGCGTCGGCGGCCGCCTCGTCGCGCGCGCGCTTGCTCTCGTGCGAGCGCGTGTGCTTGCGCAGGTGGTCCTTGCGGTAGAAGCCTGAGGGACATTCAATTAAACTTATAATCGACAGAGTCGAAGGATCATTAATAAACTATGGGAATAAACGCAGATCGTTTTTTCCCATAGTTCATCCTAGGGTTGCAAATGCAAATTTATGAAAAAAAACATGAAAAAAAACCTGGCACCATGGTTTTTTTCTAAATTAGGTTTTTTTTCAGATGAACAAAAATATGCCACAATAACGGTTTTTCGTGATTTATTTAACTAAACTATTTTTAGTAAATGCAAAAAGAACTTTAAACCTATTCACTAGAACTATCAGCACTATTAGCAGCACTAACTAATTTTTGGAGAATCCCTGAATTCCCCGATGCGGCGACGAAAGGCGTTGGTGTTGACTGTTGCCAACAGTAAATTGCGATAACTCCCACTACAGATTTCATTTATGTTGTTATTAATCAAAGTTGTTAAATTAAATTGGTTTAATGGTTAACATAAAGTCTAAAACAAGTAAAACAAACGTATAAAAGTATTAACTGCCTTGCAAATTTTGAGTTTTCATACTTTTGAAAAAAAACGTACTCCAGAAAAAAAAACGGTTTTTTTTACGGTTTTTTTTCATGTTTTTTTTCAAGTCAGAATAAAAACCGTTTTTTTACAACCCTAGTTCATCCCGTTAGGATGATGAAGGCGGGCGAGCAAACAGGCCACCTGTTGGTAAGTGGGGTGTTAAAACCTGACCAATTGAAACTTAGCATGTTTTAAACAATATAATAGGTATATAATGTCCGACCGAACTTTCGGTTTCGGCAAAAAAACAAGTTTCGACTGTAATCCGGCCTAAACCGAAACTACATTCGCATTCCCGTGGAAGTCGTAAGAGGCGACTAAGGGAATAAAGGCTTGTAGTACTGTTAGGCGATGGGCTTGCAACCTGTCACTAATATACGAGGGTTGTCTGAAAAGTTTCTGGCCTAACATGGAAAACGGTGTTTTTTCGGTCCGATTCTTTTCTACTTTTCGACATAGTCTCCTTGTAAGATTATACACTTCTCCCAGCGATGCTCCCATGTCTTCAACCCTTCGAGATAGTAGTTGACGTCTTGCTCTGCAAAATAGGCGTCCACGGTGGTTATGACCTCTTCGTTACTTAAAAATCTCTGTCCACCGAGCCAAGTTTTCAGTCTGGGAAACAGGAAGAAGTCGCTAGGAGCAAGATCTGGAGAATACGGTGGATGTTCAATCAGTACGAATCGCAGCTCCTGAATTTTTGCCATCGCAATCTTTGACTTGTGGGATGGTGCGTTATCTTGATGAAATAACATTTTCTTTTTTTGCAAATGCGGCCGTTTTTTCGAAATTTCTACCTTCGGCTTGTCAAGTAGCGATGAATAATAAACCCCCGTTATAGTTTTTCCTTTTTCTAGATAGTCAACGAATATAACTCCGCGACTATCCCAGAAAACGGTGGCCATCACCTTTCCGGCCGAAGAAACCGTCTTCGCCTTCTTTGGAGCAGGCTCATTCTTCCTAGTCCACTGTTTACATTGTGATTTTGTCTCTGGCGTGAAGTGATGGATCCACGTTTCATCAACGGTTATCAACCGACGCAAAAAATCCGACGTATTTTGCTTAAATCTTTTCAAAAGGACTTCGGAAATGTTCATTCGAACTTGTTTTTGGTCCGAATTTAGCAGACGCGGCACCCAACGTGCAGCTAGCTTTCGCATGTTCAAATCTTCAACTAATATATGACAAACTCTTTCTTTAGATATGCTTACAGCTTCTGCAATCTCTCTAACCTTGATTCGACGGTCGTCGAGCACCAATCGGTGTACTTTTTGCACAATATCCAGTTGGTCGCAGTTTTTGGCCGTCCTACGCGTTCATCATCGTATAAGCTGGTACGACCGCGTTTAAATTCCGCTACCCAAAATTTTACGGTAGAAAATGATGGAGCAGACTCGCCGTAAACAGAATCCATCTCAGTTTTGATTTGGGTTGGCGTATATTTTTTTTAATGTAAGAACTTAATCACAGCTCGACACTCAATTTTATCCATTTTTCAAAGAACACAGGCACTGGTTTGCAAAATCAGACGTTAAGGATAAACTAGCCGTCAAAAATGGCGGCGATTTTGACATATAACTCCTGAAAAAAGTCTAATTATAATGCCAAAGAGGTTTTTAAAAAAAGGTTTTTATTTCATAGTGTGGCCAGAAACTTTTCAGACGACCCTCGTACACAGTTAAACATCTTAGCCTAATTGTGCAAATTGTGGTTACAGAGTTGTCAACGGGTTTTTGGAGGCGTTGGTAATTCTGTAGCTCTGCCTACCCCACTCTGGGAATGAAGGCGTGAAGGTATGTATGTATGTATGTACATTCGCGAGATTTCGAGTATATTCGGTGCACGGCTCTGCGAGCGACGAAGGGTAATTTTGCCGCGTCCGTGCTCAAAGTCGTTCCAGACTTATATATCTTACGACGCGCTAACCTAGTTGGTAGTGACCCTGCCTACGAAGCTAGCGGTCCTGGGTTCAAATCCCAGTAAGGGCAGATATTTGTGTGATGAGCGCGAATATTTGTTCCTGAGTCATGGATGTTTACTATGTATTTAAGTATATATTTCTCTATATAAGTATTTATATCGTTGTCTAGTACCACCAATAATACAAGCGCATATAATGACTAGGTCAATTGGTGTGACATTGTCCCCTGATATTTATTTATTTATTTATTTATATAGTGTTTATAACAATATATATGATTTTAAATAACGACTTTATTATTTTGGTGACCTCATTTATTTTTCCCGCGAAAACATGACCTTATTAAGGAAGTTTTTAGTTTCAGCCGCAATTACTAGTAATATGACCTCAGATGAACCGCCATATGTCAATATAATCTGTATGTATATCACGTACCCTTCCCGCACTGCTGGCAGACCTCGCTCTTGACCCCGGAGTGGATGACGGTGTGCAGGTTGAGGTGCTCGCGCCGCTTGAACCCCTTGCGGCACACGCCGCACACGTACGGCCGCTCGGGGTTGTGCCCCAGCTTGTGCCGCTCTAGGTGCTCTTTGCGTTTCAAACTGACAATTACAAAAGTCAATAATACATCGAATTTGCCAGTGTCTGGCCGGGTCTATATTTTCTGCTATAATAATTTCAAGTCATATTTTGGGAACCCGCACCTCACAGCGCCACCTATCGGGTCCAATTTTAAATACTTATAAACCATCGCGGGCCCCACTCAAAGGCCCACAAAAAAATATTAATAAGCCATTGTTGAGTTTTAGCGAGACTAACGAACAGATAGTTTTTTCAAGAAAGAAGGAAATGTGTTTCAAGTCATAATCATCGCAAATCATGTTTTTTTTTGTTAGAATCTTATTTTTTCAGGATTTTTATAAATCAAGCCTTTCCTAACGTAGCCTTGTCTACACGATAGACATTGCTAGAATTTACGATTCCAGCGCAGCGATATAAAAATTATGACTTATTGCACTTGAGACTACCAACTAACGCACAGTAAACTTTTTTTTTAGTTATGCTTTAAAATGTTACAAAATTTGGAAAATAATTACTAGAACTTTCAACTTCAAATCCTTTATTATTTTTCGTAATCAGTAATTCATTGGCTATTTGAAAAATGCTTTTTTTTATTTCTAAATAAATAATTTTTTACACAATGACTAATTTTAGGTCGAAAGGCAGGTATTTAAAAAAAATCTAAAAAAGTGAATAACTCGATAACCAATGAGTTTTGACCCCTGGTTGACTGGACTTAAATCGTTACAAATGAGCTGTACAATAACCCCTTTCAAGGAATACGGCGAATTTCCAGTCACCCTGTATAGCTCTTAGTCTTACGGGTTCGACTCGCGTGACAAAGAGCAAGTGAGAGCAAGTGAGAGCAAGTACACACCCGAACGCGTTGTTATAAAAGCTATCGCACTTGGTACAAAGTAGCAAGACTCACCCAGCGCCACAGATGCCGCATATAAACCGCCTCTCGATCTCATGCACGGAGAGATGCATCTCGAGCTGATCCTTGTCGGGGTAGGCCATCTGGCACTCCGGGCAGCAGTAGATGGGCGAGCCATCCGCGGCGGAGGCTATGACGACCTGCCCCGGCTTGGGCCGCGCCGGCTTGGGAGCCTTCTTCTTGTACTTTTTCTTCTTTTTAGGCTGTATTCTGACCGAGCCGTCTGTTAGGATAAGGTTTAAATTACTAAGGTTCTAATACAGTCAGATCATATAGATAGTGACGGTCAAGACATCCAAGTATATAGCAACATCCAACATGGTCAAAATTGACTCAAACAATGCAATCAAATGGTACAAGTCATCCGCCTTGAGCTAATTTACCGGAGCACACCCAATGCCTATACGGAACACACTAGAAATACTGAGCTTTATTTCTAGCTTATACAATTTGATTGCATTAACGCATCGCAATGTTAATGATCATTTTGGATGTCGCTATATACTTGGATATATTGACTGTCACTATCTATATGATGCTGACTATACAAATTGACGTAGTTAAGAGAAACAGGTCTAATTCGCGACGCGACCCCTTCAAATTAAACCACACGGAATGTATGGGGTAATTAAAGGGGAAGATAAGGTCCAGGGGGTATTTATATTCGTTAACGTCGTTTTATCTCACAAAAGAGCATGGCCTATAATTGTAGTTGTAATGCAGTCACGAACACTACGGCGGCGCTTAGCGACGGCAGCTGCGCACTCAGAGACAACGTGCACGTGTCGCGCATCGACCTACAAGTATGGCCGACACGCACCCCACTACTGTACAATCTGTTTAACCTCGTAAGGCCCAGTGTGCAATAGGATGTACATAACTACATAATCAAGGCAATTTACTTTGAACTCTGTTCCAATTATAATAAGGTTTATTTTCCTATGTTCATAAACTGAAAATGGCATTTTCGGACAATCGCAATTGAACTTTATTCCCTTGATTGTAGATTCAAAGTACCAGTTACAAAAAAACTCCCATTTTTCAGTATGGGGGGCCTTACTAGGTTAGTGGTAACATATGAGAATAGCCGGTATCCACCGACAGAGACGTGTGGTATGTCTGGTACCTTCCTCCACGACGGCCTCGGCCATGGCCTCGTCCTTGGCTTCCTCTTGGACTGGCATGACCTCGATCTCTACGGTGGCGTGTTCCTTCTTGCCGTCCGCCGGGTTGATGCGCAGGAACTGCTGCAGTGACACCGGCAGCGTCTGCTGCTGCTGCTTCAACATAATTATAACTATTAGAACATCTAGGAGTTCATACAAATGGACATGCACTGAATACATAGTCACTAATAAGGAAACACCTACGTATCATTACGCAGTATTTTCATTTCATCGAAAGGCATTTGTCGCCGAATAACCGCGATTTTAGATCAATCACTACATAGTATAAAACAAAGTCGCTTGCGCTGTCTGTCCCTATGTATGCTTAAATCTTTAAAACTACGCAACGGATTTTGATGCGGTTTTTTTTAATAGATGGAGTGATTCTTAAGGAAGGTTTATATGTATAATACATTCCACGCGGGCGAAGCCGCGGGCGGGTCGCTAGTATTATTATAAATCAAACCTAACCTAACAGATCGAAAGTGAGTGGAAGGGTCGGAAGGGGCCGCCCTAGGCGTACTTTTTCGAATCAAATCGGAGAAATACTGGGAAAGGGCCGAATCTTAAGTACCCGAAACCGACGTGCGTGCATGACTCGATGTATGAATGTTGAAGAAGCGAAAGAAATTTGTCAAGATCGTAGCAAGTGGAAAGAAGTGGTCTCTGCCTACCCCTCTGGGAAACAGGCGTGATTTAATGTATGTATGTATGTAACCTAACATAGCCTACGTAATGTTTAAGATATCCTGAAAACATCACGGTTTCAGCAGAAAATAGCCTTGAAATAATGATTCGAATTTTTCCGAAATCGAAAATTCGATGAAATGATACAATCGATGGATTGTAATTTGATAAAATGATGGGTTACCTACAAGTAAATCTTCGTTTGCTAAGACTACTGTCAAAGGAGTCAGCTTGGCCATACCATTTACATATTAATGTGCAAGTTTCCGCAAATTTAATAACATAGGTCCAAAGTTTTGAAAGACATGGTGCATTCCTATGGATATACAAAATGTATCAAATTTTAACGAGTCGTCAAAACTCTATCCATGGTTTGGAATATTGGAACGCACCATTAGAAGTGCGACCCTACCCTCTGCTTGAAGGGCGAGTGGCCTAACCACTAGAATATAATTATTATTTCAGATATATCACTGTGCTAACCTGCGGTTGGAACTGATTGAGGTATTTGATGAGGTCCTGCTGACTGTTACTGATGTTCCACTGAATGTTTTCATTTGACTCCGTCCCTTGAGAGCTTTCCTGCAAAAGAAGGTACCAGCTCATTACCATCATCGTTAGTCGAACAAAGCAAGCCAAGCCAAGCCAAGCAGCAGCAGCAGCAGCAGTGTTCGCATTGTTGTGTTCCGGTTTGGGGATAAGACAGCCGGTGAAATGACTAGCATAGAGGCATTCCATCTTCGGCCTCAGGGTTGGCAACGCATTTGCAGTCTTAGGATTGCGGTCTTGTGAATGCGAATGTCTATGGGTCACAGTTTCCACTTACCATCAGGTGGCCTGTGTGCTCGTTTGCCTTCCTATGATATAAAAAAAAAAAAAAAAAAAAAAACTAGCACAATGATCGATCTCGTGCCGTCATAAAAATCAGCTCTATAAAGACCCATTAAGCACCCATGGCTACGGTAAGCTAGTCCGGTCTCTGCTGCGAACACTAATGATTGTAAATCTGTCAGAAATGTATGGATTTGGCAACATTTCTATACATATTGTAGCGACTTAGTCCGCGTTGACCATCCCACCAGCTCGTATTTTCTTACGGAATATAAAATAGCCTATGTGTTAATCCATGCCAAATTGCATACAAATCCGTCCAGGTCCTTCAGCGCGAAGGAGTAAAAAACACACACTCACAAACTTTCGGATTTATAATAGTGTGATCTACTTCATGCAATCGTTACTGCGACTATGCAAGCGTGTCCATGGTCATCAGTCCATCTTGTGGGGAACCAATACAAGATGCGTCTTCAGTACACGGCCGCCCGCAATTTTAAGGAGTATTAATTGCCTGTCGACAGGACGGATGTTTCAAATCAAATAAGAGTAAGACAGATATTGTTAACGCGCAATTTTCGATCAAATATTGCCTATGTAGAAACAGCGCCTTTGAATGCAAACTCCCCCCTTCCTGTGAAGAAGCAAGAATCTACAATGCGAGAGAAAACTGACCTCATCGTTAGTGACCTCGTCGCACTCCTCCTTGATGATGATGTTGGTAACGCTGGGGTTGTTGTTGGTGATGTTCGTGTTGTTGTTCAGCTTGTTGCTCTCGGGGCCGTTGATCACGATTTGCTGGTTCGGCGTTATGAATACCTACAAGGAACATTCACTATCGTCAGCTGATGGAGACAGGCGTCCTTCATAGCTTGAAACAATATAACATAGTTTGAAACTATGTGAAGTCACTTGAAAATAAGGGCAAACGGTCACACTGGGGACCTCGACGACCGACCGACTCCGAGGCCCTTGGATATATCAGGGGGACAAGGATAGAAAATGTCTAGTTAGTTTAGTAACTGGAAGATATCGCGAGTTGAAAGTTAGGAAGCGTGTAATTTTTAACGTATGGTAGGTTTTTTCAAGTTAGATTAGGATTTGTATCTGTACCTGAGTTAAACTTGGGACCGACGAACAACGAAGGCATAATGGGACCCTACTCTTACTAAATTACCCTAAAAGCCTATCTACAGTTTAAGCAAGAAAGAACAATCCACACAATTCTAGATACTATACGGGCATAGCGGTATATGTTACCTGGTGCTGAATACTCTGTTGTAACTGATTCTTGTCTTCTGGCATTTGTTGTTGTTGAACTAGCTGCATCTCTTGCGGTAGTGCTGTCAACACTTGAAGTCCTGTTGGCGACATACAAGTTATATTCCAGAAGAAATAAGGGAGTAAGGAATATATTATGACTTGCAGATGGTGTGCATAACATTTGTGGTTCTTCCTACGTTTGTATACCACACCACCAAGTTATTATTTAGTTAACTGGTACAGAAAGGTACGCATAACTTGATCAACCATATTTAAATTACTATGGAATTTACGGAATGAGATAAATAGAAAATTGTAACATTTTACCTTCTGGCAATGTGTTTCCTAGTATTTGAATGCCGCTTCCGTCATTATTTTCTGGCGAATAGGCGACCGTTAGCACTGCACCACCTTCAACAACACATCACATTGTAGGAACATATATTTTTGTACTTTATAAATTACTGTAAATTACTAAGTGATGAGTTGATGACTGAAAACTAATTCACAGGTATTCGTGCAGAAACATGAATGACAGGCTGCTACCTCACGGTCGATATGCGAATAGGGATTGGCAACGGTTTCTAGGCAACAACCAATCAACACGCAGCAATTTTCCCGAACGTGTTTTGTTTTCGTACATGCGTATAGGTGAAAAACTTAAGTAAATGACCTGTTGCATGTAGTTGTAGCCCATCTGTATAGAACGTTCGACATTCTACATTTGAAATTAGACGTTAATTCCATACTAGTTTTGTACACAACTACATGCAAGAGGTAATTTACTTAAGTTTTTCCCCGATACCGACTAGTGAGAGTGGATATACCTGTTCAAATATTTGAACTATATGTATTTTGTAACTGTTGACATACTTTGTATATAGAAAAAAAATCTGGTGATTCTAATATTGGGAACGAGCATTAGTGAATGAAAATATATAAAGTTAACTTTAGGGAAGCTCTGACTTTTCCTAATTAATTGTAATTTTGCCCAGGAGTAACATATTTTAGTATTCATTTAAATATTAAGAAAATTATAGTATACTTAACTTACTTATTGATGATAGAGGCAATCATCAACCCACTTCAAAGCCCAGTTAAAAGCGATGGACTTACCGGCGAGCCTAACTTACCTCTAAGTGCAACTATAGGAAGCAGAAAAAGATTTGGATTAGGAAAAGTAGAGAGCACGAATGTCACCTTTCGTAAATGTTAGTCTAGCTACACAAACTTTAACAAAGGGAAGGTTATAATATAATAATGAAGTGTAATAGGGCAAATATTCAAACGGTGGTTCATAAATTGCAATAAGTTGTCTTCAATATATGACGAAAATAATAACGACTACCTGCAACTTTGTTTCTTATTTTTTCTTGAATAATAATTTTTATTTATTTATTTTATTTTACATACACACAACTCTCCTTACAGGCTAACCTAATTCGAAAGTGTGGATTAAATATGCAAAGACAACAAAAACGGCGGCTAGAATTCTGATCAATCACCTTAGAGTGTTTACAATCCACGGAGGCGCGGCCCGCCACGTATATTGATTGAAGTTGCACGGTTGCGTCAATGTACATTGAATTAAGTAGTGGAGCGCGGCTTCGAGGGCTGAAAACCGATGAGTCATCCGGGATTACGTAAACCGAACGAGTAAACAAGTGGTTCCCAAAGTGATCTATATCGACCCCCAGGGATCGACGATAACCTGCAGGTGGTCCATGTGAGCGGAAAAAAAATGGGGGTCCATGAGGTGAAAATGGGGGTCCGCGATAGTCGATCCCATTTAAGCAGGTCTGACTTTAATTTTGGCTTTCCATTAATGGAATAATCCATATTCATACACAGATAGTAGGTACCTACTGACTTACCTAATACTTTGTTATAAATTAACAAATATTATCTATATAAATTATGTTAAATTTTTCTCTGTGTGTAGTTTTTACTTTATAAATAAAAGATAGTTTTCCGCTCAAAATTTTCATTGTAGCCTGTTTTAATTTATGCCTGTTAGAATTTTAGAGTTAGTAATCGGGTAAGGACCAAAGAGTTGAACCATAGCTAAGCGCGGTTAACAATACAAACAACGAAGTCGAAAAGTTCCGTTGTGCGACGAAAAGTATCCCTACAATTGTATGGCTAATTTTCGTGTCACAACGGAAGTTTCATAGAAAATTTAATTAAGTGAGTTAGCGCGGCGAACTTTTTGGTCCTTACCCAATCGCGTCCACAACCCAATAAGGATAAAGCCGCAATACATCAGGAGTTGCATAGAAAGCCAGTTCACCAGTGTTACAATTGGAATAGGTAGCAGACACAGAAAGATGCATTTTATAAAAAAAGTCGCTCAAATATTACTTGTTGTCACAGTTCGCTTTTGTACAAGCGACTACAAATATCATTAAGACAATGCTACGTGCACTGGCACACCTCTAGACGAGTTGGGCTTTTAGCTAGTGCCACATACTCCGTATTCACCAGACCTAGCTCTGCGCGATTATTTTCTACTCCCAAACTTGAAAACATGGCTTGGAGGACAAAAAAAAGATAAACGAGGACTGCAGTGCAGGCGTAAACGACTATTTTGCAGACCTTGTAAAATTGTATTTTTGTAGGGGGAAAAAATTGTAATCCCGCTGGCAGGGCCGGATTATCCATAAGGCGGGCTAGGCAGCTGCCTAGGGTCCCCGCAGCGGCTATATCGCGCACAGAAATAATATATTTCTAAATAAAAAGTGTAATAGGGAGCCCCCAGAATTGCATTGCTTACGAGTGCCCTGACATGGTTAATCTGGCCTCGGCCGCTGGAATAAGTATTTGGCCCTTAAAGGAGACTATGTTGAAAAATATTGTGTTGTATTAAAGAAAAATCTAACCTCGTATACGGACTTCTCAAACAACCGTACCACAGAACTATGGGCACCAAATAAATTCCATTGCAAATTTATATCATATGAAGTTATATGGGAAAATGCATCTTGTTACCTGGCAGGCTGGTAGTTTTATACGGAAGTTAAAAGAGAAGTAAATAGTGTCTTAACTTAAGGTTGCACCGAGCGACAGTGGCGCCCTCATGACTATTATGGGTTTTCTAATAACTAAACTATTGTCTTGAAATCAAAGAGCAGTTTTTTGTTGTACAGATGAATACACAATTTATAAGGTATATGACAAAGTTTACTAACAATTGGCTTATGAGTATGAGTGAGTAACGAAACCTTTTTCCGTTAAATTTACCACACATGATGGTTAAAGGTTATTAAACTTTGTCATATATGCTTTTTGTATATTCACTTGAATGTCCAAATACCCCCCTCCCTACCTTCCTCCCTCCCTTCGATTTCAAGACTATACTTTAGTTTATTAGAAAAGATAAAGAGGGCGCCACTGGACGCTCGGTGCAGTCTTAACCGTAGCGTGGAAAATTGGAAATATTTTCTAGTTTTCCTCATGCTACCATATATAGCCCTTAACATTACTGTGTAAGTACCACATCCCGCATTGCCAGGTGTTAATTCCACCAGAACTGGAATGAACCACTGTGTGCAGTACTCACTGAGATATTGTGCCAGCAAGCTGTTACCTTGTTGAAAGCCCTGGATCGGAATCTGCATCTGATATTTGGGCTGTTGCTGCTGGAGGAGGTTGGGATTTAGAACTTGGATTTGCACTGTTTGCTGCGGGTCACCTGCATTGAGAAAAATATATTTTTCAAAACCAAAATTAAACTAATTAATCTGATGCTGTCAAGTGGTGGATGACGATTTAATGTACAGTCAATGGCATAAATCACTATGGCAATAAGGTCTATGTGTACATATTTGTGCACCTTTGTGCGGATATTTATTTTTACCCTTGAATGTAAAGTAAAATCAGAGTATTGATATAGTCAGCTGTCGATCGCCCATGTATCCACACCTCTATATTCTAACGTCAATGTTTCCAGATAGTTCAGGCACAGAACAGATACTTATCTGTTCTGTGGTTCAGGGTAGCTACACTGATCACATAACTATGTGAACAGTTATTCAACTACTACATACTCATGTGTTAATTTTGTATGACTATAGGGCAAACATAATGAATACTTACCCACTACTTTTACAATTGTACCAAGTTTGTTAGCTATGCTTTACAAATAGATTGATTGAATGTTGTACCAACCAGGCTTGGCTCCGGGCAGCGCGATGGGCAGCGTGATAAGCTGCGGCGTGGCCTGCATGGCTCCGCTGCCATCCATAGTCCGTACGTATTGCACGCCATCGCTCCCGACCATGCTTACTACCTGCGAATTCATTTATTAATATTAAGGGGCGATTCCTCTTAATCAGCCCTAAACTGAGCTTGTGCTGATGGCCAGTTATGATTCTATTCAATTCAAATATTAATGCTTACTATATTTTCCCTATCGGTATTGAAACCCAGAACAACTTGCTTCATAGGCAGGGTCACTCAAAAAAATAATAAAAAACTGGTCGAGTGCGACTCAGACTTGCGCACCTTAGGATCTGCATTTATTTATATTTTTCGGCTTATACATATACTTAGGATAAGGGCAACAGACCTCAATAGGTATATTGTTGTCTTAATTCAAAGTAAAAACCAGGCAGCATACAAAAATATTTACACCTTTTTCAAAATGAATGTAATAAATACAGAAGGATAGATGAATGAAGACGCACCAAAAGAACAATTTTGGGAACATACTGTAATGTTTATATTGAAAGAGTGCTTTAAAATAACAACATTAACAATAACAAAACATGTACAAACAGGACAACAATTATTAGTTAAATGATTTCAACATTCATAGAAATGTTCATAATTTTTGATATTAAAATTATTCTCCTTTCATATTTTTGTCAATAGTAGACATACTTGCGAAAGGTTTCCATTGTTAGAAATATTCTGTTGTAATTTGGCGACAGGTAACTGACTACTGGTGGTTACAAAATGGGTGCCCGAAGCGTTTGCCGTTGAGAATGCAGCAAAATTCATCTCGTCTTCGTCACTGTAAAAAAAAACAATATGATCACCATGATAACAATTCACAATAGGAAACAAACTTCTTGGAATTAGAAAACCTTTAAGTAATTGAAATGTATAAAATGTATACTTTTTAGGCAATCAAGAATAATATTTGATTTTATATTGTAGTTAATGCTGTGTAAAAGTAGTAGTCTTCGACTTTTGAATACAACCCAATTGAATTATGCTATTTTAGCTGAGGGTCAAAAGGTAAAAAGCAGTTAATGAATTGGTATGCCTGCATCATGATTGTGTATGTAACATTTAAGTGAAAGCAGGAAATACCCATATCTATGCAATGTGACTCATTTGTTTTAGTTTCGCAACCTTGTTAACTTGATCAGAGTTAAAACTAGTCATGTATCTTAAATTCACATAAGAACCTTGAGGTTCTCTACTAGTAGGAAGTATTTGTGTTCTATAATAGCCATCCCAAAAAAGCATTTCATAATAGTATTTGTTACTAGGAAAAAAGAGTGAAACCAAATGCAAATACCAAGAGGCATCCTCTCTGGTCGGCATCGCTTGCATGTCACACATGGCGCCCTCTCCACAAAAAACACTGTCCCACTTAAGTCATTCACGATCCCCACGTCCCACTATCCCATCCCACCACTGGGCTACCACTGGAGCGCACTGGGACGGGTAAGGCTGCGGCATACCACTACCGGCCACCGAACGCGACACAACACTAAAATTAATTCACCAAGATGATCGCGAATGACTACGAATAAGAAAGTGGGTTAAAGGAAAGTTTACTAGACGGGCAAGCTGCCTCCACACGCCGAGCTGGTCGTGTGTGCGTGTGTCTAACATGATCCTCACTTTCTCTTTGCTGTACTTTCACAAGAAATACAAGGTGCGGCTTTGGTTCACTGAGTGCAAAACTTGCTTGTTGGGAATGTTGGGTAACCGTCCTGACGCTAAAATTAGCTTTACACAGAAAAATAAAAACCCATTCCCTTGTAGAATACATTATTTTAACAGATATAGGTACCTGCGTTCTTAACGTATGTAGTTAAGTCAGACGTAATTACCCATAGTGAAATAGTTAGTGGAAAGTTTTCTAAAGGTCGGGTCTACGTGGAGGTGTTATTGACCTCAATACAATTTTACAGTTAGGTATCTATTATAAATGACCAAATTGATACCAACAGATTATTGTTTATCTATATTTTTAATGGCAATCTAAGATAAGTAAGTAGGTACGATGACTTGGGTCAGTGTATCTGAAAAACATAAATATTTTTTGAGCTGTGATCGAGACGCAGTTCAAGACAAAGAACTTGCAACAAATATGGCCGTCCTAGGGATTTTCGTTACGCAATTAGAGATTATAAAAGTATAAGTTTATAATTTAATTGTTTACGAAGTATTTATCGCGACCGGTCGTAGGAAAGTTAGCGAAAGGTGATTCACCCCTACCAACTCCTCGCCGCCGGCCGAATGTCCATCACGCACGCGACGCATCCCCACCAAGGTGCGGGATCCCCTCCATGTACCTCCGAGCACCAAATCACTCCCGCTCCCGACTCCTTCCTCCACCGACCGCCAGGGAAATCGCGAGAGGAGGGGTTGCTCCGAGCGGCGGCACTCTCTCAACGGCACTCCACTCCCGTAGCCACGCGCCTCGGCTAACGGTACCTTATAGCGAAAATAAGGTCACGGATATTCACACGTAATAAACATACTCAAACGCAAACACTCACCTTAAACATTTATATTATTAACTCCTTAGTTTTAATTATAAATTGCTGTCACGTTTCAGTTTTATTATTTCATTTAACCAGTGTATATAAACAACAATGATTCCTTTCTCTCAAATGAATGATGAATAGCGAATAGAAGTCCGCCTCCGCCATTACTGTTATTTAGATTAGTAAAAATAACGCTAGATGGCGCACGCAGTCCTTTGACGCTATTGGTCAGAATTACACAAGTTCGTGCAGCGACATGATGCGGTTTTTCTAACGCAGTTGTCACTGAGGTGTTTTTCAAGTTTCAAGGTTATAAACGGAATGGTGTTTGTTATGAGTGTTATGACATCACATAATCGATATGATATGTAATAAAAAAAGGAATTCTTCTTACAAACAGTAATCAGCTTTAATTAAATAACTATTTTAAATAAAGTAACATACAATCATCAATGGCATGCATGACAATAAATACACACAAAACTAATGTACAATAATTAAAATGGATATTGTTGACCAGTTCTCTGTGATCTTTCCAAATGCAATTCAAATAACAGTTTATTTTCATAATAGTAGTTGCTCTGAGCAGAACTTATTCCTGGATCATAACTAGGCCGTCTTTCAGAATCTGAAGAAGAACTAGGTGAAGAGATTCCATTTTCCAAATGAATGTTATTGACCATATTAAGTTCTTGGGGTTGCGGAGCACTTGTACTGGCTAAGTTGTTGTTAATGTGCAGGTTATTAATCCTTTTTGACAATGGCATAAATTCACACGTGTCATCCTCCCTGGGTCTTTTTCTGAAAATAATACCTAATTTATAATATTTACTTAATCACTAATATAAAAGGTATCCACAGCCACCCTTATGTTCAATGTTATTGTCTGATACACCACATACCTATTTTCTGTCATATTTCTGAAGACATAATTTCCATTGTTTACTCCAATACAGATGTTCCAATTTAAATTCGATCCCTTTCCAAAAGTCATCGGCCCTTAGCTTTTCAATTCAGCAGATAAATTATAAACAAACAGCTGATTTAAATTGGATTTGATATCTTTTTGTATGACTAAATTGTCAAGTGAACTCACTCACTCATTGGCATTGGCAGCTGTTTTTTTTAACAAATGACGTTTGCAGCGACATCTGTTGAAAATGCTACATCGCATAGGGTAACTATACACTATGAGGCAAATTTAATTAGAGACAAAATACAATTAAATTTAAGCATTTTTAAAATATTGTTGCTAATTTCTTAAATAATGGTATAGCATGGTAAATAAGACTGACTTAGTCACAGATTGAACTACATTATTCTCACGTGGCAACCTCCACAGCAGCAGAAGCAGTATTTCGATAAAAATTGAGTCATGTTGCAAAGACTCTGACAGACAGCAGGGCCCACGTTTTTTCAAAACAATTATTTGAAAAGCTTTACTCGTATTAACTCAAAATTGTTTTTTCCCGTGGGTAAGGTTTTACTAGCGGTGTTTAAGAAATATGGAAGACCTCCTATAGGTGTCACTTTAAACAACGTCTTGGAAATGCCAATAGCTGCTCATAGATGGCGTTATTGAGCAGAATGAAGCAATCATGCAATATAATAACGGATGTTTCTTGATTTCTTCACATTCAGGGATCGTTACCGGTATTCTTACTACCGGTTTTAAATAAGGTATAACCGGTTATAATTGCATTTTGGTATTTATATCACTAAAGCTCTAATAAGCGGTATAATCAAAACCGGTATTGAAATGTAATAGCGGTTTCGACAATTGACAACATTACCATTATTTGATACTTTACCAATAAACCCATTACCGGTAATACCTGTCAGTGTCCAAACAAGCAAGTTTTCTAATTTTGAATTATGACAATCAACGAAAAGATTACCATTCTGTCATATGATCGGTTTGTCTTTTTCTTTTCCGTCCGCGGCCCATTTTAGATATTTTTATATAAATACGAAAACTTTATTTTTCGTGTGGCTTTTTGCTACTTTATTAAATTATTACAGAAAGGCGAATAAACAAATTGACAATTGACAATTTGAAATACGTCGCAAATCAATTTATTTGTTCAGTACTAGGAGACATTACAACAAAAGCGGAATGACAACATTTACCGCTAACTCGAATATAGGTATTATTATTTTAGCGGTAATCGTTTGACAATTTATATACAGGTATTCAATTTCACCGGTTTTACAATCCCTGCATCAAATTAATAGACCGGTGTATGCCGTGCATCATGGGTCCGCTCATAACATAACTCATAAGCGGTACTCATACTTATTAATTGTATTCTACCAAATTAACTGTTGACATCTGTCAGATAATTTTATTACGAATTAAGTACGATTGCTCTGTAAGCAAGTTGAACTTTAAATTTGCATGAAGCATCAATAATTGTGCTTTAAGCGAATAGAAATTTAAGGTATTGATTTGGTCTTTAAGGCGACGCTGTTAGCCTATGTAGATGGCGGTTCCGAGTTAGATTCCTAGTAAGGGCAAAATATTTGGGTGGCAAGCACGAGTTAGCGCTCGTTGCGCCGGTTAGCAACCATTTAGCTCAGTTGCTCACTTTAGATGAGTCAAAATACCCTGTATCCGCCATCTGCATGCAAAATGTTCGGTGTCCGTGTAAATAAAGATAAAAGAAAACTTAAATACATTTATTCAGTAAGATCAGGCCGCACGGGCACTTTACACGTCAAGAATCTACCTTAATATATCGTCCTGAATATAGTCAAGATATAATAGATACCTACCTACTAGCTTATGCCTGCGACTTCGTCGGCGTAGATTTCGAATATCGTTATTCCTTATGAAATGTAACCTATGTGTTTATCCAGTGTATAAACTATCTTCATTTCAAATTTCATCCAAATCCCTCTAGCCGTTTCTGCGTGAAAGAGTAATAAACAGCCATACATACAAACTTTCGCGTTTATAAAATTTATTAGTGAGGATAATATAATAGGAAAAGTGCAAAAATAGCCGAAGCGCTACATAACGACCGCTTTTATCAGTTTATGCTAGCTTATGACCAGTTAGCGGCCAGTATTTTAAACATATTAAGTAACACTTACTGTAATAAAACGATTAATATTGAATAAAAATATTTTATTACTGTCTTTATATCGTTTAAAGTTTTCAATTTACTCAACCAAGTTTTATTGATTATTCGGTTACTCCCGCTCTGGCTTTATTTATTCCTGCAGCTGCACGATACGGTATGTTAGGCCAGCGTATTCGTATCCTTCGTCCCATGGACCAAACAAGTCTCCAGACAAGTCTCCTTCATTATTTTTTCCTTTCTCCCAAATGTGACTTTTTTACGTCTTCGTAGGAGCGTAGGAGTATTGGACAGGAAACATATTTTAGAAGGACGTCATCTAAAAAAATAAAAAATATTAAGAAAACACGCAGTCGCAAATGAAGTGCATTAATCACATTTTTACGACAGCATATTATTAATTGTGCTGCCCCAACATCCTATATTTAGGCTATAATAAGAAACACAATAATCTTTTGAAAAACTCATCAGATTCTTCTTCTTCTTCTTCTTCCACAGCATTTATTTAGATGCCCACTGTTGGGTATATACCTCCCCAATTCTTTTCCATTTTGCCCTGTTTTGAGTTAGTCTGGTCCATAGAGGGCCAGCATTCTCTCTAATGTCATCAGACCATCGAGCTGGTGGCCTGCCAACACTTCTCTTTCCCACCCAGGGCCTCCAGACTGCAACGCATTTACTCAATCTATTGTCATCCCTACGAAATAGGTGACCTGCCCATGTCCATTTGAGTTTGGCAACACGGTGCCCCACGTCAGTGATTTTAGTGCGTGCTCTTATGGTCTCGTTCCTGACCTTATCTCGTAGGGATATTCCGAGCATCTTGCGTTCCATTTTCCGCTGGGTAACTGAGCTTTTGTATAAGACCCATGGTCAGATGCCATGTTTCACACCCATGCGTCATTACCGGCAGAACACATTGGTCGAGCACTCTCGTTTTCAGTGTCTGTGGGATGTTAGCCTTAAACACATGGTTCAGTTTTCCAAACGCACCCCAGCTGAGCTGTATTCTGCGGTCTATTTCGGTCTTCAATGAGTCGCGGCCCATTCGTATCATCTGCCCTAAGTATACATATTCCTCCACTTGTTCCAGTGCCATATTTTCGAATGATATGGGAGATAGGGACATATCGGCGGTAGCCATCACTTTAGTCTTGTCCATATTCATTTTGAGCCCGACGAGCAGCGATGCCTAATGTAGTTCTTCTATCATGATTATGACTGATTAATTACTAAAATAATTAATGAAATTGTGCATTTCAATAACCGACCACATTCCACTAATCAAATTATGGTAGAATACTTAACACACATAAACAGTCCATTTCAGTTTGCAGCCGTTATTCCTTCTTTAAAAAAATGGTGGCCGCAAACTAAGATCGTAATTTGAGTAATTTGAGTTAGCGACCACCTCTTTATTACCGAATTTTGTCAGCAAATTAGACAAAGCTCTGTCAAGGAAACACGTGACGTGATCGCTTACTAAATAATTGCATCTTTACACTTTTAATATGCCACATCTTTAATTGTGCCACAATATAAATGAAAGATTGGGTTCAAATTGGGATAAGCAAAACAAAATAGTCAGGTGACGACCATCCGCTCTCTAACATAATGAATATACTTATATGCATTTCAGTTACCGACCACCAGATTTATTGAAATATAATTATGTGAAGTGGTCGCATACTGAAGGTGGTCGCGTAACCGGCGCAATGACTTTGTTTCATGCCTTGGGTATTTCTAAATCGTTATCAATCATAGAATGGCACTTATGATTATTAACAATAAGGTTATTATTCTAATTAACTATTTATTATTTTTCTAAGTCCAGGCCCATGATAACAACGCCTTAGCTCTACACAACAAAATACTTTAGTCAAGAATGCATAGGTATTACAGAAAGACCGGAATCGGAACCGGAATTTACCGATCGACCGCCCGCCTGCGCCATGCGCCAGCCGAACATCCGTCTGGACGGATTTGGATGAAATTTACTTACGAAATAATATAGCAGTCACAGCGATCATCCCGCATTGACCGAATTATAGATTAGATGGCAATGTGCAGTGAGTAGTCAGAGAGGGGGGACGGGGAGGGTCGCGGACACATCTGATCTGTACCTATCTATAACTGCAATGCTGCAACATGCAAGGATATAGAATACGTAGATAACGTAATGAGTAAGTGCGTATAACATACATACATATATAAACTCACGCCTTCATTCCCAAAGTGGGGTAGGCAGAGCTAATGAATTACCAACAACTTTTAAAACTGGTTGATAATTCTATAACCACATTTTGCACAATAAGGCTAAGATGTTTACCAGCGCATTAGTGACAGGTTGCAAGCCCATCGCCTAACAGTACTACAATCCTTTATTCCCTTAATCGCCTCTTACGACATCCACGGGAAGAAATGGAGTGGCACTATTCTAACCCGGCAACCACACGGGGAAGTGCGTATAAGCATCTACCTACATATACCTACCTGACTGAATAATTACATTGAGAGACCTCATGGTAAAAGTCACGAGAACAAACCTCAAACTTGCTTAATAAAGACTGCATTGCATTTACATGTTAAAGTTCCTCTATTACCAACCGACCAACCACTCTGTCCACCTAGGTGGACGGTTAGTAAGTTTTTTTCTTAACCAACAACCTAGTTGGTCGGTTAGAACTATTTTTTCTTAACTGCCAACCTAGTTGGTCGGTTAGAACATTTTTTACTTAACTGCCAACCTAGTTAGTCGGTTAGAACATTTTTTTCCCAACTGCCAACCTAGTTGGGGGGTGGTTAATAAGTTTTTTCAAAATCGACAACTCAGTTGGTCAGATAATGGTCTAGCTACCCACCCACACTAACCGAATTTGACAGCTAAATATTTAATTCGTGAGTTTGTCGTTTATACAACGAAATGGTCAAGCATAATGGTTATAAGTACATACATAAATCAGTGAGTTATATGCACACATCATCTCTCATATTTCTCAAGAACCAGATTGATTGTGATTCTTATCTGGGACTTAATGAAGTACTTGACTATTATCAATAAATAATTACGTACCTCTTTCCTTTGCGACTATTATGATTACCTTTTTGTGCAACATATTTGATTTGGATATACGTTCTTTATTTTGAAAATACAGAATTCTTTTTGCTGCATGCTTTTGTTTTGGTTCATTGTCAAAATAACATTGTTTGCTTTTTATATTGTGTGCAATAAATATAATACGAAAAATGAATGAATTACAATATACAGGGTTGGGCAGATTAAGTGTCCTAGTTGTGTATGGCTTTTTTACTTAAATATAACTTAACTTCTTATTCACTTCGTATTTATTTTTTTGTTGACAATTTAATCTTCTTTATGTTTTCTACACGTCAGCTTGATATATATTTTGTTTTTATGTTGTTTTCAACAATGGACGCGAAACGCAAGCTCGTGTGCGATTTGTACCAGAAAAAATACCGACCGTGTGAGATATTGAAGACGCTGAAACATTTAAATATCAATATAAGGTTTATATCGCGGACCGTCAAGCGATTCAAAGAAACAGGATCTTCACAAATCAGGCCCAAACCTGGGAGAAAGCCATCTGTTCGCACCAAAAACATCATTAAAAATATTCGTGAGCGTATTAGACGAAATCCAGCTCGAAGTGCAAGCAAACTCGCTAAAGATATGAAAATATCCTGTCGAACAATGAGTCGTATTTTAAAATATGATCTTGGGCTAAAGGCCTACAAAAAACCAAAAAACCATGGCTTAACAGATGCCCAGAAAAAAGCTAGAGTGAAAAAATGTAGGGAATAGCTAGCTTGGCACGACGGCGATGATATTATTTTTCCGATGAAAAGATGTTCCAGTTACAAGACAGTCACAACCAACAAAACGATCGTGTCTATGGTGCTTCATTGAAGGATATTCCTGTGGACAAATTAGCCGTACAACGGGTTCCAGAGTTCATCAGCTGTCATGGTATGGGGTGCGATATTGCCTAGAGGCAAGTTACCGCTGCTGTTTATTGATCGAGGTGTCAAAATTAACCAAGACTATTACATCCAGAACGTGTTACAGGGTCATTTGCTAGAAAATGCTCAAAAATTATATGGAAACGACTATTACTGCTTCCAACAAGATAATGCCCCATCTCACAAAGCTAAACGCACTCAAGATTGGTGTAGAACAAATTTGACAGATTTTATACCTTGGCAAGAATGGCCTGTATCATCGCCGGATTTGAATGCTTTGGACTTTTCGATATGGGTTACATGCTGAGCAAGATTGGGAGCACACAGGGCATGAATCTAAACTCATTCAAGCATCGATTAGTCAAGATATGGGATGAAATACCAGACGAGGTAGTGCGTGCCGCGTGCAATGCATTCTATGGAAGAATGCGTCAAGTTATTAAAGCTGATGGCGAGCGATTTAAACTTATGAATTAGTTTTTTTAAGTATAGAGTACGCTAAAAATAAAAACGTGATAAATTAAAAAAAAAACTGTCTTGTTTTAATTTTATGGCTCTTTTTAACTAGGACACTTAATCTGCCCAACCCTGTATATCTAGAAACGGTGGCAGAGTATTACTTTGTGATGGATACCAATACTTCAAACAAAAGGTTTATAAAAACCAAAGTACGTTTTGGATTTGTGCCCAGCGAAAAAAAAAAAAATTATGGGAAATATTACAACTATGGTAAGTTATAACTTTAACATCTTTTGTTATCGATACATTTCTCTCCCTTTGACACTCTGAAACAAACATAGTTATTTACAGGGTGAAACCATCACACGGAGAAATGCACATAGTTGTATTCAAGATTTCAACAAGAATGAACTGGACTTACAACTAGATTTGTGTGTAAAACGATGTAAACAATCTGATGATGTCCCTATACCTCAAATTTATCAAAATGCAGTCGGTTCTCTTCAGGATAGAGGTATAAACCTATTATGCAATGTCCCTCCATTTCGTAATATAAAGTCAAGGATGTATTATAATAAGAATAAAGAAGCGGGAGTGTCAAAAATAGTATGTAAAACTGTAATGGATGTTGAAGACCCTAAGAAATTCAAGTATCTCTTATTGGCTGACTACCAGGACCATGACGAAGGAGTTCGCATATTAATTTTTTGTTCAGAAGAAGCGAAAGTTATTATGGGTAAAATAACCTCTTATTTTAGTGACGGCACCTTTAAAAGTTGTCCGCAACCATTTGCACAATTGTACGTATTACACGGAGATTTAGGGAGCACAGACAATAGTACAAATATAATTCCACTTGCTTATGCCTTACTATCCGACAAAACAAAACGTACCTATGAGATATTTTTTCAATTGATTAAAACAACAGCACCAAATTGGAACCCTTCAAAATATAAAACTGATTTTGAGGAAGCTGCTATGCAAGCTGTGCTAAATATTTTTCCAGGAATTGATCTGCATGGGTGCTACTACCACTTCAATAAATCCATATGGAAGAAAGGGAAAGAATTAAAGCTTACATCAAAAAAACTCACTAGAACTATTATTGCTGTCTGCTGTGCTCCCTTTATTGCCCGATAATAAAGTATTAGAAGGTTGGGACTATATTAAAGCAGAATCAATCGGAATGGAGAATGACAACCTCTTAGTAAACTTCTTCAGTTACTTCGAAAATTACTGGCTCCGTAGCGAAGAATTTGTAAAGATATGGTCAGTTTTCGGAGAAAGGCATCGTACGACAAATTTTCTAGAAGGCTGGAACTTTAAGCTCAACAGTAACCTAGGAAAGAAAAAGGTTAACATTCTCCGGCTACTCAATTTCTTGCAACGAGATATGGCATATTACACCGTCTGCAGTATGCAAATTCATGAAGGTAGAGCCCCTACAACGCGACAAATTTCTGACATTAAAAAAGACGCATATATATTAAGAAGTCAGATGCAACTTTTGAATGGGGAAATTACTGTAGGGCATTTTTTACACAAAGTTAGGTAAAAAAAGTATCGTATAAATGAAATGTACATATATAAATAAATTGTATATATTAACAGAAACTTCTTTATTTTTACCTAAAGACAGTATGGTTTGCCGGTAGAACCAGATGGTTAGTCGGTTGATAATAGACGCGTATCAACTGACAAACCATTAATTAATTTAAAAGAAGTTTGTCGGTTAGGGCTAGTTATGTATATTACTAACCAACAAACTAGGCGGGTTGTTGGTTAAGAAAAAAACTTACTAACCGTCCACCTAGGTGGACAGAGTGGTTGGTCGGTTGGTAATAGAGGTTAAAGGTTTACGCAACCCAATGTTTTCATATATTTTGCACCTTGAGAACATTTTTAAGCCTAACTTGAAAAAAAAAAAAAAAAAGACATTTATTCAGTAAGTAGGCCACACGGGCACTTTTACACGTCAAGAATCTACCAGCGCTTCACAAGAGGAGACCACTGCTGAGAAGAAACGCCGCAAGAAACTCGGCAGTCAGTCATTTTTTAAATATATTTAATGTTACAATGGTATACTTAGTCTAGCATTATATAAATCTATAAATATTAAATTAAAAATATATATTAAATAAGCTGCGTAGTTTCAGCAGGAAAACACACCAAAATCTTTTGAGAGATAGAGGGAGAAGAAAAAAAAGAGAACACCTACCTAGGTGTAAGTATATAAGACGTTGCAAGACGACCACATAAGATTGATATGTTTTCCTACATCAACGGTGTCCCCTAGACAAGACAAAGTTACTGAATTTGAAAAAAATAAAAAATATTAAGTTTCGGGTTTAGGCCAAGCATTTTTGTCTATTAGATAGTCCTCGATCCTATAATACGCTTTAGACATTAACGACTTTTTCAAGTAATTTTTAAGTGCTGGAAAGGGTAGCTTTAAAGCTATGTCAGGTAATTTATTATAGAAATGAATGCATTGACCAACAAATGATTTATATACTTTACGAACGCGGAATTTGCGAATAGCGATTTTATTTTTATTTCTAGTATTGAAATTATGTACATCAGAATTTTTTGTGAAAGAATCTAAATTTTTAATAACATAAATAATATTCTCATAAATAAATTGAGACGCTACAGTTAAGATATTAATTTCCTTAAAAAGTTCTCTCAGCGAGTCACGGGAATTTAAGTTGTAAATAGAACGAATGGCCCTTTTTTGTAACACAAATATAGTTTGTATGTCAGCTGCCTTACCCCAAACCAGAATACCGTACGACATGACACTATGGAAATAACTATAATAAACTAGGCGAGCTGTCTCAATATTGGTTAGATGTCTAATTTTCCTAACGGCGTAAGCTGCCGAACTTAGTTTACCTGCCAGTACAGCTATATGGGGACTCCATTGCAAATTTTTATCTATAGTTATGCCTAGGAAAACTGCCTTTTCTACGATTTGCAAACACTCGTCATTTATAAAAATACTAGAATCTAACGGTTTAACATTAGGCAAAGCGAACCTAACACATTTAGTCTTCTTAGCATTTAGTAGCAAATTGTTGCTAGTAAACCAATTAAGTACTTTAATTAAAGTGGTGTTTATTTTGTCTATGGATTTTCTGTCTACCTTGAAAATTAATGAAGTATCATCAGCAAAAAGTACAATATCACAAAGTTTATCTACTGTTGGTGGTAAGTCATTTATGTAAACTAAAAATAGAAAAGGACCTAAAATAGAGCCTTGAGGCACACCTATTTTTACTGTAGCTCCATCAGATTGCGTTTTGTTTACAACAACTGTTTGAGTTCTATCACTCAGATAAGAAGACATAAGACTTATAGCTTTATTGGACAATCCATAATGTTCTAATTTTAAAATAAGGGTTGTATTGTTTTATCGTATGGGATAATGTAATCAGGTGACGTAATTAAATTAAGAGGTATACGTATTTTTATTGTAGAAAGTATTTTAAATCGAGCGTGGCCGAAACAACTTTTTAAATCTCTTCGAGGAATTTAAATTTCGAACGGTACCCGTCAGTTCAGCGGGTTCGCAAGCGTATTTTCGTGAGACGGATTTAAAGCGTACAAAGTTGTTACCCAACAAGGATTGCGAGCTGCAAGGCGACAGGCTGCTCTTTTTATGGTCAACAAAAGCGGTCACGAGGCTATCTGCGTTTGGTGTGCTAGATGATTTGTTTATCGAGAGACATGGCAAGCTTTATTGATGGTTGTCGTGACGGTTATGTTATGACCAAAGACCAATATTTTATTCTTACTAGGAAATGGGAGGGTAGACACACTGTTAGAGTAATTGGATTATAGCCAAATTAAAATTTGTACAGTCAAAATCTTATAGTACCTACAGGTATCTGTCATTCATTACTCATTCATTCATTAACGAAACATTGTGAATTGTTTGTGGCAGAGCTAAAATCAGGTTTTTATTTATTCAAAATAAGAGATATTTTTAGGAATGTTCCCCATCGTAATAGCTTAATCATCAATCTGGATTTACTTGTATTAATGGACAGATAAATAAATACACCGCAGAAAAGCCTGTGGCTAGGTGTTAATGTGTCAGAGTTGCCGTGTGGTTGCCGGGTTAGAATAGTGCCACTATGTCTTCCCGTGGATGTCGTAAGAGGCGACTAAGGGAATAAAGACTTGTAGTACTGTTAGGCGATGGGCTGGCCACCTGTCATTAATACACTCTCATCCTAAGCATCCCAGCCTACTTGTGCAAAATGTGGTTACAGAATTATCAAGAAGTTTTAAGACTTGTTGGTAATTCTTTAGCTCTGCCTACCCCACTCTGGGAATGAAGGCGTGAGTTTATGTATGTATGTGTAAAAGTCAGAAACGTATTGATTAATATAAAATAAATTGAAAAGTGCAGGGTATCGAGGCATTATACTAACGTAAGTACATACCAACCGCTTTTCTCATAAAAATCTTGAATTTGTTGCTAGGTTGCTGTGGCAACTAAGCTACATTTTCGTCCTACATATCTAATGAAATGAACGTTCTGACTTAATTTTGGAATGTATAGGTGCAGCCAATTATATTGCAAGTAATTTGTGTCCGAAAACGGATGTTGAACTTAATGCTAATGCTGAGAGAGCAGTCGACGGATATCAAATTAACGAACGAGATGCCGTTATTACATGACGTTTGGATACAATCCACGAAATTAATACATAACATTGAAAGTCAGAATTTTAGGTGACTTATTAGAACACACGGCCTTTATAGGAAATTAACAAGATGAGATTATCTTCGGTTTTGTACCTTAGACTGAGGTTCAGACTTATATTATAACTTTTGCCGTATTGATAAGAAAGGTCCACCGTGCTTCACTATTCTTAACAACTATAAAAAACAATGAATATGTGAAGGATTAACCTAATCTGCACGTTCACCATTACATTTAGACGGATTCCCGTAGAGTGCATATTGGCTAGTCCTACAGCCTTAAATAGATAACGGTGTGATCTAACCAACGGCGTGTGCCGTTAGCTTTAACTGATTTCAGTATCAGGTTTTATTTGTTTATTGCGTCTTAATTTTAATTAATGATAATTTATAGCCAGTAAATAAAATGAACATGCACTTATTTGTATAAACAAACACTGCGTTCAACGCTTTAATAACTTTTCGGTTCCAGTTCTAATGCCTATTCCACGCCTGAGTTGTTTAGATCGTAGCTACTGCTACTGCAGTAAGGTAATGCCTTACCTTATAAGCGACAGAAGGTTGCTTCCTTAAGCTTATCGTTGAATACATAGGTCATCCGGTACATGTGTCCACCAAATTAAGGCAAAGTGAGTCGTCACCGACCGCGCAGCCTCGCGTTGCTGCAACTTGAGTCAAATTGATTGCAAGAAGGCCTTTATCTCGCCTTGGCGGTTCGAGTACTTTATATTATAAAACATTTGGTGGTAATATCCGAGTGGTATTAAATTGTTTTGACTGGGACGTCGCTCGGAATTATGAAGCGTGTTCAGCGAGCGCAACGATGTGCAAACTTTTATCCGCTTCGCTGCTTTATGGAAGGAATTCGCGCCATATATGGCAATAGCACACGCTCAGCCCACGCCTCCTGCATGACAATAGTCGATAGATAAAATGGGCAGGCGTGGGAAACCAACCAACATGACCCATATTTCACTGTGTCCTTACAATTGCCTATTAACTTAATGGATTTGTCCAAACACGGGCCAAAATAAAGAATAGCCAATCTGACTGGTCTCAAATGGGCACAATCGATGACAATTTAAGAGACAATTTCAGGCAAATTAGAACAAGCTGGTCGGTCAAAGTTCCAATAAAGCTCTTTGGCTTTCAAGGTAATTGCGGTAAATAACGGATCACGGCTACAGGGCCATTAGTATATTAAATCGCGCTCAGACCTCAAACTTCTATGGACGTTCGAAATATACGATCGCTCGTTTTTTGGTGTTAATTAGCGCAGAAACATGGAGATGGGTGTCTCGTTACTTTCGTATCGGACTGCTCGGAGCTGTTCACATACAGTTCTTAATACTTTCTCTATTCATATATTATACTCTCGTCACTTTCTCGAGGCAATAGGCGGCCGGGTCTTCTTTAATGAGAACCGCGAGATTGTTCGCAAACTCGGATAATTGAATGTAACGTTGCATTGTTGTTGGTTGTGTAAAGCGTTGGAAAAAACGGTAACATTACTGGCACGGATTCTGTGCGCACGCGCGTCGCAATAGCACGTAAAGGAAAGCGTGCACCGGATATTTTGAAGAAAACTAATGTTCACAGCTGCTAATTGCAGGCCGATGATTTTACTTGGTTTTCGAGGTCTTTTTATTAAGATTATTACTTTTTACTTGTAGTAAATGGTTTAACTATGAAGCTCTATAATGGTGCTAATATTTTTATTTTAACCCAAGCTCGGTGCATGCAGTGCCTGATATATTTTCATATCGAATACATGGTCTTTGTTAAATTTCTGGAATTTGAATTAAATGTAAATTTATATTCTATATAATAAAAATGAATCGCTAAATGTGTTGCTAAGCGCAAAACTCGAGAACGGCTGAACCGATTTGGCTGATTTCTTTTTTGTTGTGTTTGTCAATGTCAGGACAAGGTTTTCATGACGAAAAATAATTGAAAAATCCACCGGGAAAGTCAGGAATTTGCGGCGGGGCGAAGCCGCTAGCGAGCCGCTAGTTTATAATAATAATGAACAGATACAATTAAGATTAGTTTGTCTGTCTTGCCTTGCATGTTCAGTTATAAATACTATCTGTAGATCTCGATCGAACACGTTTAATAGTATTGACATTGCATGTCAAAGACATAGCGTGGCCTTCGCAATAGCTGCATGTTGCATTTGAAACATCATCAATAAATGCCTAACTACTGCCCCAAATAAGACACGCAAACCAGACTTATTTACTAAAGCATTCTGTTACGCTTCAATATAGGTGATCTATACTCCCTATTTTGTTAAACATACGTAAATTGTATCACTAGGAAATACTATATTTAAAGATGACTCAGAACTCCTTTTTTACATGCCTGTACCTAACTACTTATCTAATTCCGATGATAGTCACGTGTTGGTATCACTGTTGTTGCTGTAACGAATTTATTTTGAATCCTGTTCCAAACCTGACGTTGTGAATGACTGGTTGATTGTCTCGATGATGTAATTCTGACGTGCGACTTGATAATAAACGGATAACGTATGAAATTTGAACGACGCTTGGTTGTTAAGTCAAGGCCAATGCTAGTCTCATGGATTTGTCTTGATCTGCATGATGTGGGTTAGTGATATTTCTTCCACCTTCGCAAAGGGGTAAAGTTGATAGTAAAAAAAACTTCGTTCCGGAAACGGAAGGTTTCCCTCAAAAGGAAAAAACGGAACCCTTTTAGAATCACTTTGTTGTCCGTTTGTCTGTCTGTCTGTCAAAACCCTTTATCTCGGGAACGCGTAGAGGTATCGCGTTGAAATTAAAACCATATACTTACCTAGGTCTACACAGTCCCTTGAAGCGGTGAAAAATCAACCTTCTACATAAATGTAAAAAGAAGATACGGCCGTTTAAGCCTCAAAACACGTGTATTTCGACGCTGTCGAGAGTATCAAATGTCTAGGGTCCCGTTGACCTAGAACTATGAAATGTGGCAAGTAACACCGTCTTTTACTTCGAGCATCAATCAACTGAGTGGAAATAATATCAGTGCCTGCATAATGGCAAATTAAACTTAATTGTTATTGGTGAATTATAAATAATTTATTTCTTGTGCATGTCTCACATAACCTTAATTGTACTAGTTTTAAGTTCTCATGTAAGGGAAAATATCGGAAATTTGTAAATTTTTAATTAAATCATAAAAAAACAGGGTCTTTATGCAAGGAACGGCGGACCAAATTTTAAATTGAGTTAACCGTGTCATGTATGGAACCCTCAATGGGCGAGTACAATTCGCACTTCTCCGGTTTTTTTTTAATGTGACCGATAGCAAGGAGCCTTGCTGAGTTGACGCACTCGGGGCTTTAAACAAAGTAAATCATACTACTAAATTGACTAAAAGTAAGTACCTACGTACAGTAATTATCTAAATAAAAAGGTCTATGTTATTCGTACCAAAAGTCAAAAACTAAGGCGGGTCGCGACTCAGGCTTAGGTACTCATGTCTTTCCTAAACCTACAAATATCTGAGTAGGTATGGTCAAAATGAAATGAAGATAACGGAGATTGTCTTAATTAGTTGGTGATTGATTATGATTACTAATGAAACCTTTAGATTAATAATTATAAAATAAATAAGATAAAATGTTGTTGTTTATCAGAAATAGTTCCTAATGTCTTGCCTAAATAAACTAAGGATCAAATGGAGAATTAACCTTTCCATTAGCACCATCTTGATAGTGAAGTCACCATCCACGTTTGTTATTCATGTTGAAGCAAATGATCGCATACCTAATATCTTTATTTATTTACGACCGTTACTCGCATCGCAGGCCTCGCAGCTAAAACAAACTACATTGAATTCGAAATTTTGAATCGTAACGGACGAGTCAGTCATCGACGCCATTTGCAATTTCGTGAGTCCATGACGATGTGATCGTTGAATTTGGCGCGTTATTTTTACGATGCGACCGCTTTAACCGGTTCGGTGAAGTTTTTTATTTATTCCTTAAATGAATGCACCCTTTTGCGTGGGAGGGCCCCGTAACAGTTGTAAGATGCTTAGACGATTAGATCATTTTCTTATTGAGATCAAATTCTTTTCAAACATTAAAATAAGTTCGTTACTTATTTGTAATATAGGTACCTAGTAAGAAACGTTTTGGTAAAGAATTTGGTCATGTTTACTGGTACTTGTAATTTCGGGTTAGCTATTTCGCAAAACCCACGGCCCATCTCCAAATTGGACATTACCAAATTGAGCTTTTTACAAGGCGACGTGATTTCGTAGTTTTTCTGTTTACTTGATTGCTTAGAGGCTGATTTGTTCATCTCGTAAAAAGGACTTACAATAAACTGCAAGTAGGTACGTCGTAGGTTAGAGAAGCAATTATTCGGTGATAAGCAATGACATCTTTATCATTCTGTATAAGAACACCCATGTTGCCCATGACTCCGCTCTCGACGGCCGCCTAGAAGTCTTTTATCGCTATTCCCTCGGGAACTGACCAACTTTCCGAAACAAAAAGTACTTACATTATGTCCTTCTCCGAAGTTCACTAACTCCATACCAACTTTATTAAAATCGGTTGTGAAAGCGTAACAAACAAACACAGTTATTTTTGCATTTATACTATTATTACTAACTGTTGCCCCCGACTTCATCCGCCCCAAAAGTACCCTTTTTCCGTGCCTTCGCCTTGCTTATGCTTTCCAAGCTAAACTACTGAACCGATTTCGATGAATTTTGGTATGGAGATAGCTTGGAACCCGAAGGACATAGTGTACTTTTTTATCCGCGAGTAGCGATTAACGACTTTTACCTACGCGGAGTCGCGGAAAGAAATTAATTTATAAGATGTAGCCTATCAGCCCAATGGAACCCTGATCCACTTTTTTTTTATGTCATAGAGAAGGCAAACGAGCACACAAGCCTCCTGATGGTAAGTGGAAACTGTGACCCATAGACATTCGCATTCACAAGACCGCAATCCTAAGACTGCAAATACACTGCCAACCCTGAGGACTAAGATGGAATACCTCACCGACTTTCTTATCCCCAAACCGGAACACAACAATGCGAACACTGCTGCTTGGCGGTAGGTTAAGGGATAAGATGGTGGTACCAACCCGGACGGATCCTGCACAACGTCCTCCCACCTGCAAATTAAACGTTGTCTCGTGATATTGTAAAACACTTTGTTTGACACTTTCTTACGACTTGAATATAACGTTGCTGTGACACAGTTCTATACTGCCCTCCTACGGAGAAAAGGCGCATGTGCAATTAATTCATAGAAGCATATTAAACTCTCAAGGGTTATAGTAAGGTTGGATTTTCAATGCAAATCATTTAGTAGATACGCCTTTTCTCCTTAGGAGGGCAGTGTAGTGGGTCAGGGTTCCATTGGGCTTAGATCCGAGTACCTACTTTGTTTTTAGAAATGTTCCAAAATGTTCTAAAAAAAATTTAGAAAACATTTACTTAATGCAATAAATAGTACCAAAGTGTAAATAGCCTGTCCTTATATGAGCATGTTATTGAGCCGCAGCCGCGTGCCTTGACACAGTAGGTCCGCCCTGTTATCAGTTTCCTTGTTGCCTTCCTTCCGCTGCCATTAGGGTTGCCAACTATTTCTTGGGCAAATATAGTATTTTCAAGCCCAAAGTACAAAAAAGAAAATATAGTATTTTGAAGTTTTTTTTGTACAAAGTGCGTAAATTAGTACTATTGGCAACTATCTGAGCTCAAAAATGTTATTTGTCCACTCCAAGTAAATTGGTGCTTAAAAAAAAGAAAAAAAAAAGTATTATAATAAGGAATGACCGAAATAGTATAGTATTTTTGCGTACTATAAATATTACATAGAGTCAAAATATAGTACAATACTATATATTATAGTACGGTTGGCAACCCTAGCTGCCATGTTCATAAGTTCAATTGAATATCATATGTAAACCATACAATTTTCCAAGTATTAGTAGCTCTTTGAGGATGTTTTTGTTTTTGTGTTGTTTTTATCCACACGTTATTACTAGCAAGAGTAAATTAATTATATTTACGTCTCAGTATGGTGCTTTATATTATAACAATCCTATTTTCATTATATATACGTTATCCACAAGTATTTAGCAATAAAGTGTCAAATCTCAGTACTATCGTTATGGGTTGATATTTTATTGCTAAATAATTGTGGGATGACACATTTTTGCATAACAGCGTCCATTTTAACTATATATAGCGCCAGGCCAGCCCTAGCGGTGGGCGCCAGTTTCCAAAATATTTAAAACAAAGGCAAATTCAAAGCAAAATATTCAGTCCACTTTGACCATGTACCATTATTGGTCTCTTTTAGTTAGTATATGCTACAGTTGGCCTTATATGTAGATGCACACTTTTGTACCTTGTCGCTTTAACATCTTTGACTGAATAGTGCAGCAGTTCTAGCTAGACGATAGAGTGACCAGACACTAAAGTGTGCAGCTACTTATACAGGGTGTCCCAGGAAGTAGTGTCAAGCGGAAGTCCAGAGGTAGAGCACCTCAAGGGGCATCTGAATCACCCCCATGTATGTTCAGCAATTGTTATTAGTTTCCGAGATATTGATCATTTTAATCGGAATTTTTGTCATTTTTCCTTATGTCCGTGCTACGAAAAATCCCTAAATTCATGTATTAATTCACATTTTTTTCAGTGTTTTCTTGCATAATTAGAATCACTGTAAAATAAGGAAGTTTTTAAAGCTACATGCAAAATTTTTTTTCGTTACAATTTTTTGAGAAAACTCACAAAGTTTGTTTTTCCATACTAGGTGAAAAACAAACGCGGGGTTCTCTTAGTATGGAGAAAGTATCTCTGTGCGTTTACTCAAACATTTGTAATAAAAAAGAAATTGGCATGTAGCTTTAAAAAAATCCTTTTTTCACAGTGATCCTAATCATGCAAGAAAACACAAAAAAAATAATGAATTGATACATGAATTTAGGGATTTTTCGTAGCACGGACATAAGGAAAAATGACAAAAAATCCGATTAAAATGATCAATATCTCGGAAACTAATAACAATTGCTGAACATACATGGGGGTGATTCAGATGCCCCTTGAGGTGCTCTACCTCTGGACTTCCGCTTGACACTACTTCCTGGGACACCCTGTATATGGCCGACCGCAACATGCTATCATCTGCTACTACTAGTAACTACTGGCAGTAGCACAAGACCATACATACCAATGTGGACGTCATTAATAATTAAGATTAATAATTAATTAATAAGAAAGTAAGATTTATTTTGCTTTATCATACATTTGTTACTTACGCGGTTTAGCCGTTTCACCGACGATTATGTAAAATAGGCTGAAATGAATTGTTTTGTTTAATTTTGAGACATAGAAAGTGATTGTCAAACACGGTTAGAGATGAACGGAGTTGGCTGGCTAGTGACTGAGGGCGTCCAGTTCGCCGGGTCCCGGCAGAATATCAGCGCTGGCGCAGCAATGCGCGCAGCACATGCTGAGTCGGCTCGGCGCCCTTTCATAGCTATGCCGTGACATCTGAATCACGTATCTTAATTTGAGTGAGAGTGTGATTTGAGTTCTAATTATAGTTTAAGCTTTTATTATTATTATTAATTAGCCCAATACAGTGTCCCACTGCTAGGCAAAGACCTCCTCCCTTGATTTCCACACCTCTCAGAAAAGCGTCCACGTCATCCCGCCATCTCCGCTTGGGTCTGCCTCGCCGTCCTTAGCCGTCCTGGGGGACCCACCAAGCTGCTGCATTGGCCCACCTTTGTGGATGCATGCGACAAAAATGCCCGGCCCAGGCCCACTTTAGCTGGGTAGTCTTTTTCCCAAGTTGGGAATCCCAACATCGGCTATGCCTGTCTTGGTGCGCAGGGTGGTGTTTCACACTCGGTCCGTTCTTTTTACCCCTAACCTTAAGCTTTTAATGTTGTTTTTGTGTTTCAATGGGTCATGGCGTATCTATCTATCTATTCTTATCTTACCAACATTGAATCTTGAATACAATTTCGACCCTGTCGGGTAGGTAATTTGTGTCATTCCCCCCTCTTACACCCTCAGCCTTAGCTGTTCGAATGTGCAAGGTTTCCTAACGATGTTTTCTTTGCTGTGAGAGCATCGGGTCATGTAGGTAGGTATAGCAGAAAAAACTGGGTATCTTACAATCACGAGGTCGAAACTCAAAGCCACTAGGTTACAGAGACGCTCCTTGGAAGCCCAGCTGCTGCAGTGGACGTGCGTCGGCTGACATATGGTGACGGTACAGTAAGTCTTGAAACTTTATAAGTACCTGCACACGCTTTAATACTTACCTTTGTCGCATTAAAGTCTTTGACAGATTATTGCACACATATTGCACAGGTCTAACATGAGATTAAAGGGGCATTTAGACTAAATGACTAAATACTAGCGAGCATTTTAATTCTAAACTCAGTCAGAAATTAACCATTGCTTTTATGCGACAAGGTTCTATAGTAGTTCATCAATTAAAGTCCGTGACCGTACTACTAATATTCCACAATATTCAATGTTGATATTATACCTACCTATTGCCATTTGAAATGTGGATTGTTGTTACGCTCGTAATATTGGATAGCTCAGATCCTCAAACTGAATTGGCTACTTGACAGTTGTAACAATTAAATATAAAAAGTGTTGAATATGGTAGTTTACACAAAAAAAATAACTGCACATATTTTTATTTGCAATAAAAAATATGATAAGTACTTTATTTTTGGAAAATAACATCGTCGTTTTTTACCTGTGGCTCCAATGAACCCAAACGCTAGCGGCCATGACTGATTTACGTGTGACGTCACTGCAGCCTAAACACAAAGTTGTCAAACATCTCCGTAGTAAAAATAAACGACTCGAAAGCTTACCATAAATTGTATTCGTGAGAAGTTGCACTAAATGGAGGCGGGATATTTAAAGGCAGATAGTGCAAATCTGCCAAAAGTGGACAGATGTTAACTTCGAATCTCGACGTGCCAACTGCAACCACGTCTTTCGATGTTAAGGATTTTTAGGAACGTGTATAAATATTTTTTCAGAAGTTTTGATCGTCGTACTTCTACACATTGGTACGGCACACGTCTTATAATTAGACATTTTCACAAAATATATATTTAAAACTATCCTTTCGCTTAAGTTGGCTTTATAATAATTCGGTTCGTTGTTTTATGTGTAGTGACGTCACCAACGACAAAAGTCACGTGATCTACCGTTTACGCGCGTATTTCAAATTAATTTCACACATTTTACACGTTTATAGAGTCTGTCTAATGAAAGCTGAACCTGGGAAAAAGCGGCAAATTCAAAAAATCTTGATATGGTATTACCGATCAATGAAGGAATAAACGATATTGATACTTTTATTATTTTATTTATTTTGGTGGGCACAAAGGAAGAGGAAACGCGTACTATATTTTCATATATATTATTACGAGCGCTATATTTTGATGAAAAGCACTTTAGGTAAAATACGATGACAGTGACTGGAGCACATTTGGTTTTTCGAAATATATTTGACATGAAAATATAGTGATCTGCACGTGTAGCACAAGTTGTATTTTCTCGCTTGTCGCTCTGTGCGTCTCTATCGTAACAGACTAGATAGTAAGGGAGATCCGAGCGACAAACAAGTCACGAGCAACTTGTGCTAGTCGTGCTGTTCATAGATTTCATTGATACGAGAGGTTTTCGTCTGTGTCGCACACAGCATAATAAAACAATGATGATGAGGAATATTATATTCAACCTTTTTAATAAAGTAATTAGAGGTAACATTATTCTCATCACCCTTACACCTCTATCTAACGACAATTATATCTTGGAGAAGAAGCGCCGCAAGAAACTCCAGCAGATCATTTTTTCCAATCATAAAATACAATTATTCTTAAAAGTAACATTACAAGGTAGTAAAGTAATTAATAATTATTTCTAACAACACAAACTTAGTCGTTACAAATGTACGCTCAATAACATTGAGTAAATTAAAAATAGTGACTAGGAGAACAACATGACGAGGTCTCTACGTCAGGAACGATAACTAAAATAACTAACTGGAAAACAGGTTCTTGCAAGCGTGAACAGACAGGACCCCACTGACAACACCCGTTCACGAGTATGACGCTGATCTCAGCCATCGCCTCCTCAACCATGTGTTTGAAAAGAATAATTAATGAGGGCTAATAAAACAACGGAATCTTTAGCACTCCTGGTATGAAGCGACCTCATCCAGCCACGGTTTCTAACTTGGAAAAGGATGGAATTACTAATCAATTGGAAAGCTTCATAATAAGTGTATGTGATGGTGAACCTTCCAGTAGTTCCAGTTCAGATGATACCCTAAGACTCTAGGAACTGTAATTAAAATCAGATTCTAAATACTCTATTTCTAATGATTCATCTGAACTAGTGCTGTCATCATCACGGACACTTATAATGAATGATTCTAGTTCTTTAGTTATTCCATCCCTGGTTTTGTACTGAGCTTCAATATTAAGCACATGATTAGTCATTTTCTTCCAATGCTCCGGTGTTATGCTGTCAAAAGACTCTTTAATAATTTTTTCAATTTCAGCTGCTGATACGCCAACATTTCTACTCGCGACTTTTCTCTTCGCCGAACTCCAGATTAGCTCAATGGGGTTAAGGTCGCAATGGTAGGGCGGAAGTCTTAAAACCTCATGACCGTGCTCCCTTAGAATTTCATCGGCTTCATAGATTGGGTCTGCTTTGTGTTTATGTGCCAAGACAAGAAGTTCTGGTACAGTATAATATTCTTCACAATCAATTTGTTTAGAACGCAGCCACTCTTTTATTTCGGCTTTGCGGGTGTTGGTATTTGGTACCTTATTAATTTGCACCGTGTGATAGCTAGCACTGTCCATGACAATGACACTTGGTTCACTCAAGTTGGGAATAAGCTTCTCACGTAACCACTTATTGAAATTTGTGGCGTTCATGTCATGGTGATAGTCTGCTTTGATTGATTTTGTGCTAAACGTTAATAAAGCATTAGGCACAAAACCATCTTCTGATCCAGCGTGAACAATAATAAATCGTTTTCCAGCTGAGATATTGCCAACTACACCTTGGGTGGAAGGCCCCTGCCACGACTTTTTTGTTTTGTAGTTCTGGTGAACGTAAGTCTCATCCAGGTATATATTTTTTTTACCTTTAGCACGTTTTGATGCAATAGTCCTTAGGTAGCGGTGTCGCCAAGCTGCTATGTCAAAACGCTCAATAAGTATCGAACGTTGTTCAGTATTTTGTTTAAATTCGTATCCATTTGCCATTAGTATTCGGCGTAAAGTCTCAAGGCATCCGGTAAAACCGATGCTTTCTCTCAACTCTGCCAATAAGCATCTGAGTGTAGGCACTTGTTTTTTTACAATATAAAATTCATTTATTTTATTTCGGATAGCTTGGATGTCAAAGCTATCCAAATTAGACACCGTGGCCTTGTGAGGTCGCTTTTTTCCGGGAGTACTAAAGACACCGTTGTTTAATTTTCCCTCATTACTTATTCTTTTTAAAGATGAAACACTGATATCTGTAAGAAGAAAGAAAGTGTTAAATAAACAGAACACCATTTAGAAATACATTGTGTGGTTGCGCAGTACAGCCCCATTGTACAGTCCGACAGCCCTAAAAACATTTGGGTTTAGGTGAAATGAAATTGCATCGGTGAGGTTCTAATCGCAACGGTTTAAGAACAAGGAAGACTCATATAACCCGAACATCTTTTATATCTGGCCGATCAAAAATGACATTAAATAAATAGATAAGGTACTAAAGTGTACACATATTTATGAAATCGACTGTACAGTGTACATTTGGTTCATAAACAACAAAATGCTGTTTGCTCCGCACACAGAAAATACATATCAAATAATATGTTTATGATATCTTTTAACTAAACACCTCCTTATTGTTTTATTGAAACTATGAGTGTCAGTTACATTAATCATCTGTCTATTAAATTAATTTAATAAAATTGTGAATGCTAAGAGATTCAACATGATATAGGGACAGACAATAGGTACCTACACCTATTATATAGGGAAAGACAATGATAATTTTAGTAATTACCGGTCATTGAAGATACTTCTTCCAAATATTTCGTCTGAGTCTGGCAGGCTAACTCAGTTTCCTCAACCTCTTTCAGCTGCTTTACGTTTTCCAGCACACTTTTGTCAACGTGCACGTCCAGGTTTTCTGAAACGAATTTAATTTCGTTTAATTTCTTAATCTCATCGTATAATAGACAGAAAAAGGTAAATTAAACTTAGGATTGCACATAGAGAAATAAGAAGTATCAAAATGAACATGCCGTACTAAAGTCGTACTAACCTATAAATTTGGTCACCGTAACTAAACAATTAATTTTTTGCATCAATAATGCTTTTCTTTCTTCTTGTTTTTCTTTGTACTTCTGTATAATAGTATACAGAATCTCCCGGACACCGCCTCTTATCGTCGACGGCATGATTACTCCGTATTTTTATCAATTTAGATCTCGAATTGACAAGTTTCTAACAACAACAAAGTCCAAACGACATATTAAATAGTGTTGCCAGACTCGTCAGCCAAGAAAAATCCAGGTTCAGCTTTCATTAGACAGACTCTAACGTGTATTTTCTAATAATTAACATTTTTTCTAGAAAATAATATTGTGAGATGTATAAAATAAGCAAACGCACATTTTAAAATACTTTTCTGAAAACTGTCAAGTAGCCAATTGGTCAGTAAGGGTAACTGATCTTCGCACGTTTACTCAAACAAAGAAATAACTCAAAATCGATCTACATTCGAAATTCAACCTTGGTTTTGGTCAATCGAATTCTAATCAAAAGTGAATTTTGTTTTGAATTATTTCTTTGTTTGATTAAACGTGCGCTATGTTCTCGTAATATTATATACATACATACATTAAATCACGCCTGTTTCCCAGAGGGGTAGGCAGAGACCACTTCTTTCCACTTGCTACGATCTTGACAAATTTCTTTCGCTTCTTCAACATTCATACATCGAGTCATGCACGCACGTCGGTTTCGGGTACTTAAGATTCGGCCCTTTTCCAGTATTTCTCCGATTTGATTCGAAAAAGTACGCCTAGAGCGGCCCCTTCCGACCCTTCCACTCACTTTCGATCTGTATACTTTCGTCAATCTTCTTTCATCCATCCTTTCCAAATGACCGAACCATCGAAGCATGCCCTTTTCAATCTTAGTCACTACATCTTCTTTCATTCCACATTTCTCTCTGATTTTTTCATTTCTAACTCTATCAATCAGTTTCACACCACACATACTACGCAAAGAACGCATTTCAACTGCATTTACACGACTAACATGCTTGTCCTGCCACACCCAACATTCACTACCATACATCAGGGTAGGGGCTAGCACTCCATTGTGAACAGCCAGCCGGGCTTTTTGTGAAACGCCCTGTCTGCTCACAAAGGAGTGCAGGGCCCCATTAATTTGATTCCCCGCATTCACCCTCCTCTCGATATCCTTCTCACACTTACCATCTCTTGTAAACATACTTCCCAGGTACACAAATTCGCTCACTTGTTCTACTAATTCACCATTTATATTTATCACGCACTCAGTCATCTCCTCATCCTTCTCTATCACCATGACCTTGGTCTTGGCAACATTTACTTTCATCCCCTTTTTCTTAAATCCCTCATTCATTACTGTCACCATCTCTTGCAACTCAAGTACCGATGGGGCAAGTATAACTTGATCATCGGCATATAAGAGGCATTTGATTAGCAACTCTTGCATACGCAAACCCTTATCATACTCTTTCAAATCCCACATACAACTGTCCATGAATAGATTGAACAGCCATGGTGAGGCAATACAGCCCTGTCTAACACCTTTAGAGATATTAAACCAGGCCGAGTATGCCCCATTGATCCTGACACAGGCTCTGGAGCCCTCATAAAGGGACCTCAAAGCCTGCACCAGGTTGCTGCTCACTCCATACATAGACAGCACCGTCCACAACTCCTTTCTATCTACCCTATCATAGGCCTTTTCCAGGTCCACAAAAGCACAGAAAACCTTTTGGTTCACAGCCAAGAACTTTTCTGTGATGGACCGTAGTGAAAAGACCTGATCCGTACATCCCATTCCCTTTCGAAATCCCGCTTGTACATCCCAGATTTTGTCATTCGTAACATTCAATACCCTTTCTATTAAAATCTTCGCATATACTTTGCCGACAACACTAAGAAGGCTGATACCGCGGTAGTTTTTGCAGTCTTGCTGTGACCCCTTTCCTTTATACAGAGGGACGATAACGGCCTTGACCCAATCTTCTGGGACTCGGCCGCTACTCCAACATGCATTGAAAAGACGGTACAACAGACTACCCACCAGGCCATCTCCTCTCCTCAGCATTTCTATCGACACTCTATCACAACCTGCTGACTTTCCCGCTTTCATACTTTTTAAAGCTTTCATGATTTCACTCATACTAATCACCCTTTCATCTTTGCTACTTGCATCTTTACTCATGCTTTCTGGCTCACGACAAATATCTTCGCATTCAAACAAGCCTTCAAAATAAGTTTTCCATCTATCAAGCATTTTTTCTTCCTCACATATTAAGTGTCCAGACTCATCCCTCACCGCGCTTAATTTAGTTTTCTCTGATTTCCCCCGAGCCGATTTAATCAAGCTCCAAAAGAGTTTAATATTCGACCGGAAGTTGTCAGAGAAACTCCTATCATACTTTTCATTCAGTAAATCTTTCTTTCTAGCCACAACTTCTTTCACTCTTTTCTTTGATCTATTATACTCTTTTTTCTTTCTGTCGCTTAGATCTTGTCCTGGATCTACAGCTACAAAATCCAACCAACACTTTTTCTTCTCTTTCACTACATCATCTACCTCTCTATCCCACCATTCCGGACGTTCATTCTTACTTTTTCTTCTTTTTACTACACCGCATACTTCAGTGGCCGATTTGACCATGCCATTCTTCATAATCTCCCATACATTATTTACATTATTTTCGACTTCACTGTCATTCATTTTATTAACACCTTCAAAACAACTTTTCAGCTTTCTTACGTATTCATCTTGTATAACTTCTTCATTCAGTTTCTCTACTTTTATCCTCTCTAACGCAGTTGTCGGTACGGGAACACGATGGCGCCAACGTGTGAACAGACCCCTTACTCGTGTTACCACCAAGTAGTGATCTGAACCTACGCTAACTCCTCGAAATGCTCTGGTATCTACAACTTTGTTACGCAACCGTTCATCCACAATCATCAAGTCTATCATAGACTTCTCATTCTGACGTCTCCACGTATACTGATGAATCTCTTTGTGATCAAACAAAGTGTTTGTCACGCAGAGATTCTTAGCCAAACATACATTGAGAAGGCATTTGCCATTCTCGTTCACTCGCTCATCACCATACTTACCCAGTACCGATTCATAACCATCCCTTTGCACGCCTGTCCAACCATTAAAATCGCCTAGCAAAATAATCCTTTCATTCTCCTTGCATTTTGTTGAAACCTCATGCAAACTTTCCCAAAACTCCTCCCTTTCTTTTTTCGATTTATTCGTATCTGGGGCATAAGCCCCAATTACGAATAAACGGGTGAGACCTACCTTGAGTCTCACCCAGAGAAGTCTTGGGCTCACACATTCATGCTCTTGCATACATTCAGCCATTCGCTCTGTGAGTACGATACCGACTCCCTGACGACCGTGCTCGGATACCGGAACTCCGGACCACAATGCCGTCAAGGTTCCGTGTGTGGACGTACTCACCCCTTTTTTCTTCGTCTCAGTCACACATAGAACATCCAGCTTTCTCTCTTTCATCATCATACATACCTCATCTAATTTATGTTCCATCCCTCCACAAACATTCATCGTAGCAAGGCGGCTTTCAGCGGCCCGCTTTTTGCCAACCCCCCTGCGAACACAGCGTGACGCGTGGCAAACGGCATCGCCACCGTTCCGATCCCCGGAGGGATCCGAACATACGCGCACTATTTTGCCCCCCCCAGAGTACGAAGGGCTGCCCAGGCTAGGCCTGGGGAGGGATTCTCTGGCATTGCCAGTACCCTCCTGGGGTATAAACTTTTTAAATGGTGCTCGCATGGTCCATTAAGCAGGATCGGGTTTTAATTTGGAGTTTTCCTTCTCCTAGATAGGTAGCAGCCCAATGCTAACGACGCCTATCCCGCCGGGTTTGACTTCGGAGTTTTCCTTCTCCTAGATAGGTAGCAGCCCAATGCTAACGACGCCTATCTCGCCCGGAGGAGATCTTTCCTATGTAAAAATCCCTTAATCGCCTTCTACGATACCCACGGGAGGATATGGGGTGGTGCTATTCTACTGTACCGGCACCACACGGCACTAATAATATTAAAACGTAATATTATATTAAAACGTAATAATCCAGTTTAACGGGAGTGATGTAGTTACGAGTGCCGGTCCGAACCACAACGGGAAGGTAAACTATTGTTTGCCTTCATGGCATTATTCATAGTACATTACGAATGGGGATAAATACACATTTATATTCTGTTTAAATACCCTAAAACAGCATTTTGATAGTCATGGCCGCCGTCGTTTCGTCCTTCTGTGGTTGTATCTGCTAAGTATGTAAACTTTGAGTTCGCCTTTTCAAATGCCAAAAAAAGGTAAAGTTTATCGACTAATTAACCTACTTACAAACGTAATAATTATGTATGATATGATATCTTAACCCCTAGGCAGTGAACAGAGAAACATATCACTTGTTGGTAAACCAACCAACACTTTCGACCTCTGCTTTCAATCAAAGCACTTAGTTGCTTCGGGTTTGTACCTACTTCTCTTTCACTCGTATGAGAGTGAGAGACAAGTACAAACCCGAAACACCTTCTAGATTGCACAGCTCTCTTACTGCGTTAGAATAGAATCCCCTGATTATTACTTGGACAAAGACAAAACTACGAAATGGCCAGCTAAATCCCCCGTAGCGAATACCAATATCAACCTCCGCCTAACCATGTTTGATCGTCCGTTAGCCCAAGAGCGCTCGAGCGGCTGGATATGGCAACTCGGTTGCGATTCAACCAAAAATGGTCGGTTATTCGCCGCTCGCAGTGGGCCTTTTATGGTTTCTTTGCCTGCAGATGGCACGGGCTCGAAGCGGTCGCGTGAAGGTGATCTTGATGGCAAGTAAAATTCCACAGAGCCTAACGTCTCCGCGAAAGGGGCACCGCTTATTTAGTACGGTGACGTTAGTAATTACTATAATCGAAACTGTAATTAGATTCCAAAATCCTAACCTCAACCGACGCACATTCGCTGTGATTACTGCATTTTGGTTTAAGTGAAGGTATTTTTATCAATTAAACTGACCCTAATATTACTGGTTACACGAGTTCTCATTGATATGTTTATGAAATAATATTTTAATAAAGAAATAATCAAGATGGGAACTGTCAGATTTTGGAATCTAATTAGTTTTTCGAGTATACAAGAGACGGACAGTCCCGGAGGAGAAGGGATTTATCAGCCTATAGATGTATGTTTATTCCTTTGTGGAGCTTCAGAAACCAATCGCGTATTCCTATTGTAATCGATTTGTATTTATTTTGTGTGTCACTAAAGATATGTCAGTAATTAAAAATCAATATTGTCAAAATGAAAAAAAAAGTCTAAGAACTATGAGTATACTATTTATTACTAATGGGGTATCATTTAATAAGTAGGTATTTAAAAATAAATTAACGATCATTTAGGATTTATAACGATTTAAAGTTGGTTAGCAACAAACAGTCGGGATTTTTAAAACGTATTGCTTTTTTACTTATTATTTTAAAGATAACAGAAAAATCATTTTAAGTTTACCTACTTAGTAGGTCACTGATTTCATACATGTAGCATTTTATAGATAGATGAATAAATACAAATCTTTATTCACTCACAGTATTACGCCATTACAAAATGAAACACATTTAGGTGTGTTTCAGGGACCTCCGATGACGCCGAGGCCTTAAATCAGAAGTCTAATAAAAGTAATGAAGTAAAACCATACTTTTGAAAAAATACTTTTCAAACTGAAATTATAATATCGTCGGTGATACTGCAAAACCGCGTAACTAACAAATTTATGATAGAGCAAAATAAACCTTTATATCTTATTAAAAATGTGCATTTTGCTCCTTCTTTGAAATGTTACTTACGCCGTTTTGCAGTTTTACCGACGATTTAAATGCAAGTTAACTAGGATGCATGATTCCATAGTATTTTCAATAACTTTTTTCTTTTCTGCGCAGTACAACCTTAGTAATGTGACGTTCGGAGGCGTTGATGTCTTTTGATAGAAAAAAACGTCAAGTAAAAGTCAAAAGCAAAAACATTAGATACTTAAATGTAAAAATAAATTGCAACGATTAAATTAAAATGCGTGATTCAACGGTCTTTTCAATAACGTTTTTCTTTTCCTCGCGATTCCTAAAGTTATAATGACGTGTGATTTACGAGAACAAACATAAGGTCAGTTAAGGTCAAAAGCAAAAACAGATCTATAAATAAATTGCCAGAAAAAAAATGGATTTGGCTTGGATTTGACCACTGATCTTCTAACTACAGTTAAGCTAGCAGTTAGAGGTAAGCAAGCCTATTTCTCGAAACGAATTTTGTTAATTAAATTTATTTGTTATTTGTTAGTTAGGTACTTGTTCCAATTGTGTTGTGTTGGTAGCCATTTGTAATTTTCGAATGAGGATATTATTGTTTAAATTTGTGCAAGTTTCCTTGTATCATGAGAATAACAACGTTAGCATTTGTTTCAGGCGATTTATGGCGTAGTTTACGGGTCATGTAAAAAGAGCGATCCATTTACAAAGTGTGTTAAATACAAAAAAAACCACTCATATCTACAGGCACCTAAATAAACCTCTGCTTTGCTCTGCTTTTTGCCTTGGTGGAGAATCAACACTTTTTGATATAAATAGGTAAATATTGTTTAGGACCTCGTCCTTATATAAAACCAAGTTTTCGATTTTGAATTAGGTACCTACAGACTGGCCTATCTAGAGATCGGCTGTCCTCGAGAATTATCAAGAATACGTTTTATGGAATACCTCGAGAATTCCCAACAAATCTCGAGTAGGTACGTCACGTACAGTCAAAGAAATTGATTCCTAGACCACTTTGGACTATCTCAAAGTGACGTAATCAGTCAAAACGTGAGAACCCTTCTTTTGACTTTATTTACAGTGTCACTTTGACATAGTTCAAAGTTGTCTAGGAATCAATTTCCTTGACTGTACCTACACGTCATGTTTTATTTCACGAAAGCGGGTGTCCCATAGATACTTGTGTCACAGATTATACCTATATACAATATATAGGTAATGTAATATACACAATTGTGTGAAGATGCTCGTGCATGTTGCCTCTGAGTGCGTAGCTGTTGGCGCTAAGCAACGCCGCAGTACAGCAGTGTGGGGTATATTATATACGTGTTACAACTTACAACTACAAGTATGGGCCACCAGCTTCCATGAGACAAAAACATTGATTAAAATGTCAACCACACGCAGGCTCTCATCATAACATATGAATATAAAGTCTCCACTTTCAACTTTGACAGATTTATCCGTTGCTGGCAGTGAACTTAAACGCACGTTAAATCAAACACGAATAAAACGCTTTTTGACTAACTTAGTGACATTAGTGCCGGCCGAGAATAGCACCAGCACCACCCCATCTGTTCCCGTGGGTGTCGTAAGAGGCGACTAAGGGATAAACCGGAGGATGGGTAGCAGCGTCCTCCGCGGACTACAAGACATAACTGCGGTCGCCAACCCGCCTGCCAAGCGTGGTGACTACGGCATTTTCTCCCCCAACGGTTCTAGTTGGGGGAGGCTTATGTCCAGCAGTGGACGTCTTTTGGCTGACATGATGATGACGGTGACATTATTGCAGTTAAGAAGAATTAACCTTTGTATGAGTTTCTTTTTGCATAATGTCACTGTTGGATTGAACGTGCGCTATCATCGGGAGAGTTCCGAGGAACTGTCTGGATATCTCTTACTCCCTGCACCCAGATTCCTTTATCGTACTAATTACAATCGAATGTCCCATCCCAAGTGGCGTCGAATCCGCGGACCGGGAGACGAGCTGTAGGTAGGCCTCCAACAAGATGGAGTGACGACCTTGTAAGGATAGCGGGAACGCGGTGGATGCGAAAAGCACAAGACCGGTCTGAGTGGAGAGCCTTGGGGGAGGCCTATGTCCAGCAGTGGACGTCTTTCGGCTGACATGATGATGATGATGACTATTTACAATCGAATGTCCCATCCCAAATGGCGGATGGGATATTATGTGTCATCCCTCTCAATCGCCTGGATGAATAAAAAAAAAAAAAAAAAAAAAAAATATCAGGGGACAATGTCACACCAATTGACCTCGTCCCAATTTAAGCTCTAGGCTTGTATTATGGGTACCAGACAATGAAATAAATACTTATATAGAGAAATATATACTTAAATACATAGTAAACATCCATGACTCAGGAACAAATGTTCGCGCTCATCACACAAATACCTGCCCTTACCGGGATTTGAACCCAGGACCGCTAGCTTCGTAGGCAGGGTCACTACCGACTAGGCCAGCGCCCGTAGACCGTATACTTAACTATTTACTACGCACAACAGTTTTGGGAACCAGCTTATTGCGGCGGTATTACCAGGCCATCAAACAAGAGACAAGCATGTAAGTACTTTAAATAGCCGGGGACAACTTAGTTGAGTTGAGACTCCTCTCCTGGCGTTGCGGTTGCAGGGATCCATGGGTGGTAGATAACTTTCCATAGCCGAGGCAAACGACCCAGGGACGGACGCAAATAAGCTCGTTGCTTCTTGCAGACTACTTAGTGACAAGCATAAACAAAACGCACGTTAAATGCAACTGTGACACTAAATTACTAGATTAGATACTTCTGTATTTGTGTTCAAAACTTGGAGTAGATACTTATTCGGGTTAAATGGTATTATCTATCATCAGATCACCCAATCGATGACATTATTTGATATATAAATATTGATAGTGTGGCCTTTAAATTAATACAAAGATATGGCAAAGACAAAATAATATCAAAGTTTAATGACCGCAAAATGCACGTATTAATAATTCCAAACGTATTAACGTAGGGAAGGAGGAGGAAATTTAGTTACCTACTCAGATTTTTCTAGAAAACTGCCAATAATATCCTACTTGCAATAGGTCTGTAGGGACCAAAAATATGCTTATATTTTGATATTTTGCAATGTGCAGTGCAAAATATCAATATCAATAGTGCAAATAGGCGACAAAGCGAGTAGGTAAGCGTGGCGTGACACGAACCGTTTTGCGGGGAACTGCTAAATAGATAGAAATAGCTTTGACTCGCTAGTAACTCAAAATCTATTTAGCAAAAACACTTGAAAAACGTATTTATTTTCCCATACCCAACCCCAAATGCCTTAAATCCAGCTCAAACGGTTATTGAAATATTAAGTCTAAAAATCGGCATTTTTATCATTGACTGACTCATTCACCGATCAAAAACCTGACCTACTTCAAGATGACTAAGAAAGTTGAAATGTGGTTTCCAGCCGGCAATTTTTTTGTGTACAAAGGAAAAAATATAAAAAACACTATTATGTATTTATTTTCCGTGCCGGGTGTGGGTTGTTTGCACGCCTGCTACATTCCTTGGATAAAGAGTGGTCATTGGTCATGCGCACCTCGCGAAAATAAATAATGATAACAAAAACATTTGTGAGAAAATGCCAACAGTTTCGGCTATTCAAGAAGTGAGATCTCGATAACAGACCAAACACGATTGTTCCCGCGACTTGTGTATCGCTCGGTTCTCCCTTTCTATCTAAGTAACGATAGAGACGCACAGAGCGACCAGATTCAGATTCAGATTTAGATTCAGTTTTTTTTATATATTTTTTTTATGGCATGGGATGGCAAACGAGCACACAGGCCACCTGATGGTAAGTGGAAACTGTGACCCATAGACATTTGCATTCACAAGACTGCAAATGCGTTGCCAACCCTGAGAACTAAGATGGAATGCCTCTATGCTAGTCATTTCACCGGCTGTCTTATCCCCAAACCGGAACACAACAATGCGAACACTGCTGTTTGGCGGTAGGTTAATGGATTGCACAAGTAAATACACAATATTATTACTCAATATAACACAGTATAAATTACATGGCATGTCAAATTAAATTATATGCAGTTACATTGAGGTCGTCAGAAATAGAATTAAATGATAATAGTAGAAAGTCAACACAAATAAAGGGTACATTAAAAAAAAAAAAAAAAAAAGTCAATCCTATTTATAAGTCAAGTTCCATAATACTCATTCACGGAATAGACTGGGCAGCGAGACAGTATAAGTTGTGCTACCCGTGCTGGGGTTCTGTCGATAAGATCGAACGTTATAAGGCTGCCTAATTAAGAATGCACGCGCTAAAATGTGCTTTGTGCGTTCTGACCTTGTTCTGACGGGACAACTTAAACTCGCCGGGGTGTGGCGCATTCACTCGTTCACTCGCTCGACCGACCGAGCGCCGTTTTTAGGGTTCCGTAGTCAAACTAACTAACCCTTATAGTTTCGCCATGTCCGTCCGTCCGTCCGTCCGCAGCCTACCTCAGAGACTCTTAGTACTAGAAAGCTGTAATTTGGGATGAATAAAATGGTTTAAGAGAATAACACCCCAGTTTTATGGGGCAATAGCCCGCATGCTTGTAGTAATCCATTGAAGAGTTGTGTTAACATTGTGCTGGGAGCTATATACTGCAGCGATGCAATGTAGGCACCACTAAAAGCATGCGGGCTATTGACAAATGAAACTGATCCTTAAAGATAAATACATGTAAGTTAATTAATAAATACTTACTTGCGCTCATCGCACAAGGCAGGAATAAGATGAGGGCTGTAAATAAATTTATAAATGAATGAAAAAAACACAGGATCAAAAGTTTCTTCAGCCAGAACACATAAATATATCTGAAGGAGTTTGCGGGTTACGTGGAGACTTACCTTGTGGTGGTGTATGGAATGGTCAGAGGGAGGCGTTATTTGTTTTTTTTTTTTTTTTTTTTTTTTTTTTATATCATAGGAAGGCAATATATTTTTGATATCCGTGTTGTAGACACTGACGCTCCCTCTTATGTTGAAATTGATTTTCAATTGTATGCCATACAAACGAACAGATGTCAATAATATACAGATAAAGATAAAGTGACCTTTATTCGCAATAATATAATATTACATTACATAATAAGACACTGGAGAAATTGTTGCGAAACGGTCCCAACTGAGCATTCGCTAGCCGTAAAGCCAGCACTGGTGTTCCGTTGGAGCCGCTAGGTAGAGAGACGGAAAATGACACACGTAACACAAAACATCGTTAAAAGAAAAACAACATGAATTAAATAACAATTGTTCGTGAATAATAACAATAAATAAATATACAAAAAAAGCGGTGAAAACACTTCTGGCTCAGAAACATGTCACGAATAACTTCGCGACACTGATATTCATTTTGCCAGGACCTAAAGATCTTAAAGCTAATGTACGTAAAGGGTCAGTGGAAGGGGAAGTGGAAATTAAACCCGAGGGAATTATTTCAGCTGTGCCTAGCCCCACAGCCAATTCATCATCCTTATCAGCCGAGAAGAACGTATTCAGAACTCCGAAGAAAATACTCAATCAATTGAAAATGGACATTGATTTCAATCAGTTTTGACAGGCTGACATGGATTTTTATTTTAACAGTGTTTTGACCTGATATTCGACATTTTTGTCTGGAGGTTGATGGTCCTTCGAACCGTAATACGAAAGATAACTATCATTGCGTATGATATCGGGTATTTTGATTTAATCTTGCAACTTGCAACATGCTAGTCAGTGACGTCAAACCTTCATAGTATACTAGCACTAGCGACCTGCCCCCGCCCCACTCGGCTCCGGTTTAACAGATTTAAATTTGTAGTTTTCTATAAGTGAAGTTCTATTTTCGAAATTATATTACCTACTTAACACTTTATTAATAAGTAACAGGGTTCAAATGAATTGTAGAATAATGTTTCTATCAGTATAATCATTATTGCACTTTGTATTCAAAATAATTAATCGCATGCTAATCGTAAGCTACTGTTACACATGCTCTATAATAGCATGCTAAAAAGCGTGCTATTGACTATGCTCAATATAAGCATGCTTATGAGCAGTTTACATTTGCTAGCAATAGGCAAGCTAGTTTTAAGTATGCTCCTGAATAAGCATGCTCAAAGCAAACACTCCAATAGGCCTGCTTTATATTAGATACAGCGTACCGCTCCGACTGCATGTAACGTAGATGCTACAGTTTACTCCCTAATGGCATAGACTTGTTTATGTTTGACCTATTGATAAACTCTTCCCAGTCACACACTCCTCACCACATGTTAAAAATAGTTCTTACTCATATATTAAAACATCCGTGATTTATTTATTATGTTCGCGATTAGATCAAAAGATAGTGCTGTGGCGAGACACAAATGAAATCAAAGCTGTATCCTGAACTGGGTTTTTGTTTTATCAAACCAATTGAAGTAATTTTGAAATGTTTTGAGTACTTTATTATCATGATCGAACTGATTAGTCAACGTATGATAATATTTATATATAAACAGTAGTGACTGCTCCTCTTCACCATTTGTTTCAAGCATCACCATGTATATGTTGATCAGTTGTTTGTGTGTCATCGTCACATTGCTGTATAGGTACAGCACAAGGACATTCAGTTACTGGCGAGACAGAGGAGTGAAACATGACCTTCCGATACCAGGATTAGGAAACAATGCATCCAATTTCTTCGCAAAGAAGAGCATAGCAATGGTCGCCGAAGACCTATACTGGAAGTATCCCGATGAGAAACTTGTAGGATTCTACAGATTGACGCAGCCGGAGCTGCTTATCAGGGACACTGAAGTGATCAAACGTGTTCTGTCTACCGATTTTCCATATTTTTACGCACGATCTTTGCATGGGGACAGCGGGACTGCGGAATATTTGGAGCCCTTGAGGAAGAACTTGCTGGTTGTGGAAGGTGACTTGTGGCGGTTGTTGAGACAAAGCTGCACACCAGCGTTTACTAGTGGCAAGTTAAAAGCAATGTTTCCTCTAATCGTGGACCGCGCCGAGCGGCTGCAGGAGCGGGCGCTGGCGCTGTCCGCGAGCGGGGCGCCGGTGGATGCGCGCGACCTCATGGCTCGCTTCTCCACCGATTTCATCGGCGCATGCGGCTTCGGCGTGGAAGCAGATTCCCTGAACGACGAAGATTGCGCATTTAGAAAGCTAGGAGAAAGTATATTCCACATAGGCATCAGAGAAATCGTTATATTCCTACTTAAAGGTCTTTTTCCCGGAAAATTCTCTAATCTTAAAGTTTTCGGCAAAGTCGAAAAGGAGTTCCTCCACTTGGTGAGGGAAATTCAGAAGCAGAGAAATAACAAGCCATCGTCGAGGCACGACTTTATTGACTTGTTGATGGAGATCAAAAGTAAGGGCACGGTAGAGTGTGATTCGATGGAGAGGCAGAAGCCGGACGGAACACCAGAGCGTGCGTCTGTCGAGTTCGACGACGCACTGATGGCCGCGCAAGTGTTCGTGTTCTTCGCCGCGGGCTTCGAGACTTCTTCCTCTTCGACCAGCATTACTCTCCACGAGCTCGCGTACAACCAGGACAAACAGAGGAAAGCACAAGAGGACATTGATAGGGTGCTCGCCAAATACGAAAACAAGCTCAGTTGGGACGCGATAAAAGAGATGCACTATTTGGAATGGACTTTGAAGGAGGGTGTGAGAAAGTTACCTGCCGTAGGAGCATTGAGCCGAGCTTGCAGGCGGAAATACACATTCCCGGATCTGAACGTTACAATTGACCCTGGTACAAGGATCACAATAAGCACGCAGGCTCTACACAATGACCCACTTTATTGGGACAAACCTGAAGAGTTTCGGCCGGAGCGCTTCAGCCCTGAAGAGTATGATGAAGCAAGGACAAAGTACGCCTACTTACCTTTTGGCACAGGTCCTCGCGCTTGTATCGGTAAGTTGAAGGTGTTGAAACCATTTTCTAAAATCTTTAATATACTTACATTTACTACTTTCATGTTATTTATGGTAAACTCGACTGATTTTAGATAATTAAATGAAACCTTATAGCGCGGAACGGAAATTAGTCTATGCCGCACTATTTAAGGTTGCATTTAAAATGATTTAAATTAGCTCGAGTAACTTTAAAATAATCATGAAAATGGTATTACGGAATTACGCGCTGATCGAAGTTAAATCACTTTTCGTGGAGCAATCAGTGTCTGGTTCAAGACAAGCTTTATTTTGACAGATGCGCCACGTAAAATGCAAATCTCATCGTTAGTTATACTTTCAAACTTTCTCACACTTGCTTATTAAATATGAGATTTCACGCAACATTAATTTTAGTGAATGAGTCCGAATGTATGTTCAAAATGTTAAAATAATACATTATGTTTGGGAAAATTGCCCTGTTGTCGGGAGGCTACTAATTATTGACTACCGGGACTGTATTAGTTAGTTAATGCCTATAGAGGCGATAATTCTTTGAACACTACGTAGGGACTACTTAATAACTGGTATTTTATGTTTAGCTGTGATCATTTGGTCTTATTTTATTTTATTTTTTTCTAGGCGAGCGTCTGGGTCTGATGCAGTCTTTGGCTGGAATGGCGGCCATCTTATCCCGCTTCACAGTAGAGCCCGCACCCAACTCGTTGCGGCATCCCGTGGTCGATCCAAAATGCAACATCATTCAAGCAATCGTTGGCGGACTACCGCTCATTTTTAGGGACAGAAAGAAAGTATAGATCAGTTCGGTATAAGCGGGCTGATTTTCCGCAACTCATTATTATAGTACTCGTAGGTAGAAAGGCAGTAAGTAAGAGGTTTAGTGGAGACGCAAGATACCCTCGACCCTGCAAGTATTAAACTATGGTCAATGTATTGCACTATAGTGGGTACAAATGGTACAATGGGTTGCATGCCTTGAAGCTTGTATGCAGAGTATTTGCGAGTTAGATAGGTTAGAAGTGGTTGGAGCCAATTTCCAGTGACTGACAATGAGTGTTGCAAATAGTGATTTTGATTTTAGTAAATGCATACTTTTGGTATGTGATTTTAAGAAAGATTAGAATAAGTACCTATAAGTAATATAAAAACGTACTTTTTACATAGGTACTTTTGAGGCCAATTCTTACATACATACATACCTTCATGCCTCTAATCCCAGAATGGGGTAGATAGAAAACTTAAAAAATTTGTTGATAATTAAATTATGTACTTAACCATATTTTTAGACCAATTATTTTGTTTTAACATTTCATAAGCATTATAGTTTAACTGACTAACTACTATAGAGCCCATGTTCTGTGTTGTTTTTTAAGTAACTAATAAATAAGTTATAAGTAAGTAACTGATAGTTAAATAGGTATGTTGTCGTATTGTCAAGTCTTCGCAGCGAACTAAGCATGGAGTAGAATAAAGCCTCACAGTCAGAACACTGTACCTACCCTTACCATTACGCTAGTGAGTCGAATGCAGTATTCTTATATACTTAGAGTGCGAGGGACAGAGCATTCGACTCGCTAGCCAGGAGACGGTAATTGTAAATAACTCATGGTAAGGGTATGATGGTTCGACTTCTGCCTACACCCTGCGTATTCCAGAACTTCTCGGCTTCTTCACGGGCATGAGAAGTGAAAATAGGTTAGGTAAGGTTAGGTTAACATAATTATTTGGAGGTTTTCATTGACTGTTTTTTTGTTGTAATTAATTATAATTATTTAATTGTTTGCTATCATAAAAATAAACGCCTCTAGATGCTATAAAGGGGTTCAAAGTTAAGATAGTTAAATAATGCTTTGTTACTTGTTTATGTTTAGGTAGGTTGTTTTCTAGTTAGTAATAAAATTAAAGGTTAATAAATGAACTTTCTTTTATATTACAACCTGACTCTTATAATCACATCGCACTATTAAGTAGCAAAAACATATCAAATCATTTTAACATTTTAATTTTGTTATATGCATAACAGCGGGCCGATTACGTCCGTGTTTATCGACGTAGATAAGCGTGGATAAAACATCCGTCACTTTCTGACCTGCACGGGTAGCACAAGTTGTATTTTCTCGCTTGTCGCTCTGTGCGTCTCTATCGCTACTGAGTAGATTGAAAGGGAGAACCGAGCGACCAACAAGTCGCGTCGCGGGCAACTTGTGCTAAATAGCCGTGCAGTGTGTAAGTGCGAGAGAGACGGAGGCTTTATCCACCGCGATAAAGGCGACCATATTGCGGGCGTTGGAACTGTGAATGTCAACGTTTTGATAGCTCTTATTTACTTGTCAGTAATGGCGACTAACGTTAAAACAATACTGTAACTGGTCAATACGATATGGTTTTTACCGCCCGGAATAGAGGCACTGCTGCCTAATTGAGATTGCACGCGCTAAAATGTGTTTTGTACGGTCTGACGGGACGGAAGTTGACGGGACCACTGAAACTCGCCCGACCGACCGAGCCGTTTTTAAGAGAATAACTCCCCTGAGCCTAGCGTTGTCTGTTACCCTAAGAACTAGATTGGACAAGGGTAATTGTGTGAGATGGTCCCATTATGATATTTCGCACCTTCAGAGCGATAGTGACCTAATTCAAAATTTCAGCTTTCAAACTTTAAATCATAAATTTATTATGATAGAGCCCTAACTCGAAATTCTAAATTTCTGAATTATGACACTATTGATCTGAAGGTGCGATTTATTCTTTGATATTAAACGTTCTTTCTCGCTCGTACCTACCGGTAAAGTGTTATCGACTATCGTATTGTCAACGTTACGATCACTTATTTACATGACGGTTATGCTGCCCTATTAAGCAAATAAACAGTTTTAGCGCATTAGTATTAAGGTTGATATTGGTACAGAAGTTTTATCTGAGATACTGCCTATTTGGCTTCGGCTAGGAGGGAAAATGGTGGCCGAGTTAAAAACAATACGATAACACGCCAAAGGCAATATGGTCTTAACCTCTACAATTAAATAGAGGGCCTGTACTGTACTTATACACTTTTATATGTAATAAATTATATAGGTACCTACATAAACTACCTGTTCGCGCCCGGCCCTCCCAAGATGTGTTTTTTTTCATACCCACCTTATGAATAGTACATTATTGCCTAGGCAGTGAAGCAGGCAATTGCGGGCCGAGAATTGGTTTAAACGGACGAGCTTGGATTTATAAGACTTGTGCCCTCATTTTACTATGGCCGTTTTCACTTTTTTAAAAGTTAATAACCAGATAACAATGAAATTTGTATGCAACATTGCGGGCTTGTGTAGCGAGCACGCAATGTATTTTTTTTTTAATTTGGAAGCTGTCTGTAAACTATGTACTTCGCGTTTCAGTATGGAGTTAGTAATGTCAACTTTTCCGGTCATTTTTGAGAAAACATACTTTACCACCTATTCTCAGACCTACTGAAAATACGCACAAAATGCCATAAAGCCTCGATTACATTGAGCGATTTTACAAGCTACAAGCCAGCGAAATCGCTAGCAGCTTGTAAACTTGCTCAGTGTAATCGAGGCTTAAGAATCGGTCAAGCCGCTTCGGAAAAGTTTTGTTACAAACACTGTGTACGAGAATCTATTAAAAACATACATTGGTAAGTAAAACCATGCTAATTCGAGCTTAATGATAAATGCAAGTCTAATAATACAATCGGAATCTAAAAAGGGAAGTAACCTATAATGACATGTGTCACCGACCACATAACCGCTGTGATTCACCGTATGTTTTCCTGTCAACATAGTATGTATACAGACATATTAGACATCCTCAATAGGGAAGCAACACATCAGTCTTCAACTGAATAGGCATTGGACTCTCTGGATGTGAAAAGGAAGGTAAATATTGTTAATAATTAGTTTTGCTAATTAAAATACGAAGAATTTTGAATGTGACCAATTGTTGTGACTCGTATGTCTTTGCTAGCTCGATCTGAGCTAGCAAAGACATACGAGCGGGCTCACTCGACGGGTAAGGCTACCTAATTAAGAATGTAATCCCTTAGGCGTACAGACATCTTAAACTCGGTTAATAACTCGCTCGTCAAGTTCAAGGGCGAGTTCAAGAGAATCACCTACTACCAGGGTAGGAACCACCTACCATCCAATCCATGCCGACGCCTATCGTCGTGGTCTTAAGTGGTAGATACTTAAGGATTCTATAATTAAGTCCGGCGCTAAGTATTTCCAAAGAAAACTCAAACGTTATCATTTGCAGTACACGATAAATTAATTACATTAGGTATGTGATTCTTGTTGATTGATTGGTTACTACGTCGAAAGACACTAAGATCACTGTATTTTTTTAAAAACGACATCTTTGCTAATATAATTTAGGTTATCTTGAAAACCGAATACCTACTTACTTGACTCGGTTATGTGTGAAAAACTTAGGTAAATTACCTCTTCTTGCATGTAGTTGTACACAAAACTATATGGAATTTACGTCAAATTTCAAATATAGAATTTCGAACGGGCTTGCAACCTGCAAGCCCATCGCCTAACAGTACTATAATATAATTATGCATATTAATATGCTGTGGTTTCTAAAACAGGTATAAATAAAGTCATGAGTAAATTCGTTTCCATATCGAATTTCAACAGGTAAGCAGTCGTTTGTAGTTTGCGTTTAATATATTCCTCGTATAAAAATCTACCAACAAACTGAAATTTTGGAGGAAATATTGTATAAATGGCCAATCGAGGTATAATTTGAAAACCCGGTGAGCAATAATTGTTTTGTTGTTGTAGTTGGATGTCAGACTCGGTAAGAACACTAAGAACCAACTAAGTACCATCAAGGATTTTAAATGTTGATCCACCATAGAACCTTGTCATAATGACAGCGTCAAATGCCGTGACTCAGTCCGAAATTAATCGCTGGTTTTATGCGACCAGGTTCAAAAGTGGTTCATCAATTAAAATCCGTGACCAATTGACCATACTGGGTTACCTTTGTTTCGCCGACATTATGTTTGCCAAATGAATCGTTTCCCAACCGTTTCATTTGCCAACACGCTTTATAATAAATAAATGATTGATAAATAATTTTTGCTAAGCTTTGTTTTCTGTAACCGTAAATATTTCGGGATTTTATAAATACTTACTAACCTAACCTAATTTACACGATGGTACAAATAAAAAACTTAAGTAATGCTCCGCTTGCATGTAGTTGTATACAAAAGTAAAATGGAATACAGATGTGTTACAACTACAGGGAAGAGGAGCTTTACTTGAGTTTTTTACCTATACTGAAATATTTATGTAAGTACGGTCAGCGTCAAAAGAAACTGATCATTTAAATACCCTGTCGCTTTACTGTCACATAAGCAATGTCAAACAAGATTGTCTAATGTGTTAATGCGATAAAGTACAAAAATTGCTTGAAGTGACCAGTTACTTTTGACGCTGACTGTACAACTAGCGGCGGCCCGCCCCAGCTGCTTCGCCCCGCTGCAAATTCCTGACTTTTCCGGTGGATTTTTCAATTATTTTTATTCATAAAAACCTTGTCCTGACAATGACGAACACAACAAAAAAGAATTCAGCCAAATCGGTTCAGCCGTTCTCGAGTTTTGCGCTTAGCAACACATTTAGCGATTCATTTTTATTATCTTAAAAGTTAAATATCTTGAAAACGGTTAAGTTTAGGATATGGTGTTTCTTAGTCAAAGTGGTCAGAAATCATAGAAACTACAACCCCTTAAAGGATCTACGAGTATGTCGACTTAACCAGTAACCCTGTACAAAAAAGATAAGATAAAAGAATAATGAACGTTTTAGTACCAATATGATAATAATTTACTGGTTAGAATCTTGTTGACTCAACACGTAACATAAGTAAGCATTAAGTTATGGTGGGTAGTCAGAGCAACGTGACCGATTAACAAATAAGACGATCGATATTCCAACACATCGTTTGTTTGATCACGGTGACTCATGCGCGTTCGGTGAATAACTAACAGATAGTGAGTCACGACCGGGCCCTGTATGTAGTTTATTTTTATTAATTTCCTCTGGTTTTATATCAATGTCATTTTATTTTGTTTACTCGTTGTATAATGTTTAAGGATAAACATATATTTTTTTGCACTACCACCAGTAATTAACGTATTTAAAAAGAAAACTATCACAACTATTATAGATTTTATTGGTTTTACAAAATTACAGGAGAGCATTATTTTAATGATGCCTACTGAAAATCATCACCAGTGATATTTGGAGATAGTTTAGTAGTACTACACTAAGCACGGTTAAACAAGCTCTTACCCGGTTTATCATATTTTGGTCACGGACACTTTCTGAAAAACTAGGTACCAACACAAAGTTATTATTTTGTACAACCTGTATGGATTACCCGCGTACAAAATGAGAAAGGAAGTTGTGACCGTCGTAGTCATGTCACAAACGGATCGCTATAGTAATTTACTTCCTAATTCATAGTAAAACCACAAAATAACAAGTAGTTAGCAGGTGAATCAAACGGTAATACCCCACTTAATGTTTTAAAATGGTATCGTAAGTAATACCCTAATACCCTTTGCCTTTGACGTGTTCAGTCTTATTGTGGTGAAGCAGCCACAGAAATATAATATTGTCTTGCCGACAGACGTTCAGTGCCATCCACATCCATATCGTGTCATGTTTTGCACGAATTAAGTTGGTCGGCTCTGAATTTGAAAGGGAAGTAAGTAATTATAATTCCCCAGTCCTTATAAGGCGATTTCTGAAGTACTCTGAAGACTCCTAGCGCACATTCAGAACGAGGTTTGCTAGGAAATCCACGTCATAGTTCGTTTTACAGGGAACCAATCGGTTTCTATTTCGACCACTTCAAAGTGAGAAAAACTATGTCAGGATTTGTAATATGTTTACTGTGTGGATACGCTTAATAAATTGTCATTTTGATGAAAAAAAACATGCTAAGTACGCATGCAGTACTGATCTGAATTCCAGAAGTGGCAACAGGATCTCCATACTATATGAAGACTATAGAGTTTGCACTCGAAAGTAGATATCAGTTACATATAAACTCCATAAGCAGATGAGGACTGTGCAAAACAAATACACTTGAAAACATCTTTGCAAAAAACAGGTAGATAATAAGTAGTTTCGAGGTCTCGAAGTTTTAGCAGCGTATTTGTTTATATACATGGGTAAATTCACATAGTTGAAAATTTTGAAACTAATGGAAATACTCAAATAGCTGCCACTAACGCCATCTAGTGATTTCTTGATGAATTATCTAAACTTATCTACTGATAAATGTAATGATATAATATTACTAATATAAGATAACACCATTTCCGATAATCAAGGATTAAATCACTAACACACTAAATAAGACAGTTTGTTTGTACATGTACTACCTACCTACATATAGCTCTAAAAAAGAAGCCATGGGTATACTTTACCATTACGTAATAAAATAACTTGTATATATTTTTTTTCTTTCATATATTGTGAAATGTCTTGCAAGTTTATTTGCCCGTTGACATCTTTTAATTGAAAAACCTTAAGGTAAAACACATACTTATGTACAATTTAACTTATCAAAAACATCACATTAAAAAAAACTGACCGTTGAATAAGGCTCATCCTGGTTTATCCTAAAAAAAATAAAAAAAAATCTTACCTAAGAATAAGATATACCCGATGGCTTGGCGAGTGAACGAGTTTGACGTTAAAGGCCGGACATTGACTCGACACCTATTTTTTGAAGGATTGTCACCACTCACATCACACGAGGACATAAAATTGATACGTGCCTATTATTGTTAGGGGATGTCAACCAACGGGGTTGTTTACCCCAAGAGTCTTAAGTTTAAATATTTATTATGAAGTTAACAGATTATATTAAAAAAAATTTTTTTGAGAGAAATTGAAAGTGCTATGACGAAAGCATTCTCATGTCATGAATCAGGGATCAATGAGGTTATACTTGGGTACTTTTTAAGCATTCCCAACTGCGCCCAAATTTATTTTCAACCTCTATTTAAACGACGTCAAAAAAAAGGAGGAGGATTTTAACTGCCCCTCGCGTATTTGCTCTGGAAAGCCTACCTATTTGGTGAAGTGGAACTGATGATGAAGACTACAGATGACCAACTCAAGAACTACTAAACGCGGCGTTGCGTGCGCCAGATTGAAATGTTATATAGTTTCTTATTAATTGAGAAGTGGGACTACATAACAGCCTAATTATGATCTGATCACCTAGAAGTATAAATAAAATAAATGTAAAAAAAAAGGTCAGTCCAGTTTTATTTTTGACAACTTAATATTCACTTCTACTCAAAGCGGTCCGGGCAGTTATATACAGCGTGGCTATAGCTTGCATCACAATGCATAATTTTCCTCCTTTTCCGACTAAGTATCTCGAGAATAGAATCGACGTCTCATTCTGCTTTTCTTCACTTGTAATTTCCAGACTGTCCGTCCATTCTCGACGGCTCGCCCTTGCATGGGGTAGGTAAGTACTTAGGTAGAGGTAGATGAGTCACGCCGCGCCCCATTGCAGCGGTAGTGACGGGGTGGTTGCGCAAATCGATAGCAAACGAGTGAAATGGCATCGAATGGCGGCATTCTGCCTAATATATATTACACCCTGTACACTTTAGTGCTAGGCTCCCTGAATGAATCCCATCTCGCACTACTAGATCGAAATATCAACTAAAAAAACTTGCTGATTTTATTTCAAGGTCATAGAAGTTGTTTTAAAGTTCATTTTGAAATACTGTTTTATTCTAGCAGTGCGATATATTGAGTTTTTGTCACTGAATTTGTTATGAAAATTGTAACTAAAGGGAGTTATGTACCTACAAACTTCATGTTCCGACATTCGAAGCCGAAACCAATTTTAAAGTAACTAACAACAGACAGAATGAAGACAGACTAATAGAACTGACAAGACAACGTACAACTCAACTACCTGTCTACACTCACTAAAGAACTGGTTTATATGGATTTTCTGTTGAAGGGTACCTAGATATATGCATGCAGAAACTTTCAGAGGGAGCCTACGGAGGCTAGACCCTCTTTATGCACCTCACCTCCCTAAAAGTTTCACCCTCCATACATCCTGTCGTCTATGTGATGCAAAATTATCATTATATAATATGTTTTCTGAAATATTAGGTACTACTATTCGTTCATCGTTTTCGTACCCTAAAAGAGTTTAAAATATCGGGACTAAAATTAAACAAATGACACGCGATAAAATCCGAAAATATACGTTAAAAATAAAATGATTAAAGATTTTACTGTGAGCGCACTGTCCTAAGTTTTTTAAACACTATTCATAAAAAAACCTTACACTAATACTTTATTTTAAAATTATATGATTGTCTCAATCAATCATTATGCCATTCAAAATTCAAAATTAATAATGTAGTAGAAGTAAGTACTTTGAAATTCTTTTTCAAAAATCCACCTCCAAAAGACGTACGAACAGCAGAAAACAAATTGGCAGGCGAAGCCGCGGGCAGCTTCTAGTTGTATTGGTGATTCGCTTTGGCTTTGCTTTTGCATACGTGTGTGTAAGCATGTAGGTACATACAGCCAACAAAAAGTATTTGTGGACTGTATGAATGAATTATAATGGTTTAAATTAAACCATCTCAAATTAAGAAGCTTATATTTTGTGGGGCATGCTTTCATCTCTTTTCTTCGTTTCTAATAAACGATCTTCAAAACATATGTGATGATATATTAACGGTAATATTTTTGAACTTGAATCCTAAGTTTCTTCTGCAGGCTCTACGCTGAGGCCCTACTTTGAAAATCGAAGTTCGATGTTACGTTAGTTCCATCCCTTTGTTTCGATTTAGTCTCGAGTGATGAGTAACAGAGAACGAGCTAAGGTTAAAGTAACTTCGAATTTCGAATTTCAAAGAAGGGCCTCTGGTATACGAAGACCACAGACAGGGTCTGAGACTAAAAACTGCGGCCAAAAGTTTTTCGAACTTAAGATAGGTAAAACCCCTCAATAGACTAGCTAGGTAGATCACTGGCACTTTGAAAATCGAAGTTCAAAATTACGTTAGCTCCATCTCTGTCACTCGTCAATCGAAAAAAAACGATGGAGGTGACGTAATTTCGAACTTCGATTTTTAAAGTAGGGCCTCAGTATGGAGTTTGGTATATATTTTACAGTGACCGTGACGTCACGTCACACCTTGGTGTTTTACATCTGTCTCTGCAGTTTCATCATTCTATTTACAGTTTTTTTTTTTCATTTTAATTAAATCGTAACTTAATGTGCGCGGTCTTGGGTTTTTAATTAATTTACGCGAACTTTATTCCGTCGCTTTTGTGCAGAGTAAGTTGTCATGACAATAGTCGTCGACCTCATTAAGATGTGAAAAGTGCACGACCCATAAGACTGTTAGGATGTAGGTACTTAACAAAACATTTTCTAGAAATATGAGGTGTAGGTAGGTAGGTACCTGTGTTGTTCCGAAGAAGTCATGTATGACTTATATTATAGCCTAAAGACCAGTTCTATAAAATAACTGATAACTGATTAACTGATACAATATTTCGCGTAATCAAGTAGGAAACCAGCTTAAATTGAAATGCAACATTAATTCGATTTCCTTGATTATCATTTATTGATAGCAGCGTATTCGGAAATGGCCTGTACCTAAATAGGTATATCGTTCGAACCCCGGTTCGGGCAAATATCTCTGTGATCAGCACGAGTATTTGTTCCTGAGTCTTGGGTGTTCTATGTATTTAAATATGGATGTATAAGTTAATTGTTGCCTAGTACCCATAGTACAAGTCTAGACCTTAGTTTGGGGCTGGTCAATTTCTGTGATATTTTCCCCTGATATTTATTATTATATTACTCATAGTATTAATTATGTACCTAATTGCGGTGTCTGAAGAGACTAATATTGAGGAAAAAAAGACGTTAAACGACCGAATATTTAATACCAATCACATCAATTTAAATTGCCACTTTCTACCGATGATTCGACGGTTTGACTTGATACTACGAAATTGGTGACTAAGTAAAGTGAAACTCAACATTCGAAAATTTACTTTAAAGTATTTAGGTACTAAATATTTATTTTTTGCTGGGTAAGTACGTTATAAAGCCCAAAATTACTATCTATGTAGAGTAGAGAAAAATAGCAACACTTTCCGTCATTTGTATTAATTGATGAATATTTGCAGTGACAACATTTTAAACTAGTACAGCTTTGAAATAACTAGTGTGATAATCAGAGGTCGAATTTTTACTTCTTGCGTCCTAGACAACGACTCATGTGCACAAGCACTACGATATGAGTTGACGCAGCATTCTGTGTCCGTACATACAAACCTTTATTTAACTTTCTGAGTTTAACGATACTGACATTGAGAAGGACAGTACCTATATGATAAAATTAAATACTTTATTGTAAAACGACATAAAATAATACAACCATAACTAAATAAGACTAAAATTCAATAAGACTAACTCTAAATATATAAATTAACTAAAACATTAAATCTAAGAATGGCCCCTGCGGCATTGTACCAAAGATGCTGGCAGCATTTCCTCGCTGGATGGTTAAACTTATACGTTGAGCGAGGAAACTGCCAGCTCTTCGGTCTCCCGTGACGTCAATGAGCCTCTTCGAAATTTCTTTGAAGAGGCTTCGAGCGCTAGGACCCCACGGACCAAGGGTCTCGACGCCGAATGGAATAAACATATATTCTGGGCCGAGACCATTATATTTTCCTACCTTCATGCTTTCGGCCGCTTCAGCTGCCGCACCAGCCCTATTAGAGGTCCGATGGAGATGTGATGGGGCTAGCGTGTCTACACAGGTTGCATCCCACACTAGCACCCGTCCCATATTCCACGGGACCAAGGTCATTCCGTCAGGTCTCTTGCCATCATTTCTAGAAATGCCGGTCGGCTCTAAAAGAGCCGGGACCTTTATTGAGGCAAGAGACCGACGAATGATGTCGTTTAGTGCGGCGTGTCTGGAAAAGCATTGACATTGATAAAATAAATGTTTCTTCATTTGTAATTTTTAGTAATTGGTGAAAAAATAATGATGAATGTAGTATATGATGCGGCCGTGATCCGTATTTTGATTGCGAGTAAGCTGTATTTAACTATAATCAATAAACCGCTTTTTTTTGTAACAGTTAATACATACCTAAAAACCGACCAAATTAGAGCAACCGACCCTGTGCGTAAAATTTCGTCATTTTGACGTCATCGGCATGAAAAGTTCGACCCCTGATGAAAATCTTGACAGAAACAGTTGAATTGCGAACCTCCTCCTTTTTTTGAAGTTGGTTGAAAAGAGTTAGACTTTGTGCCAGGTTCAATGACAATATTTACAACTGGCCACCACCGTATTTAGATTTTGGCAAAAAATTGTATTATGTACCTATGTTGCTAATTTCCTTCCAAATTGTGCCCTCACTTTTTCCATACTCTTTTGGCAACCTAAACTATAGCAGAAGCAAACTAATATAATATTTTCAGCTTTCAAGTGAATTATACATTCAGACCAAAAATTTATAACTCGGAAAATAAAAATTAAACACTTGTTTAACGCTAATTAAATAGATAAAGTGGGTTAATGTCACTTAGCTCGTGGCAATAAGAGCAAAACCGTCGACACAGAGAAAGCACTGAGAAAACTACTGACAACTTTTTACTACTCGGTACACATGTGTAATTATTGGAAGTATCAGTTACTCGACGGCAAGTAGAACAAGTTCCGTCGACCAATAGAATTAAATTATATGCCGCAGGCCAGCAAAAATCTTCTTGGACTATTTCTTAAATGTGCTGCGGTGGTCTCACTTGGTACTCATTTATCTAATTACGTGGATAGACTTTGTTTTATTTCTTCCTAGTTCCGGTGAACACAATAACTGGGAATTTATTTAAAAGTTTCTAGTTAAGGACTAAATTAAGAAACGTTAACTTTTCCACTGAGTTACGAAAATTAGTCGTACATACATTATCCAACCTCTCAACGCCAATTAGCAGTATCTCAAATTCAATAAATGAAGTAGATTAAATCCTCACCCGTTAGCGTTATGCTTGCTTGCTACAGGAGTTTTGGCTGAGATACCACCATTTGTCTGAATCACAGTATAGCTAATTTAACAAACTTTTAAATAAACGCCCAACTGCCTCGTCAGAAATGACAATAGTTGGACTCGTATCGTGATCTCTCTCACTCGCTCTTAATAAGAGCGTATGATAGCAAGTGAGAGACAAGCACAAACCCGAAGCACCTTCTAAGAGCTATCGCACTGTAACATACTCTACGAATCTTCATCACATCACTCACAATCATTTGCATACTTTACAGCCTTTTTGCAACGATGTAGTTTATTTTTTAGTAGCTCTATCAATTTGGCAGTAATGCTGGGGCCACACTAACGGGAAACGCCGTTAATTACCCGCGATGGTGGACGTCCATCATCGTGACAAATAACGGCATTTCCCGTTTGTGTGGCCCGGGCATAAGGAAGTCCTGCCAATCCTGTGACAGTGACAAGTAACAATTCAGTTTACACTGCACTGCGTATATGAAGCCTAGTGTCGTAGTAACTTGTCGACTTTGCGATGTATATCGAATTATCTATCTGGCCCTTAGAAATACTATTAAACTATTATATATTATGTCTTAGACGAAGATCTAGCGGTGGCCTGTCGTCGACAACGTCACTCAAGGACACTAACCCACTGGCCACTTAGTTTAAAAATTCTCGGGGCAGTCGGATTTCCGGGAAAAACTCATTCGACCGTAGGTTTTAATATCACACCAAATATTGAAAAACGAAGTTAGTGAGGTAATGCTGTTAGAGTTAGAAGATATCTTATATTAAATACCTTTCGATGGACATTGAAGTTGTATCTACGGTTGTAGGTTGTATATAGGTATTTGAAGCTGGGCAAAAAGCTGAGACTAAAGCAAAAAAGAGTTTGTTGTCCGGATCCGGAACTCTAATATTTTCTCGTGGCAACCCCGCATCTGATTTTGGGTAATCATTTGGTCATATTGCCGATTTCATTCCGTCCAACGCCCCCATTTTTTCCGTACTCTTTTTCGCCAACACCTATGTGTGCCTAGAAATGTTTAGTTAGGTTCAATTCAGGTTTGCGACATACTTTACAGTTATACTAATTCAAAAATGACTACAAAAATTAGTTCATAACTCGTAAGACACGATCAAATTTTGATATTCATTTTTATTAGTTACGTATTAAAGCCAAATTGTAAAAATGCACTAAAATATTTTTTTTTGGGCATTCCCAATAAACGTAAATCAGATTTTAAGTTGCTCAAATCGTGAAATTAACTTGTACATTTTTTCTAGCCTACGACCCATATGGCTCTTTGGCGGAATTGTTTACAAACTCAACAACAAAAAATCCAACGTAACGTAACAGGCGTAGCGGGCGCTTACGTGTTTGCGTTTCATTACTACCTATAGATAAACAATAAGAACCGCATCTCAACCTATACGCCATAAGGTTTCTTTTAGCTAAAGACCTTGAACACTTTGTAACTCTACATCAGTGAATGTTTAATCGATAGATGAGAAATCGTAAAGCCGAATAACACGGGCACTAAGCCCCTAATCCTCCGCCACGTAGTTTTACAGGAACTTTATCACCGTGATAAGACGTAACGATCTGGATGTTATCAAGGCACTATCAATTCTGGTATGCCTTAGTCTGCCTCGCCATATATGGTCACGTAAATGAGCTAGTCACCCATTGGTTGAAATTAAATGTTGTTGATAGTGTTAATTCTGATAAGCGCCGTTTTATATAGCAAAGCGTCGTGCGCTGAGCTCATTTTGTGTTGTGTGCTTGCCAAGCAGCGGTCGTACTTTACTTTATTTATTAATTTAAAAGTAAGTTCTATTTCATTTTCCTTATTCCACATTGTATTATAAGTTGTGCTTTGTACCTAGTTTAGTTTGATTTTCTGTGGGTTTTATGAAAGAGAAAAAGTTGTTGACATGCTTTATTTGTACTAACTGATTAAGTGATTATGTAACGCTTTCTGATAAGGTAGTGCTACGGTACCTATAACCTTTTTTGAGAATACAGTTTTAATTTAAAAATATTTAAAAAAATGGTGTTGCCATTTTCTTGCACTTTAATTGACTTTTAAGCAAACTACATATTTAGCAGGAGAGAAACTCGTATTTATTTTTAAATGTCCTTATGTGATAATAACTGTTACAGCTTTAGGAATCGAATTATTTACCGTGTTTTAATGTTTCGTTACCTAACTGCATTAAACCCGAGTTGCTGGCAATCTTATCTCATCGGGCGCGAGATTATGAAGTAACTGATAATTATTACTATGTAGATAAATAGATATGCACATTGTATGACTACCTTACAATAGAATTTTCTACGTTATGTAACATTAGAAAATAAGATTATTTATAGGTGTATTTGAATTTATACTCGTACTTACAGTTCTTTTTGTTATAATTTAGACTAATTCACAATGTGCGACGAGGAAGTTGCTGCGTTGGTAGTGGACAATGGCTCCGGTATGTGCAAGGCCGGTTTCGCCGGGGACGACGCGCCTCGCGCCGTGTTCCCCTCGATCGTGGGCAGGCCGCGTCACCAGGGTGTGATGGTCGGCATGGGACAGAAGGACTCGTACGTCGGTGACGAGGCCCAGAGCAAGAGAGGCATCCTCACCCTGAAGTATCCCATCGAGCACGGTATCGTCACCAACTGGGACGATATGGAGAAGATCTGGCACCACACCTTCTACAACGAGCTGCGTGTGGCGCCCGAGGAACACCCCGTGCTGCTCACAGAGGCTCCCCTCAACCCTAAAGCCAACAGGTACGTGTTACGCCCGCTACATACCCTGACTACACTCACCAACCACTTGGACATGTCTCTCCACGCCGCTTTCGTCTCCGTGCTAACCGTTCACCGTTTTCTTTTTCAGAGAGAAGATGACACAGATCATGTTCGAGACATTCAACACGCCCGCCATGTACGTCGCCATCCAAGCCGTGCTCTCGCTGTACGCGTCCGGTCGTACCACCGGTATCGTGCTGGACTCCGGTGACGGTGTGTCCCACACGGTGCCCATCTACGAGGGCTATGCCCTCCCCCACGCCATCCTGCGTCTGGACTTGGCCGGCCGTGACCTGACCGACTACCTGATGAAGATCCTCACCGAGCGAGGTTACTCGTTCACCACCACGGCCGAGCGTGAAATCGTGCGCGACATCAAGGAGAAGCTCTGCTACGTCGCCCTCGACTTCGAGCAGGAGATGGCCACCGCTGCCTCCAGCAGCTCTCTCGAGAAGTCTTACGAACTTCCCGACGGTCAGGTCATCACCATCGGCAACGAGAGGTTCCGTTGCCCAGAAGCTCTCTTCCAGCCCTCATTCTTGGGAATGGAAGCTAATGGCATCCATGAAACCACCTACAACTCGATCATGAAGTGCGACGTCGACATCCGTAAGGACCTGTACGCCAACACCGTCCTGTCTGGCGGTACCACCATGTACCCTGGCATCGCCGACCGCATGCAGAAGGAAATCACTGCGCTGGCGCCATCAACGATGAAGATCAAGATCATCGCGCCTCCAGAGAGGAAGTACTCCGTATGGATCGGTGGATCAATCCTTGCCTCCCTTTCCACCTTCCAACAGATGTGGATCTCCAAGCAGGAATACGACGAGTCTGGCCCCTCCATTGTCCACAGGAAGTGCTTCTAAGCGCCATAGTAAGACTGTTCCTAAGTTATGATGCCCTACACCGTGACCCAGAATGGGCGGCTCAAATTACGCTTGTGATCTTTATTTAAGTTCAGTATTTAAATAGGTTGTAAGGTATCGTAATATGCATATTACGTAAAATCGGCAAGACATTGTCGTTTTCGTTTTTGACAAAGATTTTTATTTATTGTTACGTAACTAACCCAAACATTTGTAATAAAAGATAATTTATATACCGGTATAAACAAGCATTTTATTTTTCGTCGGGTGATACTGATAACATCACCATCTGGTAGGTGGTGGTGGTGGGTTCTCTTCGCCGACTCGCTTTACATAACATCTCGACGGACGTATTATTAATGAGCGTGTGTAAGTTGTCCGCTTTAAACTGTTCAAACAACAAATTTAGGGCGTGTACTTTCAATTAGGTAGTTTAAAACTCGCTCGTATGACTGGACTCGAGCGATCGACCGCCTGGAAGCCATCTCTTACGAAAATAACACCAGATTGAGTCTAGTTTTGGTTAAAAAAAAATTACGTTTTCAAGCTTAATTTACTCTTAGTAACACGCAATTTGTTGGAATCGCCAGAGGCTCATTAATGGTGCGTTCCTATATTCAAAACCGTTGGTAGAATTGTGACGTCTCGTTAAAATTTGACACATTTTGTACGTAGCAAATGTCATAACGCTACTGCCCGTAAGGAAAACGATTCGTTTCTTGAATATAGGAACCGGCCATAAGTATATCTCTTTTCTGGAAATCGTCCTTCTCCTACCAAGACACTTGTTAGTACAAGCGGGTGAAACAGTTCAGCAAACATAAGTCCATGGAACCAAATCGTGACTAATACTTGTATGTCTCATTTTATGACTCACAACTATGACAAGGCTATAAAGTATAAGGCGGTGTCATATCGGCTTCTACTAAAAACTTCAACCGGTAATGCATGTGTTAAAACGTGAAACGAGTCTACAAGGTAAAATAAAGTAGCACACTGAGATAAGGTGTCAAGAACCTCAGTTCAGTACCTAGACCAGAAAGACGCCATTACCACTAAGCAGGTTTCGAATAGTTTCCCATACACCTTTTCCGTAAAAAGTCAAACGCCTTTCGATCACCTTTTTGATATTTAAATCAAATCGGTATTAAAAATAACTGACCGAAACCGTTATACCAAAAGTTATTGACACGGGCTTCAGCTTCAGTGTTGACGTGCATAATCTCGAAATATTCTAAAATTACTAATGGATAGGAAACTGTTGGTTGTTAGGAAAGGCTTATCATTTTTGACGCTATGCGTACAGATAAGTATAGGTAGGTACTTTTTATGTTTAAATGTTATCACGCCTGTTGTGGTTCGATTACATAATTATCTACGACACTTATTGTTAGTAGTAATATAATATTAAATCTGTTTGTTTAAAAGATTCTTGTATGGAAAGTGGTTCACCTCGGAGCTGGCCCATTTAAATACAGAAATATCTGACCTAATACGGCGTTAATGAAAACACCATGCCTAATATAATTAGTTCACGGACACACCCACCGCGTGGTTTTATCTGATGCGTATGTGACGTCACAGACGTAGTTATTTCTGGAGGAGATGCCGACTCCGACGAATCGTTGCGCCGGGGCTTCTAGACAAACGTCATTACGATAGGAATGTAAATAATCTCAGCTGATGGGGTCATTATTACCAAGCAGACACCGATGAATCAGCCGGAACTTCGATTACTCACTACCTCAGTCACATTTACGATTTATAAAATTGAATTTTTGATATGTTGCAAGTATAATAATGAATTCCTTTGCCTTCGTTTAAATCTAGCCGAACGAATGCCAATTTCACTGACCGCTTTCCCACGCAGTTCTCAGATCGCGATCGTCATCAGTTCATCCGTTTATTTATTGAGCTGAATAAATAATAAAATGAATATGTAGCTAAGTGGTTAATCCTTTGGATGGTCTTGTATGTGCACATGCATGGTTACGTAGACCACCCCAGCTGAACGCTGCTGGCGACGCGAGGGTCAAGGGCGCGGCGCGGCGCTGCGCTGCGCACGATCGATCCCCTCCCTCCCCTAGGCGCCCCCACAATGCGTCTGCTCGACTAGACATGCGTTTATTTCTACAACAATCAAAACTGATTCGTATTGTCCTGTGATAGAGCACACTATGTTTTGAAATATGACTAACAGATAACCACCTATATTTAGCTATACTACACTGCAGTAGTCTTGCAGTGCATTTTATGAAGTAATGAGATGCCTAGCCCAGTTCAGGTATGGAGTTTTCAAGCAGGATTGGAAAAAAATAACTTTAACTGGATTGCAACTATTAATAATGCCTGTTTTTAAAAATAAATGTATTTATTGACAAAAAAAAAAAACTAAAATACTACAAAACGTCTTAAAATTCTAACTATAAAAAAAATAACCCTTGCAGTTCACCCGCTTGTGGCATGGTCCCTAAAATGCTGGCCGCGTTCCCCCTTTGCACAGCCAGACTGAGCCGCTGGGCAAAGAACGAGCCGGCTCTGGGATCACCCGCCGCCAAAATAAGTCTTTCCGACACCTCTTTAACAAACTTCTTGGTGTCGGAAGACCACGGACCCAGTTTCCATTGCAAGTGCCGCAAAAAAGTAATTATCTTTTAGAAAAGCGTATTTGCGGCATTTGATGGTCTGGGCACGGTCAGCGGCGGACCCTGGCTGACGAGCGGATCCCTCGACGTGAGACGGAGCTAACGTGTCCACGCATGTTACGTCCCACGCCAAGGCGCGGCCCAAACACCATGGCACCAAAGTGCAACCGTCAGGTCTTTTGCCATCTGAGGCAGAAAGACCTGAGGGCTCCAGGGTTGCCGGAATATTGGCTGTGCCGAGGGAACGTTTGATTATGTCGTTTAAGGAACTGTGCCTAAAAAAGCGGCCAGCGCTTAGGTGGCAAAAGAGACCATGCCGCCCCAGTGAGTTTACTTGCTGACCACAAAGCCTACAGGGGTGTGGTTCACAGATAGGTAAACCCAGGCGTAGACAAACCGCCACCCGAATAGTAGAGGGATCCAGAAGGGATCCCAAATTCCGAGAAGGGAGAGCGTGCAACCAATGTCCAGATTCCCGCTCAGTCACGGCTATCAGTCTAGCTCGTTCGGAAGAGACGGTGATGTTTGCTAGAATATTTTTGTATAAAGATTTTTCTGTAATTGAGTCCCAGGCGGATTGAAAAGTTTTATCATGAGGGGCACTCTCATCTGGGTTAAGTGAGATCCATTTAGTTTCAGCGTCTGCCAAAGACGAAACCTCTACATCAGTGGTGTGTGGTATTTTAAGTATACCACTGATGAGGGTGAGCGTGCTGTTGACAGACGACAGAAACGCGGGGAGTGCCAGGCTGCTAGTAGATCTTATGCCTAGGCCACCGAATTTTATTGGAAGAAGTGCTTGGGTCCAACTTGGAGAAGTAAAAGCTATGTTAAGAATTTTGCTAATAGTCATTTTCAAAATGTTGTCGATGTTATCAGTTAAATATTGGAATTTCCAAACCGGTGCACAACGAAGAAGGTATATGAATTTTGGGGAAAATAAACAACGCCGCAAAATATAAATAGCAACGTGCGGATTTATTTCAAAAAGTAAATCGGAATTGTTCTGAAAATTATCAATTTTTGAATTTATAATTGCTGGGATGGCATCGTCATAAATAGGAGCACCGAGAAGTGTTAGTGAAGATGGGGATAGGATAGAAATGTTAGGAAGGAGACGGTTTACTTAGCCAGCTCTTCGGTCTCCCGTGACGTCAATGAGCCTCTTCGAAATTTCTTTGAAGAGGCTTCGAGCGCTAGGACCCCACGGACCAAGGGTCTCGACGCCGAATGGAATAAACATATATTCTGGGCCGAGACCATTATACAGGGCGAACGACATGAAGTGTTACCAAATTCACAAAATCGAGCCTGGTGTCAAAGTAAATGCGACTTACTATCGGGAAAATGTTTTGGAAGCTGCGTTGGAGCCTTGGGCACGCAAACATTTCGGTAGTAGACCGTGGACATTACAACAAGACTCGGCCCCGGCTCATAAAGCTCGTGTGAACCAAGAATGGCTGAACAACGCGTGCCACAATTTATTTCGTCCACACAATGTCTTTCGAATTCCCCAAACGCGAACCCGATGGACTTCTATTATCTGGTCCATTGTGGAGAGCAAGGTGAGGAGAAGAAAACATGCCAGTATGGATGCATTGAAGAAAGCGATCGTACGTAATTGCCATCGCATACCGCAGGATCACATTCGTGCAGCGTGCAACTCATTTTTCTACCGTCTGAAGGCCATAGACAGCAGAAGGTGGTCATATCGAGTTAAAATAAATTAATCTTAAAAATTTGATATCTTTTTCTCATTTTTTTCTTAATAATGAATAATTTAAGACAACAAAAAAAAATCGTAGCCTTTTGAATTTGGTAACACTTCATATCGTTCGCCCTGTATTTTCCTACCTTCATGCTTTCGGCCGCTTCAGCTGCCGCACCAGCCCTATTAGAGGTCCGATGGAGATGTGATGGGGCTAGCGTGTCTACACAGGTTGCATCCCACACTAGCACCCGTCCCATATTCCACGGGACCAAGGTCATTCCGTCAGGTCTCTTGCCATCATTTCTAGAAATGCCGGTCGGCTCTAAAAGAGCCGGGACCTTTATTGAGGCAAGAGACCGACGAATGATCTGTACGATCCACATATTTTAGTAACTTGGCCAACTCGAGTATGCTTTGTATGTAATGTAAGTATATACCTATTTATAGGTACCTACCTAGGTATGTACGTACTCTTTACTATACACAACTCGAAAAAAAAATGGGTACCTCACGCGATGTCCAAAAGTACCTACGTGATTATGGTGTAATAATGGTAAATAGTTTTATTTACACCTTTTGCCGTTTTGTTTGTCTTTTGTCATCACTATAAGGCATCTCTTCCAGATACCTTGGCTTGTTTTGAAATATTTTTGATGGATAAAGTGGATTTAGACTAAGTTTCAATAAACAACAGTTATACCATTTCATACAAACAACAACGATGAATTATTAAAGGAAACAGGTTAATAAAAAAAGGCCTGCTGTCAGTCCTTTGTCAGAGCCCTATTGTACTTTTATCCCGCGTCCTACCTATCTAACCAGAGTTATTTCTGGGGTTAGAGGCGGTTCGCAACTCGCGAGTTACTTTACTTTTAATTGTCCACTGATGTCACATAAAATTCTACAGTAAATGTGTCAATTCAGTTAATAAGCTAGAGTCACCTACTTACGGTAGATAAAATTAACGTTTAATGTTTACTATCTACGTACTTACTAAGTTTTTGGATGGAGATTCTTACAATTAAGGCGTAAGTAGTGTAATTAACTAATTACGTATGTTTGTAGCATAATCCAAGGTTTTTCGAACGCTTTACATGGTTAGGTATGTAAATGAATAAGGTGAGGACTATGACTCAGTGCTTTGAGATGTGTAAATGACAAAAATAACCTAACAAACTTGCAATATGTATACGCAATGGAACTAGGTACAAGCTAGTACAAGTTCATCAGTATGCCATGCCACTCATACTAGAATCAATATGTTATACCTACCTAAAATTAAAGTTCATTTTAAAATTGTCAATCCGTATGATATCGGACCGAGCCGGACCGTGTAAGCAACTTGTAAGTCCGTTTTTGTTGTAGGTATATTTATAATATTTCCTACCTATTATCCCTGTCTTTGAACGGAAATGAGTCAATGCAAGTCTCTTATAAATAAATAATAAGTCAATATTTATGAGTAGTGTACTTAATGAGTCAATGCAAGTCACTTATAAATAATAATTCAATGCTTGTGGCCCGTTTGTGGGTACTTAATTTAATAGGTAAGTACCTAAGTTCTCTGATAAATGGATGATTTATAATGATTTCACAATAGCTTAAGGCTAAACCGAGTTCAAATCCAGCAAAAGATTTTCAAAAATATTTCCGTAGGCTCAACAAACGTATGACTAAAATATTATCGACTCATTTTCTTAAGAACTTCTAAATAAATACTTAGAAATGTAAATCAAGCAATAAAGTGTACTAACAGGCGGGTTACTCATCGCCGTGCCCGTGCCGTACCTACGTAGTGTAAGTACGCGTGCATGGTGAATATGGTGATGGTGAGTGTGCCTCAGATTCGTTCATATTGTGACAAAACAACGAAGTGGCTGGCATAATTAAATAGTTTTAGGGTAAGTAAAGTAAAAAAAATAGATAAGAAAACTGCCCTTTTTTTCAATTTATTTACCTAGCTACTTTTGTAAACAAATAGTACCTAATAAAAAATGAATATACTTTTGAAATACTTTACACAAATAAATAATGAAAAACAAAAGTATTAAATAAAATGACTTGACAAACCCCAATCGACTTTCAGTTATTAAAACGGGAAAAAGGTATAAGTATTTTACTTTCTTATTTTTTTGTCTTGTAATATTATAATTTATAACATTGACTCAGAGTTCATCGTTCCAATAACATCGTTCCAGTACTTAAGTACCTACAATTAATGAACACGGAAATACAAATGGAGCACCATAGGTACAAAGCATTAACAGAAGTTCTTAATCCCCAATATCTAAGGTCGGATTTGTATTCCCACAGAAAAAATGTAAACAAAGGTGTTGCCGTTAACGAAAAACATTTTCAGTATTTAAAATATTTATAGTTTCCACATTTAAAAGAAAATGACTTTCTATAAAAACACTATATATTGTAATCAAGATTGAAGAATTTAATTTGTTGATGGCAAACTTTATTTTGATGTAAACTCTTTGTTGTATTAATTTATGACGAGAAAACTGTTTTTGTATTCATAATTTATTTATTGCACTGGTATCATTGACTCGATACACCTGTGTCACCAAGTTGAGGGCCGCTTGATTGATATGGGACTGTGAGGCGTCACTTCACTCCCTTCGCTTCACAATTCGTGCTCCCGTGTATTAATCGCTTTGCAGTGGCTCATTTGTGCGATTTTAATTTCAATTATTTCTCGAATTTATTTTTATATCACGGTTAGAGTGAAATGATAACTTAATACTTATTATATTTCTTGCCGTCCAAACTTTAAGATCCCCTGAAATGTCACTTTGACAGTGACGTAACTTTGTTTACATTTTTTCTGTGGGAATAAAAATCCGACTCTTACCTATTATTCCTGTAGTAAGTAATTAATTAATTGTTATGAATAATAAAAACATTTATTCAAGGAAAGTACTTACCTATTCAAATAGTATTTAACCCTCTTTAGTTAGTTGAGAATAAAGTTAACCAATCAGTTAACCAAACTAAACTGAAAATACAAGATTAAAAATATTGTTTTGACATGAATTTGAAGTTTTACTAATTAGACTGTTTATTTATTTATTACCTATGCCATTAAATAATAACGAAAATGAAAGTTAATTTTAACTTCCTACACAAGGTTTCTAGTGAATTGATTACCATTTTATACAAAAATTTACTCTTACTTAATTTTAATAAATATTTAACATAAAGTTTCTCTAATTCAAACCGGTAGGTACCTACTTTGATTTGTTTAGTGCATTAATTTTCATCTTTATGACACTTGCGCGATGGGGATTTATTGATCCGTGAATTAATTAGCCGTTAGCCGTCGGTCTAAACAACCGTTACGTTTCGTGTCATTTAAATTATCATACCTACCTAACTACATAGGTTACCTATCAAGTGTTATACCGAAAATACAACGTTATATGGATTTATAATGTCCCTGTATAAAAATTCTTCAAAACAGTTTATTAATTCAAGTGCAATATCTAAGTAGGTAAGTATATAAGCATATTATTTGTCTTCAAAACACAATAACATTGTGTTGTAACAATATGTAGTATTATTGGTTGTAACGAAATCAATAAATTATAATATCATATCTATTTTGTCGTTAATTGGTTCAACATAAAACATTTTGATCACTCAATTCTGCATAAAAGCCATCTCCGTACTTTTTTATCCGTCTAGTAGAGGCTTTCCTTCGCTCAAAATAGACGGCAATGTTGCCATCAATACAACACAATTCTTGTGAATCGTTTGTTAGTTGTTACTAGACACCAACACAAGCGCAAAAAGAAGCCCAGTTTGTTTGTGTGCGCGTTGTCTGTATTGCGACCGTTGCTTGGCAGATCGGACCAATCACAACTCAGGATTTTCTCTATGCCCATATATGGTAAAGCCGTCTGTTGCGACGGAGTGGGGAGGTCGGGCGAGTCCATAATTTTATCGATGGTATTGAAATATTTAGCGTTCTAATTACAAAATCCGAACAATTGACAGACATTTGTCAGTCGAGATTGTCAGTGGTCGCATTTTGTAGGTCGTTTTATTCACTAGCGCGGCTTGTTTCTTCAAATATTTAAAGTTGTAAAGCACCAAACAGAGGTCCGTTGGGAGAGTCGATTGAAGCGCGGCGCCGGCGTAGTGAAGCAAATCGACCCCCACGAACGCGCGTCAGAAACCGGCCGGCATTTCTCACGGACCGGCGATTGCTGAAGTATTGTTCTTTGTGTGCTGCTACTTTTCCCGGTAAGTCGTGATCAATTATTACTTTTTTGTGTACAATGATCTACATCGTCGAGCAATAATTTTGGTCCTATATGATTTATAGTTGGTTTTGCCGATTTTTGCGATTCTGTCAATTTGTCAATTCTATTTTTACTTTGTCAAATACCTTCGTGGTTCGCGACGAGAGCACCTATAGTCCTAAAACGCCATGACTGTTTGTTTGTATTTATGTTTATACCCCGTATGAGCGATGATTGCAGTCTGCTAACCCGTCTGATTCGAGCTGAATGAGATTTTTGGATCGCTGCCAAAACCGTTATTTACATTACATTAGATGAGGATGCTAGTGATAAGACAGTGTGTGTAGATAGCGTAGTTCGGTGGCATCTTCACGGTGCACTGTCCCTCGCGTAGCCATATGTGCAATGTGTGTTCTGTTGGAAATCTGCTCGTTATCAAGAGCACCGCGCTATCAGCGGGTGGGGTGCGGGGGGGTCTCGCCGCGAGCAGCGCGCAGGCTCCCTGCAGCGCAATACCATATATGGTAACGAAAACTCACGTATTGTACGATTGGTGGAGAGCTCGCGGCGGCGCGGGAAGGGGCGCCTCGATAACCACTTTCATTTATATACCCCGCGTGCCGCGCTCGCCGACATTCCACGAAGTGAGCTCGAGCTGAGGCGTTGTGCGGCATACCGAGGCTGTGCAATAGCAAATTAATTTATTTTATTTGTAATAGGACTATTAAATTAAAAGTAAGTTTGTGTGGCTTATTATCTAGTGATGTTTAGTGATCGAGTGCAAGGATTGAGTGTAGTGCGTGCGGTCAGTGACACCCCGAGGGCTGATTGAGGGCCCGGCGCCGGTTGCGGTAGGGCGTGGTCGTGGACCCCTAGCAGTGCTTGAGATTCGCGATACAATTCGAAAGTATCCAGGCCGGTGATAGTCGCTCGCTAAGAGAACATCTCAGAAACGCGGTCAAGCCGCGTCAGCCGCCACGTTCACGCCTCGACTTTACATCGAGCCTTATTTGGTTTCATTTCGCTTGACATCGCCCACTTAGTGACCCTATAAGGCTTCGTATGCCTCAGCCCACGGTTGCACTCAATAAATGGTTAAGACTGATTGAAAAAGTGTGCGTTTGGAAGATAGATGAATGAAAGCTGTCTTATTGGATTCAAAGTTTGATTAATTATTTAATTATATTAGAACAATTAGTGTTCGACATTCGTGTGCTTATTGGTATTCTTTTTTTGTTTCAGACTAATTCACAATGTGCGACGAGGAAGTTGCTGCGTTGGTAGTGGACAATGGCTCCGGTATGTGCAAGGCCGGTTTCGCCGGGGACGACGCGCCTCGCGCCGTGTTCCCCTCGATCGTGGGCAGGCCGCGTCACCAGGGTGTGATGGTCGGCATGGGACAGAAGGACTCGTACGTCGGTGACGAGGCCCAGAGCAAGAGAGGCATCCTCACCCTGAAGTATCCCATCGAGCACGGTATCGTCACCAACTGGGACGATATGGAGAAGATCTGGCACCACACCTTCTACAACGAGCTGCGTGTGGCGCCCGAGGAACACCCCGTGCTGCTCACAGAGGCTCCCCTCAACCCTAAAGCCAACAGGTACGTGTTACGCCCGCTACATACCCTGACTACAGTTACCAACCACTTAGACATGGCTCTCTACGCCCCTTTCGTCTCCGTGCTAACCGCTCATCGTTTTCTTTTTCAGAGAGAAGATGACACAGATCATGTTCGAGACATTCAACACGCCCGCCATGTACGTCGCCATCCAGGCCGTGCTCTCGCTGTACGCGTCCGGTCGTACCACCGGTATCGTGCTGGACTCCGGTGACGGTGTGTCCCACACGGTGCCCATCTACGAGGGCTATGCCCTCCCCCACGCCATCCTGCGTCTGGACTTGGCCGGCCGCGACCTGACCGACTACCTGATGAAGATCCTCACTGAGCGCGGTTACTCGTTCACCACCACGGCCGAGCGTGAAATCGTGCGCGACATCAAGGAGAAGCTCTGCTACGTCGCCCTCGACTTCGAGCAGGAGATGGCCACCGCTGCCTCCAGCAGCTCGCTCGAGAAGTCTTACGAGCTTCCTGACGGTCAGGTCATCACCATCGGCAACGAAAGGTTCCGTTGCCCTGAGGCCCTGTTCCAGCCCTCGTTCCTGGGTATGGAAGCTTGTGGCATCCACGAAACCACCTACAACTCAATCATGAAGTGTGACGTCGACATCCGTAAGGACCTGTACGCCAACACCGTCCTGTCTGGTGGTACCACCATGTACCCCGGCATCGCCGACCGCATGCAGAAGGAGATCACTGCGCTAGCGCCCTCCACGATGAAGATCAAAATCATCGCGCCCCCAGAGAGGAAGTACTCCGTATGGATCGGTGGGTCGATCCTCGCCTCCCTCTCAACCTTCCAGCAGATGTGGATCTCGAAACAGGAATACGACGAGTCCGGCCCCTCGATCGTGCACAGGAAGTGCTTCTAAGCTGGAGCGCGCCGACAGGCGGGCCCGCGGCCGGTTCGCGGCCGGCTGCTCAACTCAGGCTTGTAATCTCCGTTAATTTAATTGTACGTAAGATATTATTGTAATTAAATCGTAATAGTGACGGCAGGACGGAGCGGGCGCCGCGGACGCGCCTCGACCGCCGGCCTCGGTACTGCACTCGCCAAAGGATCTTTTGTAATCTCATGAATGATGATTGTATGTGCTGAAACGGATAAGACTACTTTCTTATTAGGTCATTTATAAATTATAAAAAATAATGAAAATACACGAAAAAAATTTGAAAAATTGCACGGACTTTCTTTTCCTCCCCATCCTTGAGATCTATTTTGAGCGTATCATGGCGTTACGCGGGAACAATGTCCGGCATTGACCCACGAACGGAAATAGACGAACTTGAGCGAGAGCTAGGCGGGCGCACGTGGGAACGCATAAGCAGTTTGCCTTTACCCACTGAACAGGAACGTTTTATCTCGCTGCTTGCGGTCTATCGGATAGCCGGCCGCAATCCTTTCGGCGGACAATGTCTCCTTTGCAATTTACCTACTTCCCATAATGTACACTTTATTTATGTCACTGCATTTTACAATGTCTAATACTCAAAAGGTGCACTCCAGATTTTGTATACTATCCGAAAATGTCTGATTCCCAAAATGTACACTCCCTGAATGTAAACTTCAGGTGTAGGTAAATAAGGTATTTCTTTTCTCCCGTAGACCCCCTTTTAACCATGGTCTCACTGCTATAACGCCTATAACCTACTTGACAGCGGTGGGACCACGGGTAAAAGAGAGTATTGTTTCAATCACTTCCAATTACCCCTAGTTCCATTCCCGTGCAGTGGATCTACAGGGAAACAAAATTACCCACCAGTGGAGCATAGCGGTGGGACCGGGATTAATACTCGTATACCGGTATTTTTGTGTATTCGGTATCAAAATGGTTTTGACGGGAAAAATAGTTTTTTGGGAAGTAGTCTTGTCGGGAAAGATAGCTTTTTGGGAAGTGGTCGAACTGGGGAGTGAACGTTATGGCCAGTAGTCATTTTGGGAATACATATTTCGGGCAAGTGTACATTATGGGAAGTAGGTAAATTGCAAAGGAGACATTGTCCGCCGAAAGGGCCGCAATGTACATATTCTATAATATATAAGTATGCCTCCCTAGGACGGTAGAGGTGAGGTGTATCAATAACGTAAAGCCGTGTCCTCGAGCCCGAGGGCTTGCCGCGAGTAATGTGGACCCTTTATGATCAATAAATTCTGCTATGGATCCGAGTGCCTACACGGATCAGCGACTTGCCCCCATGGTTCACCTAAATGGGGTTACGGAGAGTAGTCGCCAAAATTAACAGGTAGGTTTGTTATGTTAGTTCTTGAGAATGCCCGAAGGGCCAAAATAACCTAGAAGTAGGAGCTCCGCGAAAGCAGAGCTTCGTCGACTTCGTTGAGGTCTTCTAAAACGCCCAGGTGGTCTCGGGAGGTGGGCGGTGAGTAAGCACCCCAACTTTTATAGGTAGAGATTCATGAAATAAAGATAACGTAATAGTAACAGCAATAATAGGGGCCTGGCCATCCGTCCGTCGAACTGCAGAAATAGTCTAGCCACGTTTGGAGCTAAAATTTGGATCTTAAGATCCATTCGAAACATGGATTCTTTTACGCGTGAAAGGACAAACCAGCTAACTCACTTCTGCCTTTATACTAATAGTCAGGGCTAGGGTTGGTAGGGGTAGTAAACAGACAGTCGAGGGAGTCAATTATAAATTTATTTATAATATATCCATGACATTATGACCGTCATTTTTTTTGGGTTCTTTAGCCTAACTTTACGAACCCTTATAAATGTATGTCATAATCACTTTTACCCAGAAAAACATCTGAAATGTGAAGGACTAAAATAATATACTACAAATAGAAAAAAAAATGGTTGCCCTTGTTTGTACATTGTTTTAGTGACAGCGACGGGACCGTAGGTACAGTCGACTACAAAGAGTTGTAGCCACTTTTTCACCTTATTGCATTGTGTAGTCCAAAAGTTTTTAATCTGGCAGTAATATTGTTTTTAAGTTATAAGGACTAAAATTAAGAAACTACCGTTGTCAGTTAGTTAGCCATACATTTACGGCTGCTATGTATGTCTAATTTTCGTCCATTAAAACGTGTGCCCCAATTAAAGACTACGACAGCAATCAATAATATTTAACAGTCAATTTAAAATATACCCAGTCAGTTTACAAATAAGTTAATCTATGCTATCACAGTTTAGATAAAATTTATTAGGGAGATAGCTTAAACCCCGAGGTACTTTTCCCACAAACCAGACGCGGACAAAAGCTTTTAAAAATAATTATCATAATGGCGATGAGTGACATTCCTGATTAATAAATGTTTTAAGTATGTACACCAAATCTGAAGAATTTCTCGAAACCGATGGAAAATAAAACATAATTCATATTTCGGTAAAACTTTATTCTGAGCATCACAATTCCACGTAATTATTAATTTTGTTATAAACATGTTATTAAGGAAATCGGACTTGCTGTAAATAATGATGTTTATTATTATTTAGGAAACCTGTTACAATAGGAAAACGTCAACAATTTAACACTAATAGCTGCTGATCTCACAATTCGTTTTATTGTTTAGGAATTCGTACATAACAAATGAGTAACGGACCAATGACACGTACATCTCTGGCCGCGACCATGGGTACGTTATTTACCTAAAACTGCTATTAAGGCACATGAGTAATGTAATGTAACATCGATATTTATAATTTTAAATAATCTATTTATCATCGGTCCTGTTTGGAAATTCCATCCAGAGATGAAAGTAATTTTGATAAATATTTGGTCATTGACTGTCATTTTTGACTCCGTACTAAACCATGGAAGAATCTTGTACAGCCATTAAAAAACCTCTGTCTTTAATAAAATCTTATTTTTATAAGCGGTAAAATATTAATTGACACTTCATAACTTTAATATGACAATAATGAAAACGTAAATTCGTTTCAACATCGACAACAACTTTTTTCTAATTTCCTCTGCCGAATTGAAAAGTAGACTGAATGGTGAAATTATCAATACCTACCTCGAATTAAAGGTGCAATACATTTTATCGCTTTCATGCCTTGGTTAACATTCTACTACTACATTGTGTACTATTGGGAAGCTAAAATATCCATAGTAATTTTACACGATGGCACCAGCAAAAGGCCAAAGATCATCATGTGCCATATTTGGTATTAAAACAACAGTCTTATTCTTACTTTAAGAAGGTGTACACTTTTGTAGTCAGTGTTAGTGGTAACTTAGCAATACAATTAGTAAATATGTTTTATTACATAAAAAACATAAAGAAACCTACTCGGTGCACTTTGTTGTAGAGATAATATTATGCGGTGGATTTCTTTAATTTAAGTTTTTATACAAATAACGTTTTAGTATAAGATTGCTGCAAGCAACGAGTTGAGTGTTTTTTTATTCTAATTGGTTAATAATAGGGGGTCATCCATAAAGTACATCACACGTAAGGGGGGGGGGGGGGTCGACAAAGTGTGACATGGTGTGACAAGGGGTGGGAGGGGTCCTAAGTTTCGTGACATCACATTTCAAAATCTAATATATCTAGAGGTATTCATTTGAAATAAGTACTACTACTACAAAAAAGTACTTAATTTAAATGGAAATAAAACTAATTTCGGAACTGCTGTTTTAATTTAATAATTTTTCGATGTGAAAGGGTGATGGGCAATTTTGTATGGACCCCGTCCCCACCCTCCAACAGTCACGGGATGCATGTTTATATGTTCGTTAGGACCCAAAACAAGACAAAATAACTATTTTAGTAGCTAAATCGATGGGATTTTTTCTATGAAAAAAATCATGAAATTCGTGTGACGTACTTTATGGATGACCCCTGAGACAATATCAAACACAATATTTATAAGTTGTGATATTTTTGAACTTTAGCTTTGACCTTACATATAAATATATAAATATCAATATAGTTTATTCAATTAGGATTAAGTGTTATTTTTATCGTTAATTGCCTAAGAACCGAGGAACACACTAACTTAGTCAGTTTTGAGACAAATTGAGTGAACTGAAACACTTAACACTAAGTTGGCATAAAATTTGTTAAAATGTAACTGGACTAGCTCCTTCACTAAACCTATTTCCAGATAATAAGCCTAAACATTGCTAAATCATCAAATACAATAAAACCTTAATTTTATCAATAACTTAAAATACATTAAAAAATAAACATACATACAAATAATTCAGAACTAAGCGTATAAAAAACGGCATTGTGCGGTAAATTAATTTAATATTAAAACGAGATTTTTTATAATATAATACATAGTCAGTGGTTTCTTTTTACATAACACTTAATAAGCACATAATTTTAAGTCACAATAGTTAACAAACATAATTTGTACTTTGGACCGTTACCCTAACCCTTAACCTCTATACAACGGTGTCCCCATCTGTCCATTCACTTCACGAAAACCATTAGGACTGTACTTGTTTAAAATTGACACGAGCAATACGAGGGAAACACGAACACACGATAAAATTCACTCTAGGAATGACTATCCAATAACCCAACACTATTTGGACGATATAAAAGTGAACACAATCACACGGTTCTAGCTCAAAACAGTTAACATTTCAATTTATTTTTCGCCTGTCCGAACGCAACCGTTTTAGCATATGCTACGTCTCACTCTCGCGGATGCTGTCTTCGGTGGCTTTGCGGATATCGGAGAGGGGGTTCCCGTGGACCCGGAACCGGTATACGCAGGTGTAGGTGGGGTTGCCGTGGTTGGACTCGACGCGGAGCTCGACGATGTCGTAGGCGACCGGGTAGTCGACGCCGCCGATGTTGGTGACCTTGGGGTACTTCACCGGGAAGTACTGGATGGCGGTGCCGTTAGCGTCGTACATGTAGTCGCCGAACAGGTGGGGCTCCGGGTCCGAGTCGCCGTGGAGGCCCTGGGAAGTTACCGAAAGGCATTCGCCACAGTAAAATGGGATGTATGACAAATGCAATGAGAGGCACTGCGTAATTTAGGATGCAGTTTATTTTGTTGGATATAGACAACATTTAGATGTTTATTTGCTTACATGTAACACAGGTACAAAGAAACAAATTAGCAAACAAAAACATAAACTCGAAAAAACCTAGCGACGCCGTTCGGGAATTTAGATTGATAATCGCCTAATTTTTAAATACCTCGCCAGTGAGAATAATTCATTGAAATTACGAAATACTGCTGTCACAGAGATCATCCTAGATGAAAAAGAGTGCAAATGCACTAAAAATCAAATAAAGTGACATAAACACGCCGATCTTGACTATTTAACCTGTTTCGGAATATTCTAAAAGTACTTACATAGACGGAGAAGTTTTTGGGTGCCGACTCGATCTTGCCCTCGACGGCGAGCAGGCGGGACATGTGCTCCACGGAGAAGCCAGTCACCTCCACCACGGCGTACGTGCGGATCACTGCACAAAGACAGTGAAATATATACTTAAATACATAGAAACCACCCGAATAATCAACTAAAATCACACTGTCAATAAATTTCACTCTTTGTTTTGTTATAAGTAACCGTTTAATTTTAGATCGAGTGTCTGTTACTTACTCGCTATTACTTAGCTAACCCAGGAGTTCTATAATTGGCCTTTCTTATGCAACAATCCACATATTGTAATCACTCTGCTGTTAAACTTCTCAATCAATAAATAAAATAGGCTAATCGAGCCGTCAAAGCGGTGAGCAAAACCGTTTTATTAATTTTCATCTCTAATAAATTGTGAGAAGCATTGCATTCAGATAACAGATGGCGGTTACACCGAAGCCCCTCATTCTGTCCCCAAAACCACGTTACCTAAGTATCCAGGGAACCCTTGGAAGGCCCAGCACTCGGCGGGCATGGCGCCGGGCGTGAGGGCGAAGCGGGGAGACGTGTAGACCCACCACACCGGCAGGCCCAGGATGGAGTACTGCTTCGTCTTGATCTGGTACAGCTCCGTGCACTTCGTGGAGATCACCTGCCCACCTGTTCACAGAAACACATTTGGTTACAACATATGTGTTGATGCATACCATCATCAGCGACTAATGCCCGTTTTCCCTAACTATTTTTGTCAACCAAACAAGATCTCCTGATCTAGTTCCCGATACCACACAACTTCAGTATTTTGTTCTGAATTTTTTGTCTAATACAACTTTAATCTTTAGTTTTTTATGTACATACATACATACCTTCACGCCTTTATTCCCAGAGTGGGGTAGGCAGAGCTAGAGAATTACCGACAACTCCAAAAACTTGTTGATAACTCTGTAACCACAATTTGCACAATTAGGCTAAGATGTTTAACAGCGCATTAGTGACAGGTTGCAAGCCCATCGCCTAACAGTACTACAAGCCCTTATTCCCTTAGTCGCCTCGTACGACATCCACGGGAAGACATGGAGTGGCACTATTCTACCCCGGCAACCATACGGGAGTTTTTTATGTATTCAGGATAATTTATAATTTTTGCCTCGAAATGGTATATCGGTCGCGGGAAGTCGATGGATGGGAGTAGCACCGGAAGACCTATATCCAGGAGTGGGCATCCTACGGCTGATACGATGATGATGATGATGACATTCAATACTACTGTAGTCAAAAACTACTTGTCTCTTTCAGGTCTTAATAAGGTCTACAGAGCAATCAATAAGAGCTTGCAAAATAATGAGTAAGAAGGCAGTCCTAAAAGCAATTTCCTGGGGTGAACTAACCTGCAGACTCCAGCGCGTAGTCCACCAGCCCGGTCTTGTCGGCGTCGTAGACGTGCAGCATGCCGGCCACGAGGCGCCGCACCGCGTCCATGTCGAGCGCCCCCCCTCCGACGTCGCGCCTCACCTCCACCTCCCGCGCGTACTCCTTGAACTTCTCCACAACCAGCTCCATCTGCCGCCTCTCAAACACAGACAAGTACTCCTGAATCATCGTACGAATCTTATCCTCGTCCATCTCTGGTTTCCACGAGGAGATGAGTCGCTCGTGTATTTCTTGGCTCATTCTTTGCATTTGTTCTTTAGAAACGTAATGGTCATCGAAATAGGTCTTCAGCTTGGCCGCCACGGCATCACTATTTGCGTCCAAATTGAATATCTGTATCAGATTATGCTGCAGATGTTTTATAGAGTATTGTTCTATTTGCTCTTCTAGGTTGTCGAATTTGGACAGTTTCTGATCGAAGAATTTAAGGCGAGAGTCGACGTTGCCCGCCCAGTCTTCGAGAGCTGCTATCCGTTTTGACAAGTTAGGGTCTTGTCCTATTTGAGGCGGTTTATAGGTGTCGACTACGACTGGTTCATCGGGCAGAATGAGGTCCGCGTATTGGTAACCTGCAACATGAAAATACACTGTGATATTCGTCAGAGCTTGGAGTTCTGTCCTTCCCGCATAATTTTGCTAAATTTGGATAATACAACAGATATTTTTAATATACAGGGAAGGACAGAGTAGTAAATGAATTATAAAAAATATCTTTCACTCACCTAAAGTGTAGCGTCCGTGAGTACGACCACTTTGTAAGGTGAAGTTTGGGCTCTATCCTTCCCCGATATTCACAATAAACAAACGCACAGGGAAGAATTATGTGGGAAGAGGAATGAAACAATATTGCATAGGAAAAATATAATGTGTTTAAAAATAGCTTGTCATACAATGTATTGTTCTCAATATTGCAATAAATAAATATATTAATTGCGCAAATTAACTTAGACACCAACCCAAAACATGAAGCATACCTTAACTTAAATTAAAATAAAGCAATCGCTAATACCTTTTTAGCTTACACTCTTGTTTTTTAAATTTAGAAGTCGAATTAATGTAATTTTAAAGAAACATTGAATTTATGACTAGGGGTTAAGTCTTCTCAAAAAAATAAGCGTACATTTTAGTCACCAAAGAAAAAGATACACCAAATGAATTAATCTTAAAACTAACCATATTTTTATTGAACAGGTACTAATGGATCGATTAAAACTTCCAATTATGGCCACTTACTTCTCTTTAGGTAAGTTTTATAACTAAATCAGTAAATATAATTTGAATACTTAAACAATTAAATTTTCAAAGGTGGAACCAAGTTCAAGTACCTTTAGAACTGGTACATAATTAAAACAACTGCTGTTTACGAAAAAAAGCAATCAATTATAGCTTTTTGCACCTACATTTTATTTATTTGAACACACCGCCACTGGGTTCTCAGCTAAAGTTTCATAAAGTATAGTATGGTATTAAGTATATTTAGATTACTAAACAATTATTTATAATTAAAATATTAAATGTCTAACTGAAGGTAATTAATTACGATAAAATATTATTAAATTATAACACAGAAATAATTTATGCAATAATAAGCAAAATAATAAATAATATTTTGTACTCTGTTCATCAAGTATAATTGTGAGTTTCTATGATATAATTTGAGAGTGCAAATAAAAGAACACAAAATAAACCGCAACTTAGTTACAACTGGTAAAGAAAATTAAATTATGGTAGGCGCGCACTCCCAAAACAAAATATAGAAATTAAATATGTCATCGCAGGGAATTATTTAATAAGACAAAAAAATAATAATTAAAAACTTTGAAATAAGTACGCTACACTTATTAAATAGTATAGTTTGCACTTAGATTACGCAAATGTATAATCAAATAAAATATATCACTGGTGGCTAGCTACCTCATTTAAGTATTCAATGTACAAAATATTTAATATTGCATTTATATTTTAATATATACTTTTAATGTATCACACCTTGAATATTATAGTTTAAACCCGGCCTGATATACCACTCATTTTACTTTTTCTCTTCAAACCATCACTTCATTCACAATTCAAACGACTTATATAATTTTGTTCTAACGGATATTTCTCTACCAGTTCGCGTTCTAAATGCAAACTAAATAAAATTAGAATAAAAAAATAATTCCTTAATCATCCAATTACACCGTGCCAGTAGCGGCGAAGCTCTTCGAAGCAGCTCTCGGCCACTACTTTGACGTAATCGGAGGCGTCAGTCACCCTGTTGTGAACTATATCTCTGTACTCAATGTACGTTTTGGACACCTCAGGGAGGTTCTCGCTTATGTCTGGCAGGGTGATGTTGATATTTGGCAGCGTCAGATCCGGTAGCCTTAGGTCAGACAGGGTGATGTTTGGCAGGGGTATCTTGGGAATGGTGAGCGCGGAGAATTCGTATAAATCTAGATGGAAATCGGTAAAGTTTGGCATGGCGATACTATCCAGGTTCTCGTAGGTGTAGTAGGCTGAAAGGAATTGTTTGTGTTACTTGAAGCTTTGCTCGCGACTGTGTTACTATGATATGAACCACACGTTGAACCATACTTTCATGTATCAATAAAATACATGCAGACTAATATAAGATTCCGTAAAAGACTCATCGCCTATCACGAAGTCAATTACTAGCCAAGAAGTAATTAAATTTGTTGTAGTGTTGCACGGTCTATGTTAACCGGGAATACTGTTGCCTTCTCCAGCTTAACCATCAGAGCAGCTTTTAGGTGCTAAATTATTACATAGATAAACCCAACCCCCAGGCACACGACAAAGATTCAAAACAACCCTCTAAAATAATAACCAATGGGAAACCAAAATAAATGGTCATAAAAAAAGGTTAAGCAAGCATATATCAATCACAATGTTTGCTGTGAAAAAATGGTCTATGGACAGATGTTCATCCTAAATAAACTATTTACCAAGATAAATAAATACTGGCGGTTACGCTGTTTACTAAGTCTCATTAGGCACAAGGGCACCCAAAGAGCAATAGAAAAACCTATGCTTGAATTTTATTCCGCAGGATTTAATCAGGAGATCCACTGAAGAACTAAGTTGCCAGTAGCTCCGCGATTTGCCCCAAGCACATTGCCCATAGAACTGGGGCGGAAAGGTTCTGGAGTCGCGACCACGTACCATAAGGTGACATGTTAACTCCCATACAGTGGGGCAGCAAGTGTTGAGGGAGACCGCTAGATGCGAGTAGAACAGGACAGACTGTAAAGATCTCCGAGAAAGGTCGGTCTAGCAATGGACAAGTTTGAATTTTTTCTATGGAAAATTTAAAGCAAACGAGCACACAGGCGACCTAAGTGGGATCCGAGACATAATTATCAACTCTTGCATTTTCAAGACAGCAATTGCGTTGCCAACCCTGAGGGAGTGAGATGGAATGATAGTAATTTTAACGGTTGGGCTATCTTCACTCCGGAACAACAATCCGATCACTGCTGTTTGGCGATAAGCGATGGTAAGATGATGGTACCGATCCGGGAGGACCCTGCACAAGGTCCGACCACTATTATAGTTTTAACATTGCCACAGTAATTGGAATATCGGGTATGCTAGCCGCAATAAGCTATGTTTCGATAGTGTTTGCAATCCACGAGGACGCGCCCCACAGGTTAGGTATTTATTTGTACATTTTCCGCAACAGTACAACGAAGCCTTCGTGGATTGAAAATACTATACAAATAATGAGTAACTTACATCCATATCCGATTGAGGGAAGAAGCAACAGCAGTAGCCAGGGCCACCACCGCCTCTTCGCCGCCGTCTCTTGATAGTTGCGCGCACGCTTCGCTCCGACCACGGCTTCGCTCGGCGAGAACTACAACAAATATTTGAAAAAAGTTAACTTAAACAAAAATAAGAGCAGGGTATGGCACCTGCCACCCCGCGCGTGGACTTTTCAAGTTTTATGGTCATAGGTAGAGTAAAACTCTTGAAAATATAGCACGATATTTCATGAAGTCAGGGAGTATAATAAAAGTAGGTAAATAATCCAGGTACGTACGGTTTCGGTGATGGTAGTGACTGTTGTGGTAACGACGGTCTTTATAACGGCGTAGATCCAATAAAAGGGCGCCGCCGCCGCCGCTGCGGACCGGGATAGAACGCCAGCTGAAACCAGACGATACACAGTTAAGAATTATTCAGACCATGTCAATTATTAATGGGTAAATTATGAATATTCTCTATATATATGTATTTTTTTAGATTTATAAAATTAGATATTTTCTCTTTCAGACTAAGCATGTTTTGATATGAAATTATCGTTTTTTTTTTATTCTTCGAAAACTGCATTGTTATGCAAGCTCGGCCAGAAAAGGGTTTATAAGGCAATATTGCATCGAAATGATAAATGAGTCTAGACTAGCGATTGCCCGTGATTTCAAGCGCATAGTTTTTTTTTTAAATTCATGGTATCTATCAGCTCTCCTAGGATAACGACCAAGTGGACCAGTATGCGTACCATTACCTTTGTACTTGCTCCGTTGCCACCAGCGTTGCTCCGTAAATATTACGGTCAATGACCCGTTGATAATGAGTCTACCAATGATACCAACCTTGCGCGGGTCTCCGCTCCGTGTAGGGGTACCGATGCGAGGGCCCCACGAGTCTCCTGTACGCGCTGGAAGTGGTACTGGTGATGGAGGTGATGATGGAGACGAGGAGCCGCGTGATCCACCAGCGCTGGTCTACGGGCGGGTAGCCGTTGCGGGCGTAGGACTCGTCGTCGGAGCTGTCGATTGCCTGTAAAATTTCGTTTTGGGTTGGTTGATCGACGTTGTCTTACGGCAAGATGGCCAACGACCACACAGGGCACCTGATGGTAAGTGGCAATTGAGACGACAGATATTTATCATGCAAATGTTTAAGGGTCACAAGATTCCACTTATCACTTCACAGCCTGTGTGCTTGTTCGCCTCCTCAAAGCCATACTTTCTCATAGCACTCCCCTACGTACCTATTTGGTTCTCGAAAATATAGATGTTTCAATAACATAGTCAACTCCCTATGAACTTAATAAAAAAACTCAAGAATATCCGTCCAGGGCTACCGTTAAATTAAGGAACTAGATATTTTGCAGTTTTATAGAAACGCGAATAGTAGGAGATATTTAGATTGCTATAGGGTCAGGGAGGGAACAGTGGCTCGGTGGGAACAGTGGCTCGAACGTGATGTGCTCGAAAGGGAAATAGCTTTATATCCGTCCTCTACATCAATCGGAAGCGTTCAGTACCCGATCATGCACAAACTAGTTAGTGAGCCACTCCGGCGCCATGCGGACGAGTTACGATGCGTTTTTGTTTTAATACCTGACAAAACTACATTCTCAGACAAGTTTCACTTAATGTTTTTCTTATTTCGTACGAGATTTTTAATTAGTTATGTTTTTGTCTAAGAGTGTGTCTAATCGACTTAGTATTGGCTGATAATTCAAGGCCTTCAGCTTTGGTGTTTGCTTCTAGTTTGATTCAAAATCCAAAATGGCGACAGGGTCAACAGTAGTTCGTTTCGGAAAAGTACACAATCGCTCTCGAACCACTGTGTACCTACATGCAACTCTTACACACACATACACATACCGTCACGCCTGTAATCCCAGAATGGGGTAGGCAGAGCTACAGAATTATCGACAACTTTAAAAACTTGTCGATAATTCAGTAACCACATTTTGCACAAATAGGCTAAGATGTTTACCAGCGTATTAGTGACAGGTTGCAAGCCCATCGCCTAACAGTACTACAAGCCTTTATTTCCTTAGTCGCCTCTTACGACATCCACGGGAAGACATGGAGTGGCACTATTCTAACCCGGCAACCACACGGGTTCGACATGCAACTCTTTACATTACATTATATTAAAAATGTATTAGTAGGTAAATGAGTTCTATGACAAATAATTTATTTAATTCACAAGAAGATTGATGTTCATTTTATTTTTGCCTTTAGAGGTATGGTTGTACGAGTAGATGTGCTAAAATGTGATTTAAAATTTGTGATAATTGTTTCTAAGTAGGCAGGTGATACCTAAGCGATTTAAAACCAAAATGACAATTATTTTATTACTGAGTTTATTTAATTCACAAGAAGAATGATTTTCATTTTATTTTTGCCTTTAGAGGTATGGTTGTAGATGTGCTAAAATGTGATTTAATACCTATTTGTGACAATTATTTCTAAGTAGGTAGTAGATACCTAAGCATTATAACTTTAATTTAAAAAAACAATCCTTATAATTTTTTATTTTTACCTAAAGATCTTTAGGTAATGTCAGAGCCTATTTGGTCATTTAATATCAAAACGTAGCTACTGTGTACTGGAATAACCACTGTGTACTAGGGACTGTACACAAAGGTTCGAGCCACTGTGCACTGTTAGAACAACTGTGTGCTTGGGGGTACTAGTGACTGTGTACAGGTCGTAGTACACAGTGGCTCGATTACCATTTTTTTAAAAAGACTGGATACCTCTTTTTTGGTAAAAGTTATAGCAAATGTATTTGCAACATATGAAACTTCAATATTGCACTGTGCTTTGTCCTTGCAATAACTATTTCAGGGATTTATATTTTTCATGCAACAGCCTGTTGAAAAAATCCTAGCCACTGTTCCCTCCTTGACCCTACTTATTTATATTTATGTTGAAATTTTAAATAGTGATGGAAGCCCCCGACGGGTATTCTACAGTTTTTTTATTGTGTGTTATATTTTATTTTAGTGTGTTAGGAACACTAATAGGAAAAAAAAATCAAAACAACTTATTGAACAGACATTGTCGCCTAAATCCAAGAAAAAATATATTCAATCGTACGAAACTTTCAAAGTCTGGAGAAGCGGCAAACGTGTCAATACATTCTCATTAATGTAAGTTTTTTTTTACATATTAGCACTGTTTTATTTCCTTGCAATCGAAGTGAAAAGTAGAGTGTATAACACGATCTTAAAACACATTTTATCTAAGACTTATGGTGTCCATCCGAGCCGGCAGGCATAAAAGGTTGGTTTTTTAAAAATTTAATAGTTTGGAACTGATTTTATTGTTATACATTATATAAACGATACAAAACATTTGTTAAAATTGATGCACTGATAAAAAAAAAATCCTGTACACATTTGATTATTACAAAAAACTGATAATATTTTTCTGTCAAATAAATAGTGTTCGTGTACTGACCGTGTACCGCTTGCGGGCGGTGCTGGAGGCCCAGGCGGTGGCGGCGGCGAGGCGGTCCACCTCGTCCACGCTGGTGGTGGCACCCTGCACGCGGAACTGCGACAGCGAGCGCCGCGACATGTTGGGCACCGCGATCTGCCCCGGCGCCAGCTCCACGCGGTCCTTCGACAGCGGCGAGTACGTGTAGTCCGTCTTGGGGTATTTGCTGGAATTCAAATTATTTTACAGTTACAAAATTAAAGGTTGAGTCACGACTAGTCCGAGATACTTCAAAGGGGACCTTAGAACTAAGCCTCCTGTAGTCTATCAAGTCTGTGTGTCAGGCTGTATCTCATTAACTGCAAGAGTTGGATTTTCGATAATGTTTATTTTGGGAGCCTACCGTTTGGCCGAAGTATGTTTGCCTAATGTATCGTTTCATTTGTCAACCCATTTATTTTCCTTTAACTGTAATTATTTCAGTACCATCGTGTAGAACCCTATAGGTTAGGTTAGGTTAGTTTTTATAAAATCCTGAAATATTTACGGTTACAGAAAACAAAGCGAGTTCGCAAATGAAATGGTTGGGAAACAATACATTTAGCAAACATATTTCGCCAAAACAAAGGTAACAAGTTTATTTCTATTGCCATACAAAAAAAAGAAAATTAAATGGTAAATTAAAGGGGACCCCGAATCAGACTCTCACTTCGCCGGTATTGACTACGTAACATACGAGGGTGCATTGAAAAGTTCTGAGCCTAAGGTTGAATATAATAAAAAAAAAACCAAATAAATACTGGCAGGTCAAAGTGCCATATTTAGTCGCCATTATGCACTATCTTTTGTTTTTTTCCTGTCACAATTTTGCATTTTATGCTGGAACTGCTACATAAGGTCACTGATTTTTCAAGTAATGGATAAAATTGAGCACCGTTCTGTCATAAAATATTTGCAAAAGAAGGGGTTAACACCAAAACAAATATTTGAAGATATGAATCAAACATAAGGGCAATCTGCTCCATCGTATGCTACCATAAAAAGATGGGTAGCTGGTTTCAAACGTGGTCGGGAGACTGTTCAAGACGAGCCTAGGAGTGGGCGGCCGTTGACGGCTACTACGGACGAAAATGTCAATAATATATTAGATGCGATAATGAAGGATAGGCGATTGAAGATTGTGGAGATAGCGGAAGCAATGGGTATTTCGTATGAGCGGGCACAGAACATCATCACCGATGTTCTTGGATTTTCTAAGGTGTCAACCAGGTGGGTGCCTAGACTGCTTTCAGTCGAGAACAAACGAGTACGTGTTACAATTTCCCAAGATTGTTTATGTATGTTTCAACGTGACTCCGTCGATTTTTTCAATCGTTTTATAACTATGGACGAGACATGGGTCCACCACAGTACACCAGAATCGAAAGAACAATCCAGGCAATGGAAAAGACCAGGTTCACCACCACCCAAAAAAGCCAAGGTCATTTTGTCAGCTAATAAGGTAATGGCCTCGGTTTTCTGGGATTGCAGGGGGGTTATCATGAATATCATGATAGACTATCTCGAAAAGGGCAAAACAATAAATTCGGACTACTATTGTGCTCTTTTACGTCGTCTGCGTGAGGAAATTAAAAAAAAGAGACCTGGAATGCTGTCGAAAAAAGTACTGTTTCACCAAGACAACGCTCGCGTTCACACTTCGGCGAAATCAATGGCACAAATATATGATTGTGGATTTGTAGTGCTGCCGCATCCCCTTTACTCGCCGGATCTAGCTCCTTCCGATTATCATCTCTTCCCAAACCTCAAAAAACGCTTGGGAGGACAAATATTTTCGACAAATATGGAGGTACAAGAAGCAGTAGACTCATATTTTATCGACCTCAGCGATTCTTTTTTTTTTGATTTGATAATGAAGTTGGAGGCGAGGTGGACTAAGTGCATTGACCTTCATGGAGAATATGTCGAAAAATAAAATTGTTATAAAAAGTGAGCCCGTTACTTTTTTTTACCAGGCTCAGAACTTTTCAATCCACCCTCGTAGCTAAACCCTATTCTATTGAAATTGAAAGCTGTAGTAGAATATCCAGTTAATCGCATACCTTTGTTAAACTCATTATTTCGTTACCCCTTGTTATGGCTTCGCGCAGTCGGATATAATATTGAATTATTCATTTAGGTTTATTTTTGAAGGTAACGGTAACACAGTGCAATTATACGAAAAACACACAATAATATCCAATAGAAAACAACCAACAACTGCAAGTTTATTTTTTTGTCTTTCTTGCAGAATTAGTTTGTCGAGCAAGAACTGTTAGTACTGTTATTCCGCTTAACAGAACATTGTACTGCTTTTATACGTTTAGAAAAAACAAATCTTACTGCATTCGGTTGCTGTTCGATAATATTAGTATGGAGCATTCTTAAGAGACATTGTAACCAATTGGCAGATAATAATGATATTCATTTAGTGATTTCAGTATTTCTCCCTAGTCTTGGATGTTTTCTATGTATTTCTCTAGTAGTACCAACCATACTAGTATGGTACTAGCCCGGAACTTAGTTTCGAGGTCACTTTTTGTGTGTCCCCTGATATTTACCATTTGTAAAAAAAAACATAGTGTACAATGCTGTGTGAAACCAGGCTTGCTTTATATGCTCTCTTTACTCTAGGACTCTTCTACAGAGATATAGGACCCTACTTTTAAAAAATGTTAGATAAAATCGTGTATATCCATCTGTCTCCTGAATTACTTCATTTCATAGTTTTAGAAACATTATACACAAATCTTTATCTTATCTTTAAATTGATAAGCTTTCCAGCAACTACACGCTGTAAACTTGAGTCAAATGGACTTACGAGGGCTGCGAATTTAACCGACGATATCTAATATAAGAAGTCTTTTCCCTCTCGATTCTAGTTGTTTCTCTCTTTCTGGTTCTCATTGTTATATATCACAATTTCTTGTTTTATATAATTTATTTTAAATAACTTGCAAGTTATTTATTTGCAAGCAATAAATCTCACAAAAAACTCGAGAAATACTTGACAGTTTTCGTCTGCTCGCTGTCACGTCATTAGGCTGTCAAATTAAAATGAAGTTCGACATACTTCTTGCACCAAAAAGAGCGTAACAGATATTTGTAAAATTTATTGCGTTTTTTTTTTTGGTAAATATTCGATATCAAGCTAACCTAAGCGGTCATTAACTGTAAATATAATATACTACATTTTCAAATCCAAGAAAATATCATGATTCATGAAAGAAGTTGCTAGAAATAAGTTGTAGGTACTTACCCAAAAAAGGGGGTAAATTTTCAAGTAAAAATACTACTTATACTGCCACAATTTTTATGATGAAAATATATTGATGATCACCAGATAAGAACCAAAACTAAAAATAAACACAAACAGGAAACAAAAACTTGAACTAAGGTGATTGAATTTGTTCATGGATTTATTATTTATTTATTTATTTATTAAAAACAAACAACACATTACAATAATATTATACGCCCTGCAAAACTGTTACAACAGTTTGACTGCAGGAATGTGTCCGCGAATAAATCTGCTTTATGTATTTAATATAGCTTACAGTATGTCTTACAATATGTCTAGTATGGAAGTGTCTCTAATAAATAATTTTTGACTAGCCTCTTAAATCTACGAATGTTTGGCTCCTGCCGGATATCCTCGGGCAGACTATTCAACACATATGGCACACGTTTCTTTAATTTTCTATCACCAAAATAATTATTCACTCTAGGTACCTCAAATTTACCCGCAGACACCGACCTAGTGCCATAACTATGACTTATCTGGGATAGGATAGAATTGAAACCCAATTACTCGTAATTATTTACGGTTACATTTAGTACAATATAAGATACGGAAAGTGAATAGAAGATGATCATTCCAATACTAAACTGAGAGAAATTCTTTCATTCGTCTTATGCAATCTTGTTGAATTGACAAAAATAAGGTTATTTGTGTGTGTGAGACATTTATAAGATAAAAAAACACTTAAAGCATTTTTGCTCTTTTATGTAGCCGCGGCCATAAAAGAATGTGGAATATTCCGAAAATTTATAGATTTTTTTTTGGGATATTGATAGCTTGCTTGTCTAAAAAAATATTGTGTAAAAAAGCATGCTTGTTTGACAGGACGTTGCATCAACTGCTCACCTGACAATTTCAGTGCACCTTAGACCATACATGATTGAGCACGGCCCATCCAAGTGGAACTAACGCGTGTTACGTCACTTATTACACTTTACACGCATAATGAACACTCAATTTGCATCATAATGGTTCATTCCTATTACTGAAAAGACATAACAACCAAGTAAACTAAACTTTTGATTTTGCTCACGTCCAAATAATCGAGAAATAAACCAAACAATTAGTATTGAAGTAAGATTAAATTTGTATTCAGTGAAATATTTGCAGACGCCGGCGTCGCCGCGAGTGCGTTTGGCATTTGCAGCGCAACTGTCGAGATGCAAATATAGAAATAGTTTTATTTATTGTGAGCTCTACTGGGTAGACGGTGTCCTCGTGTATGTGCAAAGGAAGTTGTAACATTTCTAATTTTATACTCATTTATGTATTGTAGTACTAGCTGTTGCTCGAGACTTCGCCCGCGCCGAAGTTTTTATCTACTAACCTAACTTTTTATAAACTGTCAAGCTTAATTTAAAGTTCCAGCAATCTACCTGTGGAACCGTAACTAACAAACAAACAAACAAGAGTTGCTTTAGCATTTAAGTATGGATAATTACAAATTTACAAGTATTCTAATTTTTCTTGGATTTGTTCTAATGTTCCCGAAATTTTATAGAACAAAATGTTTATAGGTACAATATGCATGAGCAACTTCTCTTTACCCTGTCAATTACTAATAAGAGTGTATGTAATCTAAAGTTATGGCTATGATGAGACTTACATCTAATAATAATTGTATCATTCCTAATACGCCATATATCACCATAAAAAATTGTTCTAAAACTGTTTGGTACAATACTAATCAATCGCAATCATAATTATATGATCCAAGAAAAAATGGCATAAACATTTATGACTTGAAATTCACGACGACACGGTTCGTATCTTTTTTATACTGGTGATTTATGTTTAACCATAAAAACGCTTTTTACTTCATATATGATAAGGGTATCTCCGTGAAGAGTAACTTCGCAAATAAAACTGTGCGGTTTTATAAAAAAAACGCGAGATAAGGAGGTCGCCAGTTTATCGACTACATTGTCCGTTAAAAAGCGCGGCACCGCCATGTAGAGCAAGAGACGCGTCTCAATGAGAAAAACTTGCTTCCCATATTTAGACGTAAACGGTACAGTTGCTGTGTGGAGTTATTTATACTCCAGAAAGAGGTTAATGATGGAATATTTTTGATTGATTGCGAGCCCAATATAAAAGATGACCATTTAGCATCAAATTCAAAGTCAAATCATTAAAATAAAATGTGTCAATACCATAAAATAACTATTAAATATATCCTCAGATATATGGCGACAATTTCTTTAAAAACTCAACAGATTTCAGATCATGAACCTACTGCGACTGCGCCGAGCGTACGCCGGATGTACATACATTGGCGCACTCATAACTATTATTGTGTTTTCTTATAAACTAAAGTATTTTCTTGAAATCAGATGATGTTTGTTTGTACTACAAATGTATACACAATTTATAGGACATATCGCATAGTTTAATAACAATTAACCTTCGAGTTATAAATTTAACCGAAAAAAGTTACCATCTTTTCCCGTAAAGCTGATTACTTCTTCTGTGTTTTTACATGCGCTTCAAAAAAGCATTGTCATATTGCAAGGAAATTATTTAGTTGGTTGGAAAAAACTATAATAGTAGAGCCAATGGACGGACGAGATGTTGCTGCAGTCTTAAGAACCATCCCGAATAAACTAGCTTTAGCAAATAGGTTCATGTTTGGGAGCTGCGATGCTACAGACACACAGATTCGCAGACACACACACACGTTAAATATCACTCCTGTTTTGTCGCGGAATAAAAACCGGTATAAATAACTCACGTTACTTTCAGTTCGACTGTTTCGACGTCCGTCACTCGTATCACGTCCATTGCAACAATTATCAATGTCAACAATTAAAATAATAAATATACAAAGTCAATTAAATATATAAAATTAAAATTCGCATGTCACTTCGACCAGCCAGCTGGACGACAGCTAATTTTTATACTGATGTAGGTAGTTTTTAAAATAAGTTGTCAAGTACCCATTATAAAATCAACTTTATAAAAAGCAAACTTTAAAAACACAACTGCTCATGTTTTGACTTTACCGTCTGTCTTGGTGTCATTTCACGAGGTTATTATTTGTCAAATACATTCATTGCATCTCCATTCAATATGTTAAATGATAGACACGTAAGAAAAATAATTTACAAATAATGCTAAAGTGCCGCCAAAAGTTGATACTTATGTGTTAAATCATTCTAAACCTACGAGTTGTTTTTTTTAACAGTATCTAATAACATTCGCGACGCTGAATAGGATCTAACTACACCTTGTTTGTCGAAATCGAGCGAACAAAGAACCATACATACATACAGGGGCCTGTTTATCAAAAGCTTGTAACTTGTAATATAAGTGGAAGCTCTTTTTAATACATATTGTTGGAAATACATTTCCGCTTGTAATACAAGTAACAAGCGTTTGATAAACGGGCCCCAGGTCAGAAGTATAATAATTACCTGCACATTTTTATACCGGTTCCAGTCAACTCTGGCAGTGAACTTGACAATTTATAACAGAGAATATTATAGAACAACTAATTGCAAGCTTGCATGATATCCAAAGCGACACTGGTATTAAAAAGAACATCAAGGAAAAAAGCTGATTTATTGTATTATACAGGAAAAAGTTATTTCCGTCGACCTTGGCTCGCCCGATGCACGTGGATGTGGCGACGGATGTTTTGCGCCTGCACTTAGCGTATTGGCAAATATTTGGTTTGGTAGGTGTTAACTATTTCTAGTTTAAAGGAAATTTTATGACGAGACAGCTGTAGTTGGTGACCTTTAGTACTGACCCTGCCTGCGGTTTTGGGTTGTCTCCCCGGAATGGGTAAATATTTGTGTGATGAATATAAATATCTAGTTTCGAGCCATGGATGTTTTCCACTCATTTGTATATAATGAGCCACAGAGCCAGCCTAAAGGTGGGACTAGGGTAATCTGAATAAGATTGATTTACTGGCCAAAAGTTTTAAATGTTGTTACGGACGGTAGGCAGGGTAACTAAAAATAAGGCTACACAATGTACTAACAACTGATGTTTATTCTATAAGCTAACTAAAATCCTAATCTTACACTTATGAGCTACACGTAATAGAAGACTATGCTAACTAAATCTAGGTCTAATCTAACTTATATCTAAGAATGAGGGCGCCAGGAGAGGTTTCGTCCGATGGTCGACGGGGTACTCTGCCTAACCCTGTGCCTAAGGTCTAGCTCGGTCGTTCTAATTTCCCTCAGCGGTAAAAAGGGCGTTGCGACAAGCTACAAAGTTAAACGAATAACTGATTAGAATCTAATTAGGTATGAGTTTCCATAGTAGGTAGATTATTATAAAATCTTACAACCTAAACTTACCCCTTTGTTGAGCCTCACTCACACACAAAATAATAATTTACTATATGATTTCTATAGTTGTCGTCACAAAGAAGTAATTTCGGTATCTTAAAGGGAAAAGTAGGGAATAGCAATCATGACGTTGATAATAGGCATGATAAAAGTGTGGGTTTTGCGCCGGCCCAGTGGGATCAGGAAAGAAGTGTTAGGTCGAGATTGCTGAGGTCATCTACTATCGATGAAGATTTCCCGAAACGAAAGTTAGTGCCTATTTATCAGTGGGGTCTCAAGTTTTCGGGAGGAAATAACACAAGTATTAATGCATTTTTAGAAAGAGTCATGGAGTTGAAAGAGGCAAGAAATGCATCTGATTTTGATTTATGGTGTTACGCTATTGATTTTTTCGAAGGGGACGCATTAATTTGGTATAGAGCGAATAGGGAGTATGCTAACAATTGGGAGGAACTGGTTAGATTGCTAAGGCGTACATTCCAGAAACCATACTACCAGGAGGAGCTTTTGGCAGAAATAAGGGCAAGGACGCAGGGCTGCGGCGAATCTGTGCTCATCTACATTTCCGTTTTACAAAACATGTTCAACAGGTTACCTAACAGAATTACGGAATCAGAAAAGGTACAGATTATACTTAAGAATTTACACCCATATTACCAACAGGCTGTCTGTAGGGATCATTTTGCTTCTGTCCCTGAACTAATTAGCGTCCTGCGTATTATAGAAAGGACAAAAATCAACTGTGACAATTTTGAACCCCCAAAAACCGGGAAGTTTACGTTAGAACCAGACCTCGCTTATCGAGTGGTTCCAGAAAAAGTAAAACATGAGCTAAATGATCTAGAAGTTACAGAAGTACAATCGGCTACAGTTGCGGTAAAGCGATGCTGGAATTGTCGCGAAACCGGTCATGTTTTTAGAGAGTGTGGTGTTCCCAAGCAGCGACTTTTCTGTTTTAGGTGTGGTCGTTTTGGAGTGACCTCGAAAGACTGCTCGTGTAAGGGAAACGATCAAGGGGGAAATTCGAGTCCTGCCAATTAAATTTCTCCCTTAGCCGTAAGAGTAGTGAATGGCAGACATGGTTAAATACAGTTAAAAAGTTTTTCGGACATAGTGATAGGGATTTATGTCCATTAGTTGTAAAAAAAGGAAATGACAATAGGTCTTATGTTGTACTGAACGTTCTAGGGGTAGACTGTGAGGGGTTACTAGATTCAGGGGCAAACCGGACGGTTATTAATGCTCAGTTTGCCGAGGTATTAGGAAAACTGGGCCTGAAAGCCACCACTATGCATCCAGTGGGTATTGCAACAGCCGATGGAGCAACACACGACATTACAGAAATTATGGATGTTCCCATCAGCTTTGACAATCAATTTAAGGTATTGTCTATAATGATAATGGCAAATCTCACGCAACCTTTGATCTTGGGCAAAGACTTTTTGATGATTTTGGGGTAGGTCTGCAATTCAAGAGTGACAAGATGTTTGACAAAGCACAAATAGATTCTCTAGAACTAAAAACTCCGGCAATTATATCTAGAGATGATCTAAGCGATCACCAACAACATCTTCTAGGGGAATTGGTAGATGAGTTGAAACTAAAGGTAGGTAATGGCTTGGGGAGAACTGAAATTTTAAAGCATGACATAGACACTACTGATCATAAACCAATACATCAGCGGCAATACAATTTTTCACCAGTAGTAAAAAAGGAAATAGAAAAAGAGTTAGATGAGATGCTGGCTAAGGATGTGGTAGAACCATCCCACAGTGCGTGGTGTTCTCCCGTGTTAGTGGTTAAAAAACCAAATGGGGAAAATCGTTTGTGTTTGGATAGCAGGCAATTGAATAGGGTTACAAAGCGGGACACCTATCCACTTCCGAGGGTGGGCAACATTATCGATAACTTGCGAAATGCAAAGTTTTTGAGCACCATCGATTTGAAGTCAGCGTTTTGGCAAATTAAGTTGGAAGACAACAGTAAGGAGAAGACTGCCTTTGCGGTTCCAGGCAGAGGCCTTTTCCACTTTAAAGTGATGCCGTTTGGGCTGGTAAATGCGTCACAAACGCAACAGAGATTGATGGATATTTTGTTTAACGCCGAAGATGATAAAGTTTGGGCATATCTGGATGATATCGTTATTTGTTCATCGGATTTTGAAGAGCATATGAGGTTGTTAAAAAAGGTGATGACTACTCTGCATACGGCTAACTTAACAATTAATATCGAGAAATGCAAGTTCGCGAGACCAAGTCTACGTTACCTCGGATACATTATAGACAAGGATGGTCTTAGGACAGATCCGGAAAAAGTTGAGGCCATAATAAATTTTCCGAGACCAAGGACATTCACGGAATTAAAGCGGTTTATTGGTCTGGCCAGCTGGTATAGACGTTTTGTCAAAGATTTTTCGAATGTAGCGGCACCATTGCACGATTTGACAAAGGGCAAAAAGACAAAGAAGTTCATCTGGACAGATGATGCCGAAACAGCCTGGCTTAACTTAAAAACCCTATTAACGTCAACACCTGTAGTTACATGTCCGGACTACACAAAGCCGTTCACCATCCAGTGTGACGCGTCAAATACGGGCATAGGGGCAGTACTCTGTCAAAAACTGGATGACGCTGATCAACCAATTGCATATCTAAGCAGAAAATTGAATGAACGCGAGACTAAATATTCGGCGTCGGAAAGAGAACTGTTAAGTGTGGTGTATGCAATTGAGAAGTTCAGACCTTACATTGACGGAGTGCATTTTACGGTTGTAACTGACCATAGTGCACTTCTCTGGCTACACAAGATGAAAGACCCACACGGCAGGCTGGCACGCTGGGCTATGAAATTGCAGCAATTTGATTTTGACATTATTCACAGACCAGGTAAATGCCATACGGTGCCTGATGCCTTGTCTAGAAGCCAGGGGACTCAAGATTTCGAAATAAATACTATCGAAATATTGGACGAGCACAAAGACGATTGGTATCGGAATAAAGTCATACAGGCAAATGCTCAGGATCAAAGTTTGGGCTGGTCGGTAATTGATGGACTATTGTACAAGAAAGTACCGATGAAACAGTTTCCTGATCAGGCGGATTTGTGGAAACTTTATGTGCCAGAGGCATTGCGAAACAATGTTTTACAGGAATTTCATGATAGTCCTACGGCAGGTCATTTAGGTATAAGGAAAACATATTTTAGAATCCGGCATAAATTATTTTGGCACAACATGTTGAAGGACATAAAGAAATATGTAAATGAATGTGAATGCTGTGCCAGTCACAAGGTTTCTCAGAAACTACCTTTAGGACAGATGGGCCACCACAGAGAAGTATCGCGCCCCTGGCAAATAGTAGCACTAGACTTGATGGGTCCCTTTCCTAAGAGTAAGAAATGTAACACCATGCTGTTGGTACTGACGTGCTTATTTAGCAAGTTCACTTTGTTATTTCCTCTCCGAACGGGTAAGGCGGATAAATTATGCGAAATCGTTAGTAAGCAGTTTTTGTTGTACGGGGTTCCCGAGTTCATAGTGTGTGATAATGGGAAGCAGTTCGAGTCTCATTTGTTTAAAGATTTAGCCTCCAAATGTAATTCCACAATTTTGTATACTCCGCATTATCATCCCCAAAGCAATCCAACAGAACGCGTAAATCGTGTTATAGGCACTATGATCTCTTCGTACACAAAATCTAAAAACCATAATGAATGGGATGTTCATTTAGACAAAATAGGGCATGCAATTAGATCAGCGGTGCATGAGTCCACGGGTTATACACCGTCGTATTTATTTCTTGGTAGGGAAACGTCGACTTCCAATTTGGTAACACCCTCGTTACAGCAATCTGTAACAAGCTATACAGACAAACGTAATGTCAATACAGCATGTTGCCTTGAAAATATAAAAAACAGGGAAATTATCTTTAAAAATGTGCAAAATAGGATAAGACGGGCACATTTCCAAAGCAGCAAGCATTATAATCTTAAGTCGAGACCGGGGACTTTCGAGGTGGGTGATACAGTTTGGAAGAGAACTAAATTCCTATCTAAGGCACAAAATAAATTTATGGCCAAGTTGGCACCAAAATTCGAAAAGGCGTTAGTTGTAGAAAAAAAATCGGATATTGTATTTAGGTTAAACAATGCATACGGCAAAAATGTCGGAATCTGGCACATTAAGGATTTAAAGCCCTATCATGTACAAAAATAAATAAATATAATTTATTTATTTTAATGAGGGAGAGGGCATGTGATGTAAAGATGAAGTGGACAGAGACGTAGGTAGATCGTATAAAAATGTTATTTTATAAGTTTGCTTTCATTTGTGTTATACGAAATAACCTAGTTGCAGCCATAATAAACCTTATGTACTAGGAAATAAGAGTCGCGTTGAACGCAAATAACACAATGTGGGGTGGCATAAGACTACGACGAAACCGGTCACCTATTTTGCAACTAAGTTAAATGCATTCATGGCTTAGTGGTGCGCGGCTGGAGTCGGAGGTCGTAGTATCCAAGTTCGATTCCACGCTATGGCAAAATTATGTTAGTTTCTTTTTCTTTATTTTAGTGACTCGTGTTTGATATTTTATTCTTAAGTTTGGGTCATAGGTGGGTTTTGAAATTTAAACGACACTTCGACGGTATACATATTTGGAAAATATTTCTAGAATTCACACACGAGACAACCGCAAACTGTGTGCCCTCCTTAGTGTATACCGTCGAAGTGTCGTTTAAATTTCAAAACCCACCTATGACCCAAACTTAAGAATAAAATATCAAACACGAGTCACTAAAATAAAGAAAAAGAAACTAACATAATTTTGCCATAGCGTGGAATCGAACTTGGATACTACGACCTCCGACTCCAGCCGCGCACCACTAAGCCATGAATGCATTTAACTTAGTTGCAAAATAGGTGACCGGTTTCGTCGTAGTCTTATGCCACCCCACATTGTGTTATTTGCGTTCAACGCGACTCTTATTTCCTAGTACATAAGGTTTATTATGGCTGCAACTAGGTTATTTCGTATAACACAAATGAAAGCAAACTTATAAAATAACATTTTTATACGATCTACCTACGTCTCTGTCCACTTCATCTTTACATCACAATGTGTTTAAACATTAATCGTTTTCCACAAAACGGAAGGGAGAAATAATCGATGGTAAAAAAGTGTTTCAAAGACAGTGAACGGACTCCAAATTATTACGGAGTTCCGTTGACTTGCCACCACCCGTGAGAAATCGGTTGACAATTGGCGGAGAAATCTAATAAGATACACAGATAAACATTGAGAACTTCCTCTTTTTATCAAGTTGGTTGAAAGTATAGTTGCTTTACTTAATTTGTGTTCAACATTTTATTCATTTCCTGTAGCTATCCTTGACCTATATTTAGCAACACATTTTTTTACGCTGACATGAAAAGAATGAATGTTAACCACGGGGTGCATGACAGGAGGGTTGACTCATGAAAGGTGCGGCAGCGGCGCTGGACAAGAGGGGCGCGTTTTGTAAGGGCGATGTTATAATATAAACATTAAGATAGAATAAACAATTTGCCTGTGGAGTTTGCGAGCGTCGCCCACGCCTTTTGTATGTGTGCATTGGTTTGATTTCACAGACGACCTACATATGAACGGTTCGAACCTTGTGTGCCTGCACTTGGACTTTCATGCGCGTTACATCCCTTATACTTTTTTTTTGTACAAGGGTTAATAATAGGACGAACCAGTTTGACAACTTAATAAGTATTAAATAAATAAAAATACAGAGATACACACATTAAGTTATTTATAACAACCCTCTTTTTTGTCGGGGGATTAAAACAAACAAATAGTGCCACAGTATGGGTAGTTTGTATCATAATTAAAAAAAAAAGCTTTAGGTACCAAATATAGTTAACTGTTATTTATATTTAAATAATTTCATATTCATCGTATCTGTACATACATGTATATCTAACCTGGCTATCTATATCTATAAATACATACATACATTAAATCACGCCTGTTTCCCAGAGGGGTAGGCACTAGGCAGAGACCACTTCTTTCCACTTGCTACGATCTTGAAAAATTTCTTTCGCTTCTTCAACATTCATACATCGAGTCATGCACGCACGTCGGTTTCGGGTACTTAAGAGTCGGCCCTTTTCAAGGCAAAATACATAACTCAAGTCGATATTGAAAATTGACGTTTCCGCCTCCGTAATAAATTTCTTACGTTATCTGTCAAACTAGTTAGTCTAAGACTATGCGCACACAAGCAACTTTTTATCGCCGCGACAGTACTGTAGACTTATTATCTGTCTCTTTAGCACGTTCGAAGTGAGAAAAAGAGAGGTGTACTTGTCGCGGCAACAAAAGTTGGTCGTGCGCGCCTGGCTTATTGTCTATACTATCCGCAAAACTATCTGCCGGTCAGGTCATAAATCATCGGAATTATGCTATCTCTTTCACACCTGCACGGCTTATGGAGCGGGCCGAGCAGCAATAGGGCAGGTAGCGTTACGCATAAAAAGGAATGTCGATAAAGTAATGAAACAAATAATATAAACTACGTGGTGTTTTGTATAACAGTATTGTATAGTTACTATCGAAATATAAATAGGTATATTGAACTATTGACATAAAGTATTACAATAAAATAATAAGGAGGTATAACAAAATAAATATTAACTAAACAAACAAAGTTCGTATAACGAATGAGTTAGGCATTGTGATGTTTATTTACCCTTTTATGTTATCAATTATTCCTAATGACTTAAATAGAACTATCAATCATACCTACTATAATTACTAATGCATTTCTCATTATCTACTTACCTAATCACGTATTTAGCTAATTATGTATTTAAGAAATATCTTAAACATTTAGTATTATTCATTAGATAACTTTAAAAACAATATCAATAACATTTCAAAATATAATGATTATATCGACGTTTACATTATAAGTTATCGACATGTTACACCCCTAACGGTAGCCGACGTTTATTGCCCTACCGGCCAGATAGTTTTGCGGATAGTTAGTATAGTTAATCTTAACGACACGTTTAGTCCCGGGTTCTACTTCCATTATGGACAAATATATTTTCGATGAGCGCGACTATTTATTTCTAATTTTTTGATGTTTTCCATGTACATATATCGTTGTCTAGTATTCACAGTACAAGCCTAGAGCTTAGTTTGGGACTATGTTAATTTGTGTAACATTTTCCTATTATAATTTCCTCAATTATATTCTACGGTAACTCACTTCCAGTACTCGCCGGCCATCTTGTAGAGCCGGGACGGCAGGTGCTCCGAGCTGGGGTCGAGGTCGAGCAGGCTGCTCGTGTTTGCTAGCGCCTGCTCCGCGAACGAGCTGTCCGTGGAGCACGCGCTGTACGCGGGGCTGCCGAAGCGGGTCGACCTAAAGGAGCGCAGGGTTAACCATTGAAAATCATCCTTCGCCTTCATTGTTCGCCTTTGTATATAAGTTGAAAATTAATATATTTATATTGTAGGCTTGTAGTACTGTTAGGCGATGGGCTTGCCACCTGTCACTAATACACTTGGAAACATCTTAGCCTACTTGTGCAAAATGTGGTTACAGAATTATCAAGAAGTTTTAAGACTTGTTGGTAATTCTTTAGCTCTGCCTACCCCACTGGGAATGAAGGCGTGAGTTTATGTATGTATGTATGTTTTTTTTTTTTTTTTTTTTTTTTTATATCATAGGAAGGCAAACGAGCACACAGGCCACCTGATGGTAAGTGGAAACTGTGACCCATAGACATTCGCATTCATAAGACCGCAATCCTAAGACTGCAAATGCGTTGCCAACCCTGAGGCCGAAGATGGAATGCCTCTATGCTAGTCATTTCACCGGCTGTCTTATCCCCAAACCGGAACACAACAATGCGAACACTGCTGCTTGGCGGTAGGTTAATGGATAAGATGGTGGTACCAACCCGGACGGACCCTGCACAAGGTCCTCCCACCTCCAACAATCCTGTATATATTTTTGTGCTATAAAGAGTTTACATAATATACATATCATCCAAGAACCAAACCTTGGCTGTTAACTTCGTAGGTAGGGTTCCCTATTAGGCCGCGTTTCTCAACCTTACAGGGGTTTGTGGCCCGATAAATTTCCCATTTGACAGTGAACCTCTTTAAAAAAACTTTGTATTCAAAAATAGTGTCTACTTACATAAAATGTATATAGTCAGTGTAAATATACTTGCTGTTTATTGTAGTTTAATCGATATCTTAAATATACTCTGTAAAAGAACTTTTCGGTACGGTCTTATATCGATGGGTAAAAATTTGGCCTTTAGCCAACAGGCTACTACTCGTATTTTGTAAGACTTGTTTATTACCTTCGCGTGTTAATCAAATATTGACCTTCGACTCTTAGCAGATTCAAATCAATATTGTATTAGAGGGAAACGTCGAGGTTGGTTTACATACAAAACAAGATCAATGCTGCCTGATGACTATCAACAAAATTTGCGTTTATAGTCTATTTTTCCTTACTTGAGCTAAGTAGTAAACAAACATCACGATCGCATATCACGAAATTCCGTAAGAATCACTCAATAAAAGTTACCACAATAAGTGATAGACATTATTTTAAACACAAACGCATTCATTTGCACTAATAATAGCTTTAAATTATCCTTGCAAGTAACATATTTTAGCCAAATAATAATTTCCATAAAACTCCTGGTCACAGATTATCAAAACTGAATGTCAGTTTGGCATTTCATTGTAGGGATGGGATGAAGTGAATGAATTAATGATTTGTAACGGTTCAATTGTTTGGCAGTTTTAGTTTACAATATTCCGAACATAAATTAATATAATTATCTTTTTGAAACTATATAGGTAGTTAGTAAGTGTTAATATGTGTATAAGGTAGTCTATTTAAATTTTGTTATGACAACACAAGACGACCTTCCAACCTAGAGGTTAATTATTCATGTGTCTGAAAGTGAGTCAGGTACTTCAACAGATAATGATGATGATGATGTTGTATCTACGGATGAATGAATAAAATATTTATAATAAAGCGTGTTGTGTTATTGAGTACTTACATTATATTGTCTTAAGTAGGTATTCACATGCAATTGTAGTCTGTGAAATTCACTATAACAATCGTACTGAAGAACCCAACCTATATATGTATTACGCTCATTTCATTCATTCACTAAATAAATTCACTCATTCACTCTACGATTCCCAACACTATGAATTGTCAAACTTTATGGAGACGCCATATTTGTTTACTACTTAGCTCAAGTAAGGAAAAATAGACTATACTATCGCATATTACGATTTAAGCAAAATGAAAGAAATTATGGCTACACATCACATTTATGATACAATATTGGATCTAAGTTTTTCAGGAAAAGAAATGTACAGAAATGAAAAGACACTGTCAATTGGTAGTGCCCCGTACGAAGCCAGCGGTCCCACGTTCGATTCCTTGTAATGCTAGATATTTGTATGTATGTAAATTCTTTATTGCATAAATAATGTTTGAAATCAAGCCCAAACGCTGAACTAGCAAATTGGAGAGAATATTCCTGGGTACCCTAGTTGTTCTAGTAAAAAGGATTTTACGAAATACGTCCCTAAACGGGAATAAATAGCCGCCTATTTATTCCCGTTTGAGCGCGAAAAACTAAATGTAATTTACAATATTCCCATCTTAGAATAATATTAATAACCATACATCGTTATCGCGGGAGCAAAAACAAATCTATTAAAGAACACATAACAGAATGTATGTTTAGTATAAATTTAATATTCTGCCTAAACACTCTTCGCCTCTAAGAAGTTCTTCATATCTAGGACGAAGTTTTCGCTGGAAACGGTCAATCAAACTTGTCTTACACTGAGTAAACGCTTCTATAAGTCAACGTGTCAAATTTAATATAAAAAATATTATGTCTAATCCTGTATTTTTAAGTACAAAAATAGTTTCCACTATTTAAATATATGTTTTCCATTTGTACTCATATTTAATTTAGATATACTTTTGTATGTTTTTGTACATATCAAATCAATCAAGAATGAAAAATGTCTAAAGTAGCAGGAAAAGTGACTAGCGGTCTACGTTAGGATTGCGTAGCTAATCTCTTTAAATATGTACTACTGATCAAGTCAAGTACGGAGGTAAGATATTTGAAAGAAAATGTATACATTTTGAACTCGTAGGTATAAACGTTTCTCGATAGGAGTGTCACTTCTGTTATTGCCTATTTGTCATACTCTTTCACTACCGTCAAATCGTTTTTGCTCCCGCGATAACGATGTATGTTAATAACACAGAATGCTAGCTTCATACAGCCGACTACTTGAAGCCACAAATGGAAGCATGTTGGGGTAATCTTCTCGTACGACGGCACGCGCACACTTGCACAAATAATGTCGTACTGAGTCGACCAAATTTGATCTAGATTTGGTGCGTGGACTGTGGGTCTATGTGTTGTTATTCTAAGATTTCCATGACGTGACTGACTTACCGGTCGGCGGTCACGTTACCCGCGTGTATGGGGCTGAGCGCGAGGTCAGCCAGGGCTCCGTAGCGGCTGGTCGTCGACACGCGCTCATACTGGCTGTTCACCTCGTTCTGAAACAACGACCAGTTATTGAACCGTCTATACTTTCACAGTACAGGGCTTGTGCTATATTGGCGTTGAATCAGCACTTCAAAACAGTAACTTGGAATATTGAGACTAAACAGGAAGCGCGAATTAACAGTACCTATTAAATCCTTAACTTAAGCTGTATGCCTGTGGCGATAAGGACGAGTTAATATGTAATAAATAATAAAATGGAAAGGATTGAAATAAAACTTTGCTAATTCTAGGTCTTATGCGACTTAAAATACAAGAAAATTCTGCCTATTTTTTCAACGTTTTACACAGTACTTTAAAATGACAACACACAACCTAAACAACAGCCCTATGGACTTGAAATTTGAAGGAACATTCAACAAAGAAAGGATTTATCGAAAATCGGCCCACGACGGGAAGAAATAGCGGGAAACGAATTCTATGTTGACAAAGTCGCGAGCACGCTTTAGTCTATCTATGCTGACAGATCGAACGGACAGGCGAAACCGCCCGACCTAGGGACTTGAAATATGGAGAGAATATTCATATCCTAAGGGTGCACTAAGTACCCCTATTGAGCGAGGTGGGAATTAATTCTACGTGGAAGAAGTCGTGGACGTCCTCTAGTTTTCTATAAAACCTAAACTTACGTTTGTTCGATTATAATATTTTCCCAGTCAGCCAAAAAACAACAAAGCTATAATCGTTCACTATCTCTCCACTGTCTAAACTTTAAATGTGTATGATACGGACGCTGGTCCAAATAAAACGTTAAAAATCCTCGAGTTACCTAAGTTTTTTAGATAGCTAGGTTCCTATCGGACGGTCATCGTCTCATGACATCATCGGTCCAGAGAGTTTCTTGTGCTAATTGAACCGCGCTGTACTCTCGGCTGTAGTGCGCCGCCGGTGAGTCACGGCGAATCAAATGCGCCCGCGGAAATAGTGAATGTTAAGTTTAAAATTAGGTAGGTGGTGTAAAGTAAGTTAGTAAACTGATTGTTTTCTCCCCCTTTCATCGAGTTTCCTTATGAAGGCGTTATACCTAAACATCTTCTACCATAGACAGAAAAAGACATTTGCAGTTCCTACTTTTTTTGCTGGAATAGAAGCAAGACATTATAGGTTTTTTTTGCCAGGCATATTGCAACCGACTGATGGCGCCAAAGACATTAGCATTCTCAAGACTGTTGCCAATCCTGAGGAACAAGATGGAATGCCTCTATCTATGCTAGTAATTTCACCGGTGTCTTATACCCACACCGGAACACAACAATGCGAACACTGCTGCTTCGTGGTAGTTTAAGCGATAATTATAGTGGTAGCGATCCGGACTGATCCTAAAAGTATCTAATACATAGAAGCTACCAATAGTTTTTTTTGTCGCCATCAAAGTGACGTTGCAACGTTGCATAAATAATACACCTATACTCGAAACTGTAATTAGATTCCAAAATCCTAACCTCAACCGACGCACATTCGCTGTGATTACTGCATTTTGGTTTAAGTGTAGGTATTTTTATCATTTAAACTGACCCTAATATTACTGGTTACACGAGTTCTCATTGATATGTTTATGAAATAATATTTTAATAAAGAAATAATCAAGATGGGAACTGTCAGATTTTGGAATCTAATTAGATTTTCGAGTATACGTACAGTTAAGAATCACCACACCGAAGCTTAAAATACGTTGACGCTACATTTACGCAGTGACGCGTCTCGTGCGTCATGTATTTAACGCATGTTTTACCGACCGGTTTGGTCACGCCCCAAAGAACGACATGCAATTACTTTTTGCAATTTTGAGCTCAATTTGCAGCTGCAGCGGATTTAGCTTCGGTATAGTCAATCCTATAAGTGGGGGGGGACTCGTGGATAGAAAACACTGTAGGTATAATTAATGAGGGCTATATTTACAATATGCCCTGCCAATGGAATTGAGTGCTGCAGGGGTCGAAGTTTAGGAATGACCTTGGCTTGGCTTCGTCGTAATTGCTTTTATACATTAAATAAATATTTAAATCATGAGACTAGATCGAATTAACCTAGTTAATTAATTAAATCAATTAATAGATTGCGATGCCGTTTGCCACGCGTCACGCTGTGTTCGCAGGGGGGTTGGCAAAAAGCGGGCCGCTGAAAGCCGCCTTGCTACGATGAATGTTTGTGGAGGGATGGAACATAAATTAGATGAGGTATGTATGATGATGAAAGAGAGAAAGCTGGATGTTCTATGTGTGACTGAGACGAAGAAAAAAGGGGTGAGTACGTCCACACACGGAACCTTGACGGCTTTGTGGTCCGGAGTTCCGGAATCCGAGCACGGTCGTCAGGGAGTCTGTATCGTACTCACAGAGCGAATGGCTGAATGTATGCAAGAGCATGAATGTGTGAGCCCAAGACTTCTCTGGGTGAGAGTCAAGGTAGGTCTCACCCGTTTATTCGTAATTGGGGCTTATGCCCCAGATACGAATAAATCTAAAAAAGAAAAGGAGGAGTTTTGGGAAAGTTTGCATGAGGTTTCAACAAAATGCAAGGAGAATGAGAGGATTATTTTGCTAGGCGATTTTAATGGTTGGACAGGCGTGCAAAGGGATGGTTATGAATCGGTACTGGGTAAGTATGGTGATGAGCGAGTGAACGAGAATGGCAAATGCCTTCTCAATGTATGTTTGGCTAAGAATCTCTGCGTGACAAACACTTTGTTTGATCACAAAGAGATTCATCAGTATACGTGGAGACGTCAGAATGAGAAGTCTATGATAGACTTGATGATTGTGGATGAACGGTTGCGTAACAAAGTTGTAGATACCAGAGCATTTCGAGGAGTTAGCGTAGGTTCAGATCACTACTTAGTGGTAACACGAGTAAGGGGTCTGTTCACACGTTGGCGCCATCGTGTTCCCGTACCGACAACTGCGTTAGAGAGGATAAAAGTAGAGAAACTGAATGATGAAGTTATACAAGATGAATACGTAAGAAAGCTGAAAGATCGTTTTGAATGTGTTAATAAAATGAATGACAGTGAAGTCGAGAATAATGTAAATAATGTATGGGAGATTATGAAGAATGGCATGGTCAAATCGGCCACTGAAGTATGCGGTGTAGTAAAAAGAAGTAAAAGTAAGAATGAACGTCCGGAATGGTGGGATAGAGAGGTAGATGATGTCGTGAAAGAGAAGAAAAAGTGTTGGTTGGATTTTGTAGCTGTAGATCCAGGACAAGATCTAAGCGACAGAAAGAAAAAAGAGTATAATAGATCAAAGAAAAGAGTGAAAGAAGTTGTGGCTAGAAAGAAAGATTTACTGAATGAAAAGTATGATAGGAGTTTCTCTGACAACTTCCGGTCGAATATTAAACTCTTTTGGAACTTGATTAAATCGGCTCGGGGGAAATCAGAGAAAACTAAATTAAGCGCGGTGAGGGATGAGTCTGGAGACTTAATATGTGAGGAAGAAAAAATGCTTGATAGATGGAAAACTTATTTTGAAAGCTTGTTTGAATGCGAAGATATTTGTCGTGAGCCAGAAAGCATGAGTAAAGATGCAAGTAGCGAAGATGAAAGTGTGATTAGTATGAGTGAAATCATGAAAGCTTTAAAAAGTATGAAAGCGGGAAAGTCAGCAGGTTGTGATAGAGTGTCGATAGAAATGCTGAGGAGAGGAGATGGCCTGGTGGGTAGTCTGTTGTACCGTCTTTTCAATGCATGTTGGAGTAGCGGCCGAGTCCCAGAAGATTGGGTCAAGGCCGTTATCGTCCCTCTGTATAAAGGAAAGGGGTCACAGCAAGACTGCAAAAACTACCGCGGTATCAGCCTTCTTAGTGTTGTCGGCAAAGTATATGCGAAGATTTTAATAGAAAGGGTATTGAATGTTACGAATGACAAAATCTGGGATGTACAAGCGGGATTTCGAAAGGGAATGGGATGTACGGATCAGGTCTTTTCACTACGGTCCATCACAGAAAAGTTCTTGGCTGTGAACCAAAAGGTTTTCTGTGCTTTTGTGGACCTGGAAAAGGCCTATGATAGGGTAGATAGAAAGGAGTTGTGGACGGTGCTGTCTATGTATGGAGTGAGCAGCAACCTGGTGCAGGCTTTGAGGTCCCTTTATGAGGGCTCCAGAGCCTGTGTCAGGATCAATGGGGCATACTCGGCCTGGTTTAATATCTCTAAAGGTGTTAGACAGGGCTGTGTTGCCTCACCATGGCTGTTCAATCTATTCATGGACAGTTGTATGTGGGATTTGAAAGAGTATGATAAGGGTTTGCGTATGCAAGAGTTGCTAATCAAATGCCTCTTATATGCCGATGATCAAGTTATACTTGCCTCATCGGTACTTGAGTTGCAGGAGATGGTGACAGTAATGAATGAGGGATTTAAGAAAAAGGGGATGAAAGTAAATGTTGCCAAGACCAAGGTCATGGTGATAGAGAAGGATGAGGAGATGACTGAGTGCGTGATAAATATAAATGGTGAATTAGTAGAACAAGTGAGCGAATTTGTGTACCTGGGAAGTATGTTTACAAGAGATGGTAAGTGTGAGAAGGATATCGAGAGGAGGGTGAATGCGGGGAATCAAATTAATGGGGCCCTGCACTCCAATGTGAGCAGACAGGGCGTTTCACAAAAAGCCCGGCTGGCTGTTCACAATGGAGTGCTAGCCCCTACCCTGATGTATGGTAGTGAATGTTGGGTGTGGCAGGACAAGCATGTTAGTCGTGTAAATGCAGTTGAAATGCGTTCTTTGCGTAGTATGTGTGGTGTGAAACTGATTGATAGAGTTAGAAATGAAAAAATCAGAGAGAAATGTGGGATGAAAGAAGACGTAGTGACTAAGATTGAAAAGGGCATGCTTCGATGGTTCGGTCATTTGGAAAGGATGGATGAAAGAAGATTGACGAAAGAGATATACAGATCGAAAGTGAGTGGAAGGGTCGGAAGGGGCCGCCCTAGGCGTACTTTTTCGAATCAAATCGGAGAAATACTGGGAAAGGGCCGAATCTTAAGTACCCGAAACCGACGTGCGTGCATGACTCGATGTATGAATGTTGAAGAAGCGAAAGAAATTTGTCAAGATCGTAGCAAGTGGAAAGAAGTGGTCTCTGCCTACCCCTCTGGGAAACAGGCGTGATTTAATGTGTGTAGATTTCATAAGACGATATTATGTAAGAAAATAATGCAAGTAATTTCTGACTTTTATTTTAAATTTTATTAGACTACTCATTACTATTATTATTTGATACCCGTGTTATTCACATTTTAATTAGTTAAGAATAATTAAAAATTGGCATGTCGTATTGTCGACGGAATGCCAGACCATATGTAACGCATTTTAGCAAATAAATGAATTGATTGATTGATTGATAGTACCAAACGCCTTTTTGTCCGTCAAGGCTCAGTTTCATTGCGCGATCATGGCTTTTCGTAATACATTGCGTCGCTGCAATAGATCTCGGCTCAAAAATGTTAAACAAACCTTCAAGGGATTGCTACAAGCATGCGGGCTGGGCCTTTAGTCTGTTACTGATGATTTATGAATTATGATGTAAAACTGCTTTTCTGCGAGAAATGTCCGACATTCTACCTGCAATAGATATTGTCGGACACAGCGCAGAAATATTTTGCAACTGGAAATGAGACCTAGGACTACACTTTTGTTGACTAAGTAAGCTGATGGGAGAGCGAAATATTCAACCACCAGCGTTCTCTTGTCATACAAGTATTCCGAAGCTTATCCTAGAACTTGCGACCCTCTAATATGTATACACGTTAGCCATTGTGGAACTTTTTCGGCGAGATTTAACAATAAATCCTCACAAAAAAAACCTACTTTTATTACTTTTTTTTTTGGCCTTTACATTTATAATCCAAATTTATACAGTTGACTAACGGTCAAAATCAACATACTAACAACGCGCCGATTTCTTGGCCGACGCCGCAAAAACGCCGGCCACAATATGGTCGCGGAAGTTGATAATAATCAATAAGACGGAGGGATAGGTATAATAGATAAGATAAACACATAATAACTATGCACACAGCGCTCTCGAACAACGCCTTATACATGCCAGTTAAACGTAGTTAGCTACTTACTCTTTGCGGTGACAATCTTACTTGCAAGTTGTCAAATATTACAAGGATTACAGTTGATTCAAAGAATACAAACTTACCCATAGGAACTCACTCATCGTCACTTAAATAATTATTGATTCCAGAAATCAGCGCATTCACTGAACGCAGAAGCATTTCCATAGAAACAAGTAACATACCTCACGGACTGTCCTTGACGGGTTCTATTCGAAGCCAATCGCAACTAGGTCAAGATCCGCACCGTAATAAGCACATTATAAAACGTTAAAACGTATGCAAACTCCTCTAACCACCAAGTTTTCAACCCGCGTACTGAGCACAGAGGCAGATGGCGGGAAATGTCCATATGCGTAGTGTTAGGGCAATTTAAAAATAAACCAAGCGGGGGATTCGATTCCAGTTATATTTGGGAGTATTTGATCTTACTAAGAAACGGCTTTATCACGTTCAGTGCTCGGCTTTTCGTATTCTATACAAAATTGACTCGATTTCGAGGTCTTGGCGGTTGACCATTGGAAATTGACCATTTTCGAACGCATTGCTAGGGTGTTTCGGTTTTAAATTGGGTAACGCTTTTCTTAAGTGGATTTTGTTGGCTTTGGATCGAGCGGCCGCTGGCGCGGGCGTCTGTTTTTAATTAGTTAATTGTTATTTATGTGCATTATTTGATTGTGGTAACGGTCATGGTTGATGTCTAAAGTAAAATTCTGATAAGAATGTAGAGTGCTTTCAAATAATTAAATTTGGTAGCACTTTAAATTTATGGTTTCTTTTGATAAGATACCTTTATGGTAGTCGTAATCTACAGATTATCTAACTACGAATTAGTCAGTGAGATATACTAAATTGTTGCCAACATGTTTTAGTATTTCAACTGTAGCTGTACAGTTTTTATCAAGGGATTTAGACTATCAGTTGGGAGGGCTTGATAAGGGTGATCAAACAGATAAGCTAAGCTCGTAAAGCTCAAGCACGTAACGAACTTCCATCCTTCCTGATTAAAAATGCTAGGAATGTCTTAAGTTTATTAAGTAATCTATTAGACCAGGGGTTTGGAACTTTATTACTTAATGGCCATATCCACTTTCTTTTATGATCAGTTAGAAACGACGGGTAACATTATTGGTGCTCATATTCTAGTCGTAATAGCTCACGGGTCGTAGTTATTTGACCCTTACAATTTACTTCCTGAATACGAACACGGGCATTTTACAACGTCAAAAATCTACCACCACTTTAATAATAAACGGGTTCTTACTGCTATTACCGATGATTGAGTTACCGATGGGGATTCCGGTAACCTTCGGGGAGGGCAGACGGCCGATTGAAAAATGCCCGGCCGAATGTTAATTTTGATACTATACTATATACTAGGGAATGCAATTTAACCGGTTATTAACAGATTTTGTATGAAAATAACCGGTTAAAACCGGTAATAACCGGTTATTTCCATTCGCTACTATATACTCTCTCACTGACAACGGCGAAATCACTCGGTGGACCGCTATTAATTTAAAGAAGAAGAGTTAGATTGTACTGTTTGTATTTATTATTTGTTTAACTTTGACTATTTCATTTTTATGTACTTCTCAGCACCAACCTTAAATTGTTTCTGTTTGGCCCATTTGTTGACTGGTAGAGAATGCCTTAATACCTTAACTCCGCCATTTGTACCTACTAAGTGAATGATGAAGTTAAAATTAATAAAAATTGAATACTTCACTAGTTTACTAATAAAGCAAAAACTTTCTATAGTACCATTCAGAAAGAGTTCTGGAACCTGGAACCAGATACAGGATAACAAACTCTCATCCAAACTATGCTTGTGCCAATTGTATCAATGGAACAGTTTATTGAGTTGTAAAGTAGGCTGATTTTCCTAACTCTATGTCAAAGCAACTAATTTGTGTGTGACTTTAGACTAGCAATGAGTTCAGAAACTAACTGCCATCTCTGACAAACTATCACTAGACAAAAAATCCCAAGTATCAAGTCAACTTGTAGTGTTTTGGTATGACAGAAGACTTGAAATAAGAAATAACTTTCAATTCAAATAAGAATCAAATAAGTATGAACTAAATTCAAATTGATTACCTGGAAAATCTCCTTCCCGTGCCCTCTTAGCCGGTCCAAGCTTTCCTCAGAGGAGTAGTCAGAGGTCTTGGCCAGGTTGTCAGCTGCCGTGCGAGTAGATTGCCGGGTGCGAATAACTGGTGGAGATATGTCTGCTTCCTCGCTGATGGTCTGCACCGAGGTCCTAGTTGTGGTTGTTGTTGTTTGTTGTAGCTGCCTGTAATGAGATTAAACTGAAATAGGAGCAGTAAAATGTGACATTCATCAAATGTGATTTGTATCTGTTTACAAAGCTGTTTAGAGCACACTTTTTAGGAATGTTATGTAATTGGTACTGAGTAGCTGTACTATGCTTGAAAAAGAGCAAGGTCAACATCCAATCTATCTGGTGGCAAAATATACCAACTGAGGCCCGTGGCAAATTCATGGGATAGGGCAATTCCTTTCACTTTTATTAAAAATAAAATAAATATTAGGTTCCTCGTGTGCTCACTACTGGCCCATGGCTTTTGCTTGCTCAGCCTCCCTATAGTTACACCGCTGAATCTATCTTCACGGTCTGGTATTAGTGCATCAAAAAGCTTTATGCTAATGACCATTCCAATATTGAATTTGCAGGATACATAATGCACATCGTCGGCCTAAGTTGTTAACCTGCCAAATCCATTTTTAGGATTTAGCAGATTTGCATTCTAAATAGATGAAATAAAGTTCAAACCTGCTAAATCCTAAAAAGGGACTTGGCAGGTTAACAACTTAGGCCGACGACATATGTATTAAAGTATTTAAATAATTTATTTTAGTTGCTTTTTTACAAAATATGTGGTTTGTTTAATTAACAGTACCTTCACTATTCTTTAACATGAAACTAAATTAAATTTGTTAAGTTACATATTATTCTTATGTTTTCCTGATGTTTTATGCAATCCTGGAATCCCAGAACTTGCTGAACTATATTTGCTGAGTTTTTTCCAGGAATTTGCTAATCATAGGTAAAAAGGTATCTGAATTTCTGATCCCTAGTTATAACAAACATAGAGCTCAATACAGTACCAACAACTTATACTTAAATTTAATTCATTTACAATAATACTTTACACTAGATACTGAGCTAGTAAAGTTTCAGCATACTGAGTAATAAAACCAGAGTATTCCTCAACAAGTGACATTGTTTCCAAGGTGAGGTCACCAATGAAGGCCACCATGATTTTAAATCAAACCATGGGGCCTTTATGTGAAGTGACATCATCAGGTAAACAAAACTTAGGCCTTGATGTCACATTGTACATTTTATCCGATTTATATTTACTTTATCTATATAATGTTCAAGTCAAGTACGTAGGTGTTGTGAGACATAATTGATAAGGAATGTGATGTCAGAGTATGATATTATAATAAAATTTCAATACTAATTTACATGTTTGATTTCATACCAATTTGAAAACTAAAGTAAATTTAAATGATATCATGTTGACTTACAATGCTTCTGCATATTGTATTCCCAGGTTTGTTTATGTTTGCCTGCATTAACATAATGCAGCTGTAATGCTACACCTGCCAGATCCAGTTACTACAATACCTACAATGTAATGTTACTGAGCTATTTAGCAATATACTATATACACACTTTTGATAGGGATCACAGTATTCACGACCCGGAAGTGGAAGTGGAGTATTCCTGAACTAAACTCATATTTACATAATTTTTACCCTTCTTTGGCAGTTGGAAAAAGTAGTTGCAACTTTGTAAACTTCAAACTATTACTTACTTTACAGGTGTGCTTCGTTTGGTGGGTGTTTTTCGTCCTGCTTTGTGGTGCGTGTGATCCTCGGTCTCCGTGCAGTTCTCGTGGTCACAGCTCGACCGTAGGAAGGGTGTTTTGGAGCGCGACCTTGACCGCAATCCGCTAACGGCTGAGGTCTCCATCTCTCGTAAACGTGCGAGGCGAAATTCACGATATCAGCTTTTACACATCTTTATAAACCATGCCCCATTTCTAAAAACCGGTCCAAATGCAGATTAGTCCATAGATCACTGATACGCGCTGAATATTGCACAAGGAAATCTATTTCCGTGGCTTCGATGATGCCGCCAAAAGTAACGTAACGATGTCTTGTTGACTTTCAATGTTTCCTTGCGAGAAATCAGTTATTTTAACATACACTAAACACGTTTAGCACTTAATTCTATTTTAAAACAATAAATATACTCTCAAAAGTAATAGTTTGTACGTAAATTAACTCGTAACGACGAAATTCGTAAATTTCGTAACTGCTCTCTCGCTAAACATAAACTGATGACGTCATCAGCCAAAAGCCGTTGTGTTGCTAAGCTAGTCTGTGGTTGATTTCTATCGGATGCGTTCAAAACAAATTACGGGTCGATTAAATTTCACAATTATTCTAAATATGTAGGTACATTATTCACGACATGTATAAAACCTTCTTCTCTTTTTAAACTCGGTAAAAAAAAGAAGCCAAATACCTAGCCCAACAGAAAAGAAAGTAAAAAAACAAAAAAACAAACATACCTTCACGCCTTCATTCCCAGAGTGGGGTAGGCAGAAGAAATTAACTTGTTCAGAAACATAATTGGTTTTAGCGAAGGCCAATAATTTTAATGTTTTGTCAGTATTTTTCTTTCCAAAATGAATGTCTCTAATTTTTAAAAGTCCGATGGTCAAATAATCTGTATATTTACTTAATCCGCCATTATTTTTGAGCCATCCGTCATTATTTTTGGCGGGACGAAACGTCATTTCATTTTGTTGATATAAAATTGGATTGGAATATGTTTATGTTATACAATTTCAAAGAGTAATAAGTGGTCATTGAGCATATTACAGTGAACGATGGAAGTTAATGAGCTTTTTACGAAAATTAAAGAACTAGACCAAGTAAATAGCAAACGTGCCGAGTTACGTGAGTTGTGCCAACTCAATATTGAACAGGTATGACCAAAAAATAATAGTAGTAATAACACAAAACACCTCTTTCTACTATACAAAAGGAGTCAACAATTGGTAATATCGGTAAATAGCGATCTATTTCATATAGCTTTTCAAAGAAGACGATGCAAACAAACTACACAATTCTGGCATGACAATATTTTGTTGAAACTTCCTTGACAGTACAATTTTAATCACATTCAACTATTTTGCAGATATTAAATCATTTACCACGGCGTATTTTAAACAGCGATGGTTGCAAAGTTATTGACTGCTTAATTAATGGTCTGTCAGACAATTCTGGATCATCATCCAGATCAAAAGTCAAGGTAATATTTAAATTTCCATTATCTTACTAAGAATTTAATGCAGAGTAAAATTTTATGATTATAATTAGTTAGTATGTTTCAATTATATCTTAAGTTTTTATAATTTATTGCAGACAATTGATATAGTCATAAAGACGTTAAGGAGAGAGTCTACTTCCCTCACCCACTGCGGCGACATATTGAGTAGACTGTGCCTCGAGCTAGGTAGAGCGGCTGCTGATGACTTGGTGCGCTGGTGTAATGAGAGTGTGCAGTGTATTGTGGATGACAGTGATATTAATATGATGTTAGTACAGAATTGTAATTAATTTAATATTTCAAAAACTTAAACATATTTGCCGTGCCGTGTGGTGCCGGTACAGTAGAATAGCACCACCCCATATCCTCCCGTGGGTATCGTAGAAGGCGATTAAGGGATTTTTACATAGGAAAGATCTCCTCCGGGCGAGATAGGCGTCGTTAGCATTGGGCTGCTACCTATCTAGGAGAAGGAAAACTCCGAAGTCAAACCCGGCGGGATAGGCGTCGTTAGCATTGGGCTGCTACCTATCTAGGAGAAGGAAAACTCCAAATTAAAACCCGATCCTGCTTAATGGACCATGCGAGCACCATTTAAAAAGTTTATACCCCAGGAGGGTACTGGCAATGCCAGAGAATCCCTCCCCAGGCCTAGCCTGGGCAGCCCTTCGTACTCTGGGGGGGGCAAAATAGTGCGCGTATGTTCGGATCCCTCCGGGGATCGGAACGGTGGCGATGCCGTTTGTCACGCGTCACGCTGTGTTCGCAGGGGGGTTGGCAAAAAGCGGGCCGCTGAAAGCCGCCTTGCTACGATGAATGTTTGTGGAGGGATGGAACATAAATTAGATGAGGTATGCATGATGATGAAAGAGATAAAGCTGGATGTTCTATGTGTGACTGAGACGAAGAAAAAAGGGATGAGTACGTCCACACACGGAACCTTGACGGCATTGTGGTCCGGAGTTCCGGTATCCGAGCACGGTCGTCAGGGAGTCGGTATCGTACTCACAGAGCGAATGGCTGAATGTATGCAAGAGCATGAATGTGTGAGCCCAAGACTTCTCTGGGTGAGACTCAAGGTAGGTCTCACCCGTTTATTCGTAATTGGGGCTTATGCCCCAGATACAAATAAATCGAAAAAAGAAAGGGAGGAGTTTTGGGAAAGTTTGCATGAGGTATCAACAAAATGCAAGGAGAATGAAGGGATCATTTTGCTAGGCGATTTTAATGGTTGGACAGGCGTGCAAAGGGATGGTTATGAATCGGTACTGGGTAAGTATGGTGATGAGCGAGTGAACGAGAATGGCAAATGCCTTCTCAATGTATGTTTGGCTAAGAATCTCTGCGTGACAAACACTTTGTTTGATCACAAAGAGATTCATCAGTATACGTGGAGACGTCAGAATGAGAAGTCTATGATAGACTTGATGATTGTGGATGAACGGTTGCGTAACAAAGTTGTAGATACCAGAGCATTTCGAGGAGTTAGCGTAGGTTCAGATCACTACTTGGTGGTAACACGAGTAAGGGGTCTGTTCACACGTTGGCGCCATCGTGTTCCCGTACCGACAACTGCGTTAGAGAGGATAAAAGTAGAGAAACTGAATGACGAAGTTATACAAGATGAATACGTAAGAAAGCTTAAAAGTTGTTTTGAATGTGTTAATAAAATGAATGACAGTGAAGTCGAAAATAATGTAAATAATGTATGGGAGATTATGAAGAATGGCATGGTCAAATCGGCCACCGAAGTATGCGGTGTAGTAAAAAGAAGAAAAAGTAAGAATGAACGTCCGGAATGGTGGGATAGAGAGGTAGATGATGTAGTGAAAGAGAAGAAAAAGTGTTGGTTGGATTTTGTAGCTGTAGATCCAGGACAAGATCTAAGCGACAGAAAGAAAAAAGAGTATAATAGATCAAAGAAAAGAGTGAAAGAAGTTGTGGCTAGAAAGAAAGATTTACTGAATGAAAAGTATGATAGGAGTTTCTCTGACAACTTCCGGTCGAATATTAAACTCTTTTGGAGCTTGATTAAATCGGCTCGGGGGAAATCAGAGAAAACTAAATTAAGCGCGGTGAGGGATGAGTCTGGAGACTTAATATGTGAGGAAGAAAAAATGCTTGATAGATGGAAAACTTATTTTGAAGGCTTGTTTGAATGCGAAGATATTTGTCGTGAGCCAGAAAGCATGAGTAAAGATGCAAGTAGCGAAGATGAAAGGGTGATTAGTATGAGTGAAATCATGAAAGCTTTAAAAAGTATGAAAGCGGGAAAGTCAGCAGGTTGTGATAGAGTGTCGATAGAAATGCTGAGGAGAGGAGATGGCCTGGTGGGTAGTCTGTTGTACCGTCTTTTCAATGCATGTTGGAGTAGCGGCCGAGTCCCAGAAGATTGGGTCAAGGCCGTTATCGTCCCTCTGTATAAAGGAAAGGGGTCACAGCAAGACTGCAAAAACTACCGCGGTATCAGCCTTCTTAGTGTTGTCGGCAAAGTATATGCGAAGATTTTAATAGAAAGGGTATTGAATGTTACGAATGACAAAATCTGGGATGTACAAGCGGGATTTCGAAAGGGAATGGGATGTACGGATCAGGTCTTTTCACTACGGTCCATCACAGAAAAGTTCTTGGCTGTGAACCAAAAGGTTTTCTGTGCTTTTGTGGACCTGGAAAAGGCCTATGATAGGGTAGATAGAAAGGAGTTGTGGAAGGTGCTGTCTATGTATGGAGTGAGCAGCAACCTGGTGCAGGCTTTGAGGTCCCTTTATGAGGGCTCCAGAGCCTGTGTCAGGATCAATGGGGCATACTCGGCCTGGTTTAATATCTCTAAAGGTGTTAGACAGGGCTGTGTTGCCTCACCATGGCTGTTCAATCTATTCATGGACAGTTGTATGTGGGATTTGAAAGAGTATGATAAGGGTTTGCGTATGCAAGAGTTGCTAATCAAATGCCTCTTATATGCCGATGATCAAGTTATACTTGCCCCATCGGTACTTGAGTTGCAGGAGATGGTGACAGTAATGAATGAGGGATTTAAGAAAAAGGGGATGAAAGTAAATGTTGCCAAGACCAAGGTCATGGTGATAGAGAAGGATGAGGAGATGACTGAGTGCGTGATAAATATAAATGGTGAATTAGTAGAACAAGTGAGCGAATTTGTGTACCTGGGAAGTATGTTTACAAGAGATGGTAAGTGTGAGAAGGATATCGAGAGGAGGGTGAATGCGGGGAATCAAATTAATGGGGCCCTGCACTCCTTTGTGAGCAGACAGGGCGTTTCACAAAAAGCCCGGCTGGCTGTTCACAATGGAGTGCTAGCCCCTACCCTGATGTATGGTAGTGAATGTTGGGTGTGGCAGGACAAGCATGTTAGTCGTGTAAATGCAGTTGAAATGCGTTCTTTGCGTAGTATGTGTGGTGTGAAACTGATTGATAGAGTTAGAAATGAAAAAATCAGAGAGAAATGTGGAATGAAAGAAGATGTAGTGACTAAGATTGAAAAGGGCATGCTTCGATGGTTCGGTCATTTGGAAAGGATGGATGAAAGAAGATTGACGAAAGAGATATACAGATCGAAAGTGAGTGGAAGGGTCGGAAGGGGCCGCCCTAGGCGTACTTTTTCGAATCAAATCGGAGAAATACTGGAAAAGGGCCGAATCTTAAGTACCCGAAACCGACGTGCGTGCATGACTCGATGTATGAATGTTGAAGAAGCGAAAGAAATTTGTCAAGATCGTAGCAAGTGGAAAGAAGTGGTCTCTGCCTACCCCTCTGGGAAACAGGCGTGATTTAATGAATGAATAAACATATTTAATAAATTCCCTGTAAAAAGACTCACAAAGTGATATCCCAATCCCAATCCCAATATATGAATTGTGATTTTTGAACATTCTGGAATTGCAATAAGTGAATAAGCTTATGTAGAAAATGCATTGCATGAAAGTATTTTGTTTAACTTTCAGATGGAGGGACATCCTACCAGAGTGTTTAAACGCTATATCCCCCACGGACAATGTGAAACACTGCGGCTCTGATATGTCAAGTGGAGAATACAAGGAGCAATGTATACGGACGCTGTGCCAGTGTAACTGGACAGAGAGGCAGCTTGTGCAGCTGGCGGCTATGTTCAAGTATGTAGATATGTGTTGTTTCTATTCTAGATAAATCTGGTGAATTAAAGATTAAGATTATGAATTTTGTGGTCTGTGACTTGCACTTACAGTACGCGCACGTATTGAATGTCGAACTTAAGAATGTACTAGCACGGGACGGCACTATACAGTGTAGTGTGCACTGTATAGTGCCTGTACCTGATGATAAGTCATGACATGACAAGTTTCATGGAAATTTCTTCCATATTGAACCGGAACATTGTCTCGCATTTGTTCAAGTAACACATATAAAGCATAATTTCCAACCGCAAGAATTTTGTCACAGTACTATCCAAAGTAAGAAAACAGCAAGAAACTGGCAAGAGTAAACTGCTACTAGCTAGCAGCTGTTGGATGTTTCTCAGAGAAGTTTCATGCAAGTGTATTTGCCGCCTAAGATTAGACCTATTATTTTCAGGGTTTTGCAAGATTATGATTTTGAAAAACGAGCTGTAGGTAGGCCTCCAACGAAATGGAGTGACGACCTTGTGGAGATCGCGGGAACGCGGTGGATGCGAAAAGCACAAGACCGGTCTGAGTGGAGTGGAGAGCCTTGGGGGAGGCCTATGGCCAGCAGTGGACGTCTTTCGGATGACATGATGATTATGATGCACTTGACCGGTTTTCCAAAACTATACTATAGTGTAAAACTATTTGTTTTCAGTGACATGCAGCTGTCCAGAAATGACCATAAACAGGTTGTGAACAAGATTTGTTCATACATAATTGACTTTCCTCCAGAGACATTGCCTGCGTTGGTTCATCAGCTGCTAAAGTAAGATCCTTAATCATTGTATTGAAATAATTCAGTAGAGGTCAATGTAAAATGACGCGCTCCTCCACCGCCATTTACTTATAATATTATGAATATTTGTAGAAGAAAGTGGAGGTTGGGGTCAACATAGGCTAGCTTTACTAAAATCGAATAAATTTATTTTTCGAATTTACTTATGTACCTATTATGAGAAAGAAAAGCATTCAGATCCCGGTTAGGGCTGAGAGTGACGAGCGCGAGTATTGGTTGAGTCTTGAGTCTTGGATGTTTTCTATATGTTTAAAGTATGTATTTCTCTATTTAAGTATGTTTATCGTTGTCTAGTGCAGTACCTATAGTAGAAGCCCAAAGCTTAGTTTGGGAATAGGTCAATTTGTGCCCTTATAATAGTTTGCTATTTCAGATTGTGCCAAACTAATAATTTCGACATAGTGTTAGCGCACTTGAGCCATTACTTCAGCGTCAGGCTGTATGGCAAGTTGGAACCACCTCCTCAGGACTCTGAGTCAACTACTATGGACATTGATGATATTGGTATGTAAAATTCTTAAGAATATAAACTTTTTTTAAAGGTGGCAACCGAGCGAGCATGTTAATTGAATGGTGGTTGATTTTGATTACTGATAAACCGGGATTTTTTTGTCACTTTCACGTCGGCATCTTGCCAGCGTACACGGGAGCTGTTCAAACGCTGGCAAGACGCCGACGCTCAAAAGACGCCAGTGTGGGTTGTCTTTTAAGAACATGGAAACGTACTTGAACCGAGGGCCGGGCTTAGAGATCAAACTCGTGGGGAACTTAAAACTTGTACTGGAGAAATAAATAGGATAGGGGTATTTCTTATTAGGTTGGCTTTCTTAAGATTGCAAACGTCTTCAATCTCAGAGCCAAATTACCATTAGGTGGCCTGCGTTTTCGTTTACGTTCTTCATTCCAAAACATTAACTGGTCCCTAAGCTACTAATACCTTCAGGCTGAAGTCTGTAGGATCTGTCTAACAACTCACTTGCTGTCAATTTCCAGTGCCCCACAGCCCAGCAGAGCTGAGCCGTTGCCTGTCCACTTGCATCTACCACATCACCGAGGGCACCACGGAGACCAAGCTCATCCGCAAGTACATCCGCAACTGGCCCCGGAGCCAGCTGCTCAGGGCGCCCTTCCTGCTGGACCTGGCGCTGGCAGTCTCGGACCAGGGAGACAGCAAGGCCGTTTGTTTGGATGTGAGTGTATGCTTAAGGAGCGTAGCGAAACTGCAAGTACATCTGCAACTAACCTCGCAGCAGGAACGATCCTGCTGGACTTGGCACTGGCAGTGTCTGACCAGGAACACAACAAGGCCATGTGGGTATTGAGTATTGTGCTTACGGAGCGTTTTGAGCTAGAGCATTCTTAATCGAATCTGCAAGTTCACCTCGGAACCAGCGCATTGTTCTTGCTGGACTTGGCACTGGCAGTGTCTGACCAGGAACATAGCAAGGCTGTTTGTTTGGATATGAATATACCTTAGGAGCGTATCAAGCAAGAGTATTTGTCATTGAATCTGCAAGGGCGCAGCTGCTCAGGGCGCCTTTCCTGATGGTCTCTGACCAGAAACACAGAAAGGCCGTTATGTTTGGATGTAAGTATACTCCCTAAAGTGAGTCTAGAGCTAGAGCATTCGTCTTCGAATCTGCGAGGACCCAGCTGCTATTGGCGCCGTTCCTGCTGGACCTAGCGCTGGTGGCCTCTGACCAGTGAGACAGCAAAGCCGTTTGTTTAGATGTGAGCTATTGTATAGGTTCACTAAACCATAATATGGTAAACTGTAAGTATAAAAAAAAAGTTTGAATAAATATTGTTCCCTTATGAAGTTTTTTTTTGGTCAAAATTCTACCCTACCTCCGATACCAAATTTACTCTTGGTAGAATTAACGGACCCCTCATTAAAATAAGTTTGAGAGTTGGGCACTTCTTTAACATTATAATTGCCTCAGTATGCCCGATAAAAATACACATTTCACTATTGGCATCATGTTCTGAATTTCTTAGCCTAAATTCAGCCCCTTTAACCCTGTGGTAGTTTTCATCGTGTTGTCGCTGTCAGGTGATCCGAGCAGCGGTGGAGCAGAGAGAGAGCGAGGAGAGGCTGCGCGGCTCGTCGGCCTGGGCGCGCGCCGTGCTGCCGCCCGACGTGCTCGTGGCCGCCGTGCTCAAGGTGCTCACCACCGAGAGGTAAGCACGGACGAAGATATAGCAAAGCGGAATTTCACATGTAGACATCGTCTAAGTTGAGATGATGCGCGCCTCCTACCCTGTTCTGCGGGCCTAGTATGGCTGCGTCTATATCGCGTGTCAAATGTGGATAAAGCATCCGTCACTCTCGCACTTATTTACGTGTCAGAAGGTGACGGATGCCTAATCCACACTTTCTCGCGCGATAAACGCAGCCATATTAGGCCCTCTGGGCGCTAAATGCATATGCTTAAAGAAAAAAACTTGTTTCATAACGCTTGACCTGATGGAAAGGGGGCGTCACTGTCAAGTTCTGACCCGGGTCGGAAAACATAAAGCCAGCCCCTGACTGCAAATCACATATTGTACCAAACAACTACTTGTCCATATTTATTTCCACCAAAAGATTATCCCTTGGTATGTCCATTCTAATACTCCCCGTTGTCTGCTAAAGCGCTGATCAATGCAAGGTTACGTGATTAACATTTTATTCGATTTTAAACGCTAAAATCAGCATAATTCATAATACTTTATTCAGTAAGGATTATCATGTTTAGTAAAAATAAATCACAAAAAGAATAATATCAATAATTATAATTAAATACAAAAAATCACTCACTAAAGTTAGTTAATAATGTGTAAAAAAAAAATAGAATCTAAAATGATTTTTTTTCAATTCCTAACCATAATCAAACCATAGACATTCATCATTCATTAAATGAAACGTATAAAACAGTTGTAAATTTAAATTTGACGTTTTCGACGAAGGTTTATTGATGGTCAAATTGAAATATTAGTGACAGTGCCGGTTTTAGCATTACCAGTGCCCTGGGCGAGATTTCTTCGCCCCCCAATCTGCTATTCAAACCCAAACGAAAAAATCTGGCGCCCAAGGCGGTCGCCCGACCGCGCCCTACCCTAAAACCGTGCTGATTGTACCTCTACCTCAAGCATATTTGACAAATAAATGTAGCCCTTTCTCTTTTTTACACAAGGACAAGGAGAGAGCCAACTTTAACTTCTTTTTTTCTAACTTTGTTATAATACTTTTTCTCTTTTTGTAAATTATTGTAACAAGAAATGTGGCGCAATAAAATTCTATTCTATTCTATTCTAAATGGCAGATCATTTTTCTCGTCGATTGTGAAACAGACCCTTACAATTTCTGTCTATCTTAATCAAATAACTTTACTTTGATCGACAAATAAATTGCTTTGCTTTGATTTAACAGAAGTGAATATCGTTGTTTCAGCGCCAACCACCGGCAACTAACCGTGCTGGGTCTCATCAACCTAGCATTCTCCCTGCTGGCTGTGTCCAAGGTGAAGCCGACGGCGCGCGAGTGCTGGTCCCACGGCAAGCTGGTCCTGGCGCGGCTGAGCAAGGCGCAGCCCGAGACCGCCGCGCACATCCTGGGCCAGCTGGGGGACAGCATACACACGGACTGCTCTCAGAGGCAGTATGCAGGTCTACTTAAACGTTTAAAAATAAATTAGAACTAAACTTGTCAAGTTTCTCCTTATAAATTCTGAATAGGTAAGAGCAGTGGTTCTAAGACCTTTTTAGAGATGGAACCCTTTTGAAACGCTCATAATTGAACCCCTACATAAGCAAAACCTGGTTTTGTTTTAGGCATGACGTATTGAAATTATATATTTTAGTGGATAGCCTTGGGGGAGGCCTATGTCCAGCAGTGGACGTCTTTCGGCTGACATGATAATGATGATGATGATGTATTGAAAATCTTTTGGGTCGTGGGCCTGAAAATTCCCTTGCAAAATGCGGTAACGTTGCCTTAAACCTATCTCAAATATGTTGTAGATATTATCAAAATCTAGTTCTGTAGGTTTTCCTTTCCAAGGTTTTGGGGTTCGGTACCCAAAGGGTAAAAACAGGACCCTATTACTAAGACTCCTCTTTCTGTGTCTGTCACCAAGCTGTCACTCATGAACTGAGATAGCTAGACAGTTGAAATTTTCACAGATGATGATTAAGTGGGGCTTAATACAACGAACATGACTTTTCTGCCTTTATTTGCTCGATATTAATAACGGCAACAGGTAGACGCTTGAAATATTCACTGAATATTTAGTTGTAGGTTCGCTTTAAAAAGAAATAATTAAATTAAATTCAAATAAATATGTAAGGCTCCCCATGCAACAAACGTGTTTTTTTATAGATAATGGTTTGAAACTCTGAGCGCGAGTCCGACTCGCACTTGGCCGGTTTTTTTTCTTTTAACTTGAAAAAAAATATGGAAATGAGCAAACCTAGTATTCCATAATAAATACAACACATTCAAAAATCGTGGAAATCGGAGTTCATTTAGGGCGTGAGAATTCCCGCGGGGGCTAAAATTGTATGCATTTTTTTACAGCTATGCGATTGAAGCGTTTCCTAACAATCCTCTTAAGGTTTAACAATTACATATTAACGTCATGTTGTTCCCCAGACTGCCTCTTCGTCCTGTGCAAGCTGACTCCACTGTCAGTAGAACGCTGCTCCCAGCTAAGCGCCATATTAGAGAACTGCAAGCCGACGGTAGACTTCAAGAGCGCGGCGGTCGTTTTAGAAGCTGTGTACCCCCTGATCAACTTTAGTATAAGAACAAGGGATACGCTATTCATGGTGTGCCGAAAGGGGTTGTATTCCAGGTAATACGCTAAACCAGGGGACCGATTTTTGACTTTCGAGCGCTCGATTTCAAAACCGAGTGCTGGAAAATATTCGAATGTGAAAATCTTTCACGATTTATTTTCGAATGGTCCCAAATTCCATATTTTTGAGATTTTCAAGTGAGGGATTGACTAAATAGTACCTATTGTTAAGTTGGAACTTCTTTCATTATACGCAGAAAGTCGATGTTTTACCGGTATTTTTTATTCATATTTTAATTGCCAATAAATGTGTGAAGCTAACAAAAGATGAAATCATAACAAGCAATTTAATATTTCAGTGCCAATAAGATTTTTTACGCTTATTTTACAAATTCTTGACTGGTTATTAATGTAGGAAAAATGAAACGCTTTCTCGTCTGTGGATGTCTGGCATTGTGCTAGGTTTGTTTATGCTTCGTGTACTTCCCGGCATACATACCATACCCAATAGGTTTGAAATATGTCAAATGATACTTTCTATTGATAGAATTCAAAACGAATGCCACGGACCACTCGTGTTGATATTTTCTATCGATCGCAAGTCAAAAATACAATTTTATTGTTTTTGTCACTTTCGAGTGAAACTTTCGAGCGCTCGAAAGTCAAAAATTGGTCCCCAGTGTTTTTCAATATTTTAGAATATGCGACCCCTTTATTAAGTTAAAGCATTTTAGCGAACGAAAGGTATTGGGCGTTTTCACTAAAAAGTGTACCCAATTAAGGACTGAAATTAAGGAACTTTAACTTTGTCAGTTTTGTGACGAAAATTAGCTATATACTGACGGCCGCAATGTATGGCTAATTTTCGTCACAAAACTGACAAAGTTATAGTTCCTTAATTTCAGTCCTTAATTGGGTACACTTTTTAGTGAAAACGCCCTATTGACAAATGTTCTTAAACTGAAAGCTGAATTTTTGATGTTCGTTCTTACAAGATTATATTTCTGAGTATGTTAATTATTTTTGTGACCCGGTGTACCTCTTCAAATTTGCATTTCTTGCTGATCCTCTCAGCCGCCCAAAATACTTAATTATGTGAACTGACGTTCTCGTCAATGGTCGACATTAAAACCGAAAAGAGAAATAAGCTGCGCTCCAACTGGGAAATTACTTGAATGTTAACGTCACAAACATAGAACGACGCTATGTTTTTTTAAAAATTATTAGCCTATCGCACTTTTTTTTCATTGCATTGTATGTCCTTTTTCTGTTGACCGGGTCCCTCCTAATATGGATTTGCGACCCAGAGTTTGAAAAACAATGCGCTATACTATAATTTTTTTAGAGCTAATGCTTCATGTATCGGTACTGTATGCAGTTAAACGCGTGTTCGGTATGAATCCCGCGTGTTGGATGGTGGTTAACTTACAAAAAAATCCTATTTCGCTTTTGCTATATGCGTATCGATTTGCAGGTTAAGGACTCGAGAATTGTTTGGTCCTCATACCCTTAACCCACCCAACCCAACCAAATATTGTCATTCTTCTAATAACATTTGAGTCTATTATTTAGTTTTAAGATAATTATCGCGCTTTTCCACGGGTTTGTATTACCTGCAGCCTAGAGGCGTGAATTGGTTGGTAATTTAACAACATTTACCGTTCTGGATTTTGCAGGATGCCGTCATTGAATTTGCAAAAAAATGTCTCATGAGTCGGTAGTAATAGACTACTAAAATAACCTATACTTACTGAGTGGACTCGACTTTCACTATCATGCTTCTTTTAATTCTGAGCTCTGCTGTAAATGCTCAATTCGCAGGGACTCAGCGCACCGCTGCCTCGCCCTGTCCGGCTTCCTGAGCGTGCTGCGCCACGTGAAGGTGTCAGGGTCCTTCAGCAGCAGCCAGAGCCTGTCCAGCGACCACGGCAGCCACGCGTCGTATCTCACGCAGCTCACTATACACGCCACACAGACCGGGGCTACGTAAGTCTTCGTCACACTCGCTGTGCTCATTGTTTCCCTTTTTTTCTGACATAATCATAATAGTTATGTATGTATGTAAACTCTTTATTGCACAAAAATATAAAATATTACAATATAAGTATTAAACTAATGTACAAAGGCGAACTTATCCCTAAATGGGATCTCTTCCAGCTAACCCTGAAGTAGATGAGTTAGGACAATGCATAGGGTTGGACACATACAAGTTTGCACAAAAAATATCAAAAACATGATAATACTTATAAATAAATAAATATTAAACGAATAAACCAGTACTCAGAGTAATATAGACTTAGGTACCTACATATAAAATACACATATAATATACAGTGTGTCTCTGACCTTGGGGCTTTAAATTCAACGATCGATTCTACTCGCTAAACTGAACTACTTTTGTTCTGCAACATGAAAAAATAACTTAAATTTAGATAACTAATTGATGTTAAAGTCTAATTGTAAAATCAGTGTATTACATACTGGCCATGTAATCACTATCTCATGGTACGGGGGCGACATTACCTTGGTACGGGGGCTAAAGGAAAATGGAGAATTGGATCGCGTACATTGAAAATTAGATTTAACTTGTATGATAAAAAATAAATTTAAACTGAACATATTTTTAACAACTTACAGAACAAAAGAAGTTTAGTTTCAGGAGTAGAAATGATCTATGCATTTAAAGCCCCAAGGTCAGAGGCACCCTGTATAACTATAATCATTATAGGAACTTGGCTTCACGACTCATTCAGCCGCAACGTTTTTAAATTTCGCTTTAGAGAGACTACAGAAGGCGAGGTTATTGAGAGTGATCATTTTTATATCGCTGGAAACGTGAACAATTATGCCTTAAAACTATATGGCAGACAATATAAATCCTAGGCCATTCGTGATAGAATTTGTCGCATACCACCAAACTTTGTATGACGACCTGTGCGACTGTGCATTTTATTATTTATATATTAATTATAACCTAATATGGAGTCACACGTTTGGGCAAGCGAGGTGACTGCTAAGAAATAGTACACGCTATGGTTCTCTTGGGGTTGAATCAGTAATGAGAAGATCCACAGAACTAAAGATACCGGCATAGCTCTACAAGTTGCAAACCTTTAGTGCTCCTAGAACTGATGGCCAATAGGGCGGAAAGGCTCTAGAGTCACAAACATTTACCGTAAGTCGCGATGGTGGCAGGCTGACGATGGGATGGTGATTTGATAGATCATAAAAGTGTGGTTTAATTAATGATTACAAGTGACAAATTACAAGCGGAACTCTCTTTCTAGCAAAAGGAGGTTTTCACTGAACATTTACGTATTTTTGGAGTTTTCTGTAAAAATTGTACCATCAAAGTGATATAATGTGTATATATTTAAAATATGCCATTTACTAGCTTTCATTTGAGACCCACATTGTTATAATAAAAAATACTGTTTTTTATTCCCTCTCCATTTTATCCCGCGGACGCCATATTGAAATATGTCCCTATGTCACTTCGACAATTAAGACGAATCGAATGACACCTCGCATGTTAAAATTCTTCAAGTCGTTTAAGCTGCAGAGCGTGACCAGAACAACAGACATACATACATACAAACACACATACATACATACATACGCTCGCAAAACATAACCCTCATTCTGACCCAGTCGGGTAAAAACAGCTAGATTCGTCGTACATCTTAAAACAAAGATAGATAGCGTAGCTTGCTTGTATGCGAGCCTCAAACGGAAGCGCCGCGAGCCTGCCTCCACAAGCAATCTCAACAGGACGCACTAAGCCGGTTTAGTCGGGGCGGCGCCGTCGCTGCGTTGCGATCGTAGCAAGTGGAAAGAAGTGGTCTCTGCCTACGCCTCTGGGAAACAGGCGTGATTTAATGTATGTATGTATGTAATTGTTGCAGGGCGGTGTCGGGCGTCCGCAACGAAGCGGTGTGCATGGAGGTCGTGTCCGTGATGCGCCGCTGCCTGCTGCAGGACGCCGCCGTCAAGCTACTGCTCTATTCCAGTGAGTATCGAATCCTAGTGTCAACGAGGCAGAGACATGCCATTCTAGGTTTGGATAGAGTGGTGTGCTGGGGTCCTTGTGAAAAAGGGCATAAGTCTAAAGATCAAGTGAATAAGTTGCTGTGAGAAAATTTTTTTTGGGACAAGGGGTTTTTGCCGTATTTATATTTCTATTGAATAATTAATTGTTAATCCATACTAATACTAATATACTAATAATATTATAAATGTGAAGTGTGCATGTTTGTCCGTCTTTCACGCTTCAACCACTCAACGGAAGCAGCGATAAACGACTTCTACGCGGACGGAGTCGCAGACGAAAGCTAGTTAAGTATAATACGTGGCATATTTAATTTAGCTATGGCTAAAACTGTACGCCTCGGTAGGGTGGTTTTTCTTTCTGCATATCATTATATGACAAAAACTGTGACACTTACCTACTTAGTATTAAGAACCTTGTTACTACGTTTTGAAGTAAATAAATATATATTCTATTCTATCGTTTTCTTCGAGCGTTGACGGCGTTATAGATGTGTGTTGCCCAATATCCTGCCCCGTGAACGGCATTCCCAGTGACGTCATATAGATCCTGCCGCGTGCATGTGTCGGGGCACGTGACATCACAAACATAAAGCATATTAAAACACAACAATCGTTTGTACGTTTTTTCTAGAACTGTATGAATGCGTGAAAGAAAAGCCGGTGCTACACGAGTGCATTCTCGAGTTCATTCACGAGCACTTGACCAAGTACTTGCCCGAGCAGGAAGACCAGCCGCCATTGTTGCTGGACAAGTGCGTGCAAGTGTCCGGAGCGACGGCAGTCTTAGTCGTAAGTTGATAAACTTATGTGAGGTTTTTTTTTTTCGGGCCTGCTGAAAACCTAACATAACCTAAACCTACCTTATATTTATAGTTTTTTTACATCTCGACATTTTTATACTTCGTCATTTTAACATTAGGTCTTTTTTACATCTCGAAATTTTTATACTCCGGCAATTTTCATTTTCGAGTTTTTTATTTCTTGACAATAAATATAATTTCGACGTTTTTATACCTCGTCATTTTTCCCTTTAGGCGACTATTGTCGGTAAGGAAAAATGGCGAGGTATAAAAATGTCTAATGACATTAAATAAAAATGTCGATATGTACAAAAGCCGAACAATAAAAAGGTTGGTTAGGAAAAATGACGAAGTATTATTTAGTCAAAGTATAAAAATGTCGAGAAATGATTATGTCTACTGACCAATAATATCTATTTCTAATTCAAATTTAACCGAGTCGACGGAGCTCCGCTATCGCGGAGCTCCTATCTCTGGGAGTTTTGGCCCTTCGGGCCTGCTGAAAACCTAACATAACCTAAACCTACCTTATACACGGTGCCCGTGAGCATTGCGAGACATTTTAACAGCATATTCCTGACCACATTTTAAGTTAAAAATGTCAATTAACGTCTGCTGAATTCGGCTCGGTTTTAGAGATATTTCGATTTTTGTGTAAAAATGTTGTAATGAAATCTCCAGTATGAAACACCTTTATGATTGCGACGTTGCAAGACTTCACCATCTAATTTGACAGTAAAATTCAAATCCAGTTAACATTACTGGTTAGAAAAGGAAACAAAATAACATTCATTCAATGTCAAGGGTAATCCCCATAATACATAAGAAATGGAGGAAAAAGCGTTGACAGCTCGTCCTAAAGCATTGTTTCACTAGAGAAGCGAAAATAGTTGATTTATTTTGTATGAAAAATCGAAAACTTAAAGAGTTTGAATTGGACCTATGTTCATCCAACATTTATTACTCCTTATGACCTCAGAAATGCGTGGTTAAAATCTCTCGCAATGCTCACGGGCACCGTGTATTTATAGTTTTTTTACATCTCGACATTTTTATACTTCGTCATTTTAACATTAGGTCTTTTTTACATCTCGAAATTTTTATACTCCGGCAATTTTCATTTTCGAGTTTTTTATTTCTTGACAATAAATATAATTTCGACATTTTTATACCTCGTCATTTTTCCTCACCGACAATAGTCGCCTGATTGTATAAGAGGTCTAAGCAAATGTAATATCATTGTTTAGGAAAACAAGTAGCTTTTGTTTGCGGGTGGTAGGACCTTGTGCAGGGTCCGTCCGGATCGCTACCACCATCTTATCCATTAACCTACCGCCAAACAGCAGTGTTCGCATTGTTGTGTTCCGGTTTGGGGATAAGACAGCCGGTGAAATGACTAGCATAGAGGCATTCCATCTTAGTCCTTAGGGTTGGCAACGCATTTGCAGTCTTAGGATTGCATTGCAGTCTTGTGAATGCGAATGTCTATGGGTCACAGTTTCCACTTACCATCAGGTGGCCTGTGTGCTCGTTTGTCTTCTCTATGCCATAAAAAAAAGCTCCCTTTTTATGCCTATAGCATTTTTATAAACAAGCATTTCGCCATAGAAAATTATAGGTAAACAATAAGCTGCCTCAGTCTAATTTCATATTTCATATGCCAACGCAGAAACCCTATACGTGATATGTTACTCGATTGTAAGCTAACACTACATTTGTCCAGGAGCCGATATCTCACCTGCTATACGTCACAGCCCAGTTCCTGCAGGAAGAGGAGGAGGAACTAGAGGACATCCTCGCGAGCCAGCAGCCCGCCGGCGGCGCCAACCTGCGAGCCAAGCTGGCCACCGTCATGGCGCAGCTGTGTGACAGCGAGAGACTCGCGCAGGTGGACATGGTGAGTCCCTGCCTCTGTAGCAGCAGGCCTGCAGGAGTAACTAGAGGACATCCTCGCGAGCCAGCAGCCCGCCGGCGGCGCCAACCTGCGAGCCAAGCTGGCCACCGTCATGGCGCAGCTGTGTGACAGCGAGAGACTCGCGCAGGTGGACATGGTGAGTCCCTGCCTCTGCAGCAGCAGGCCTGCAGGAGGAACTAGAAGACATCCTCGCGATCCAGCAGCCCGCCGGCGGCGCCAACCTGCGAGCCAAGCTGGCCACCGTCATGGCGCAGCTGTGTGACAGCGAGAGACTCGCGCAGGTGGACATGGTGAGTCCCTGCCTCTGCAGCAGCAGGCCTGCAGGAGGAACTAGAAGACATCCTCGCGATCCAGCAGCCCGCCGGCGGCGCCAACCTACGAGCCAAGCTGGCCACCGCCATGGCGCAGCTGTGTGACAGCGAGAGACTCGCGCAGGTGGACATGGTGAGTCCCTGCCTCTGCAGCAGCAGGCCTGCAGGAGGAACTAGAAGACATCCTCGCGATCCAGCAGCCCGCCGGCGGCGCCAACCTGCGAGCCAAGCTGGCCACCGTCATGGCGCAGCTGTGTGACAGCGAGAGACTCGCGCAGGTGGACATGGTGAGTCCCTGCCTCTGTAGCAGCAGGCCTGCAGGAGTAACTAGAGGACATCCTCGCGAGCCAGCAGCCCGCCGGCGGCGCCAACCTGCGAGCCAATCTGGCCACCGTCATGGCGCAGCTGTGTGACAGCGAGAGACTCGCGCAGGTGGACATGGTGAGTCCCTGCCTCTGTAGCAGCAGGCCTGCAGGAGTAACTAGAGGACATCCTCGCGAGCCAGCAGCCCGCCGGCGGCGCCAACCTGCGAGCCAAGCTGGCCACCGTCATGGCGCAGCTGTGTGACAGCGAGAGACTCGCGCAGGTGGACATGGTGAGTCCCTGCCTCTGCAGCAGCAGGCCTGCAGGAGGAACTAGAAGACATCCTCGCGATCCAGCAGCCCGCCGGCGGCGCCAACCTGCGAGCCAAGCTGGCCACCGTCATGGCGCAGCTGTGTGACAGCGAGAGACTCGCGCAGGTGGACATGGTGAGTCCCTGCCTCTGCAGCAGCAGGCCTGCAGGAGGAACTAGAGGACATCCTCGCGATCCAGCAGCCCGCCGGCGGCGCCAACCTGCGAGCCAAGCTGGCCACCGTCATGGCGCAGCTGTGTGACAGCGAGAGACTCGCGCAGGTGGACATGGTGAGTCCCTGCCTCTGCAGCAGCAGGCCTGCAGGAGGAACTAGAGGACATCCTCGCGATCCAGCAGCCCGCCGGCGGCGCCAACCTGCGAGCCAAGCTGGCCACCGTCATGGCGCAGCTGTGTGACAGCGAGAGACTCGCACAGGTGGACATGGTGAGTCCCTGCCTCAGTAGCAGCAGGAGGATGTTCCCTCTGCAATCCTCAAGTCAATGTCAAACGAAATAAAAGTAACTTAACTTATAGTATAAGTAGTAATTCTATACATATCTATTTATATCTCATTATGTTATATTCCAGGAAGATCCAGGTCTCTCGGACTTGACTCCAGAATCCAAAGCAAAATGCCTCAAAGTGCAGCAGATACTGTCCGTCTATGAGTCCCTGATAGCTTATCAGATCATGAAGTGGGACCGGAACAGTCCGCGAGCGGCCACCGCTGTGCTTAACCTGTTCAAGGCCCACGCGCAACTGTTGGAACGGACAAAGGTTAGTTTGATAAAACTAGCTGTAGAGTTCAATTCGGAACCGAAAAGCGATGCAAATATTGAACTGTATGTAACCAGTAATTCGCCCCGAAAGGAGACCGATTCACGAGTTCTCCCTTGAACTTAGTTCAAACACATGAATTCGCTTGAGTTGTTTCTGCCTCACTTCGTTCGGCGGATAATAAGAATTCTTCTTTTGCAATCATTTTCATAAAAACCTAATATCGGATTTAACTGAACACTGTTCTGTGGCACACTCACAACAACGCGAGTGCCTATGGTTTTAGTTATTGAAATAAATAAATAATTGGAAAACAAAATAATAGGAATGTGGGCGCCACTGTAAAGTCGGTGTATGTTCGGGGTGTCGTTTCATGTTGCTAGGTGGTTACCACAGGCAGGGCTTGGGAACAGTTCGAAAAATACCGGCTAATTATGGTTCTTAAGCAGGTTTTTTTGTAATCACTCGCTCGGATTGGAAACGATACGCAAGCGTCATGATCGCTGCAATGAACCTGGTAAATTTGGTATTTGATTCTTCCTGCAATTGAATGGCGTCGTGACTAAAATGATAAGCCGGCTTGACTTCTAGATGAGCAAATGACAATGCAACAAAAGAGCTAGATTATAGGGTAAAAAACAAGAAAAATGGATGGCGGTGGTTGGCGGTCCGAACAATATAGCGAGCGAAATTAACCGTTATTGATCGAAAGATCAGGATCAGTTTTATTTTGCTCTTTGATCAGAACCGAAATAATATCGATTCTCTTCGAGATATCTCGAACTATCGAGGTATTTGATAAGCTGTTGGTTAAAAAAATAACCAGGTTTCCGAGCCCTGACCACAGGTGATGAAGATATTAAAGTGATACTATTATTATTTATTTAATAGCCTAATAAAGTGCCGGGGAATGCCTCCTTCCCTTCCTGCCAGTTATTGTTAGCCCTATCTCGGCACGTTTCCCACTAGTCTTGATTGGAGGCATCAAGCTCATCTCGACGACGTCACCTTGGTCTGCCTGGAACCTTATTGCGTGGAAACCATTTGGTATACCTTAGCTCACAATCCCTCTTGCATGCGACAGACATGCCCAAGCCATTTCCATTTGAGCTTGGCGGTTGCTTGGGCTACATCGGCTAAACATTTATTTGGTTAAACAAAATAACATAATGATCACTTACTGTTTTTTTATTTAAAGGCAGCTCCAAAACTAGGTAAGAAAAGCAGCAAATTGAATCTAAATGAAACGAGAGACTCGGTAAAATCGCAGAAGAGTCAGAAAACGCAGAAGGAGAAAGACAAAGGTCCAGTAAAAGTATCCAACTTGACGAAGGAACGCGGGGCGGCTTTCAAACCTTTGCCGTGTGTGTGGGACCTGAAGCTGTGCTTACGGGTCGTCCAGTTACTCTATAGGTAAGTGCCAATACTGCCCTCCTACGGAAAAAAAGGCACATCTATCTACTATAATAATTGTATTGCACTTCCAACCTTATTATAACCACTAAGAGTTCAATATGCTTCTTTGAATTAATTGCACTTGTGCCTTTTCTCCGTAGTAGGGCAGAATAGGATAGTATAAGGAAAGATTAAAGAAGTTGTGGCTAAATAAACAGGATGAGCCTGAGTATTAATCCTTACCTCTGTTGTAGGTTTTAACTGCTGTTTACGTATGTGTGGTAGTATTATATTGTATCTATGTTTGTTTAGGTATGTATCTTATTAAAGAAGATATTTTATTTTCTTCCTATTTCTCTGTCTGTTGTATGTACTATTTTTTATCTCCTGAAATTTTGTTAATTTGTCTATCCTTCGGCATTGTCCTTGCTCTTTCTACACCAAGGTTAACTGGGAGAGATCCCATATGGGATAAGTTCGCCTATGTACATTATTTATATTGATGCAAACATGTCTTGTAATTGTTTATGTGCAATAAAGAGTTTTACATACATACAATATTACGTTGATCGATAGAGTAGATGGTATTATAATCAAAAATCAATAATGTCTAAATATTGTTTATTACTGTCGCGAGCCATAACAGGTGAAAAATAAGTTTTTACAGTATTTATCAATATTTGGAAGACTGCAAGAATCGTGGTTAAAATATTCACTCTAAAGTAAATATGAAGTTTTATTGCTTTCGCAAGTTCTTTATTATGAAAATGTACTAATAAGACATCGTACGTTCAGAACAATAGCGACCTAATTCAAAATTTCAGCTTTCAAACTCAAGTCATACATTATTATAGAGACCTAATTCGAAATTAAAAATTCCTGAATTATGTCATTATTGACGACGCGCTGACGTAGTTGGTAGTGACCCTGCCTACGAAGCTAGCGGTCCTGGGTTCAAATCCCGGTAAAGGCAGATATTTGTGTGATGAGCGCGCATATTTGTTCCCGAGTCATGGGTATTTTCTATGTATTTAAGACTATACAGGGTGACTGGTAATTCGCCGTATTCCTTGAAAGGGGTTATTCTACAGCTCATTTGTAACGATTTAAGTCCAGTCAACCAGGGGTCAAAACTCACTGGTTATCGAGTTATTCACGTTTTTAGAATTTTTAAAAAATACCCGCCTTTCGACCTAAAACTAGTCATTGTGTAAAAACTTCGTCATTTTGAAATAAAAAAAAGCATTTTTCAAATAGCCAATGAATTACTGATTACGAAAAATAGTAAAAAATGCCAAAGAAATGCAAAGTTTTGCAAATAACAGGATTTGAAGTTGAAAGTTCAAGTAATTATTTTCCAAATTTTGTAACATTTTAAAGCATTACTAAAAAAAAAAGTATGACACTTCGCGTACAAATGACAGGAATAATTTGCTCAATTCATAAGCTTTCTAAAAAAGTACAATTTATGACCTTTTAAACTTAATTTTCATTTAAAAGTGTACAATTAATAAAAAATAGCAGAAATTTTCGCGGTTAAGCTCCATCGTTTCAACTAAAAATCGCGGAATCGTTATCGTTTTTAAATTCACCTAATCGTGTTCTTTTAAATTTGCTTTTTAAAAACATAAAGTGCGTTCCATTTTTAACCGAAAAACGCGGGTAGTGTTGTAGTAAAATGAATAAAACATCGTTCTCCATTTTAAATTCGGCTAATAGTGTTTTATTTTTAAATAAATTTGCTTTTTAAAAACAAAGTGCGTTCCATTTTGAAATTTCGAGCATCTCAAAACTTTTTGAGTGACCTACGTAATCAGTTACTTTCAACTTTCTTTCCATTTCGGACGATATTGATAACTAAGCTTCTTTCTCAAATGCCTGCTTGCCAATTCGAAGAATACGCTGATATCATTTATTGTTACGGATTCTGCGATGGAGACGCGGCTGCAGCTAGAAGGGAATACCAACGTCGTTACCCTAACCGCCGTTTACCTCACGCAAGCGTGTTTGGTTCATCGTACCGTCTTATTCGGGAAAGAGGATCAGTTCAACGCCGCCAAGCTGATGCTGGAAGACCTCGACATGATACTGCTCAAGATGAAGAAATCCTTCAGTGTTTGCGGCGGACAGACGGCACTAGTTCGACGAGAATTGTGGCTAACCGGCTCGGTATGTCTCAGTGGAAGGCGTGGTTTACACTGCACTCAGCTCGGCAGTACCCGTGTCATTAAACTCCAATACACGCTATTGAAGAGGGAGACCCGGCGAGAAGGATCTCATCAAAGTAGTGCCGTCTGCCCGGAAACACTGAAAGATTTCTTCATCTTGAGCAGTATCATGTCGAGGTCTTCCAGCATCAGCTTGGCGGCGTTGAACTGATCCTCTTTCCCGAATAAGACGGTACGATGAACCAAACACGCTTGCGTGAGGTAAACGGCGGTTAGGGTAACGACGTTGGTATTCCCTTCTAGCTGCAGCCGCGTCTCCATCGCAGAATCCGTAACAATAAATGATATTTATTTATTTATTTATTGCAAAGGGAAACATACAGCAGATATATTACATATAGAATAACAACTGTGCGTAATTCATAAGCCTAAACAGTTTCCACCTAAAGTTAACACATCATTTTGCTCAAAGAGTTCACATTAATTTAATAACTTACTACTAGTAAATAACTTATTAGGAAACACAAGACTAATAAAACAACTTAAAACTAAATTTTGAATTTTGAAAAATAAATTGTAATACAATAGAGAGTGAAACATGCCTTAATATTTAAAAATTATTCTATTTTCTTTTTTTTTCTTTTTTTAATTGCAGAAACAAATTGACGATGGTTTAGTTGGAACAAGTCGATATGAGAATATTTCTTATTATAAACATTGCATGCTCTCACAAGGTATCCATTCTTAACATATTTTTTATGACTGGAAGATGTGGAGAACAACTCTGTGGACCGAGTACGAAAGCTAGGACATCTAAATGATATTTTTCCCATAAGATTTTGAGAGTCAATCATATTATTCAACAACTTAAATAAAAACGTGACATCCCTCTTTTCTCTTCTCAACTGGAGACTTTCAATGTTTTCAGGTATGAAGGTCCTGAACTTGAATTTCATACGGCTAATGAATTTGTTTTGTATTCTCTCAATTGAGTTTATATGAACGGAAAAATTAGGACTCCACACAGTAGATGCCGTTTCTAAATGTGACCTAACGAAAGCATTATAAAGAAGGACCAATGTATTTGGATCTTTAAAATCTTTACCTTGACGGAAAATAAAACCTAACATTCTGTAGGCCTTTGACGTTATTTTATCGATGTGAGATGTCAGCTGGATCTCGCTGTCAATGTACACCCCTAGATCTTTAACCACATTGACCCGTTTCAGAGATTGGTTCCCTATAGTATAATTAAAATTTAGAGGGCGTTTTTTACGACTAAATGTTATTATGGAGCATTTCTCAATATTCAAAAAAAGATTATTATAAATACAATATTCATTTAAGTTATCTAAATCTTTCTGCATCCTAAAACAGTCAGCATCTGCGTATTCTTCGAATTGGCAAGCAGGCATTTGAGAAAGAAGCTTAGTTATCAATATCGTTCGAAATGGAAAGAAAGTTGAAAGTAACTGATTACGTAGGTCACTCAAAAAGTTTTGAGATGCTCGAAATTTCAAAATGGAACGCACTTTGTTTTTAAAAAGCAAATTTATTTAAAAATAAAACACTATTAGCCGAATTTAAAATGGAGAACGATGTTTTATTCATTTTACTACAACACTACCCGCGTTTTTCGGTTAAAAATGGAACGCACTTTATGTTTTTAAAAAGCAAATTTAAAAGAACACGATTAGGTGAATTTAAAAACGATAACGATTCCGCGATTTTTAGTTGAAACGATGGAGCTTAACCACGAAAATTTCTGCTATTTTTTATTAATTGTACATTTTTAAATGAAAATTCAGTTTAAAAAGTCATAAATTGTACTTTTTTAGAAAGCTTATGAATTGAGCAAATTATTCCTGTCATTTGTACGCGAAGTGTCATACTTTTTTTTTAGTAATGCTTTAAAATGTTACAAAATTTGGAAAATAATTACTTGAACTTTCAACTTCAAATCCTGTTATTTGCAAAACTTTGCATTTCTTTGGCATTTTTTACTATTTTTCGTAATCAGTAATTCATTGGCTATTTGAAAAATGTTTTTATTTATTTCTAAATGACGAAGTTTTTACACAATGACTAGTTTTAGGTCGAAAGGCGGGTATTTTTTAAAAATTCTAAAAACGTGAATAACTCGATAACCAGTGAGTTTTGACCCCTGGTTGACTGGACTTAAATCGTTACAAATGAGCTGTAGAATAACCCCTTTCAAGGAATACGGCGAATTACCAGTCACCCTGTATTTCTCTATATAAGTATGTATATCGTTGTCCAGTACCCATAAGTACAAGCCTAGAGCTTGGTTTGGGAATAATAAATATCAGAGGACAATGTCACACAAATTGACCTTCTGATATTTATTATTTATTATTATTGTTTCGAAGGTGCGACATGTTATATGTATGTATATAAATCTCCCACAGCGAAGAAGTTTCTTGGTGCAGCAGTGAGCAACGCAACCGTATACGCAGCTCGCGCGAGTTCCACCATTGGTCCTTGCGCTGTATACGGAGCGTCGTCGAACAGACCGACAGACAGTTCAAGGACGTCGGGAGGATAGCTGCTGTTATATATAAGAGGTGTATCTGTAGGTACGTGTCTTCCGTTAGAGATGAAGTTCTACCATTGGTAGGTTATGCCCCATTAGTTCCATGGAACTTCGCATTTTGTATCAAGCTATGACGTAACGTTCAATACAAAATTCGTAGTTCCATGGAACGACGCGCTGGCCTAGTTGGTAGTGACCCTGCCTACGAAGCGAGCGGTCCTGGGTTCAAATCCCGGTAAGGGCAGATATTTGTGTGATATGAGCGCGAATATTTGTTCCTGAGTCATGGATGTTTTCTATGTATTTAAGTATTTATTTCTCTATATAAGTATTTATATCGTTGTCTAGTACCCATAGTACAAGCCTAGAGCTTAGTTTGGGACTAGGTCAATTGGTGTGAGATTGTCCCCTGATATTTATTTATTTATTTATTTATAACTACCCCACACTGGACATACCCCAGTGGTCGCACCGCTGTATACGAAGCGTCATCAAACAGACGGACAGACAGTTCTAGGACGTCGGGAGAATAGACGCTGTTGTTATTTTTGTGTGTTTTTGACGTTTACTAGCTAAGTCAAACTTGTCGGCGTCACATCCCTTTATTGGTAAAAATGTCGAATAAAAAGCATACATCTGCACTAAAATCTGACACCAAGCTGTACTGTTTGCACTTGCAGTGGCTTAGGGAGTAGACTTATGATCATAAGATACCGAGTTCAAACTTGGAACCCTCTGGTCACCATGTAAATATTAATCACCCGATGCTCTTAAGGTGAAGGAAAAACATCGTGAGGAAACCTGCACATTTGCGCATCTGGAGGGTTAATATGACATAGCTATGCAGTTCAGTTTACGCTGAGAGAAAAGGACAAAGCTATATAACTGCTATAGGGCGTTTTCACTAAAAAGTGTACCCAATTAAGGACTGAAATTAAGGAACTTTAACTTTGTCAGTTTTGTGACGAAAATTAGCTATATATTGACGGCCGCAATGTATGGCTAATTTTCGTCACAAAACTGACAAAGTTAAAGTTCCTTAATTTCAGTCCTTAATTGGGTACACTTTTTAGTGAAAACGGCCTATACTGCCGCACTCAGAGACGTCAATTAATTTTAATGCTTGTTTAGTGACGTGTTGTCTTTATTCTATTACTTTTGCAAAGAAAGTGACAGCAGCTACTTTAATCTAGCATTAAATATAATTGACGTCTCTGATTGCGGCAGATAGATCTGTCCTTTACGCTCGCCGTAAAATGAACTGCATAGCTAAGCTATGTCATCATAACCACCCGATCGTGTAAGAGAGTAATTGCTCAAAAGGTCCTAAAAGGTCGAAGTGTATCCGAAAGGGCCCAACTGTAAGAGAAGATAAGTGTTTCCACTATTTTATTCCGATGTGGAGAGCAGGAAGCTGAAGAAACGATTAGAGTCATTCCAAGTGCGAATGGCATCCATAGTCTCAGCTTAGTCATAGAGCCCACTAAGCGATCCCCTTGTCACTCACACACACTCACACTTGACACTTATTTGATCAAATGTATCATTTGCATTCCAACGAATTGCTTTTCATCGAAAGCTAATTTCTGCTGTAACCTTAATGTTTTTAGGTTACCCTTAAGAGGTTGGTTTGTTCCTGATTCGTCGTCTTCCTGTTTGGTCGAATTCCTGTTTCGTCGGATTCCTGATTCGTCGTATTCTTGTTTCGTCGGAATTATATACATATAATTAAATACGTCGAGCAGTAAGCTATTATTTGCAAAAATATCAGCAAGAAACAGCAATCGTCAAGGATTTTAAATTTTAGATTGCTTGAATAGGCTCTGTACATTAATTTGATTAGCGTTTGTGTGTATACGTTTGCTGTATTTTTCGTTTGTAAATATATTTTCAATTGATATTAAAAACAAAGGTGAAGTCACGGTAATTGCATAGTTTCATTTCATATTGACATTTCGACGAATCAGGAATCCGACGAAACCGGAATACGACAAAACAGGAATACGACGAATCAGGAGCAAACCATCTTAAGCATGGGCTATGTAGGTTAGGTTAGTTTAGACTTGTGAACAAAAAAAATATCTCTTGCACGTGTACGCCTGTCGATGAAATGAAAAATCGGCTTTTGACGAGTTTGCCGGGTATCTTTTGTTATCACTAATCCTATTATTCACGCTTAATGTCCGTCTCAAGTGGAATCTGGCTTTGGTATTTGAAATGAACTATGTCTTGCTCAGGTTTCAAGACATGTGCGATTTCGACGACACGACGACGCTCGGCTGCGTGGAGTTGTTCAAGGATTGTCTGACGGTCATTTTATCTCCGGATTCTTCGTCCAAAATCAATGAACTGCTGTCATCTATAAGTAAGTGCCGTTTTATTAAGTTTGCTAGCTTGTCACAATGATCGGGTAGTACCCACCCGATGAACTGAACGTTTGGTTCGAATACTGTCTGGCAAGTAAAGAGGCCACATATTAAAGTGGGTAATATTACGCGATCTCAATAAACATAACACTATTCATTGGATATATTAAACTTGGTTATATTTCCTTGAGTATTAAATTTTTCGGGACATACTTTTGTGGTTAACTGTATTTTTGTTTTGCATTATCTTTACACGGCTGGTCTACGTTAAGAATAGCGGAGATCTTCGTCATCAGATCACCTCTTAGATAAGATTATATGGCATTGTCATCGGGTTTACATACGTGGTCCAAATTTCAGCCCATTCCGTTAACGGGGAGTGGGTCAAATTAAATTGCAAGATTTGACCATATACATATGTACATGCATACATACATAAATAAATAAATATCAGGGGACAATGTCACACCAATTGACCTCGTCCCAAACTAAGCTCTAGGCTTGTACTAGACAATGATATTAATACTTATATATAGATAAATATATACTTAAATAGATAGAAAACATCCATGACCCAGAAACAAATATTCGCGCTCATCACACAAATATATGCCCTTACCGGGATTTGAACCCAGGACCGCTAGCTTCGTAGGCAGGGTCACTACCAACTAGGCCGGCGCGTCGCAACATACATACAATGCAAATTCAATAAAATCTTGTAAAAAAGCAATAGTTTTATTTCACCTTTTTTGCAATTTTTTGCGGTACTGCTGCTTGGCGGTAGGATAAAGCATAAGATGACGGTAGGGGTCCGGATGGTTCTTGCACAAGCTCCGACTACCACTAACTGCATTAATTTACGTAAAACTGGGCGCGTCTGTGTGGGTTTAAAATTACACCTCTACAATCAATTCAAATACCCTCACATTTCAGCGAACCTAACAGAATCCCAGGAATCAACATACATATCCGCGATACTCGAACAAGTTCACACGGCGCTCACTAACATAGAGGAGGACTCGGTCGAGGAGGAAAGAGACCTGGTGGTGAAGAAACTGGTCGCCGCGCTGGGTCAGCTCGCGACGGCACTACTGGATGCGCCCGTGGGGAGCTGCGAGAGATACACCGCGGTAACTTAAGATAATATTCATTAACCAACTTAAAAAAGGGGGAGGTTTTTATTTTATGCTTGCGGCGGCATATTGTCTCTTTCTGGATTTGGATACCACCCCTTTCCTGTTCTTGCTGTCTCAGCGAATTGGCTTCAAACTTAAGCTGCTAAAATTCAGCTTTCGCTAAGCGCTTGATTTAATCATTAAACACATTTAGCATTAATTCAAGTAGAGAAATGACGTATTCGTTGGTTGAAAAGATTATAGTTGTTAAGTGCAATCACTGATCCAACCCTAACACAAAATGTTTTTAGGTGATATTGAAACTAGAAGACTACGTCCGCTCGTGCAAGCAAGAGAGCTTGACCCTGGTCCCGGCGCTGCTCGCTGCCGGTTGCCGGCTGCAGCACGACGCCCCCTTCCTGGACCACTTGCTGGATAAGCTGGCTCACGCACTGGGCAGGATCGACGTGAGTAACAACAATATGCAGTCACTGCCAGATACTCCAGCTAGAGTCCGCTCCTGCAAGCAAGAGAGCCTGACCCTGGTCCCGGCGCTGCTCGCTGCCGGTTGCCGGCTGCAGCACGACGCCCCCTTCCTGGACCACTTGCTGGATAAGCTGGCTCACGCACTGGGCAGGATCGACGTGAGTAACAACAATATGCAGTCACTGCCAGATACTCCAGCTAGAGTCCTCTCCTGCAAGCAAGAGAGCCTGTCCCTGGTCCCGGCGTTGCTCGCTGCCGGTTGCCGGCTGCAGCACGACGCCCCCTTCATGGACCACTTGCTGGATAAGTTGGCCCACGAACTGGGTAGGATCGACGTGAGTAACAACAATATGCAGTCACTGCCAGGTACTTCTGCTAGAGTCCTCTCCTGCAAGCAAGATAGCCTGTTCCTGGTCCCTGCACTGCTTGCTGCTGATTGCCAGCTGCAGCACGACACCCCTTTCCTGGACCACTTGCTGCACAAGTTGGCTCACGGAATGGGCAGGATCGACGTGAGTAACAACAATATGCAGTCACTGCCAGATATTCCAGCTAGAGTCCGCTCCTGCAAGCAAGAGAGCCTGTCCCTGGTCCCTGCACTACTCACTGCCGGTTACCAGCTGCAGCGTGACGCCCACTCTCTGGACCACTTGCTGGACAAGCCCACGCACTGGGGAGGATTGACGTGAGTGACAATACTCCAGCTAGAAGATTACGTCCGATCCAGCTAACAAAAGAGTCATTTCAAGCTCATCTGACTTTGATTTTACTATAGACTTAGTTCAATATATCCTTGCGTTTCGCTGCATGCGTGCACTTTAAATATGCTGTGTCATAGACATAGTTATGCAGTTACAGTTTACACAGTTATGTGACTTTTCGTATCACGTTATCTACCAGTGACGCGAATGGTTTAAAAACGAAACGAATAGAAACGCTAGTTAGCGTAGTGCATCTTGGCAACGGCCTCAGTTCAGATTACGCTGAGAGAAAAGTTTGTCCATTGCGGTGGCCGTAGAATGAACTGCATAACTATGTGCCACAAAAAATCAATAGTAGCATAAGTATCACAACACGCGCAATATCAAGTTTTATCACATTTATTAACGAATTGATGATGGGTTTGGTAGGAAGAAGACACATCAATAGGCAGCGAGGAAACCACAAACTTCCCCACCATCGACTGCCGCACGGGCCACGCGGTGCTCACGCACGTGTGCGCGCATCTCAGTGCCCGGTACAAGTGCACCGAGCAACTGCTGCACAGAGCCAAGGACCTCGCCGCCGCGGTCACCCACGCTGTCCATGGGAACCTGCAGAGGATTGACAGAGGTCAGCTTAGTATGGTATCGTCTTATTTTTAGACAAGGCGGTTAAATATTTGAACTCGAACTATTAAAGGCTTTAAAGTGTGTTTAGATAGGGTCCCGTCACTCCGTACAATAGAGTACTTCTCGGCTGTTTTTACTTCCCCTACCACAACGGTTCATCATCATCATCATGTCAGCTGAAAGACGTCCACTGCTGGACATAGGCCTCCCCCAAGGCTCTCCACTCAGACCGGTCTTGTGCTTTTCGCATCCACTGCGTTCCCGCGATTCTTACAAGGTCGTCACTCCATCTTGTTGGAGTGTTGTATTAACACGTATCAACAATAATCCATCTTTGTATCCCCGGGGATACACCGGGTGGTAGGTAAATATGTATAACGGTAGACGGCGGCGAGTGACATATTTGTTACGAAGTGTTGCTATGCCGAAGTTTTTGCTGTTTATTATTTTAAAAGCTTTTATTTAACTCGCAATGTATGTATGTACAGGTCAAATCATGTGAGTTAAATTTGATTCACTTTCCGGTTTCCGATGAAGCTGAAAATTTGCATACACTTTTATTTTAATTACAATTCAATAATATAGTACTATTGAGCCGGTCTGATTATGCAGACTCAGGTGGCCATAGGAACTCCAAAATTATATATGATAAACCCGTCGTGTTAGGGCTCGTTTCGACGAGTAGATGACGAATGTGCAAGAAAAAGTACAATCGGCAACAAAAGATTGCACCAAAAATATTTTTTTTGACAAAATCTTATTTATTACAAAAGATCTGCCACGTTTTCAAGGAAATATCTGTTGCCAACAGAGCTCAAAGAGCTATATAAGAGCATAGTGATCCAGCTGTGCCAGCTGACGACGTGGACGAGCCGCGCGGGCAAGCTGCGCTGCTGCGTGGGTGGCGGCAGCGACCGCGTGCTGCTGGCGTGCTGCCGGCTCTACGCGCTGCTCACCGCGCTGCTGGCCCAGCTGGACCCCGCCGCGCTCGCGCACCAGACGATACGGTAACACCGAGCCTAGTCTTATGTAGTGACCCAGCTGTGCCATCTGGCGACGCGAACGAGAGCGAGTGAGACAAGACGAGAACAGTATGTACACACTCGTTCTTAGTCTGTTTCATGGTGTCTCGACGAGTTTGCACAGTATGACCGTTCCTCGATCGAGAATACGCCAACAGGTGCATGGCTGGCACTATATCGTGGCCAGCCCATTCACCCGACTTAAATCCACTCGTTTTTTTACTGGGGAGCTTACTTGCTTAAAATACAGTGTATACGAAAAATAATAAATAATTCTATGCTAAATAATTCTATGTTTTGTACGAAGTTTGGAGCGCCTACTGAAACTTTGCGGCAAGAAGTTCTCCACCGTCATCGACAACCTGGTTACATACCTGGAGGCGTCGCAAGAAAACCAGCAGGCGCGCAAGGTGCTGCGCGACACCAAGCTCATCCCGCGGCTCGTGTTCGAGGCCGAGCAGTTCAACAAGCAGGCCGCGCTACTGGCCAGCAAAGCTAAGGTGAGCTAGCGTTATAACTCTCATTTAACTGAAGAAGTTATTTCTTTGCCAACCAAAAGAAGCCCTCGGCGGGTAATTTTTTGGAGCAATAATCATCCGTAACGACGCGATAGCCTCGATAGTAGTGATCCTGCCTACGAAGCTAGCGGTCCCAAGTTTGATTTCCGACCCATACCCCCGCCCGACGCATACTTTTGATAATTTTTAATACTTATTTGTTGGTTTTCTTCATGGTTTGTCCTATTTTGACGACACGTTGGCCTAGTTGGTAGTGACTCTGCCTATGAAGCTAGCAGTTAGCTAGGTTCAAATCCCGGTAAGGGCAGATATTTGTGTGATAAGCACGAGTATTTGTTTGCGAGTCTTTGATGTTTTATATGTAGATCTTTAAGCATTTATTTCTATCTCTAAGTATTTATATGGTTGTCTAGTACCCACAGTACAAGCCTAGAGCTTAGTTTGGAACTAGTTACTCGTAAATCACTTTCCGTCCTTGTGTTTCAATCGGAAAACCATTCTTTCCGGGCATGTTTGAGATAATATAATAACGCCTTAAATCATGTGAACAATGTCGTACTAAATTAAATTCATGCATAAAAACAGTTCCGCGAAGCCATTCCAACCAATCACTCTTAATTGTTCAGCTGAAAAAGCTATGATACGTTACTAATGCACTTAGCGGAATTGACTCGGTACAAACTCGTAAACATGTTAAATTATTGGAAATACTATCAGTATATATTTTTTATAACTTTGCAGTGTAGAGAATTTTAACACTTAAATGTTGATACTGAGTAAAAATAACCGGCCAAGTGCGAGTTGAACTCTCGTGGAGAGGGTTCCGTACAGTCTGTGAGCACTTAGAAGAGGCTTCGGTTTAGTACTTCTCTCTCACTCGCTCTCATACGATCTTATTAAGAGCGAGTGAGAGAGAAGTACTAACCCGAAGCCTCCTCTATACTAAAAAACCTAATTAGATTCCAACATACGTCAAAAAAGTGTTGCCATTAAAATGACATATTAGGTGGATCGGTAAATTTTCACTTCTGTAAATGTTATAGGTAGCTGTTTATTTTATTTATAATATTAAAGGCAACATTTAATTATCCTTCTTAAATAAACAATCTTATTTAAATACTCGTCGCAAAAAAAGATATTTAATTAAATTGTTTTATAGGAGAAAAGTTTAAATAACAATGGCAATAACTCAGGGTTTAATAACATTTGGTACCATATATATTCTCATTATGTGCGATTTCATTTTTAGGAAAAAAAATCAATCATATTTTTACGTACGTCTTCAAAACTTTACCGAAATCTTCAAAAAATCTTCAAGTTTTCAAAAAATTATCAGTTGATCATGTGTGGTAACCTTTATGGTGGACATGGTGGTTCTGTGGCGGCCATAGCATCTATTGTCACTTCATTCGACATCTGACGTTTGGATAGCTCGAATGTTTTCTGTACCTATTCGCCTCGTGGTGATTTCCATTGTTAAGTTTTTGTTTTCCGTTAAGTTTTTGTTGTTACATTTCGTTATTATTTTGACCTTTATCATATTGTGGAAATAACTTATATTGTTTCATTTTAACATAATTATTGTACGAAAAGGTTGGTTTTTCCTGAAACGTCACAATGATGATGACACGTGTAACTGTGACATTTCGCCATCTTTGGTAGTTTTTTTGACGTATATTGGAATCTAATTAGGTTTCCAAGTTTAAGTGCTCACAGACTGTACATACGTCTCTTTTTCTTCTTATAGGTTTTCCTGTAATCTACAATCAATGAACTACAGTTTTATTTGTATTTTTTTCAAAATTTTAGTCTCAGTAGCTTCGGAGATCAGTAGGGGAATGCTCAATTTATATCTTCTTTCAAGAATAAAAGCAAAACCATTTATTTTACAATAATAACAAAAATATATTTGAGATCTGAGGATAACGAGCCCTTTCATTTGATATATGACACAGTAAGGATGGCAATTTTATATTTTTATTTTTCCCCCGAAAATGACCCTTATTTAAATAAAATATTTGTTTATTTCTTAACAAAATATTTGTTAAACTCTGTGTTTGTGTCATCAATTTACGTGTGTGTGCCAAATTTCAACTCAATCGGTACAGTAGTTTCGGAGCTAATTGGCTGTAACAGACATACAGACAGACAGACGCACGAGTGATCCTATAAGGATTCCGTTTTTCATTTATTGTCCGGAACCCTAAAAAATAGGAGTTGAAACAATCTCACTCGTCGACTCGTGATCGCAAGGTTCGAATCTCAAAAGGCGCCATACCTATACCTTTTTTTTTAACTTCAGTACATTATACGATGGTTTTAAGGTGAAGGATAAACATCGTAAGGAAACCCGCATATCAACCAGCTGAGTGTGTAAGCCGGTAATTGAACAAAAGATACTAAAGTATCTAAAGTTCATCACGGCAAACCAAAGGTAATGTTGTACTTAAATATTGTATATTTTCTAGATCAATCTACAACAGTTCCTAGCCCTGGGCACGGCGCGGGACTTCAGGATCCGAGGGCCGGTGATCGAGGAGATGCTGAAGGACCACGACCCGGATATAGCGGAGGAGACGGTCGACAACGGTCAGTGATTTTATTTTTATTTTAGGAATTAATTATTTAAACTACAGGTAAACTTACTAGCATAGAGGAATTCCGTGTTCCTCGTCAGGGTTGGCACGCATTTGGAGTCTTAACCTCGTAAGACCCACCATACTACAAACAGGGAGTTCTTTGTAAGTGGGACTTTGAATCTACTATCAAGGCAATAAAGTTCAATAACGTTTGTTCCATAATGCAATTTTCTGTTTATGAAGATAGGAAAATCAACCTTATTCTTATTGCTACACAGTTCCAATTAAATTGCCTTGATTATGTACATTCTATTCACACTGGGCTTTGCGAGGTTAACGTCGTTGTTGCAGATTGTGTTTGGATTGTAGTAGTTATGAAAAAAAAAACAAATGTCTATGGGTCCCAAATACCACCAGACAAAAAAATATTACTGATAGAAATGCGTGTCTACGGATCGTTCTTGCACCAGCTGCATACAATTGATCATTTCCGATTATTTCCCATCAGGTAACATGCATGCTCGTTAGCCTCCCCGTATTATTAAAAAAAAACAAAGTAGCTGTGACCCGTCAGCATGAGCATGTCATGCTCACTTAAAGGTCTTTGCATACGGCAGCGTCGTTGATCCGGTCGCCGACTTCCCGAACACATGGGTTTATTTATTTATTTATGGTTGAGGGAGGCGATATGGCTTACTCGTGAACGGGTGCTATCTGTTCACACTTGCAAGGACCTGTTTGCCAATTTAGTTATTTTAATTATCGTTCCTGACGTAGAGACCTCGTCATTTTGTTCTATTATTTTTAATTTTATTTTATTGACCTTACATTTGTAATGATTTTATTTGTGTTAGTTTTAAAATAATTATTTATTGCTTTATTACCTTGTAAAGTAACTTATTTTTAAGTATTATTGTATTTAATAATTGAAAAAAATACTTTCTGCTGGAGTTTCTTGCGGCGCTTCTTCTCAATGATGGCCTTGTCCGAAGCGCTAAACATTCACTCCATATTACCGACGTGTAAAAGAGCCCTCATGTGGTCAATTTACAGAATAAATATTTTGACTTTTTTGAATTTTGACCTGAAAATTTGTTTACGTGAATTTAGAACTTTTTATATTGCGTATTATGTATGTATGTAAAGTCTTTATCGCACAGCTATACATCCATATCCTTTTATGGAGTCATAGTAGAGCTCTTTAGGAACAAATTAGGTCACGTAGTGTCCTGGCCGAAAATTATAAGTTTCTGTGATATTTATAATTTTAATCTGAATTTTGGTGATTTTCCCTTATATCCATATCACGAAAAACCCTTAATGTCATGTTTTATTCGTTTATTCCCAGTAGTTCCGTGGAAGAAGTTCCGCGGCGGAACTAGTGAGACTTTTTTCCCAATAGTTCCGTGGCGGAACTAGTGACACTTTTTCTTCCCAATAGTTCCGTGTTGGAGTTAGTGACACTTTTTCGAACGCTTACCCGTGGTCCCACTACTTCGTCCCACTGCTCTTTTTGACGGAGCCCTGCCTCGCGGCAGGGCTCCTATTTCAGGGCGGTTTGCCCTTCGGGCATTTATAGATACCTAACGAACCTAACCTACCTACTTTTGCGGAATATACATGATTTCTGACGAAAGCGGAAATGCACGGAACTAATGGGATTATAAAATATTTGTATTTAATTGATGCTTAGTTCCGCGGAACTATTGGGAAAAAAAGTCTCACTAGTTCCGCCAGGGAACTTCTTCCACGGAACTACTGGGAATGAACTGTTTTATTTGGGAAGTTTTTTTAGTGGTATTTTATGTCCGGTTCCCTAAATCGTAGTGAGATAAAATGAAAATTTAAACACTTGAACAGAATATTTTGTGTGAGTGTACATTAATCGTAATGCAGTAAACTAATATCTCTAATAGTTTTTGTTTTCCACAATTAAATAGAACGTCGAATTCAGCGAAACCACAATTAATCCCTGTCATACACAGAATTCGTGTCGTCATACAACCATGTAAAATGTATATACATACGTAATTCCTGAAATGTTCCATTCTCGGAACATGGCTGCAAACACCCCGATAATAATGTTAAGCCGGCGTTATTCCGTGGAATGCGCCTGGCGTATTCCAGACGTTATTACAGCGGTAGTACAATGTGTGTCCTCGAATTTTAACAGAGTTATAATATAATTTGGGTTGCTATGAATTTCCAAATGAGGATATTTTGAAGGCGTGATAAAAATGATAGTGCGTTTTCGAATGGAGTTCATGGTCATAATTAACAAATAGTTAACTATATCATTTTTAATGGAACGTGTTCGGACTCCTGCAAGACAGCAGTTTCAGCAGTTGTTGTGCAGTTGTTTATAGACTTTAGTATTAACTGTTCAAATGTTGGCATCTTTCAATCCATATTGGCAGAGCCTTTGTCAGAGGTTGCTGATTATGGTTTTTTTTTGTAAATAAGCGTTTCAAAATTTGGTAACATTATTTTTTATCTAGCGTTTTTTTATGTGTGATGTTTGTAAGTGTGGTTGTATTTAGGCCAGCTGGAGCTGACATGTTCAAGGTTGAACAAATCTTCTAAATAAATAAAGAAAAAAAAAAACTATAGCGTACTCTATGAACAAAGTCGCAAAAGTTTCGTTGTGCGAGGAAAAGTATTCTTAAAGGCTTAGTTGCATTGGTCAATAGCCCGCATGCTTTTCGTGATACATTGCACAGCTGCAATAGCTTCCAGCTCAAAAATGTTAAAACAACTCTTCATTGGATTGCTACAAGCATGCGGGGATGCTATTGATACGATGAAACTGAGCCTTAATGGCATTACAGAATAACAGTATCTCTTAAGGTTTCAACTGTCAGGCGCCTGACAATCTGCGGACTGATATACCAATAATCCCGTATCCATAAACGCACAATAAACCCCCTGTTCCACATATCCCTACTGGTCTATCCCTCCTGGTAGGGAAGAAAGATTTTTTTTTCCACATTTAGCTACTAGGGGGGATACAATGATGTTTTATTTCCACACATTTCTACTAAGATAAAGTACAAGTACATAGAAAAATCATTTATTATAGGTACCTTAAAAAAAACGATTTATTCGCATTATATACACTTTCGCAGAAAGTCGACGGAGCTCTGCTACCGCAGCTCCTATTTCTGGATAGTTTGGCCCTCCGGGCCTGCTGCAAAACTAACATAACCTAAACCTAGCTCATATTTGTCAATGCGATGATTATTATGATTGATTATTTTATCAGTAGAGATAAGTGGAAAAGTATTCCCCCTAGTAGCTAAATGTGGAAAAAAAATTCCTTTCTTCCCTACCAGGAGGGATAGACCAGTAGGGATATGTGGAACTGCCTCAATAACCCTATTACCTACATATACCTTATTGCCATAGGAATGTCTGCGTAAATATGTGTTCGAGACTACATATTGGTGCCCGAGATGTGTATACATATTGGTGTCCTTAACTGTACACTGTAATTCTACATACACAAAGACTTTTTTGAATTGAGAGGATGGTGTAGCTAAAAATGTCCATACAAAATTCAAAACAATTCAAAATTCAAAATATTTATATAGTAAATTGGCCACATGAGAGCTCTTTTACACGTCGGTATACAAGATGCGATAAAAAAAATCTTCCTTAAACAAAGTCGGATTTGTTTGATTTTGAAAAACTGGGTCTGTACGTTTTCATTTACAATAAAATATTCCTTGGAAAGAAATAAAGAAAATAAAAATTGAAAACGTAGAAACCTAGTTTTTCATAACACCTATAACATTAAAAAAATCTTAAAAATCGGACTTAATTTAGGGGGTGAATAACGTTATCGCCCTGTACGGGAAAACTTCGACAGCTACGCAATTTAAGCATCGATTCACAATCCTTTTAAGCATTATAAAAATAGTTTCAATTTTTTATTTTTTTTCTTCTAGATAATGATGATGCGCGGACTGATATCCAGTCTCCTGCACATAGCGAGCACGAAGAGGACGAGCCTTCCGAGAAGAGGCGGCGCTCTTAGAAACGTTACATTTATCAATAAAGTGATTCACACGAAACTAATCATTTCGTCATTTCTGCGAAACTACATTATGAGTTATGAGTAAGCTTATCTTGCTGATTACATCAAGGTTAGATTAATTTATAACATCGATCATTTTCTAGGAAGTTCTGATCCCTTTGTCTGATTTAATTGCACTACGATTGCATGGGACCCAATAACATGAGTCAAATTAAAACTTATTTACATAATTATATTTCGGAATTTATTATGTTTTTTATTACTTACTGAAATCATAATTGCAGAATTTATAAAATGTACGTACCAAGCTATAAAATAGTATCAAGGCGACTAGCTTATTGCATTTACTACGAATACTGTACATTTGTAAGTTTGTTTAGAAATACACATAATTGATAAGAAATGTCTTAAGTTTTATTGATGTTACGCCGGTGGATTAAGGAGGCTAATTTATAGGTAATTGTAATTTTTGGTGCTTTAGAACCATTTTCAGCAGGCTGGATATATCATTTCAGTCCGTTTCTAAGGTCAGGTGAGCTCAACCCACATATAAATACACACAGCTGATAACGTAAACACCTCAATCTGTATGAAAACCAACCGTGTCTCTTCCGTTTTCCGCGCCAAATGGATTCGAAGTCGTCGCTTTTTTGGCCTATTGCAGTTTATTATCATGTGTAACGTATAAACGTACATAACCTAGGTTATAATTATAAAAAGAAACATAATGTGTTATTTATTAAAAAAATATATTAGTATTAAAAATTAAAAACCTTAATTGCGACACTTACCTAACAACAACAGTAAAGTACTAAACTTAAATATTAGAATAGGTTGATTGTACATCGCTACTTGTTACTAGTATCCGCGGTGCACTGTACTCGACTCGCAGCGCCTTTGTTTCTATCGAACCGGTCGGGCGTTCCGCCTCTCCCCGCGCCGCGCGGCCGCGCTCGCCCTAGCGCTCGCGCAGCCGGCCAGACAGATTTGGCTTTCAACGCAGGCGCACGTTCACTCTTCTCAGTGACCTCACACGTCGCCGCGCTGGCGATAATTACGCGAGCTTATAATTTATTACATTGAGTTCGTTGTTACGCCTAATATTTTAATTCTTGCACAGTACTAATGCTGGTAATCTAGTGAGTGGTTATACCCCTATATTGGGTAAGTGTTGAACATTTTATGTGTATTTTAAGTAGCAGGTATTTTTGAATTTTAACGGATTTATCTTCACAATGATTTTGTTCGATTTTGCTTGCCGAATAGATATTTAAGTGCTTAATCACGCACCTCATGTCATACATGCATTTATCACACTTTAGTTGTCATCATAATATTAATTAAAATAATTAGTGATCATTTCTCGCTTCCATTTTCACTCCTTGTAAACTCCGTCTGATTGTGACATCCGCACTTCACCAACCATTTCACCATCACGCAGTACTGCTTCTCTTTGCTTCTGCTGTTCGCCGGTCACAATCAACGGAGCTGTTAAAGGAATTAATATATTTAGACTGGACAAATATAAATTCCAGGGTTCCACGTTTCGGCTTGAGAGCCTACGCTTTAGTCGGGTGGCCACGTCTGACGTCCTTCAGCCTCAGCTCATCTTCATCTCCACGGCGCTTCTCCGGGAACCAGGGGAGTACTAGCGTGGTGGCGGCTACACCCTTTCAACCGGGAGCAGAATCAGACGGGCATTTATCGACCCCATCCCTACGACCTTTTCGTGTGCTAGCGGCGTTCGGAGAAAATAAATATTATTTAACTTATTTATGGTTTAATTTCACCACTCCAAAACGTAAACGTAGCACTGGCGCCTTACCGTGGTTTTATTTTAAAGGTCTGATTTTGCTCCTAGGTGGGTAGTTGTGGTTGTGTGCTTGATGTTTTTTTTTGTTTTTTTTTTGTGAAACGTTTTTTCAGTTTTTATTTTTGGTTGCAAGCAGCTAAGGTGTACGAAAAAAGTTTTTTTTAAATCAAAATTGTAAACATTTTTTTAGGTACAGTCGGACATATTATCGTGTCATTATTGAGTAGGAAATTGTATTTTTAATTACGATACATTTACTATCGTTTTCTACTTATGTCCACTGGTACAGTCAGACTAATTGTATTTGCATTTTGTTTATTTAACTGTTTTTTTTAATAAATCCCTTCATACTGAATTTCGTATACATTAGTTGCACTAATAACGTTTTTTTTTTAATTTTTTTTTGATTTTATTATTATTTCAGAGAATTTTTTATATTTATTGCGCTTCCTTGTTTTTCATTTTTAAAACGGGCGATTTTATAGATAAAGAATAACAACGAAAAACGTTATTATTAATTTACTCATATTATTTGTAACAGACGGAGTATTTCGTTGTTTTTTTTTTGTGACGTTCTGTTCAACACTTATTCAATTTATAAATTATTTAATATTTAAATTTTGCAATGGCTTATCCTATAAAGTTCATGTCTCTTCAGAAGACTGAGTTAGAGTACGAAGTTTCTATTCGGGGCGAGACTCCAGCTTCCACAGTTCAAGAACTGCGTAAGCAAATTGCTAAATGTGGGCCCCTATTTCCATCTGAGGATATCCTCACAAGCCCTATTGATGTGAAAGATGATATGGATGGCATTGCAGATGTAGCGGAAAAGGTAAATTCTTTTCTTGACTCCAAACCATTGGATAAAAGTACCTTACTACGAGCACAGAATTTGACTCATCATCTGTTCCATCGGTTACGCCGCATTGTTTGTGAGAAGCCTGAACAAAGAGTAGCGTATGATCAATGTGTTGCCTTGTATAAGCTTTGCTTTGACCGCGTTAATTTACTTTTAGACAGCAATGTCGCTGATCCGCTTGCATCCACTAGCAGTGACATCCAGATTCCACTAGCCGCTTCTGCATCTCCAATTAATGTCACAGTAACTTGCGACGGCAATAACATTAACCAACTGTCAAAGTTACGTTATGACGGCAAATCCTGCGTGAGAGCGTTCATTCAACGCGTTTCCGAATTTTGTAAAGCCAAGAATATTTCGAGCAGTAGGGTTCTTCACAATGCTACAGACATATTCACAGGCGATGCGATTCACTGGTTTCGAAGTGTTAGGGAAAAGGTAACAAGTTGGGATGACCTTGTAGTGCTTCTGAGACAAGATTTCGGCCAGGCTGATTTCGACTACAGACTGCTTTCCGAAATCAGGTCTCGCACTCAAGGAGAAACGGAAAATATAGTAATATATTTATCAGTCATGTCCGGCCTCTTTTCGCGTTTGACAAGCGACTTGTCAGAAAGCGATATGCTCGAGATTCTCTTGCATAACATCCGGCCATGTTACGCGAGTACTCTATCTTCCGTTTCTGAAATAAAAACTATAGAGGAATTAAAGACCTTATGTCGTAATTATGAGAGTATACAGTCGCGTCTTTCTCAATTCAAAGAACCTCCACGACCGTCTACAGATACTCTGGCACCAGAATTTGCCTATTCAGGCGGGTCGTCAAGAAATAAACCGAATTTCAACAATAACACTTATTTTAATAATAATAAATATAAATACAACAATAACAATTATACAAAATCATATTCAAACAATAACAGCAATAGGAATTTAGCGGATAAAACTAATTCTAACTATGTACATGCAATTTCCCCGTCCACATCCAAGACACGTTTTTGTCCTAGATGTCGGGTGGACAGTCATAACCTGAGACAGTGTACAGCGAATAAAGACGTCATAGTTTGTTTTGTGTGCGGTCGTAATAATGTAAAGACACCGGATTGTCCTGATTGTAACAAAAATAGAAAACAAAAAACTAATAGCTCAGAATTGTGTCAATGGTAATGTAGGTAAATTTGATATAGATGATTGGGAAAATTGGCTACGTACATTAAATTTGTTTTTCAACACTTACAAAATTGATACAATTCTGAAGGAACATTTTGAGAATGACAACAGGCCCTATGTTACGGTGCATATCAATAATATTACAATCTCGGGACTGTTAGACTCTGGTTCCGCTGTGACAATTCTTGGAAATGGTGCTCATTCAGTACTTGTAGATAGTGGGTTGAAAGTGATTAGGGATGATTTTATCTCGGTAACCGCAGCAGGAGGTCAAGTATTGCAAAGTGAAGGTTATATGGAGATTCCTGTAAACTTGGATAATAAGTTTCACATTTTGAGAGCTTTTATCGTGCCTGGTATCCGAAACAATCTCATTTTAGGTGTAGACTTCTGGCGTGCATTTCAAATCTGCCCGAAATATCTCAGCAGTATCGTTTTGGGTGACAATGCTACGGTTGATAATGGTGTTATTCAACCCAATCAGCAAGCTTTCATTCAGGGTTATGACAATTTGGACGATTCTCAAAAACAATTAGCCGATAACGTCGTTAAACAGTTTGAGGACATTTCTTCTCAACGTAAAGGCTTAGGTGTCACTGACTTAATCACACACAGAATCGATACTGGAGATTCCAGTCCAATTCGACAACGCTATTACCGATTGTCACCTGAAAAACAGCGTATCTTAGTCGAGCAGGTAGACGAGATGCTTTCACTAGACGTGATTGAGCCTTGCGAAAGCGCCTGGTCATCGCCTGTTCTGCTCGTCACCAAGAAGAACGGCCAGCCTCGTTTCTGCCTCGACAGCCGTAAGCTCAACTCAGTGACGAAACGTGACGCTTACAACCTTCCGTATATCTCGGAGATTTTGGACAACCTCAGGGATGCTCGTTACTTGTCTAGCATCGATTTGTCCAAAGCCTTTTGGCAGATTAAAATCGCTCCCGAGGATAGGAATAAGACGGCATTTTATGTACCAGGTAGGGGAACTTTCCACTTTAAGCGGACTGCGTTCGGCCTAACCAACGCTCCTGCTACTCAACAAAGATTAGTGGACCTGTTGTTTTCAGAGTTTGAGCTTAAAGTGTTCGCTTACCTGGATGACATTATCATCGTTTCCGAAGATTTTAACAGTCACGTGACATTACTTTTGCGCGTCTTAGAAAAATTGAAACAAGCCAATCTATCAGTAAATTTAGACAAATGCCGTTTCTTCAGCCACCAGCTTAATTACCTCGGCTATGTAGTCGATGGGTCTGGTCTACGCACTGATCCCGCGAAAGTGGAAGCTATTTTAAATTACCCTACACCTACATGTCGTAAAGACCTCAAGCGATTTCTTGGGACCGCAACTTGGTATAGGCGATTTGTTCCTAATTTTAGCACAATAGCAGGCCCCTTAAATAGATTGACTTCTTCAAAAAAAGGTTCGCCTCCGTTTAAATGGACCCCTGAGGCAGAGTCTGCGTTCCAAGAACTCAAAGAGCGTTTAGTCTCTGCTCCAGTTCTTTGTTGTCCGGACTATACAAAACCGTTCGAGGTGCATACTGATGCCAGCAATTATGGGATTGGCGCAATGCTTACACAGACCATCGAAGGTAAGGAGCACCCGATCGCGTACATGTCGAAGAGTTTGTCATCAGCCGAGAAAAATTACAGCATAACTGAACGCGAGGCCTTAGCCGTAGTTACCGCATTAGAGTATTGGCGTTGCTACATAGAAAATGGACAAGCTTTCACGGTCTACACAGATCATAGTGCACTTAAGTGGTTCCTGTCCATTAGCAACCCAACTGGTAGATTGGCTCGTTGGGGTGTTCGTTTGTCAGGGTTTAACTTCACTCTTAAACATCGCCGGGGCGTTGATAATGTCATTCCGGATGCCTTATCTCGGTTACCTGTTAGTGCTATTTCCACTTCAAACTCTCATTTACACTCTAAAGATGCGTGGTACACTAACATCTATAATGGCTGCCTTCATAACCCAATAGATTTTCCAAATTTCATGATCAAAAATAATTCTTTATATCGTTTGTCTAAAAATAAGCATGAACTGACATCGGAATTTTCATGGAAATTGGTTGTTCCCGCCGAGTTGCGTCAAAAGGTTATTCATGAAAATCATTCGGAGCCTGCTGCAGGGCACATGGGCATTTTTAAAACCTACCGTAGACTTGTTTTACGTTACTTTTGGCCGGGCATGTACCGGGAGGTCGTCGAGTTCATTGGAGCGTGCGATAAGTGTTTGTCTTACAAATCTCAGAACCATCAAACCTTAGGGGAAATGGGCAGGCCTAAGCAATGCTCACGACCGTTCCAAATGATCTCGATGGATCTGATGGGTCCTTTGCCAACAACTAGGAAGCGAAACAACTACATCTTAGTTATCACATGTTGCTTTTCCAAGTATTGCCTAATTTACCCCATTAAAAACGCTACTGCAGAGGTTATAGCAAAAATTATAGAGGAATCGGTTTTCCTTGTGCATGGCGTACCACAAACAGTGTTGATGGACAACGGTACTCAATTCACTGGCAAGGTTATGGAAAGTTTATTTAAATTTTATAATGTCCCTAACGTCTACTACAGTCCTAAATACACTCCACAAGTCAACTTAGTAGAGCGTTACAATAGGACTATTATTACTTGTATATCCACCTTTGTTGAGGATGACCATAGGTCATGGGACGTGTTCATTCCACGGGTACAATTTGCTATCAATAGCGCTGTGAATGAGGCCACCGGGTTTACCCCTGCTTTCCTAGTGTACGGTAGGGAGCTGGTCACTTGTGGGACGCACTATACGGAAACCGATTTAGGGACGGAAGTATTGTTCCTACCACGTGACATATACGCTGAGAATTTGGGTTGTCTGGCCTCAATTTTTGATGATGTGCAAAGCAAATTGTGGCATGCCCATGTAAGGAACACGTCTCACTATAATCTTAGACGTAAGCCAGCGGAATTTAAAGTAGGTGATATAGTTATGAAGCGCACTTACTTCTTAAGTGACAAAGGCAAACAATTCACCAAAAAGTTGGCACCAAAATTTATTAAGGCTAAGATTATCGGCAAGAAATCACCTTTAGTATATGTGCTGCAGGATTTGTTTGGGAAAGATTTGGGCACCTGGCACATAAAGGATCTCAAATTGGTTGGTCTTAACAAATAACTTATTATTTTTCCTGTCAGTCACATCTTATAAGTTTATAAGTTTTATATTTTTTTTTATATATAAGTATATTTTTTTTTTTTTGGGCATTTTTTTTTATGTGTCCATGATTTTCTTTGTTTGCGTTTTGACATCTCTAAGCATTTGTACTTGTAAGGTTTCAAGTTCTTGTAACGAGTTACCTCATATTTTTTTCTGTATTGTGCGTCAGTAATTTAAGAAATAAAAATTGCAAATACGTTGCTGACGTGATTACGTAAGCGTGACGTATGAATGAAGAGTTATGGAAGTGTATCTACAGGTACTGAACTATGCGGATTTTATTACATTTAGATGTATTAAAATCCTTCCCGACGCGCCGGGGTATTGTAACGTATAAACGTACATAACCTAGGTTATAATTATAAAAAGAAACATAATGTGTTATTTATTAAAAAAATATATTAGTATTAAAAATTAAAAACCTTAATTGCGACACTTACCTAACAACAACAGTAAAGTACTAAACTTAAATATTAGAATAGGTTGATTGTACATCGCTACTTGTTACTAGTATCCGCGGTGCACTGTACTCGACTCGCAGCGCCTTTGTTTCTATCGAACCGGTCGGGCGTTCCGCCTCTCCCCGCGCCGCGCGGCCGCGCTCGCCCTAGCGCTCGCGCAGCCGGCCAGACAGATTTGGCTTTCAACGCAGGCGCACGTTCACTCTTCTCAGTGACCTCACACGTCGCCGCGCTGGCGATAATTACGCGAGCTTATAATTTATTACATTGAGTTCGTTGTTACGCCTAATATTTTAATTCTTGCACAGTACTAATGCTGGTAATCTAGTGAGTGGTTATACCCCTATATTGGGTAAGTGTTGAACATTTTATGTGTATTTTAAGTAGCAGGTATTTTTGAATTTTAACGGATTTATCTTCACAATGATTTTGTTCGATTTTGCTTGCCGAATAGATATTTAAGTGCTTAATCACGCACCTCATGTCATACATGCATTTATCACACTTTAGTTGTCATCATAATATTAATTAAAATAATTAGTGATCATTTCTCGCTTCCATTTTCACTCCTTGTAAACTCCGTCTGATTGTGACATCCGCACTTCACCAACCATTTCACCATCACGCAGTACTGCTTCTCTTTGCTTCTGCTGTTCGCCGGTCACAATCAACGGAGCTGTTAAAGGAATTAATATATTTAGACTGGACAAATATAAATTCCAGGGTTCCACGTTTCGGCTTGAGAGCCTACGCTTTAGTCGGGTGGCCACGTCTGACGTCCTTCAGCCTCAGCTCATCTTCATCTCCACGGCGCTTCTCCGGGAACCAGGGGAGTACTAGCGTGGTGGCGGCTACACCCTTTCAACCGGGAGCAGAATCAGACGGGCATTTATCGACCCCATCCCTACGACCTTTTCGTGTGCTAGCGGCGTTCGGAGAAAATAAATATTATTTAACTTATTTATGGTTTAATTTCACCACTCCAAAACGTAAACGTAGCACATGCAACGAGGCATTTTCTTAATTTTCACGGTCGACCGCCTGCAACAACTGGCGCGTGGAACGTCAGTAGCGACGGCCGACCAGGACGCTTCGTCGAGGTTTAAGTCTGACTTCGGACACGAAAAGTAGATGCATTTGCGTTATCTATGTGTATTTATATCTGTGACTCAATCACATACCAGATTATAAAAAATCCCTCTACCTTCAACCAAATTTCCGTTACACAGCATTACCCAAACATTCCAGAATCGAGAACCAAGGACATTGTGATTGTGAATGAGGTAGCAATGCATAGAATCTTGAAGCAACGAGATTTTAGATCGTCCTTGCAGGTGTAAGGGATAGTTGGATCGGTTCCTCAAACTGATTAATTCCGAGTAGCAAACTTTCCAGTTTTCCCCATTTTAATTTTTCGCCGGATTTTTTCCACTTGCAGAATTTCTCATTGTAAGTTAAGTAATAGGTAGATAGGTTTAGGTTATATGTATAAGTTTTGTAGAAGGCCCGATGGGCCACGTCGTGGAGCTCCGTCGACTCGGTGAAATTGATTTTGAATTGAAAATAACATGCAAGTGGAGAAAATCTAAAATGGAAAATATGCCATTAGTGAAAAAAACAATGCGAAGAAATTAGATCGGAGAAAAAAAATAATGGGGAAAAATGGGAATGGAAAGTTAAATACGCGGAATTCGTCCGTTTTAGGGTAACCGATCTAGTTCTCCCGATTTGAACTTATTCGAAGTTTATTAAGTGAGTGAGAATACACCCAAGCTCTTAATTGTCGGTTTAAGACACACAGAATTAAAGGCAACTAGCCGTCCGCATAATTTCTATTCCAAGGAGTGAAGGTCTGCTTCTACTCTACATAGCAAATTTAAAATCGGTTAAGTGGTTTATCTGGAAAACGTAAAAAGAAACAGTCACTTACGTATTTATAATATAACCGCTGTACTAAGAGACCCTTTAGGGACAATTGAGTTGTTCCTTTTTCAAACTTGTGTATGGTAAACGACTTAACTTGCATAAAAGTTTTATTACAATTTTGGAGGAATGCGGCCTTAATCGTCACTACCTACCTGACTCTGAGTATGGGTCAACGTCCATATGCCAGGAAAACATTATCACAAACTAATCATTGACTTTCTGTGCCAAGGTTCTAAATTAAAATTATAGTCGCGTCCGTACTAAGAAAACAGTATTGACATTGTTTGTACTTTATAAGTAGGTATAGTGCGTGGTTGCAAACTCTCGGAAAGTTGACTCATTGACGCGACATGACAATAAGTTTGGCAATTCGGTGTAGTGTTGCGACATTATCGCCGAAACCAGTAGCGCTAAATGTTTTTAAAGAATTCGTTGACTAACTTCGTGAGTCATCTTGCCTACTAAGGTAAATAACATGACATAGGTTTTAATTTACATTTAACATCTTATCGCTTTAATTTATGAGTGGACCATTCATAAGATTGTTATATAACATAAGTAGTATTACAATTCTTTAAAACTAACTGTAATTCTAACCAGTGGCGTGCCTAGGGTTTCAGAATAGGGCAAGCCGAGAGAGAGTAGTTTTTACGGTTATTATGGATAAATTTATGTATGTATGTATGTAAAACTCTTTATTGCACATAAACAATTACAAGAAATGTTTGCATCAATATAAATAATGTACATAGGCGAACTTATCCCATATGGGATCTCTTCTAGTTAACCTTGGAGTAAAATGAGCAAGGACAATGCCGAAGGATAGGATTTATCTTCCTACCACATTACTGATCAATCTTCACTTCACTCTTCAGTTGTATAGGCATTTGTTAGCTTGGACGAGCTCACCAAAGCACACTGAAGGCATGTTACTACTAGATATAATTTTACAGACATTCTAACATGATGAAATTAATAGCCAGCAAAAAAGAGACAAGCGAGTCCAAATTCGGGTAAATTATTTGTACCCATGTTGTATGTTGTGTTCTTATGCCCATCTTCCGTCTCTATCATACCAGGGTCTCTATTCTATACGGTAAAACAATATTGCTTTTGATGTGTTATGTTATGGTAATGTTTTTAATTCAGACGCCACTGTCAAGTAAGTAAGAGCTATCTTAACGTTGATAACACGATAAAATTCCAAAGGCGATATGGTATTTACCGTGTAGAATAGACGCCCAGGCCCTGCTCGATGGTACAGTCGAGATCATAAATACGTGTACACTTTAGTACCTTCTCACTTTAATCGCTGTGACAATTCACGGCTTATTCCACTATGCTCCTACTCTCATGATCCCAGTGGGATCATACAAAACTTTTGAATTCAAGAAGCTCATTGACATATGACCTTAAATAGACAAGGTACTAAAGTGTACACATATTTATGAACTCGACTGTCCTTATTGTTTTGTCATCTAAATAGCATAACGTCGGTGATAATGCTGATAATGCAAAACCGCGTAACTAACAAATTTATGATAAAGCAAAATAAACCTTACTCTCTTATTAAAAAGGTGCATTTTGCTTCTTATTTAAAATGTTACTTACGCGGTTTTGCAGTTTCACCGACGATAAGTAGGTATGTATGATTTGTACAAAATTGTCAATTCGATGACTATAAGCAGGTTAAAATCGACTTTCTGGATTTGTTTACATACACACACATTCTAACTGGATCTGCCCGCGGGTAGAATACTGAACACAGGCATTAATTTGTCAAAAATAACTGAAGATACGTTACTTCAGTAAAGGTTCGGTATCAATATAATGTTTCCGCAAAGCTTTTTTGCTGATATTAGGTACTTTTTAGGGTTCCGTACAAAAAAATAAAATACGGAACCCTATAGGATCACTCGTGCGTCTGTCTGTCCGTCTGTCACAGCCAATTTGCTCCGAAACTACTGGACCGATTGCGTTCAAATTCGGCACAAATATGTAAATTGATGACCCGAACACTGATGTGGAAAGTTAATATATTTTATTTAAATAAGGGTTATTTTCGGTTGACCAATCGGGAAATAAAAAAAAAGTTCTGCAAACCTTACTGTGTCATATCATATATCAAATGAAAGGGCGCGTTATAAGAACCTCAAATATATTTTTGTTATTATTGTAAATAAAATAGTTTTGATTTTATTCATGAAAGAAGACGAAAATTGAGCATTCTAGAACTTTGAAAAAAATACAAAATGTAGTTCATTGCTTGTAGATTACAAGAAAACCAAATTATAACAAATGCATCAAAAAAAAACGTATGTACGGAACCCTCGCCACGCGAGTTCAACTCGCACTTGGTCGGTTTTTTATACAGTCATCATCTGCTTATCGCGTACGTTAATTACAACATAATATATAATATTAACGTGAAGTAAAGATCAAGAGTATAAATCATTGCTAAGACCTCACTTGACCTTTATCGAGTAATAAATAATAATGGTGAATTGGTTCGTTTGGTTGTGTTTACATCTTTGCCAATTTCAATTACTACAGTTATTTCAAGTACTACACAACGATACAAATACTTATCTAGAGAAATAGATACTTAAATACATATAAAACATCCAAGACTCGGAAATAAATATACCTACGTACTCGTTGCTCATCCATCACAGTCATCACACAAATATTTGCCCGTACCCGGAATCGAACCCGGGGACGCTAGCTTCGTAGGCAGGGTCACTACTAACTAGGCTACGGTACAGTCAACAGCATAAATAAGTGATCATTTATGTACCTTGCCTTGAAATGTTATGCAAAATAGTGAAACGATTGAAAGCGACAAGGTACAGAAATGATCACTTATTCTTGCTGTTGACTGTACGACTAAAATCGGTTAACGATTTGACTTTTCTCGGCTATTATCGACTAAACCCGGAAACGAAAATGGCACAAAATACATTGCTGCGATTTCTTTTAGGTATGCCATGATGACATTACTTCTACTGGTAGTACCTAGACCTAGGAAGCGATATAGACATGCATTATTTATTGGGTAAGTATACCTATAACTTTAGGTCGGGATATAAGGATAGTTTGATTATGAGAATTAATACACAAATATTTAACACAATTTCCCGTTGGTATATATTGGATTTTTCTTATTTCAATATAAAGGTTGTGTTACTTTAGAACTATTATGAGGTTTTGTTGCTCATATCCTTCTGTTGTATTGTGTTAAGATAAAGTGTAAAATGTGAAAAACGAGGGATACCGACAATAACCGAGGATAGCCGAATGGTTTACTTCTTTTAATTGTATTGTAACGCGTCGTCCAAAATTATGAATAACCTTACCTAACACGCTTCTAGCCCGACTTAGGTAAGTATCTAATGTTTATTTTTTAAATTTTAGTTATTTATTTTTAAGTGAATATACAACTAAATATTTTAATAACATAGGTACTACAATTAAAAGTTAAAACTAAACTTATTTAAATTAAAATTAAACTAAGCTGCTCAAATTTAAATAAAACTAAGCTACTCAAATATTAAAGATGTAAATAATAATCACCACTATAAAAAGAACATCCCTTCTAACAAAGTCCGCGCGCGGCATGGTCCCTATGACACGGGCTGCATTACCTCTCTGGATAGCTAGCCCAATCCTTTGGGAAAGGTAAGCACCAGCTCTAGGATCTCCGGAGGTGTCTATGAGCCGGGATGACAGAGCCTTCATAAAGGTTTTCATATCAGCTGACCAAGGACCCATGGTCTCCACTGCAAGTGCCACAAATTCGTAATTATTTTAGTTAACCCTCTTAAATCTGCAACTAAAAATCGTTTAACCAAACCTGAACTCTATTTTTAACAAATCAAAACATTCATATATTTCCCCGCCCACTTTCCGCAAAATACCCAGATACTAAGTAATTAGCCGACCGCTTTTAGCGGTTGCAATTCAGCGAACCGCCGATAAGCGGAAACCGCCGATACGGGTACAGTTTCACAGGAATCGCCGGTGGCATTGCCCCGCAATCCCGCGATCTCCCCATTAAAATAATATCTAATAACCTAACATTAAGTGAGTACATTATGTTACGAGAATTCCGCGAAACGTTGGTTTACTAGTAGGGAATGCAAACCGGTAAACTGGTATACCGGTTTACCGGTAAACCGACCCTTTTTATAGCCGGTAAATTACCGGTAATTTATAGCTATTACCGGTAATTTACCGAACCGTGAAAAACTAAAAATAAACGTGAAATAATATGATTTTAAGTGCAATTTACTTTCAGCCACTCCTTAAAAATGTATTTGATTGAAATTGGCTTTCAAATTATGAACAGAACTGATAATTATTTGTAAAATTATATTACTATTACGAAGTAAGCAAGTAAAGTAACGCTACGTATTCCAGGGTCAGCCGAAGATGTGCCTTATTAGGTAAGGTACTATTTGGTTACTGTTTCTTTAGCTCAGTCACACAATTAAAAGTACAACTTTTATTCACACTAGAGAGCTATTATTACGTTACGTATAAATATATTAAAAGTTACGTATAAGTACAGTATAAATATCATATTTTTTACTTGTGTCATCCTTGAAACAAATTAAATCTTTGAGTTACCTTGGTGATAAATGACTGTTAGTCATTAAAATGATTTCTTTAATTTCAAGACATTGATATTTTTTCTTATATCGAAGTTTAAAATTATTACTTCAAGTTGTCATTATTTTTAAATGACTTGTTAAAGTAAAATATAGGATTTTCAAACATTTTATTGCTGTTATTTGTGAAACTCAAAAACCGGTAATTTACCGGTTAACCGGTTTTGCCGGACCGAAGTCGGTAATTTACCGGTTTTCAAATTTGGCCGGTAATTGCATTCCCTATTTACTAGACAGGTCATTTTCATTTATACGTATAATCCATTGAGGTATGTATAGGTATAACCGTATGCATACCTAGTCTATGTAATGTGTAATGGTCAATTACATTTTTGCGAAGTTAAAGTTTTAAAAAATGACATTGTTTGCCAAATGAGGATTTCTCATTGTTTATGCTGATAGTAAAAAGGTAATAGGTAAAGTAGGTAAAGGTAGGTAGGTGATAGGGTTCACTAATGTTTCACCGAAATACGTTTGGCCGAATGAGTCGTTTGGCAACTGTTTCATTTCCTAACCCGCTTATATTTCTGTAACTGTAAATATTTCAGATTTAAAAAAAAATAGCTAACCTAACCTAACCTATAGTCTACACAACGGTACAAAAATAAATCCTGAAATATTCACAGTTACAGAAATATATGCGGGTTGGGAAATGAAACAGTTGCCAAACGACTCATTCGGCCAAATGTATTTCGGTCAAATGAACGGACCCCAGGTGATAGTAATTTACGACTTTTTTATTTTTATCAAACTAGAATGAAAAAGATTTATTCGATACAAACAGTCAAACAAAACTCAACAAAATACTGGCCTCAACAATCACGAAATGATTTCAACTCAGCGTTATCAGCGCTGCGTCGCTATTGGCAATCGCAATCGGCTTCAAAGTGGAATAATTGTTTTCATTTTGTATGCAGACTCGCCTTCGGACTGTCAAAATGAAAACGATTGCGATGGCGAGCGCGTTAGGAAATAAGCCATGTCTTCCGTTGGTACCAAAAAGAAGAAACTAAGGGGTTAAACCCCAGAAAAGGGGTGGTATGAGTTAACTGTGCTTGCCTGTGGCTTTGTAGCTCCCATATAGATGGACTGATTTGGACTCGGTGTTTTTTTAAAGAAGCAGCAAGGTTTCTTGTGTATCGGGTTTTTTTTTATCTATTTTAGTTAATAGTTATTGCAGTAATTATAGAGTGGCGGCAACCTTTTGGCAAAAAAAACTGTTGGTTTCGCTAGTTGCCTCCTGAGAATACAGCGGCGCCTCTCACGTCGTCAAAATATTTTGCTCTCGTAGGTATATAGATAAATAAATACGGGGACAATATTACAAAACTCTGTCCTAGTCCCAAACTAAGCTGTAGGGGTTCTATTATGAGTAGGTACTAGACAACGTGGTTTTGACGCTTTGTGCCAGAATCGAAAAACGCCAGATTCGCGGGACGCCAGATTCGCAGAACGCCAGATTTGCATAATGCCATATTTTCAGATTCGCAGTATACCAGATTCGCAGAATGCCAGATTCGCACGATGCCAGATTTCAGATTCGCAGAATGCCAGATTCGCATAGTACCAGATTCGTACAGTACCAGATTCGCAGAACGCCAGATTCGCAGAATGCCAGATTCGCACAAAAAACCGCCTTCAAAGGCCAACTGTGGTCTTCATCATCAGTTCCGCATCAGAAAATAATACTTTCTGAATGCAAATGCTGAAGTTGTAACTAAAAATACCCGTGTAAAGCCAGCACGGTGTAAGAGTGAAATAATCAATTTCCGTTGCCAGCTCTTACGCAATCATTGGTACAGGTACAGTAGTAATAAAATATACTTTTTCTCAAACATGAAATGATTCAACGCTCTAAAACGACTTGTTCCTGATAAAATAATAGGCAGTAATGTTGCTCGTTATGGATGGCCCCGTGACTTTGTCTGGCAACTGACATGATAATTAGATTTATATGGATCATTCCCGCCCTAACGCCGGTAAAGTGATCGTCAACTGATATGGCAAAATGATCCGATAACGGTTCTGTACCTTTTGAGGTATGGAACTCTAATTAATCTTACTCTCTCTATTACTATTATGTGAAAAATAAATCTGGCACTGTGCGAATCTGGCAATATATAGTGATATTTAGTTACCTACATCCGAACCTAAAATATCCTAGACTTCTAAAAATATTTGCCCTTAACGGAAGTCGAACCCAGACGCCTTACTCCCCAAAACATCCTTTTATTTTTTAATCTTACACTTTTATCAGTTCTCAGTTCTCACACAAAGTTTCGAGCTCAATCAAATCCATAAGTGATATGTCGTGTACGAATAAATACCGAAAATTTTCCCAATGCCTGATTCGCGGAATTTATTCCAATTTGACGCTGCATACGCTTGAAAAGGCGTGCCGCTGGGAGAATGATATATTGAACTCGCCGAAATTGGGATAGTTAAAATAACCTTCCATATTGCATTTCTCTGTTACTCGTTCGCTTACGCTCGTAACAGCGCTACAGGCTGATAAATACAACAACTGGTGGAATAAATATTGCTTCTACTAGACTGAGTCGCATCGCTTCGGTTATTTCGTTTATTTTATATATATAAAAACGTTCCTCTTGTCTTGAATCACTCTATCCATTGCTGAAAACTCCATTAAAATCCGTTGAGAAGTTTAAAAGACCTACGCGAACAGACAGGGGGAGCGACTAGTTTTATTAGCATAATTAAATATCACTTGAGAAAAGTAAATTGTAATAATAATATAATTAATATCTTTGTAGCTTTTGTAAGTCGAATGCTATTTAATATCTATGTATCAATGACAAACTCAGATACCTACTCGTTTCAAAAAACATCTAAAGTCAATGTAACAGTGACAGCACGGGGTGTATCATTTCTGTACGTTATCTGTGCTGGCTGGCACTGAACAGGAGGGTTATTTTGACGTAACTATGTAGTTGATTTTACGGCGAGCGTAAAGAACAGAGCTATAGCAGTTATATAGCTGTCCTTTTCTCTCAGCGTAAGCTGAAATGCGTAGTTATGTCATAATACAGGAGATATAAAAGGACGCTGATTGTGAAAGAATTGTTGGTAAAACAATAAACAGCTACAATTGTCAAGATTGATTGAGATTATTGTTTCACTGATATGGTAAGGGAGATATTTTACAGTTTTATACTATGTATGTAAAGAAAGATAAAGAATAAAGAATAAAATGTACTATGTTCATTTTTTTTAATTTAATCTCTAAAGGGTTTCATATCTAAATAGTGGATTAAAGTTTGTATGGGAGATACGACTGAAGTAAATTACATATGTTTTAAAATGTAGGCTCCTGGTACGAATGAAAGACATATAATTTTACCGTTTATGGAAATTCAACCCTTAAGGGAATAAAAAAGGGATTGAAAATTTGCACGGGATTTCCGTTGTTTCAAAGCTGCTGACACTATAAAATTATGCTTTCAAAAATCAAAACATTTCAATTTATTTTTGCTTATTTGTCATGAGATTCCGGTACAGTACGACACAAAAGAGTAGAAATTAAATAAAATGGAACTGTAAAAAATCCATACTAAATTGTTGCCATATTTAAGCATTTTACATCAAAAATGTGACGGTTACGTAGAAAGTGGCGCCCTTATTTAATTTGTACTATTTATTGTCGCACTATAGACCGGTTCTTTCATTTAAGGTATTTTCTATATAATTTCCCGATTTTTAGTTTTCGTAGTAACTTGCGAAAATGATAGCGTAATGGTATTTTAGCGCTATCCGACCATACCTGACACGATGTTGTAAAAAAAAAATAAAAAAAAATTCACCCTTACTTTACATGTACCGGAGAGGAACATTAATCTATGCATATCATAAGCCTAAGAAAATGCCGTTTACTAACGGTTTTATACCCAACACGGTAGCATTTCGATGGTGTTTTTTGTCATAGGTAGTTTGCTTGAATTTGATCGGTTGACGGGGGTTTGAATTTGGAAGCGACCGCGTGTGACAGCCGGCAGCTGTGTTTCTCCGAAATAGGGGACGTAAATTATTGTTCAATTTACCAAAACGTCATTGTGAATGATGAATGCTCGTTTACGAAATAAAGAATTAACTTTTAAAAGTGAATGCTGTAATTTTTTTCAAGTCGAGGCTGCAATAGATCGCTTTTCTTTCAGGGACATATTATATTTTCAAAGATGAAAAGTAAAATAATAATCGGCTTAGCAGTTTAGCTATGATACCTTAACGGATAAACAGACAGACACACTTATTTTCGTATTTATAATATTGGTATGGATACATACATAAACTCACGCCTTCGTTCCCAGAGACGAGTAGGCAGGGCTACAGAATTACCTACAACTCTAAAAACTTGTTGATAATTCTGCAACCACATTTTACACAATTATTTAGGCCAAGATGTGGCGTATTAGTTAGCGAGCCCATCGCCTAACAGGACTACAAGCCTTTATTCCCTTATTCGCCTCTTACGACATCCACGGGAAGACATGGAGTAGCACTATTCTAATATTGGTATGGATTATTTTGAGTAAATAGTGAAATACCGGTAGCATTTTTTTAAGTGTAGGTAACGGACCTAAAAAAATACAATAGTAATCATGAGTGAAGCATGCAGAATGGCTGTCCGTTTAAGTGTGTGCGTGCTTCGAGGGTTGCCATATAAATCGTCAATTTACCCATTCTAAGGCTCCTTAATAAGCCATTGAGGAGTTTGTAATACCACCTGTCTCCATCATCACAGAACTGGCTGCCACCCGTTTGGTTTGACCACGTCGACGTTACTATAGGCTACCAGCACAGGTCCCTACTGAGGTGAAACAGAACCGCAGTAAACCCATTCGCGGGGTGCTGCCCCCGACGTGTCCCAAGCAGGACAAATATGGTTTTACCCGGACGGAGAGGAAGAAGAACCCTGCCCCGAGGAACCTGTGCGGCACCGCGCCGACCGAACCGAACCACTTGCTATGGCCTTGCTACGCCTACGACGCAGTTGTACGTGTCCCGATCACATTACTCTACGGACGCGAAGGATCTTGAAGATTATGTACGAGTTAGGACCGCAGTCGCGTCTCAGTATATCTTTGAGAATATCATGTATGTACGCAAACACATACATGAGTTTAGGCATAACCGCGACGTTCATAATTTAAATACTAGAAATAGGGATAAGCTCGCACTTCCAGGTCACCGTCTCCGTAAGGTAGGCACTTCGTTTGCGGGGAACTGTATACGTTTTTACAACAAGATACCATCTGAAATCGTCAATATGCCGTTCAATAAATTTAAGTCTCACATCAAGCGCTGTTTATTGGGTAGGGCTTATTACACTGTAAATGACTTCATTGGTGACCAAGATGTATTTTAGTAGTGTCTAGGATATTTACAATATAAAATAGTCTCTAAGCAAATTTTGTATTCAAGCACTGACTCAGTCAGTCGACTGTGATTTACTAATTGTATTTTATCTTTTCTACTCTTGTGTGTACAAGAAGATTTTAAATGAGAACACACTGTGATGTTTCTCGCCGGACAGCTATTTCACACAATATTACTTTTGTTGTCCGGCAGCATGAGCATGTCATGCTCGCTCAAAGGTCTTTGCTTACGGCGGCGTCGTTGATCGGGTCGCCACTTTCCCGATCACATGGTTGAGAGAGGCGATGGCTGAGATACGCGTCATACTCGTGAACGGGTGCTGTTTGTGGGGTCCGGTCTGTTCACGTTTGCAAGGACTTGTTGTTCAATTTATTATCCAAGTTATATGGCTTTTGACGTAGAGACCTCGTTGTGTCGTTCTCATAGTCATTATTTTATTTTAAGGTTTATTGACCTTACATTTGTAATAATTTTATTTTTGCTTGTTTTAAGAATTTATTGTTTATTACTTTATTACCTTAATATTACTTAATGTAACTTACTTTTAAGTATAATTATGTTTTTATGATTGAAAAAATGACCTTCTGCTGGAGTTTCTTGCGGCGCTTCTTCTCCGCAATGATGGTCTTGTCCGAAGCGCTGGTAGATTCACTGTACATTTCCGACGTGTAAAAGAGCCCGCATGTGGCCAATTTACTGAATAAATATTTTGTATTTTGTATTTTGTATAGTTACTCCTATAGGGTCGAGTGGGTGGAATTGGATGAAACCCCACCACAAGGCTAATTTTAAGTCATTAGTGGTGAGAGTACCGACCAAAGTTCTGTCGACCTTTTTAAAGGAGGAATTCTGGCCGACGACGTTTCATAACATTTCGGCTATTTCGTGGCCGCCGGCTTTCGGAAATCGCGAAAGTAGTAGTAGTCGTGTTAATTTTATTTTATATATTGTTATGTATTGTCTGTAAGCTATTTGAAATAAGTTATTCTATTCTATTCTTAAACAGATTTCCAAAATTTGATAACACTGTTAGTTTCTTAGATTGTTTGTGAATTAGTGATAAATCAAGTAGGACTCGAAACAATACACGAATCATCATACCTTTGCACGTGGTAAGTGATACCGTGAGACTTTTTAAATTTACTCCGGTTATTTTGGCATTTTTTAACTACACAAGACGGCATTTTCTTCGGCGTAAAATTTTATGTCACTCGTGGTGTGGCTCGGCGCGTATTGGTGAGGGGTTGTCAGAGCTAGTGTATCTGTGTGACTTACGTGTGACTAAGTAGCCTGGGTATAACTGAGGGGGCTTCTAAACGAGCAACATTTTCACGGCAATGTGTGGCCGGCAACTATACGCATCTTGCTCTAACATACGAAGTAAGAGTAAGATAGCACTAGTTGCCGGCCACAAATTGCAGAAAAACATGGCCCGTTTAGAAGCCCCTGAACGCAATTGGCAACTTTGCATTGCATGCTTTATACCTTTTTAGTGCAACGTTACGCCCGTATTTTTTTTAGGTCTGTGGTGTAAGGTTCTATGTTTCGTTGTAACCACCTCTTTTTCCCGATTTAAATTACCAACAAATGGTATGTGGCATCCGTAGGGACTTCGTAGTATTCTTCCAAAGGCCCACTAAAGGCCTCTGCTAAAACATGTAGGTGGATGCGCGCCTGTGTGTCTATATTGGAAAATAGTATAAGCAGCGCTATCTGGCGCGGACGCGTGCGTCGGAGTTTCACCCGCAGGTGCACGGAGTGGGCATCCGCTCCGTGTGCCGCGCATGTTTAGTGGAGGCCCGAAAGCACAAAAAACGTCGACCGCGCGCCCGCATTCTGTTTGTTTTGTACTTTCATGTAAATGTTTAGTATAAGAAGGTTGTACACGGGCATTGAATACTCTTTAAGTTCTAATCCAGCAAGGCCATTGAATAATATTCATCAATAGAAACTTAAAAAACAAAAGTATTCTAAACAAAATCCAACGCGATAGAAGTTTTCCTTAAAAACAATGTACACAATTAGTGCATTCAAGTCTCACACTCCAGACATTCAACAATCAGAATTTAAATTTAAAAAAAATATACAAAAAAAGTGATTATTCTCAATCTCGCAACTCGCTTAGTCCGCGACAATTGTTTAGGTGACCCTAGTCCTGAGTAAAGAATCGAACAAACATGTACCCGTGTTGCACTCCCTGCTGCGGCCCCTGCCCCCCGGGCTGCGCTCACATCCCCTGCACCCCGTACAACCCGTGCTGCTACCGCAGATTCTAAGTGTCTAAGCAGTTCACTTATGCTGGGCTCTGCGCTGTGCCTATCTTCAATGGTTGGTGAACCAGCGTAGACGTAGAGCTGGCCTCTGTCGGCGCATGTCTCAGCTTTAGCAAGCGCTGCTGCAAGGAGCTCTGCAGGGGCGTGGAGGAACTGGTATGGCCAGTACCGGTTCCATGAGGATCTGTAACCGAATTGTTGTTGCCAAACCACATGTGCAGTCTTATTATTTAGGATTGTTTCATTTCAAAAAATAAACGTTAAACGTAAAATTTTGCATTTTTATTACCCTAGGGATCTTAAGGGGTACGGATTAGGGAATGCAAATAACCGGTTATAACCGGTTTTAACCGGTTATTACAAAAGCGGTTAATAGCCGGTTAAATTACCCGTTTTAATTCATACAATAAACGTTAGTAAAATTTTGCATTTTTCTTATCTTTTGGTTTGCCCCCCAACCCGGGGGTCTCCGGGGGTCTGTCCGGCTACGCTCCCCGGGGGTCTATCCGGCTACGCTCCCCGGGGGTCTGTCCGGCTACGCTCCCCGGGGGTCTGTCCGGCTACGCTCCCCGGGGGTCTGTCCGGCCACGCTCCCCGGGGGTCTGTCCGGCCACGCTCCCCGGGGGTCTGTCCGGCTACGCTCCCCGGGGGTCTGTCCGGCTACGCTACCCGGGGGTCTGTCCGGCTACGCTCCCCGGGGGTCTGTCCGGCTACGCTCCCCGGGGGTCTGTCCGGCTACGCTCCCCGGGGGTCTGTCCGGCTACGCTCCCCGGGGGTCTGTCCGGCTACGCTCCCCGGGGGTCTGTCCGGCTACGCTCCCCGGGGGTCTGTCCGGCTACGCTCCCCGGGGGTCTGTCCGGCTACGCTCCCCGGGGGTCTGTCCGGCTACGCTCCCCGGGGAGCTAGAGCTGGGTCCAGATTTGTGACAATTCGCCGAACCGAACACCGTGGCCGTGACAGAGCCGGGAGTTTGTACCGATAGTGTGGACGGAATTTGTTACATTCATTTGTTACACGATCAGTTATCCGTTCAATTCTCAGAACAAAATATCCGTACACCCAAACATTGTACGTACTGCCACAATGTGGTTGTGATACAATGTGGACGATGTTTTGGTTTTGTTACGGTCAAATGACACGGGGCACGGGCCGATCCATCCAAAGTGGGTCTTTTTCAAAGGATGTTCGGTACTATATATTCAATCCGCGGACAGATAGGCTTACTTCGGATTAAAATTTGACACATTTTGTATGGGCAAATGTCAAATTTTAACCCGAGGTAAGCCTTATCTATCCTCGGATTGAATATAGGAACCCGACATATATGGATCATTCCCGCCCTAACGCCGGTAAAGTGATCGTCAACTGATTTGGCAAAATGATCCGATAACGGTTCTGTACCTTTTGAGGGGTTTAGTATCATTTCGTCTAAAAAGCAACTCGTCTATAGGGCAACTCGTCTAAAACGCAGGTTGTCTAAATCGCGGCTCGTCTACATATCAACTCGCCTAAAAGCAACGGGTCTACATGATTTTTTCAGTAGCAGCTCGTCTAATCAGCTATTGGTCTATATAACGACTCGCCTAAGTCGACACTCGACAAAATCGCAACTCGTCAGCAAAAACTACACCGGAGAGGTGCAGCTCTGACTATGATGCCACTTCACACACCGAATTATTTTCAGATGTTCTAGACCCGTAAATCTTTGCCACAAAAATTATTTGCCATAAGAAGTCAAAACAGTGGTCGTTGATAAAATAATGCGTATTTTCTATTAAATGTTTGGCGAAATCTCACATTAGTTCAGAATGTCAGTCAGTCACAGAATAGTTCACATTAATTTTAGTTAGTTGGTACGGTACAGGTAATCAAAAATCAGTTGGATTATACATATAATTAGTGTATTCAAATTAAGTCGCAAATATTTACTGTTATAAATAAAACCATGTACCTCTTCAGCTTCTCCTTCGATCCAATATTAAATAGAACTAAATAATCAATCACTTATTTTATATACGTAAAATAAATATAAAAGTCTTCCCTGTGAAAAACAATAAATGTACCTCTTTAGCTTCTAAGTATTTTAATTATGAAGTGTATCCATATTTTAATTGTCTTTTAATCTCTGTAACATTTTGAAGGCACTCATAGCCAGAAATTTTACATTCTGCCAATTTTTTTGTTCCTTTTCGTACTTCCTATTGAAAATAATGTCATTCCGGGATTTGTTGTTGCCATTGAAAATATATTTTTTTAATTTCATATCCTGCAGTTTTGATTCCTTTCTCAGTCTTTCAAGGAATAGAATAAAAGTGGGCCTGGGTGGTATGCGTGAGTTAATTCGACGATGCCACGCTTCAACCGCATTCGTTGTGCGATGCATTTCATTTGCACAACTAATTATTGGTAAGTTTATCCACTGCCTGTTTACATATCTGTGAAATTTTCTCATCAAATTTGAATCCGTAGAAACCTGTAGTATGGTTAGCCATGCATCGCCAAGATGTTGTACGGGTAGTAATGGCAAATTCGCGGTCAGTCTGACCACCTGTCGCTGTTCGGATGTTGATGTAAAATTTAAATCGTCAGCTTTCTTCCAGATTGCTTTGTTAAAATGAAAGTAACATCCCGATAATAGTGAATCCGGAAACACGCTTTTAAAAGCAGTGTATTGGGCAGGTTCATAATCGCTCTTATAAGACCTTATTTCAACATGCAATTGCGATTTTATTATATTAAAGAGCCTTTCGTACGTCACTTTGCGTTTATCGGGGAGTAAAGCGTAAAGAACAGGCACAATATTAGTAGCTTCTTCACTGCTGCCCACATCGATGTGTATAGAAAAAAGATGGGCAAAAGGTTTGGGCACTCTTTTGAATGTACCGTCGCCATAAAAACTTTTGTCCGACTGTCTTTGCATGATTTTTAGGCCTTCTACTGAGGAAAATATCAACATTTTATTATTTTCACTACCATCGTCAGATACCAGAAATCCATTGCCCAATATTTCTGGCACTTTAACTTCATTTAAATTTTTCTAGTCTCCGTTTTTGACACGCCCAAAAAAGCTCTTCTCCGTCTGTATAACGTATCTTTTTTTGAATTGTAACACGGCAGCTGACGCACTGTACGTTCAGAACGATCATGAAAGGCTTCAACAATATTTTTTTCAAATATTTCTTTAACGGGGTCAAAACTCCTGCATACGTCTTTCTTGCACTTGTCAACAACAGTCTCAATTTCGTTTTTTGTGTAGCTCTTTCTACAACTATGCGACGATCTTGTTAAAACAGTGTTTCGCTCTTTATTGAGTTTCATTGATGCACTGCATTCAGTTCTATTGGCACAACGCCATAAGGATGAAGAATCCGTTGAGTTTATTTTGTTTAAATTATATCTATAACCGTTATGTAACAAACATGGGTATTTCCTTTGTGATTCTATAAAAACTAATTCAGAACGATGGTGCTTCGCACTGTTGCTTGGCTCTCCCTTATCCATTTTACAATGATCGATAATATAACATTTCCGCGAACATAATTATTGGCTGTACGACATTAGCTGTCACTACATACTTTTTATCAATAAGTGCCCTCTTTATAAGATACCAGTTAGTCATGAAAGAGATTTTATGCAAAATGTACGAGTATACAGGGTTGAAAAATAAGTCGGGCCGAAGTTCAAAAGTTAGAGGGGGAAACAGAATTTTTTGAACTTTCGAAGTAAAATATTTCGGCTAAAATATACACTTTATCAAACGGAATGGTTCAGGTTATTTGTAATGGTTAATTTAGACGAGTTGCGATTTTGTCGAGTGTCGACTTAGGCGAGTCGTTATATAGACCAATAGCTAATTAGACGAGCTGCTACTGAAAAAATCATGTAGACCAGTTGCTTTTAGGCGAGTTGATATGTAGACGAGCCGCGATTTAGACAACCTGCGTTTTAGACGAGTTGCCCTATAGACGAGTTGCTTTTTAGACGAAATGATACTAAACCTTTTGAGGTATGGAACTCTAATTAATCTTACTCTCTATTACTATTATGTGAAAAATAAAATCTGGCACTGTGCGAATCTGGCAATGGCGAATCTGGCATTCCGCGAATCTTTTTCTGTTTTTGACGCTTTGTGCCAGAATCGAAAAACGCCAGATTCGCGGAACGCCAGATTCGCAGAACGCCAGATTCGTATAATGCCAGATTTTCAGATTCGCAGTATACCAGATTCGCAGAATGCCAGATTCGCACGATGCCAGATTTCAGATTCGCAGAATGTCAGATTCGCATAGTACCAGATTCGCAGAACGCCAGATTCGCAGAATGCCAGATTCGCACATTGCCAGATTCGCACAGTGCCAGATTTATTTTTCACATAATAGTAATAGAGAGTAAGATTAATTAGAGTTCCATACCTCAAAAGGTACAGAACCGTTATCGGATAATTTTGCCAAATCAGTTGACGATCACTTTACCGGCGTTAGGGCGGGAATGATCCATATATGTCGGGTTCCTATATTCAATCCGAGGATAGATAAGGCTTACCTCGGGTTAAAATTTGACATTTGCCCATACAAAATGTGTCAAATTTTAATCCGAAGTAAGCCTATCTGTCCGCGGATTGAATATAGGAACCGGACGATAATGTATAATGATGTACGTTGGTGAATATATTTGAGTGATATGTGGTTGTATATATGCATATATTTGTAAAGCCGGGTACAGACTGGTGAAACGTAACATGCAATGTGTCATGCAATGAAAGAATTCACCGTACAAAGTGTGTTACCTTTCATGATACATTGCAGCAATGTGTACGGTGAATTCGGTGAAATTCATGACACATTGCATGTTACGTTTCACCAGTCTGTACCCGGCTTAACAATTAGTCTCAAGGTTTGGAAAAATTCAAAACCTCCTGGGAGCTACAACCCGTGTAAAGCCAGCACGGTGTAAGAGTGAAATAATCAATTTCCGTTGCCAGCTCTTACGCAATCATTGGTACAGGTACAGTAGTGATAAAATATACTTTTTCTCAAACATGCTTGGAAAAAACGGTTTTCCGATTGTAACACAAGGACGGAAAGAGCCTCATTTTACTCCTAGGAGTAAAAAAACCATATGAAAACACTTTCCGTCCATGTCCATATATTTCTTAAAAATGCTGTCAATATGCATACAAAATCAAAAGGACCAAGACAAAAATTCCAAACAGCCAAGGTAACTGCTCGCTTTTTTAGCACAGTGCGTGTGTTTCTTTTTGAATTTGCATTCCAATGTCTATGGTTAGTATTTAAAAACAATTGACAGTCGGTAACATTCGTTCATTCTGCATAATATAATTGTGAAACCGAATATTTAACTATTTGTTGTGTGAAATACTTACTATAAAAAATGAGCTCAAGTGACGAAAGCGACGAAATAGGTACCACACCGCCTATATTAAAATCTGAAGCTGCCTCGGTTAGGCAAAACCTGCTTCCCGCTAAATCTAAGGAAATTAAATTACTTGATTTTTAGAAATGTATTTGTATTATTTCCTCACATGTTTGAGAAAAGCATTATGTATGCCTCGGCGGAAACGAGGATTTCCTGACTCGTATTTTAGCAGGCCTCGCTGTTGCTCGGCCTGCTAACCACCTCGTCAGGGAAACCCTTACTTTCCGCGCCTAGGCAACAATGTACTATTTCTCAATAATGAAATGATTCAACGGGTTAGGCTCGTAAAACACACTTTCCCGAAATGTGCACTTTCTGCAGAGGTGCACTTTCCGCAAAATGTACACTCCCAAAATGTACACTTTCCCAATTTGGAAACTTTCCCGAAATGTGCACTTTTTCAAACAGTGCACTTTTCCAAAACGCACGCTTTCCCGAAATGTACACTTTCCCATGTAGGGCACTTTCTCAAAAGGAACACGTTTATTATTTAGTCACTTTCTTCACACACGCACGCACACACACACACACACACGCACACACAAAAATGCACACACGCACACACGCTTCACACTTTTTTTTTTATCTGCGCATTTTTGTCTTAAATTAAATCTCATTTAAATCGATTGTGCAGCGGAACCTTAAATTTTGATGGCAATGTTCACTGTTCACTTTAAGGCTAGGCGCGCACTAGGCAGCCTGGCTGCGCAGCCAGGTTGCGGGCAGCCAGTAAAACATATGACGTTGTATGGGAGCCCGCGCACTAGGCAGCCACGAAACTACGCGCCTGTTCATCGAATCATACCCTACCCTACCCTACGCATAGATACTGCCAGTATCTATGCGTAGCCTACAGCCTCAGTGCTCTCAAAGCTAGTGTTTCTCTGTTTGGTGCGCCGAGCCGAATTATTGCAGATCAAGGTAGATGCTTTGCGAGTAGGGATTTTAAGGATTACTGTGACTCTGTCAACATAAAGCTTCATCTTATTGCAACAGGTAGCTCTCGGGCAAACGGCCAGGTAGAGCGTGTCATGAGCACTTTGAAAAACATGCTCACGGCTGTAGAGACCAGTAATCGGTCGTGGCAGGATGCTCTGCCTGACGTTCAACTTGCTTTAAACTGTTCTCAAAACAGAGTGACTAAGTCAAGTCCATTAGAACTCCTTATTGGTAAAGTTGCTAGGCCCCTAGAGATCATGTTAGCTGACGATACCGAGCCTGAAGTAAACTTAGAACAAGTTAGGAGTTTAGCAGTAGAGAATATAGAAAAGGGTGCGACCTACGACAAGACTCGATTTGACAGCTCAAAGGCGACAGTGACCCCTTTTTCTATTGGCGACTTTGTGCTGTTACAGAACGAAGAGAGGAACCAGACCAAGCTAGACCCAAAATATAGAGGACCTTTCAGAGTTGTTGAGGTATTAGAAGGAGACCGTTACATGCTCAAAGCTTTGAATTCTAACCGGACTTACAAATACGCGCATGACAGACTTAGGAGTATGCCTGACCGAGCTGATGACGTTGACATGGAAATAACCGATAGTGACTGATTAAACTGATTAGTAGAGTAGTAGTAGATTTTAGTTTCGTTAAACAATACTCATCGCCTGTAGAGCTTGCTGCGATTATACATTAACCGTAAAGATAATTTGTAGTTGGATAAAGATTTGATGTTCGAGGGTAACCGGATGGAGGTTACTGTGTATGTGGTTGCACCGGTTGGTGGTGACTGGTGGCATTCGGATGGAGAATGTCATGTGTGTTGTGGTGGCATTCGGATGGAGAATGTCATGTCATGTGCGTTGCAGTGACATTCGGATGGAGAATGTCACGCGATGTTGATCACGACCGGATGGAGGTCGCTGTAGTGTTTAAATTATTGGAGGAAATCACGAATGTAAACATAGCTTTTAATTGTTTTGAGCCTTTTTATTTTGAATGTAACTTGATTGAATGCTGTTACGATTTGAGTATTGTTTGACGATTAAATCCTTTCATTCTCGTATGATTTCTGACTGTAGTGGCCAGGTTGGCCGAGAGAGCATTTTACTTTGCGGAACTATTTCTTTTCTTGCAGGTATACCACACGAGGACGTGTGAAATGTCATGATGGCCGTGTCGTAGCGTGCGCAGCTACATCTATTAGAAATGACTAGAACTACGAAATGTCAAAGCAGGATGCTTGGTGTACTCGTCGTGGAGGTTGGCAACACTGTTTTATAAACTGTGTAACGTTTGAAGGTAGCACTTCCGCTGGGTCGGTTAGGTTGGCCGTCTGGCGGAAACGGTTGGTACACCCGACATTTGATCAGACTTCCGGGGGCGGCTAAACGGCATTAAAAAATTGGGAAGCCATAGTTAACAGCGTTAGGTGGGTGAATGCGCAGTCTGATGAGTACAGGTTGGAGTGTGGGGTGAGACAAGGGGGATTGAGCTCACCTACACTGTTTAACCTGTACGTGAACGAACTAATCGAGGTGCTCAGCAGCATTCACGTCGGGTGTCACGTGGGCGGTGTATGTGTGAATAACATAAGTTATGCTGATGACATGGTGCTGCTGAGGATTCCGGTTCATTACAGCCAAATATCATAATGCCCTTTTACATATTTTACTAAATATCAAATTGTCTTAGTTCCAAAATGCCTTAATTCCCAAATTGACTAATTTTCAATACAATAAAATGTCATAATAACATTTACGCATTACATCCGATATCCAAATTGTATAGTTGGTAAAATGAACAATAACTTCAAATACCGAATTATTATTAAGACTGAAAGTGAAAATGCATTAGTTTCAAAACTACCAAAATTCAAAAATGCCTTTTGTTGACAGGCCCAAAGACCAAAATGACACTGTCTCATAATACCTAAAATTTTAACCACGCAGTATTTTTAGTACATCATCATCAGCACTCGAACCTCCAAGCAGTCTTACTAATGAATTCTCGATTGTACAGAATAAAAATAGTAAAAAGATGAAAATTGGGATGCCGTTGATAATTAATTTAATGAGGGTTTCCGCGCATCAGTTTTTTCACTAGATGGCGCCTCTGGGAAGTAAGGTCCTTTTGACAGTGGATGTTAAAATATATGCCTAGAAGAAGACCAAACTAGTGACAATTTACTTTTTCACTTGATTATATATACACATTTCAAATAAATAGGTTCAATTTATATTTTTTACGTATTATCAACTCTCAAAAAGACCTTACTTCCCAGAGGCGCCATCTAGTGAAAAAACTAATGCGCGGAAACCCTCATTACTCATTGGTTAAAAACTGTAAACTTCAACATAATTTTAAATATTATCCATATTGAGTTTTAGACATTTTGGGAAATGGTATATTTGAAAATTCATCAAAACATGATCAAGTCAAGTTTTAGACATTTTGGGAAATGGTAGAATTGGAAATTTATCAAAACGAGATAGAGTCTAAATGAATTATAGTCATATTAAGAATACGGTAATTTAAGAAGTAGGCGTAAGTCATTTCGATCTTTAGACATTATGAGAATAATCTGTTTTGACATTTTGATATTCTAGGAACACGTTATTATGATATTTGGCTGTAACGAACCGGAATCCTGCTGAGCGCGTCGGTCTGTGGAATGCGTCGGTTGCTCAAAGTGTGTGAGACCTACGCACTTAACCATAGTCTTAAATATAATGAGAAAAAGAGCCAGTATATGGTCTTTGAGATCCATCGCAACAAAACGTCGGAGGTCCCTGCAATTTACCTTAATGGCAGCCCAATAGACAGAGTCGACCATTACAAATATCTAGGTCATGTGGTGGCGGTCGATCTCAAGGACGACAGGCACATCGAACGGGAGCGGAGGGCCCTATCGGTGCGGGCGAATATGATAGCTCTTAGGTTTACAGGGTGATCCAGGGAGGTCAAGGTTACCCTGTGTAGAGCTTTGTGTACGTCACTGTATACCTGTAGCCTCTGGGTGCATTATTCGCAACGGGCCTATAGGGCCCTTCGAGTCCAATATAATAACGCGTTCCGGGTGATAGTGGGACTGCCTCGTTTCTGTAGCGCTTCCGGGATTTTTGCGGAGGCTCGCGTTGAATGTTTTATGCAACCATGCGTGGGCGCGCTGCATCCCTGGTCCGCCGGGTGCGGGACAGTCCCAATACCATTCTAAGAATGATAGATGATAGGCCTGACTGTGCTATTATGTCACACTGTGAGGGATTGCATGCTCCCACCAGCGTTATTAAATGGTAATATAATGCTTACCTCTGCGTGCCTCTTAAATAATCTTAATAATGTTTATGTGTCTTGTTACATGAAATAAATGATTTGATTTGATTTGATTTGATAGTGGTGGAACGTCAGCCATCTTCCACGACGAATTCACCGACATTTCTTAATCGACTTTCATCCGGGTTGTTAACTACTTCTTATTACATTTGATTGTGATTGATTAATAAAAGTGTGCGCTATACGAGTAACGTGTTATTTTGGAGTTTCTCCAGCCATCCGACATGGAGAGGCCTCATGAATCTGGCCTAGCTGACGACCCTCCGTTATATAAGTGTATCAACGTTTTTGACACCCCCAACCAAAGGAATGAAAAGGGGTAAAACTGAGTGACTGATCGTTCGACGCATAGCCTAAACCACTGGACCTAAGTAGTACGATTTTGTTTGGCTTCTGCCACCAGTGTGAAAACATGGGACTGGCTTTGTACATTCTGTTTTGTTAGTCTTTGTCCAGATTTCAAGATATTCAAGGCGTATTATTTCTACGGCTGTTATTTAATATTTCGGTGGTTATTAGGATCACTTGGAAAAATTCACGTGGTCGGTTATTTAATTTTAAAATGTCAGTTCAAACAATACTTAAAAAGGAGTCTGTCACGCTTTCACAGATAAACCGTTTAACCGAATTATATTAAATTTATACTTTATATCTCGAAAATCATACCCTAAGGTTGCATTCGCCCAAACTGGAATAAGGTCTTATACTTATAAGTAAGACTCATATACATCTCATATAATATAATATCGAACTATGATGGACATTAAGAGTAACCAATCTATCATGGGTGGTTCTTTTAGATGGCGAATTTAGACAGATTCTCATCTACCGGTGATAACACTGATAACTAGGGGCACACCGGCGGATAAAATAAATGCGCGTCGGCATCTACGATATGTAAAAAATGTATCTGACTACAAATATACCAGCAACTACACAATTATACACAGTCGGGGCAATATGCGGCAGCTGGCTAGAGATAGTAACGGTACGATTACAATAAACCGCGAATTCTGTAATAACACACACAAAACACAAATTATCTAAAAAATAACGTTAACCTCGGTCTACAAAACAATGTAAAGAATGGAGAATGGTTGTGTGAGAGAGCAATATTAGCATCGAACAAATAAAAACAAAAAACCCGACTGCAGTAAAAAAAAACAACTGAAAAGCGAGAAACAAGCTATATAATCGATAGGTAAATACTTATAATGTACCATGCAATGATTTTTTGTTTGATACCTCGTTAACAAGTAATGCAATTTATACCAATATACATACAACTTGAATAGTGAAAAAGGTTTTCCAGGCGGGGACAAGCTATAAATCCAAATGTTTTTTGTTTCAAGAAAATACTTACATTTTATAATTCATTGCTTGTCCCCGCCTGCAATACCTTTTTCACTATTCAAGTTGTATGTATATTGGTATAAATTGCATTACTTGTTAACGAGGTATCAAACAAAAAATCATTGCATGGTACATTATAAGTATTTACCTATCGATTATATAGCTTGTTTCTCGCTTTTCAGTTGTTTTTTTTTACTGCAGTCGGGTTTTTTGTTTTTATTTAAATAATTTAGTTTATTTCACATTTTTTAGTTTTTATTAATAAAATAGTGGTTTTATTAATATAACCAAACGTTAAATGAGCTCTGGAGCTCGATTTTTTAATGTCACGAAGCTATAAGTAACAAATTACAAGCGGAACTCTCCTTTTAGCAAAAGAAGCATCGTGCATTCAAAAATCGATCCCCAGTAGTAACGTAAGATTAGTTAATTTGGTTAGATGGAGGCCGATCAACAGATTGTAGATACCTACTTAGACTGAGAAATTGAAGTAGGTATAAATCAACTAAACTTCTCTTAATATCTAACAATTTAGTTCCTCAACGGTCAGTACGTCATACGTGTACCTGGGTACTAGACTAAGCACCTACATTGAGGTTACCTATTCCGTGTATCTTTACTTAAATAAACTGTCCATGCGTAGGCAGGATGGCGCATTAGGTAGGTATTAGCCAGCAATTTATACTATAACATCAATGTGCATTAATCAAGTATGTAGTAGGTATTCGTGAATTATTAATTATTACACTACTTTCTTAATGGTTTATACTGTAGGCGTTTACAGCTCAACAAGAAATTTATATTTATTACTTAACATTTAACGTCCTTTTCGATTTCCCTGTCTAAATGGTAGAATCAAAGTATTATAATGTATATATATTTGGAATGGGCTATTTACTAGCTTTCATTTGAGACCCATATTGCTATAATAAACATTTTTTTTTTTTAAAACCCCCTCTTTTTTTTTGCAGACGCCATTTTGAAATATTATATACCCTATGTCACTTCAGCAATTAAGACAAATCGAATGACACCTAGAATGTTAAAATCGGTCAAGCCGTTTAGGCTGCACAGCGTGCCCAGAAATAGACATACATACATACATACATACATACATACATACATACATACGCTCGAAAAACATAACCCTCCTTCTGACGCAGTCGGGTAAAAAGGAATTTTTCAGGTGGATAAATGAAAAAAAATGTCTCGTAAGAAAGCCATGTTGTGGAGTATCTCTCTGTAGACAATGCCAAAGATACCGAACAAGTCACGTCAAAATCAAATCAAATCAAAATCAAAAATCTTTATTTGTAAACATAGGTTATAGTTAAAAGATGTTGTGTACAGTTTGGTGCACTATGTCTCGCCATAAGGCATACAAATAGCTAGCTAGCATGAAATTAAACTAAACATTCCGCCGAATCCGACTCTTAACTATACTCTTTGGATCTATAGGGAGTGCCCTCCCATAAGTTCATGCTTAAAGTTGGGGTCCCGGTACTCCTGAAGCGTAATCTTGATTATGTAAAGGAACGTGGTTGGAAATTACGCACCTACCTAGGTCGGAATACCGTAAGGGCAATAGAGGGGAATTCCTAAAGGAGAAAAAACGTTTTAGGTCATTCCTATAATTTCATCAGATTTACCATTTAACTTTATTTAACAGTTCCCTCTATAGAAAAGTTCAATATGCACTCGACCAAAATGTATGAAGCAGCTGATTTTTTAAATCGTGATTTCAGAGTTAGTCCCATAGTGAAAGTTGTTCGTATTCGTGGGTAGAACACGGAGGTGATCATTTGTACTACTTACTTAGATTTCACCCTGTATTTTTCCCATGGGTATCTGTAAGTAGCAGCGAAATCTTCATGTTTTAGCGAAAGATGGCAAAACAAAAAATATTGTAAACTAAAATGTATTAACCTAAATGTTATCCAATTCAATTTCTGTTTAATAGATCATTCTGGCCAAGAAGGACATCAAATTATAAAATTACCTAAAAGATTTTTTTAAACTGAGATAAATGAGTTCTACGCGGACAAAGTCACGGGCCAAAACTAGTTAAATATATTTTCAATTATCCATTTTAATGTTTTATTTTAATTTTAATTCAACGATTAAGTTATCGTCTACCATTCACCGTCAATTGCTTTCAAAATCTTAATTTATTGGAGCTCTATTAATTGCGTTTATTTTTGGACCTTACGCAGCGCACACTATTCGGTATCGTAACAGCGTCGCCTCGCCTCGGAATAAACTAGTGAATTGTTTGTGCTGCAGTCCCCGCACAACAGCCGAGCGCGCTCGCGCCGCCGTGCGCGCCGTGCGCCATCGGTGCGGGGATGGCCTTTGCCTCTCCCGCTGTTTTGATATCAAACTATCCGACATCGATTCCGGTTCATTACAGCCTGTCCATTATCATAATGCCCTTTTACATTTTTACTAAATCTCAAATTGTCTTAATTCCAAAATGCCTTAATTCCCCAATTGACTAATTTTGAATACAATAAAATGTCATAATAACATTTACACATTACATCCGATATTCAAATTGTATAGTGGGTAAAATGAACAATAACTTTAAATACCGAATCATTATTAAGACTGAACGTGAAAATGAATTAGTTTCAAAATTACCAAAATTCAAAAATGCCTTTTGTTGACAGGCCCAAAGACCAAAATGACGCTGTCTGATAATCAGTGGGCGGCTGACGGATGCAAAATAGGGACGTAAACAGAACATGGATAAGACTTTTATTAAATTTCGAGAAATATTTATGAATACAAAATTATGCAGTTTTTATCTTTATCATACATTATTAGTAAATACATAATAAGCTATCCTCTATTGTACGTAGATTGTATACTAAGAAGATACTGGCCACTTATTATTTTATCACCTCTTGAGACTGTTTTTTTTTTTTTTTTTAATTTATTAAGGAAAACAGACAGCCATGTACAAAGTAATATATACAAATATTGATAAGAATAAGGCCTAAAGTTCCATATATTGCTAGGTTACAAAATTAAGTTGTTATACTAACATAGAAACAAAACAACCAAAACTAATTATAAAATTAGAATTTACGAACGGTGGGTACTAATAATCTAAAAAAGAAGTTGCCGAATCTTAATTTTAAACATAGATGAACTATTCGCAAAGATGTCAATATCATTAAGCGAATCATTGAACGCCTTACACGAGCGCCTTAGAAACGAATTTTGTGCATAATTAGTGCCGCAAGGGGAAATATGAAAGGTAGGTTTCAGTGGCGAAGCGTCACGTAAATAAATAGGCAAGCCGGAGCAAAAAAAAGGTGTATCGCGTGTGTGCTTGTTTGCCCCTTCCGTGACATAAAAAAAACATACCTTAAAAAATGAATGTCGTCTTTCTAGTTCTCAAAAAGCAGTGCTGAAGTGTCGCGTGCGTTAAAAGTGCGCGGAAAGGCAATTCTTGCTTTCCAAGTAGTAGATACGACCGTATCAATTAAACATACATACATACATACCTTCACGCCTGTAATCCCAGAGTGGGGTAGGCAGAGCTACAGAATTACCTACATCTTTAAAAAGTTGTTGATAATTCAGTAATCAATTAAACGTTTCAATAAATTTCGATTACGTTCCACTTTACGATTGTGGGCCTCAAAATTATTACCAAAAAAAGTTTAAATTCTACTGTTACCAAACTCGTGTAATAATATACAACTCCGTATATGATTCTCGCTTTGAGCATGTTTTCTAGCTGAATTATAGAATATAAAATATAGAAAATAGAATAAGTTTTTTTTTCTTGCCTTTTTCGTGCTTATTATGATTGAATCTTAGAAAAAATACAAATTAATTTCCCTATTTCTGGGCGGTTTGCCCTTCGGGAATATATAAAAACTAACCTAACAACCTATTTTTTTTACATACTTACTTTAATTCAAACCGTAATGTTTCAGTAATAATTGATTTTAGAGAAAAGTTTGTTCAACCCAATCCAAACAGAAAAACATTCACAGAACACTAAGCAAGCTAAATTTCACTAGTTGAGTCTCATAAAACACAATAAGTTAAGTAATAACACAAATTAAACTATAAATCAAAACAAAACACCGCGTATTTTAGCGCGAGGACGCGAAGCGAAAGTAATGGCGTAATGAAAAAAGTAGTTGAAGGTCGTGAGGACAGGGGGGAGAGAGACGGTTGTTGAGTGTCCTTGGGAAAAGAAAGTTAACGCATGCACTTTAAGTTCAAAATTGGATGCAATAAGCCGTAGTTCGCCGGCCGGACTTGCGTGCTTCTCCCACCCGTTTATACTTTGTGGCTCACACTGCTCACACAGGTGCCGCTGTGTCTGTGTGCGAGTTTAAAGCGAATGTAGCGCTATAATTTTATACCATTTGGTTTGAATGTGTTAGTGAGGTCCGGCGCCGAGTCACCGGCTTGTATGGCGGTTTTAATTGTGGGTGTAAGTTCGAGCGCGCGTAGTGGAAGGTAACTGAGCATGTGTGCGTGTATACGAAAATATTGTTCTTGTTTCTTTCTAGTAATATAGGTTAGTGAATGGGTGCGAGCGAGTGATAGATTTCGGCTTGGTAAATAAATAAATTTGAATTGCGGCGTTAGTGCGTGTTCATTCATCGTATTATGAAGCAAGGTAAAGCTATAGTACACCGGGTTACTTTCGGTTTTACGTTTTGTTGTTTGTATACCTAGTAGGTACCTACTCTATGCATAGGATTTTTTAGGGAAGCCACTGGGAATCGGGTTGTATGGACGCTTCGCTACTGGTAGGTTTAGAACGTGAGCGGAAACGAGAAGCTTTGAAGGATATGCTGTCTAATAGCACGCTTGAGTCAATATAATTTCTAATAATTTTAAACAAAAATATAGTATCTAGATAAATGATGAGCGTTTATGTCTATTACGTCAATTAAATTTGCTTAGTTTTCAATATTCATATTTAAGATGGCAAAGGAAACCACAATTCGTAAGTGGATAATTGATAGACGTAATCTAATTTACGATACTTCTAAAGGCTCGATCTTTTGTACAAAATGTCAAGTAAGTTTATTTGCGAAACGAAAAAGCGTGATTGATAGACATGTTAAATCTAATACACATCGCCGTCAAGAATTTTGCACGAAACAGAATCAAGAAGATTTTAATATTGATTTGATAAACTTTTTAGTTTTATGCAATATTCCGTGGAAACGTGTTAACAATGCCTACAACAATACAATTATATAACTATTTTACAATTTCGTTCTTTTTATTAAACCCCTTGCAGTCATATCCATATTACGTATAACGTTCGACATTATTTTGACGTAATTTGCATCCGTCAGCCGCCCATTGCTGATAATACCAATTTTTTTAACCACACAGTATTTTTAGTGTTATTTATTTATAAATGTAAATAATTAGTTCAGTTTATCACAATTGGTTTAGCAATTTATAACTACTATGCTTTAGTAAACGATCAAACTAAAACTGTCCTTATGAGCAGGGGTGTGACTCGCTCAAGAAGCAAAGGTGAGCGAATGTCCGAACGCTCGGACATCCACTCCTGCGTTCGCTCACCTTAGCTTTTCAGAGAATAACACCCCAGGAGCCTATAGGTACCACAAAACTTTACAAGCGTAAAATTTCAACAAATTTATCAAGTTTGACTATGGAAAAACTACAATTATATAATTGTACACTTGTAAACTTTTGTGGTATAACGTTGTTGTGTCTAGTTAATTTGAGTTTTAGACGATTTGGGTAATTGAAAATTCATCAAAACATGATCAAGTCAAGTTTTAGACATTTTGGGAAATGGTAGAATTGAAAATTTATCAGAACGAGATAGAGTCTAAATGAATTATAGTCATATTAAGAATACGGTAATTTAAGAAGTAGGCGTAAGTCATTTCGATCTTTAGACATTATGAGAATAATCTGTTTTGAAATTTTGATATTCTAGAAACACGTTATTATGATATTTGGCTGTAACGAACCGGAATCCCGACATCGACGATCATCGACGTGGACCGTTAGCCGTCAACGCCGCCGCCTCGCTGTAAGCGCGCCCTCCGTACCCGCGCTGACATCCGGATCGGATCGGATGATCCGCTTCCGTTACGGGCATCCGTATGTTTGACACCAGGTTGACGGCGAGCCGATGGGTGAGGCGGCGGCGGCGGTGCCGAGCGGTTGTGTGCGTGATGTCTGCGACAACCATAAACTCACTTGCATACGTGCAAACTTATTGATCATATCATAATCTTTGACGTGTATATGTATAAATGTATGCATCCGGTGTGGTCCGGCCTTAATTCTGATCAGCCTTTTCAACTTACTGACCCAATTTAAAACATCAAAATGTCACTGGCCGTCTATTGATTCTGAATTCAAATCTCAGTCCCAAATCTTCGGCCATTCGCTATTCCGTGTTTGCAAATCGTTCGAGTAGCTACTCTTAGAAAAATTTCAGTGTTTTGTACAATTTGTATTAGGAAAACTAAGCAATTGAGTCACTAGAGTTGTTATTATGCCGGTATACTACGGAGGGTTCGTGGGAGGCCCGCACGGCGGAGGATACTGTCCGTACTCGAGTGGGTGTTGCCCCACCACGGGAGGCTGCGGCCAGTGCTACGGTTGTGGCCCGGGTTGCAGGCCTTGTTAGCAACAGTGATATTGGGGTCAGTTGAAAGCTTTGCCATGGCCCCCTGCCCCCACCCTAAACGACAGGACATCTGCGAGATTCTTCATGAAAATACAACACCAGCCCCAAATTCAACAACTGTCAATCTGTCACTTCACTTCTTCACTTCACTTTTTGTTGCAGCCCTGCGAAGAGTGCTGTATGTTGGAGAACGTTCATTTCCTGGTGTCGTTTGTGGTGCTTTCCGCGATGGCCAGCATCTCTGTGTTGGGGTTCCTTTCAGGGACATCCTGGGATCAGCTTTCGTGATACTCTATTGGTGGGTTATAATAAAGTGTTCAGTTCACGAATTGGTTTTGATTTCGATTAACCGTTTGAACTTCTAATGATGAAAATTGTGATCTTTAAAAACCCTCTATACAGCATAAGTAATTCCAAGGGGACTAGCTCATTATTTCACGCTGTATAATGGGTTTTTCAAGATCACAAGACATTTTTTTTGTTAAAAGTTCTATTATATTTGTACAGTCGCCATCAGATATATGGTAGCGGTCAAGGTACTCAAATATTTCGGAGCAGCATTAAATTTCAATATATTAATTACGCTAGATAAGGTCTATAATATCGGCCCATATAATTCGTCATAAATTTAGGAGCAGCGACTTTTCAATAAATTCGTAACATACAATTAGGTAAAGATATCGGAACTTACAGAAGTCATAAATATCGAAGCAGCCAGGATGATCATAAAGATCGGAACATTTATGGAAAATATACCTTAAGTCTGTGTCACATAGTTCAAAATACTTTACGATGGACCCATTAAAATAAGGTTTCAGACACGCATGATTAATATTATGTTGTCAACAATTTGAATTAAGAACAGAGTGGTTTATTGTGACATGTTCCGCTAATTTGGTCTATGAGTGTAGTAACGAATTCAAATATGAACTATGTGACACAGACTTAAGGTATATTTTCCATAAATGTTCCGATCTTTATGATCATCATGGCTGCTTTGATATTTTTGACTTCTGTAAGTTCCGATATCTTTACCTAATTGTATGTTACGAATTTATTGAAAAGTCACTGCTCCTAAATTTATGACGAATTATATGGGCCGATATTATAGACCTTATCTAGCGTAATTAATATATTGAAATTTAATGCTGTTCTGAAATATTTGAGTACCTTGACCGCTACCATATATCTGATGGCGACTGTATGATTGACTACAACATAATGGAGGAGCACCTTACTAAGAGAATCGTACTAGCGAAGAAATGCGAGATTTTTACTGCGCAACATGTCAATTATAAAGTACGTGAAACGTGGCAAATCCTCAGGACCCTAGGTTCGCTTAGATTCGCTTTATGGCGGTTAGTTCCCGATTCGCCGGATTCTTGTTTCGTCGGATTCTTGTTTCGCCGGATTCTTGAGGGAAGAGTTCTGACTGGCGCATATTGTGTATAATATAAGAAATTCCGGCGAAACGGGAATCCGACGAAACAAGAATCCGGCGAATCGGGAACTAACCTTTATAGCAGATTCGTTTTAGGGCAGATCCGTTTTAGGGCAGATTCGTTTTAGGGCAGATTAGCTTTAGGGCAGATTAGCTTTAGGGCAGATTAGCTTTAGGAGGGGCTGACTCGTGGTCACACCAGGTTGTCACACCACTGCTATTCAATAATTTTTATTTTTATTCCGCAGACATGTACCTACTTGGGTAGGTTAGGTTCGTTAGGTATCTTTAGATGCCCGAAGGGAGAATCGCTCAGAAATAGGAGCCCTGCCACAGACAGGCCGTCGAATAAGTCGTGTGATAACAGGGTGTGACCACGAGCTGCACCCTCTTTAGGACAGATTCGCTCTAAGGCAGACATTATTCATTTTCAATGGCAGTACGTATTACTCGGGATCCTTTCGTTTCGTCAAAAAGTTTTTGCCAAACTGATTAATTTCCCAAACATATAATTTGACCCATGTCAGACCCACCATACCCCTAGCTATACCCCTGGGGGTAGGGTGGGACTGAACGATACCACCGTAGTGCTGTGCACTATAATATGCTTTCAGGTTTTAATGTTTTAAAATCCAATTTAACAAAGTCGACGGAGCTCCGCTCCCGCGGAGCTCCTATACCTGAGTGTTTTGGCACTTCGGGCCGGCTGAAAATCTAACATAACCTAAACCTAACTCATATCCAGCACTTCTACGGTGGTATGGTTCAGTCCCACCCTACCCCCAGGGGTATGGTGGGTCTGCACCCATTTGACCAAACTGCTGTTTTTCCGAAACTATTTCCGGATTTATTTCAGGACCTTCGTGTAGATCGGACCTTATTGCGGTCAAAATTTGCGATCGCAAACTTTTGAAAAATAGTCAAAATTCATCCGAGAAGGCCCGTTGACCCGTTGCTCCCGTCACGAACCCTCCCGGAACCCTGCTTGAAGCTGACATCCGTAGGTGGAATATTATATTCTTGAGCTGTCAGTCGTATTTTGTATTCTGTGATATCATTAGTATAGCGCAGCAGGCTGCGCGGCGAGTTCTCGTTACTTAGTTCTGGTTACTTAGTTCCGCCCGCTGTCTTAATTCGAGCTGCCGCGCGGGTATATTTATTTATTCTACACGTCTAAAATAAATGATATAAATGAGGGCTTTGTTTTTGAAATTAGCATAAATAGGGCTTTTCAACCGTATTTTTTGTAAATATGATGTTGTACCTACATACAAAAGAAAATATTGTGTTGAAACAAAAAAGATATGCTGGATGTTGTGAAACTTCTTACGAGTATTATATCCTAAATGAAAGCTACATCTATGTTTTATCAGAAAATTACATCATACTTGCGAAGATATGTAAACTGAACCTTCTGACGGTTGGTGACCACTTCTCGTTTCGTCCACTTCTGGTAATGACCACCTCGCAGTTTGACCACTTCTGGTTCTGGCCACTTCTGAAAATGACCACTTCTTGATTTGACTACTTCTTGATTTTACCACTTCTTTTTTAGACAAATTCTTGTTTTGACCACTTCTGCATTTGACCACTTCTTGATTTGACCAGTCTTTGTACAGTAAGTAAACAAAAAAATGGGTAAGTAATACGAGATATAAGAACTTATCATGTAACAGTCAAAATATATATGCTCACTTTGTATAAACCTGTTTAGTATAACTTTGACTGGAAATAATAAACGAAAGATATAATTTAGAAATTACTATTTCCATAAAGTATAACGTTATTAAATTAACATAATATAATATCAATCAATATAAATAACAATATAACTATTAAAGCGTATAATGTACGTGACACCTAAGATTATGTTAATTGTCCGTTATTTCATATAAAAATACTGTTTTTTTATTATAGCTAACGTTAATTATATCTTGTAAACGTTATTAACATGAAAATATTTATAATATAATATAATCGTGAGACGCACCCCAATGGTCTTGGGGTGCGTCTCACGATTCTGAGAGTCTGGTCCAATCCAGAAGTGGTCAAAACCAGAATAGGTCGAAACAAGAAGTGGTCATTTTCAGAAGTGGCCAGAACCAGAAGTGGTCAAACTGCGAGGTGGTCATTACCAGAAGTGGACGAAACGAGAAGGGGTCACCAACCGTCAGAAGGAATACCCCCATCTCTACCCCCCAGGCGGATGGCTATCGGGCTAAACCAGCTCAGTTTGTCCTAGGTTACATCTGTGCCAAGTGTATTCACCCGATACCAAAATTTTGACCTATGGTCGTTACCGCCCGTAATAGGTAGGGATAAAGCTGCGGCTCCACTGAGGTGCAGACGAGCGGAGCCAAGCGGAGCTGTGCCAATATTAACCAATAGAAGGCGCATGCGGTCACGTCAGTACTATTGGTTAATATTGGCACAGCTCCGCTTGGCTCCGCTCATCTTCGCCTCAGTGGAGCCGCAGCCTAAGTGTACTAGCTGAATTAAGTACACTTATTTCGCATGTTTAATACACCTCTAGTGTTTAGGTTATGTTATGTTTTATGTTGTAGTTTTGCAGCAGACCCGGAGAGCCAAACCCCTCAGAAGGTGAGCTCCGCGTAAGCTTCGACACTCTTAGAGCCTTCTCACACCTTTTGAACGTCAGCGTCTCAATAATGCCCGTGCAGCGTCGACGCCGCGTTCGCGCAGCGCCTCCGCAACGCAGTGACGTTTATCGAACGTCAGCGTCTCAATAATGCCCGCGCAGCGTCGACGCCGCGTTCGCGCAGCGCCTCCGCAACGCAGTGACGTTTATCGAACGTCAGCGTCTCAATAATGCCCGCGCAGCGTCGACGCCGCGTTCGCGCAGCGCCTCCGCAACGCAGTGACGTTTATCGAACGTCAGCGTCACAATAATGCCCGCGCAGCGTCGACGCCACGTTCGCGCAGCGCCTCCGCAACGCAGTGACGTTTATCGAACGTCAGCGTCTCAATAATGCACGCGCAGCGTCGACGCCGCGTTCGCGCAGCGCCTCCGCAACGCAGTGACGTCCCCCACTGACGTCGCGGAGGCGCTGCGCGGCTAGTCAACGAACTGAGGCCCGCTTGCACGTAAATTGAACAATAGGTTAAAAATTAAATTACTAAAGAAAATTATCCTGTCCTGGTATTGTGTGTAGTTAACCCTAGGTTAACAGTTCAATTCGTTTTGACAGTTCTCTTTACACCACGAGGGGTCAGGCTTGTAAATCTCACTTTCCCGAAATGTGCACTTTCTCTAAAAGAGGACTTTCTGCAAAATGTTCACTCCCAAAACGTACACTTTCCCAATTGGGCCACTTTCTAAGATGCACTATTTCCATCACCACAAAGTTCACACGAGTTTGTCAGGTGAAGATCATGAGTAATGTTACACGTGCCTGTCCGGGTGCCCCCAATGAAGGGCCATGGAGCTTTTTATGGTTTACGCTGATAATGCACAATACGCAAAATGCTCACTGCACGCATAATGTACAAACAGTCAAAATGCACATACGCAAAATCCACACCATGATAAATGTACAGATCGAGAAATGTACAGTACGCAGATAGTACAAACAATAAAATGTACATATGATGATTGTACAATATGCAAAATGTACCTACTCCACCCGAAAGTGGCAAAATGTGCAAAGTTAGAATGATCAATACGCAAATTGTTCATTACGGAAAAATAACAATACGCAAGATGTACTGATTATAAATTATAGTTTTTGGTGCTAATAAGTGTCCGTTGGAATCTAACATAATAATAGGTCACAAAAAAACCATTTCAACTCGGGCTAAATAGCTCGAAAACGAGTATTACACTCTTTTTCCGACTGAGCATTATTATTTATTATCCATTTTGCTTTGTGTACATTTAACGTTTTGTACGTTTGGCGATTGAGCATTTAGCTTTTGTAACATTTTGCGGATTATGCGTTTTGCATTGAACAATTCGCGAAATGTAGTTTGTTCTTTTTACACATTATGAGATTTATGAGTTATGTGCTTTCAGCGTAAATACATTTTGCGTACTGTACATTTCTCGATCTGTACATTTATCATGATGTGGATTTTGCGTATGTGCATTTTGACTGTTTGTACATTATGCGTGCAGTGAGCATTTTGCGTATTGTGCATTATCAGCGTAAACCCTTTTTATCAGGAGTCCGTGCTTCCACTATGGAGTCACATCTCCATGCTACATGCACAGTTGGACTTGTGGCATTGATCATTTTGTATGGACAGTGCAATATGAACTTTGAAAGTAATATCCTTTAAAAATATGAGTATATTTTGTTTTTTAATTATTAGTGGCCGAGGACTTCTGGTTTGATACAAAATGCACTTTTTGAGAAAGTGTACCCATTGGGAAATGCACTTTTAGAGACCGCGTACCTTTCGAGAAAGTAATCCTTCTGAAGAAGTGCACGTTTAGACAAAGTGCACATTTTGCTAAAGCGAGCTTTACAAGCTTGACCCCACGAGATGCACCCTCACCTGACGCAAAAAGCATAGTTTAGGGGCTAAATCGTGAAATGAAATACAGAAATGTTACCTGAACGTATATTTTTTACATTTTTGTAAGAAAAAGAAACAATCTTAAAATTTATAGACTGCACTTGATTAGGGACAATCTTGACAACCCCTTGATAGAAGTTCTGGGAGCCAATGGACCGTTCCTCAGATTCCATTAGCAAATTCGTAGAGCGCATGGCAGCACTGCACTGATGCCCCAGGCCAAGAGCTCGTAGACCCGGAGCCAGTAGAGGCTCGTTCACGCTGACGGAGACCAGCTCAACATCCGCTTAATCCTTGACCGTTCACGGAAGACGCGAAGACAACCAATCCACCGCTCCTCTACATGAAAGGCAGCATCCGCTTGAGACCTATCATAAGGAGAAAGGCAGAGCTTCTCTCAACTCAATGAAGGCGGCACAGGAAGACGAGGGGACAGACCGACCCCTCGCTCTACACTCGCAAAAGGCGGCACATAGAGGGAATCACTGGAAGAAGCTTAGCGTAAAGGAGGGTAGTTGCGCTGCAAAGAGCTCACCGCGAACCCATCTTCTATCTCAAGCCCACAAGTAGTCGAGCAGCAGCTACACCCGTTGCACCCGTAACACGGGCTACAACACGAGTAGCATGGGCCGCAGCACGAGTATCAGGGGCTGCAACACGCGCAGCAGGGGGCTGCAACACGGGTACATCTCGGGCTTATTTATGTTCGGGGGCAGGGTCAAACTCAAAATTATCGGGTACTTATTACTTAATTGCGATGGGAGATTGCGGTTGATCACTTTTTTTTAAATTAGCAGGGTTTTGAAGGTTTGGAGGGTGAGATTTGAATGATCGACCTGTTTATTATCCTCACAAGGAAAACTGCTATGACGATAGATATTCTTTGACAGCGTTCTATTTTCGAATATGTACTGAAGAAGAAAAAAGGAGTAGGTTTCATTTGACTTAATTTTATAAAGGGTCGACCATACCGAAGCTTGAAAAACGCTGAAGCTGCGTAACTTGAACTGCAAAATCACAAATCAATTCAGACATTTTGGGAATCAAGGTTTTTGAAATTTAGTCCAAATACGGCATAATAAAATTCGGTCGTAATGAAACCTACTCTGTGTTATAATATAAGCGTTTTATAAATTCAAACATTAATTTGTTATCTTCCTTTTTGCTAACAGTGGGTACTCTATGTATAGTTGGGACCATTTCGTTTCGTCACTCATATAAATTAACAAATAAATTTACCATGATTACTCCGTAATCACCAATGGGCTGCTGACGGATGCAAATTACGTCAAAATAATGTCGAACGTTATACGTAATATGGATATGACTGCAAGGGGTTTAATAAAAAGAACGAAATTGTAAAATAGTTATATAATTGTATTGTTGTAGGCACTGTTAACACGTTTCCACGGAATATTGCATAAAACTAAAAAGTTTATCAAATCAATATTAAAATCTTCTTGATTCTGTTTCGTGCAAAATTCTTGACGGCGATGTGTATTAGATTTAACATGTCTATCAATCACGCTTTTTCGTTTCGCAAATAAACTTACTTGACATGGGTCAATTTCAACATTTCTGATTTTTGTCTCATTTCGGTGCAATTTTTAAGTTTTGTGTATTTTTGAACGTTTTTCATTTTAAACTATGCATTGTTATATATTGTAGACGTGGTGTTAAGGATCACTCAAAATCATAAATAGTTTATGAGATATACGAGATAGAATATTTGATAAAACTATGGAATGATAAATACACACCGAAATGATAAAAAGTATCCACCGAAGTGATAAATACCCACTGGAATGATAGAAACGACCCACGTAAATGAAATCTTATCCACTGGAATGAACATAAATGAAAAAAGTCAATAATTATCATAATTATCACTGTTTATTTGAGTAAAAATTACATTAATGTTATTATTAACTAACATAATTATAAGTCTTTGTTTGAGTAAAAATGACATTTATATTAATGTTTTGAAACAATTCGCTTATAAAATAAACATATATTTTAATTTAAAAAAAATACTTTACATTTTTTTATAATGTACCGGACTGATTTATTACTCATTTCTTTAATATGGTTTTCAAAAATATTCTAAATTTTGTGATTTATGTATGATAATAAACTAGTTATAAATTTAAAAAAAATAACAATCTTCTATGTAAATCTAATAGGAACAGTTCGCTGACCAAGCAAAATATAACTCAATAATTCTAATATTACAAATAACCCAGTGGCAATTATATCATTTATCACTGACTTTAGATCACTTAATGCTTAATAATTAGTGCGTCATAAGGACGGCCTCAAAAATATAACATGAAATACCTAAAAAACTCAGTCAAAAATGTAACATAATGAAATTATGATAACATAGTCTTGCAAGACTAGATGTGAATTTACATATCCCAGATCTTAAAAAAAAACGTAATAATTTAAATTAAATAAATTTTAAGTAAATACTGTAACAGTTAAAATGCAGTCGCATATGTGTACTTGCACATTTTTCAGTCTTAATGTGTAGAGATCAAGGAGCATATAAAAAAATCAAAAACATCCTAAAACTAATTTAAATTAAAACCTTTTAGAGATTTTTAAACTGAATATCACGTCCAATTTTAACACTTGGCATTGCCCTTTATAATTATAATTAAGTAAATTGAAAAATAAATCTGTAACAAATCTTTTTTTTTCATCGGTGAGAACGTTCTTCATTATAATATAATATTATATAACAAGTTGTTAGAGTTATTGGTAATAGCTCTGCCTACCCCACTCTGGGATGAAGGCGTGACGCTATGTATGTATGCATATTATATGCTTAGTAGTACAAAATAACTGACATTTGGTCGTTAAACGCTTAATTATTTACGTTTAAACGCTTATAATATTTATTCATTTGCTTTGATTTCATAAAATTAAATAATTAAATTTGATAATTATTTGGATAACTAAGTGAAGCTACTTTTGTATCATGCCGGTGTTGCTTATCATTTCTGTGGGTATTTCATACACCGGAAACATCGGAATGAAAACCACGGAATGATAAAACCTGTACAAAAATATTTTAAAAAAAACAACGGAGTCTGGTTTCTTTAAACTAACGTTACTCCAGAATTAAGAAATATGACGTACGTGTTATACATAAATCTCAAACTAAACACACAAAAAGTACAAAAAATAAATCAACCGTCGGAATGAGGATTTTTTTGTCCCCACCCCACCTGAAGCAAGAACTTTCCTTTATATTTTATCGCCAGAAACGCGCACAACAAAACCGCTAGCACCAAACTCTTGCGCGTGACTAACTCTACAAGTACGCGGGAGGTGGGGGGCGTACATATTGAAGCTTAGCCGATATAAGGCACAGAATATTTGACGGTGGTAATGATAACGTTTCTCCGGACAAACGTATTTCTTCGTACCGGACGGTATGTGTAATAGTTAAAAAAAAAGTCAGGGCTTCTTTTTGTACACTAACTATCTAGTATTTAAAAAAAGGTAAATGTTTTTCATAATCATTAATAGTTTTTGATTTATTCCACGTTTTGCAATCAAAACTGGGTTGCGGACAGCCCACTGTGATGAGAAATGAGGTCTTAATTATTTTTTTTAAATTATTATTTCCATTAATATTCTAATTCTACTTATTGCCCAAAATAGGCAACTGCGTGAAGTATTCAGAAAAAAATAACAGTTTAATTTTTAACCATAGTTCACCCCGGTTTTCAGCGCCGCCAGCTTAAAATATTGCTTGGGAAATTGACCCACATTTTGTACAAAAGATCGAGCCTTTAGAAGTATCGTAAATTAGATCACGTTTATCAATTATCCACTTACGAATTGTGGTTTCCTTTGCCATCTTAAATATGAATATTGAAAACTAAGCAAATTTAATTGACGTAATAGACATAAACGCTCATCAGTCTCAAGAGGTGATAAAATAATAAGTGGCCAGTATCTTCTTAGTATACAATCTACGTACAATAGAGGATAGCTTATTATGTATTTACTAATAATGTATGATAAAGATAAAAACTGCATAATTTTGTATTCATAAATATTTCTCGAAATTTAATAAAAGTCTTATCCATGTTTTGTTTACGTCCCTATTTTGCATCCGTCAGCCGCCCACTGAATCACGTACTTTTGAAGTTTTAGCAGGTCATATCATTTATATGCACTTAATTTTTATGTTAATTTTAAGCTAGTAATCTCTATTTATCTTATTTTGTCTTTTTTGATACAAAGCACTTTCGTTGATAATATAATTTCTAATAATGAGAGCTGACACACAGTTGTCAAAACATTTAATGTTTCGAAATATTAATATCATTGAAAATATAGGTAGTGATTTGTTTATAGATACATACATACATACATACCTTCACGCCTGTAATCCCAGAGCGGGGTAGGCAGAGCCACAGAATTACCTACAACTTCAAAAAGGTGTTGATAATTCAACATCTTGGCCTGTTTGTGCAAAGTGTGGCTGCTGAATTATCAACAACTTTTATAGATTTCATTGTTAAATAATTAACAAAGGTGTTATTAGTGTTTTGGAGTAACCCAACTGTGCTGTGTGCGTGGGAAGCGAGATGCACATATTGACGAGTGGCTGGCTAGACATTTCGAAATGACGACGTGGCTGCGCTGTTTATGAACTTTGTATTTTCTGTTGAAAAAATAATTGACTTGAAGCTTAGATACTAAATAACAAATATTCAGGCTCTTTGGCAATTTATTTATACGGCTAAATGTAACTTAAAATAGTTAAAATACATATATTGAACCTTTTTAATAAATTATTATAGGTAAAAATATTCCCAACGCTATTTAATCCTCTATCTACAGAATTAGTACAGTCAAGTTATAGGTACTTGTAGTACCTCTTACCTACCTATTCGTGATGTGATGATAATGATTTTATCTTGTTTATAATTAAACTTAACCTTAAAAACTTAATATCAATCAACTTAATAATGCTTACATTCTTAGTTATTGTTATAATATAATCAACATAAATAAATAAATCCTAAAATATGTATTTACAACATGCATAACAAATAACAATATAAACTTGAATACTAAGTACACTACATACGTAGGAACTACTGTATGTGTGTAATCAATGTAATCATTAGACCCCGCTATCGGAGGTGCAAAATGGTAGCTGTCAAGTTCTTAGGGATGGGTAAAAAATATTTTGAAAAGCTATATGTCGATAATTATTATAGCTATGTGTCGATATTTTTTCTTTGCCATAATGAGAGTCTAGGACTTTAATTAAACGTGTTTATTTTATAAAACAGGACTGTATAATTACAAAATGAATGTGTTTAACATTTTTCAATTTTATAAATAAAATTCTTCAATATTTCATAATTACTAACAAATTATCGTTATCTTCATAGCACGAACCATTCATATATAAATTAAAAACTAAATAATTAATAATTGTCTTTTAAAGGGATATCGTATTGTTAATGAACGATCAGTTTTATTTCCGTTTCTCTGCAATAATCTAGTGTAGTCACGATGAATTTATTCAACAATAAACCCAATATATCTGAGCCCTATTTATTTTTATTTACATTTCTGATGACAATGATTATCATGGATTCGAAAAAAAAACATGTTAAATTGTAGTCTAAAAAATGGTATAGGTAAGAACCCGCGTGTCATCGGTCCCACATACTATGAGCGTCTGCCCGCCAAACTTAAAAATGTACCATCTGACGAAGCATTTAAACATCAGCTGAGAAACCCTTTATTGGATAATCCATTATACTCCGTTGACGAATATATGGAACTTAAATTATAAAATTATTATTGTTTGTTTGACCTTTATTACTTTTTGTATATTGACGTCGGAAACTGACCATTTATTAGTTATTAGTTGTTTATTAATGTTGCCTTTGATTATTTATGTGTTTTTTTGTATTATTATTTTATTATTTGTATTAATGTTGACAATATCAATGTAATTTCATATTTTTTGACATGCAATGCAATCTATATTGTAACATTACATTGATGAATAAATAAACTAAACTAAACTAAACTATATAAAAATAAAATTGTACAGAAAAAGTAAGAATATCGAATATCGACATCATGAATATTTTTACCCATCCCTAAGAACTTGACAGCTACTATTTTGCACCACCGATAGCGGGGTCTAGTAATCATTCACCCCAACTTAACTACGTTATACCTCTACCACTCAGTTGTTTTGTAAGGAATTGTATGAAACCTGGCACATCACTTGCGAAAATTACACGTATGCGTAATGCGGTAGGTACCTACCTACTGTCACACATTCATATTCATATTAAATTTATTGCATCCATGGTATTTACAGAGGTCTTACAGAGTGATATAGTGCTAATCGTGGACCTTATTAGGGTATAGCAATCTTGAAACTAAATAAAATATAACACAAATACGAGGGCTGCCTTTTAAGTTGTGTCGTTTGCCAACCTCCCGCGATTATTTAAAAAAAAACATATGGCATTTTCATCCTTTTGAATTTAGAACTCGAAAACAAAAGAATGTTTTCAAATTGGTCGAATAGTTTTATTACAGCGTCTATTCAAAGGTGACAAGTCGGTTGTAAAAATGGAAATGTCTAAGGAAAATTTGCGTGCGGTAATTTTCTACAACTTTAAAAGGGGATTATCGCGACTTCAGTGCTTTGAGGAGATCACATCTGTGTTTGGTGATGCAGCACCGTGTCTTAGGACTGTAGAACGCTGGTACTTAGAATTTTTACGTGGGCACTCTAGCCTCAGTGATAAGCTTCGTGAAGGTCGTCCAAAAACCGCCATGACGCAAGAGAATATCGAAGCCGTGCGGCAGCTAATACTCGAAGATCGTCATGTGACATACCGTGAAATAGAGGCATCCGTGGGCATTTCAGGGACCACTGTCCAAAAAATCCTGCACGAAGAACTTGTTGTAAAAAAGTTGATCTCTCGTTGGATACCACATTTGCTTAGCGACGACCAAAAAACAGCCCGTGTAAGTTGGTGTCGCAAAACTCTGAAGCGATTCAGCCGAGGAGAGTCAAAACATGTTTATGATGTGGTTAGTGGTGACGAGTCTTGGATATATGCTTACGATCCAGATTCAAAACAGCAGTCAACTGTCTGGGTCTTCCAGGACGAGCCAAAACCGACCAAAGTCATACGCTCTCGGAGCACTTCAAAAAAAATGGTTGCCTCGTTTGTGGCAAAGGGTGGTCACGTCGCCACTATTGTACTAGAAGATCGCAAGACGGTTACCGCCGACTGGTATACCACTGTTTGTTTGCCACAAGTCATCACCGAATTTCGAAAAAACAACTCGGAACGTCGTATGATACTGCACCATGACAATGCAAGTTCGCACACCGCCCGCCAGACAAAGATGTTTTTGAACACCCAAAACGTGGAAATTTTAGATCACCCGCCTTACAGTCCTGACTTAAGCCCTAACGATTTTTTTACGTTCCCCAAAATTAAGCAAAGTCTTCGTGGTCAACGTTTCAGCTCACCCGAAGAAGCTGTTGACGCATACAAATCGGCCATTTTGACTACCCCCACTTCGGAGTGGAATAAATGTTTTAAAAACTGGTTTGAACGCATGCAAAAGTGTATTAAATATCGCGGCGAATTCTTTGAAAAACAATAAATGGTAATAATCTATTAGATTGTCTATACTTATTTCAAACGACACAACTTAAAAGGCAGCCCTCGTATAACAAAGTAAGTTAGTATTATACATTGCAGTTGTCACGAGACGAACGGACCCTCCGGTCTCCTGTCAGGTTTACATCCAGTGTGGCCAGCGCTTTATGTAAGTCATATTAATATTTACCATGTTATGTATACAGCTATGTGTGTTGTCCGATTTGTGATTTGATTACGAACTAAATCCGCGCAAATGCAGTCCATGATTGTGTATCTAACGAACCAGTTAACAGGGTAAATATTAATTCAAATTCATAGGCAAATATGCATTTCGCATTCCCCCTGTACCTACACTAAAGGCGCAAACGCGCTAGGCTTCTATTCTCGGCTGTCATAATATAACTTATATTATAACGATATCGTCTTTGACCTGTTATGGTATTGATTTGACGTCAGCCGCTATTACTGTCAAGTAAAGAGCTTTTCCTACTCCTGTACTTTTATCTGTCATTTATATAGTCACGAACACTAATATAACCGTTTTACATAACAATAAAACGCTTATTATGTGCCGAGAGAAAACACAGCGTCGCATTATGAAGAAGCTATGTGTCACTCACCCTGTTATCTGTCAATACTTACGTTCCTAGGCGTTTCGTTCACCTCATTTCTGAACGTCGCTGTCACTGTCACCAGAAAGGCGCGAAGCGCTCCTCTACTTGTCAATCGCTGTCTTCACCAGGAAGAACCTTCCTGCGACGCTGTGTTTTCTCTCGGCACATAATAAGCGTTTTATTGTTATGTAAAACGGTTATATTATGTGCCTGTCGGAAAACACAGCGTCGCATTATGAAGACGTGTTTGTTATCTGCTGGTGACTAAGGTATACACACACACGCATTGATGAACAATACAAACAAATATGTTTATAACCTTGTATTAGAAAAAAATAAAATAATGAAACATAACAAAAATATCGACATTCTGAGATCAATTAGTAACTAATTTCTAAAATTAATAGGCTCAAACAAAAAAGTAATTGAAAACAAATAGCAATCTAAATGCTTGAAAAATTGTTAAATAGATTGACTGAAAAGTCACTGCGTTCCTGTGTAGTATTTATCTCTCGGCAATAATGCTTTGTAAATGTACTAATAGCCCTCCAGTTTCCCCTCTGTAAAATTTCCTCTATTGGCCTCCTCTCTAGCCAGGCTAGCGAGGCTACAGCTGCTCGACAGCTGCCAGGAGGGGCATTGATACCAGAGTCTCGTAGAACCGTCCTGACCCAGCCTCCAATAATTGCTTTAGAAGCTGCTTTGACTGGTCCCTTAATAGTTACAAATAGTTCCTCAACCTTGTTTCTTCTCTCTTGAATCTTGGATAAATATAGTCTTATCCATGTAACTGGACATATTCCGTCACTTATATGTTTTCTTAGCTCCCATCCAGATTGACGTTGGGACCCCTTGTCTGTTTTAGATCCAAACATTGGCCACATTTGAATAAATTCCCCAAAATCTGTATAGTAAGCATCTGATACCTTTAAAAGAGTTAAATCATGCAGTCTGCGTCCTGAAGCAAGGAGCAGTATGGTTGCTGCTCGGCGTGCTGCCTCAAAAAGTGTATCAGCAGCTGGTGTGTTGGACAACCAGTCTAACACCTGTCTGCAATCCCAAATAGGGCACCTCTGAGGTGGTTGGGGTCTCGCATTCTGTATCGCTTTTAAAATGTTCCGTACTAGAAAGCTTGAAAAGATTTCCTCAGTCTGACCACAATATGTTGATATAGCTGATTTTTGTAAAAGCATAGTGTTATATGAAAGGTTTTCCTGAAGATAGGTACTAGCCAGAAATTGGGCTACCTCCTCGGCTGTTGGTACTTTACAATCTATTTGTCTTTCTGAGCACCATTTTCTCCAGCGCTTTATTGCAGGCCTATAAGATTTAATGGTTGATGACCTCCAACCTTTGCTTAAGAGGTCCCTCTCCTCTGGTGTCCATGTGGCTATTTTTTGACCCCACCCCCAATCTTCCAGACTTGAAGGCACAGATTGTCTATTACCGGCGGAGCACGGCCTGTTGACAGGTCTATCAGAACCTCCTCGAGATTCGGTATTTTGTACGGTCTGTCCAAAGCCCGAGACTGAAGGTCTGCACTCCAGAAGGGTTGGGTCCAATCTGGGGCCACTAATAGGTAAGTGCCCCGAGCTCGGTTTAGGTGGGCTAAGACTCGTGGTATTAAGTTTGGAGGAGGAAATAGCCAAGCCAGATTGTAGTCCCACCTTTGACTGAACGCGTCTATAAAATTTGCTCCATGATCGCATGGATTTATACTGGCGTAACTTGCCACGACTGCAGACTGTTCTGAGGCGAACAGATCTATAATGGGTCTTCCCCAATGCTTGAATACCTCCGAGGTTGCTATTGGTAATAGATGCCATTCTGGTAGAGGCTGTCTCCGAGACAGGCGATCTGCCACTGTGTTGTACCTCCCTGGGAGATATTGGGCAGAGAGAGTCCAATTCCACTGGTCTATTACCGATAGTAATTGAAACGTTAGGTTTAGCAGCCCTATTGAATGTGTCCCCCCCTCCTTTCGAACATAAGCAATTAGGGTTCGGTTGTCCGTCTGTAATAAGACATGCGAATTTGCCAGAGTCCGACCCTGCCTCCTGATTGCTGACAGTACTGCAAACATTTCCTTCTTGTTGCTGTGCCAGCGCTTTTGAGACCGGTTCCAGGTGCCCGCTAGTGTCAAATTGTCTAGTTGGGCCCCCCATCCTATATCTGAAGCGTCCGTTGCCAGAAAATGATTTACTGGCGGCAGATGTATGGGAACTGCTGCAGATGTGATGGCTCCGAGCCACCACTCTAATGCTCTGAGTGTTATCACAGGCAGAGAGAGCATCAGATGAATGTTCCCTCTGAACTGGCGGGAGAAAATCTGCAGGTGGCGACAATGGAGTCGCCCCCTTGGAACTACGAAGCATGCAAAGTTCAACAATCCCAGAAGGCGTTGCAATTGTCGTAGCTTGCACACCCCTTGCTGAGTCAATTTGTGAAGTTGATGAGCTATTGTCTGCTCTTTCTTTACTGTCAAGCACATCTGATTGGAGTTGGTCTTCCAATGAATTCCCAGATATTCCAACTGTTGGGTTGGTATCAAAATTGACTTTTCCAAGTTGACATGCCAACCCAGTGACCCCAGAAGCTCCACAGCCTCCGCGGCTTGGTAAGTTAATATGGATTGGTCCTGGTGTGCCATGAGGAAGTCGTCTAGATAGACTAGAACCCGACAACCTCTCTTGCGAAGGGTCTCCGCGATCCAGCAAGTTATCCCCGCAAAGAGGCGGGGGGCCGATGAGAGGCCAAATGGCAGGCAAGTCATCTGTAAGATTTCTCCTAAATAATTTATGCACAGAAAGGACTGGTGCGCCAGAGCTATAGGCACATGTAGATATGCTTGGGAGATGTATATTTTTACCAACCAGTCTGCTGGTTGTAGAAAGTCGGGCACAGAGGTTTGTGAAATCAGATGAAAAGATTTTGTTTTTATAAACCTGTTGAGACCCCGAAGATCTAATATGGGTCTTCGCCGCGTCCGACCTCCGTCGCTCTTCTTTACTAGAAACATCTTTGAAAGGAAGCATGGTTTCTTGTTGGACCTGGTTTTTAAAACACCTGACTGTTTTAACTTCTGTATTTCCCGTGTCATCCTTTCTGAAGGGGTGGTCATAAATCTTTTTGCTATAGATCGGGACGGATACACCAGTGGAGGCTTTCGGAAAAAAGGAATACGGGATGCCGTTATAGCTCTCATTATGAAATTGTTTGCACCGAGCTCCCTCCATCTGTCCTGAAAATTTGTCAGGCATCCTCCACTGAATCCGTTTATGTCACTTGTTATGGTCTCTTGGCATTTGGGGAAGTTGACGTCCCTGGGGAAATGATCTTTTACCCTTTCCCTTTCCACGTCCTCTTTCACCCCCCTTATGAAAAAACTTCCTTTTTTTATACTCTGTGGCATTTTGGTATCCTGTGTCATTAAATTTTCTTTTCAGATTTGGTTTTTTAATCTGTGCACCAATGGGCACATTAAGCCATGCAGCAGGTCCACCTAATGACTGTATAGTCTGTGTCAGCCCAGTTTGATCAAATAAACATTCTGCACTAGGAGGTATATTCCTTAATACTCTCTGAATATTCTTATCTCCAACCTCTTGCAGAAGCCTCTCCCTCCTAGTCTCAATACACTCTGCTCTCTTCCCACAAATAACCTTCAGGTTATCTTCAACTACCTTTTCATATACCGAACCACTAGCAAATGTCCTATTAAACTTCTCATATAATGAGCTCGGGTTTAACTCTTGTGGTGAAGAAAAGGCCCAGTTGACTATATCCTGCAGGCCCTTTTTAACTAAATCTCTCTGCTCCAGAGCAGCATTTGAAAGGCCTGCCATTACCTTCTCTGTTCCTAATAGAAAATCCTTTTCTTTTGTAAAATGACAGAGTTCTTCATTTACCCTTAGATCTAAAAACGCCGGCCTAGCAGAAACATTTTGCAAAGTCTTAGAGTATTTCACCTCCTTCCAAGCCGGTGAACCGAAATGTTGCAAATCAGAAATCACCTTAACCCTCTCTGGTAAAGCAGGTTTAATTAATTTATTTATATCTATATCAGTTTCTAAACTGCCAAAGTTAAGGGTTTTACTAATATTACTAGGGTTTGTTAAGAATTCCCCAGACTGTTGATTCAATGGTTCAGGCAGGGTTGGTGTTTTACCTAACGAGCCGCCCACCATCTGGATATAATGGGAAAGGTAACCTACCTGGTTAACCAATGCATCAATCCGCGGGTCCGACCCACCCTGATGATGCTCCTTCCGTTTGTACGGAGGTCTCTCGGACTCCGAGTCCGAGGAACTCGATGATGAGCTCGCCGGTCGCGGCGACTCGTCCTGCTGAGCTGAACAGTGCTCCTGATCGGGATCACTCATCCTGCACTATTCTCACGTACTATTTCGAAGTTTTCACGCACACACACTAATTTTACAGCGAATTACACAACTTTTATAGCAAATTAAAAGTTTTAAGACTGTAATGGCGGCGAGTTACACACGCATTGACAAGTAGAGGAGCGCTTCGCGCCTTTCTGGTGACAGTGACAGCGACGTTCAGAAATGAGGTGAACGAAACGCCTAGGAACGTAAGTATTGACAGATAACAGGGTGAGTGACACATAGCTTCTTCATAATGCGACGCTGTGTTTTCCGACAGGCACATAATATAAGAATATAGATAATATGTCCGCAGAACATTCCGTAGAAAAGTCTATCTAGTCTATTCCCCTTAACAGCACTTGTGCTTTTTTGAGCCAAAACGATATGCCTAGCTGCCAAAGCTTACACCTAGGTTAATTTGACCAATCAAAATACTTCACCAAATTAAACCACCAATCACAATACACATCGACTGTCAATCGGAACGTTAGGTTCTTTTTGGTATGTAAACTCTTTTACTAATTTAACTCTTTAAAAAAAACATTTTATTTGGTATCAACCAACCAGAACGCAGCTATATTAAAATCGACCAATCAGGTAAAAGAATTCATTTCTCAAATCATTAGGTGTTTTTTAGTCCCTATTTCACAAGTTAAATCGATTGTGCAACTTTTTTTATAAATATGAAACCTGGCAAGTGCACATCGATTAAAAAACAAAGTTAACCATAGACACATATTTTGTTGTTTTCGAATGTTTCTCGCTCGTTTGTTGTTCTGTGCTTCGTTCGTTCGTATTCGTGGTATATTAATTTAATTTTGCATTTTATTTGAAACCTAGTCGTAGAAAAAGTATTGTATGCAACGGTGTATAACTAAGTCAAAAAATACTCGTGGCGTCTTGCTTTACGATGTTCGCCTGCGGCTCACATCGTAACCACACCACACGTCTTTTTTGACCTCTCTTATACAACTGTTGCATAAACTACTATTATGTCACTCTCCGGCATGAGACGAATCCAATGACATATCATTTATCAAAATCGTAAATATGCCAATGAGTTTGTATATCAACATCAACTTTCTTGAAATAAAAATACTAAGTGAGCATTTCTAAAAAAGTTTGTACATTTCATTTACGACTTCGATTTGCAAAAAAAATTGCAGGTTGGTAGGGTGAATGAAGCTGAGCCTAAATAACATAGTCTCCCAAAATGTCCTCATACATTTGTATGAAACTTTCCTTTTTTGTTACTAACTTTCTTTGGTTCATGGTAACAAAAAAGGAAAGTTTCATACAAATGTATGAGGACATTTTGGGAGACTATGTTATTTAGGCTCAGCTTCATTCACTCTACCAACCTGCAATTTTTTTTGCAAATTAAAGTCGTGAATGAAATGTACAAACTTTTTTAGAAATGCTCAAGTATACATTGTAATACATTGGCATAAAAGAAAAGTAAATTAAAAATTTACACAATGCGTCTGTCATTCATGTAAACATTGTCATTGTAAATAAACTGTTTATTTCGTATTTTATATGTTATTTATTTCTTACACTTTGTCATCTCAAGTCAAAGCAGGGGTCGGGTGACGTGACGTCACAAAGTAGTTTTTTTAAATTAAAATGTCAGTACTTTATCATAAAAAAATAAAAAACGTAGAGTTTAATGCAACTCTCCAGCATGAGATTATCATTTATCAAAATCGGACCATTGCTGTAGATCTGATGCCATGGACAAAAATCGGCCTCGCGTAATATACCTCTATAATATACGTATAGATACTGCCGTCCTATCAGAAAAGGTGGCTAGCTGCATAGTAATAGTATCAGCATTTTAAGTTTAATGTTGTTCCTTATAGAGTATAGAATGCTTTGACTACTACATTGCAGGTAGCTGCCTTCTTTGGTACGACGGCTGGATAAATGATCAATGATGATGAATCCTCTATAGCCATGTCGAGTTTCGCCGGATAATTCCGCGAAGAGCGTTAGATACTCGAATTCCAAGATTCCTATATAATTACTGATTTCCCCGAAGCAAGGTGTACAGCAGAGGTCGCCATCAGATAAGGGCCGGACGTCCCGCGCGATGGCTCCGATACAATTTGTTATGCATGACTGTTATGTCATGTCATGGGCGTTTCAAGTTTTCACTTTGATGAGAGACATTAAATACAATGGTGCGTCTTGTAAATTTTAAAAACAAACTTGGTAGGAAGGTGGGTACCTACCAACGGACTGCCCAAGGACCTCTATTTTTTTTTACCCCTATTGCAATTGTATTGTTTATAACTCGGCGCCTTTTAACCCTTAATCAAATATTGGGAAACTATTTCCCACTTAATTTTATAGTTGTCATTTATTTTTCCGTTTTTTTGTTTGTGTCTTAATAAAGTTTATATTCCTCTGTCTTCTAAAAATTGTCCCGTTTGATTAAGACTTAAGTTAATATTCACATGAAAAACCATTTTTGTTTTTAATCAAAGTTTTATATTTTTACTCAAACCCAACAGAAAAACGGTAAACGGTTTCAATGAAATAAATTGAAAGCTTGAATGTATACATATTGCATTCTTGAAATTCTCAAAGTTCAATGACTTTTTTTAACGAAACACATTTCTAAATGTACAGTTGTATTGAAGCAGGAAAACAAATTCGGGGAAGCGTTTCGATTCGCCCCCGGCAGTTCGCAAATGGATTTCACGGAAAAGGGGATAGCTTACTAGAATTAATAATCCAAATCGATAATTTTCATAAATGTTGCGTGCTAAGACCGTCGTCGTTTAGCCGAATGACACGCGTTCCAAGACCAGTTCGTCGAATGCTAGCCGAAGTGGATACGCAATTTAACAAAGAACTTTAGTCACTTTATCTAGATGGCGTTCCGTAGCTCTGCGTGGACTGGACGTTTTTTGTGGTGCCGTGGGGTGACGCTTTCATAGAATCCCGGCGGGGTCGAGGGGTGTCCTTTCTACGAATATAATTCCCCTTCAATGTCATTGTGTCTATTTCGAGTAAGTATTCTGTTTGTTTTGGGAAATGTTAGTAGGTACAAAGCCTATTCTAACCATTACTGGATAACGTTATTATTAGGTATAGGTGAATAACTTAAGTAAATAACCTCTTGCATGTAATCTGTATAGATCGTTCGACATTCTATAGTTGAAATTTGACGAAAATCCCTTATTAGTTTCGTACACAACTACATGCAAGAGGTCATTTACATAAGTTTTTCAGTTTTTAACCTATTTCTCCTGTCATTCGTTACTTTCTAGGGTTCCGTACGAAAAATGAAAAGCGGAACCCTAATAGGGTCACTCGTGCGTCTGTCCGTCCGTCCGTCACGGCCAATTTACCCCGAATCTACTGGATCAAATCAGGTGAAAGTTGGTAGGATGGTGTAATCCTATGAGCTAAACAGATGTGCAAAGTATTTTTTTTTTAAATCAGTGTCATTTTCTGGAAACAATTTAGGAAATTAAAAAAAAGTTTTGCAAACCTTACTGTGTCGTATACCTATATCAAATGAAAGAGCTTGTTATGTTATGAGGATCTCAAATATATTTTTGTTATTATTGTAAAATAAACAGTTTTGATTTTATTCATGAAAGAAGACGAAAATAGAAATTGTCAAATTAGAAGTAGGTACCTAAGTTAAAACTGATTACGAAAATTTGATAACACTGTTAGTTTCTTATGGCCGAAACCTATATTGAAATTGGGATACGTCGAATTAAAGTTTGACACATTTTGAATGAGTAGGTAAATGTCAAATTTTAACCCGAAGCCAAAGTAAGCCTTATCTATCCGTTAGACTGCTTGTGAGACTTACCTAGTGATAATTATAATAGGTATAATAAATCAAGTTTGACTCGCACAAGCAGGGCTCTGTACCTTAAATAGCGGCGTTATATTTTATTGCAGATTTCCTCACTTTTAGGAAAAAAAACCCGTAAAAAAGTGTCATTTTGATTTGTAATTTGTATCAAAGAAAATAAAACATATTTATGCAAAATTACACGAATCATCATAAGTCATATCATAACATAACTTACACGTAGTAAGCGATGCCGTGTGAGTGTGACTTTTTAAATTTGTTTGCAAGCTAACCATACAAGACGGCATTTTCTTCGGCGTAAAATTTAATGTCACTTGTGCTGTGGCTCGGCGCGTAATGGCGGCGGGTGGTCAGACATAGTGTATCCGAAGAGTATAATAAATAATAATATATATCTGTGTGACAGTAGCAGGAAATGGCCGACCTTGCTTCACATCTTTTTAGTGCAATGCAACGTTACCTTTGGTTTACTTAGGTCCGTGATTAGTACAATATGATTTACTTGTCGCATTTTTTGGAGCATGGTTGCGAAGCTCTTTCCCGTTGGCTAGATTGATGGCCAGATCAGCTCTAGGTAGGGGTAGGCTATGTTAGTTTTGCAGCTGGCCCGGAGGGCCAAACCACCCAGAACTAGGAGCACCGCGTAAGTGGAGCTCCATCAACGCTAAGATAAAAAAAATGCGGGTAGATCTCACTATTCCCATTTCCCATTGCAGTGGTAATGCTGAGAGAGACTGCACTTTTTTTTCAAATCAGTCTCACTATTCCCATTGAATTACGAAACGCCGAATGGTAATAGCGAGACTTATGTTCTCCGGCTGTTTTCTCGTGGTCCCATTATATTTGTCCCATTGACTTTCGACGGAGCCCCGCCCGGGGCGGGGCTCCTGTTTCTGGCTAGTTTTGCCCTTAGGGCATTTGAAGAAACCTAACGAACCTAACCTACCTATTCTTACAATCATAATGAGTATTTGGTGATCAAATCTAGGTGCACTTTTTACACTTTTTGTTCAATGGGACAAATATAATGGGACCACGAGAAAACACGTCTACAAAATGTCTCATTATTCCCATTTTCAGCGGTTTTTTTAAACGTCGGGTGTAAAATAATACGAAAATAATAATAATATGGATACGTCATTGAAAATCATTATTGTCATTGTGACTTATTATTACTAATTGCCTGTATAGATATCAAAACAATAATAAAGAGGTCATAATATCCGAGCGTTTTATTGGTCGCGAATAGTAGCGGTTATATAAACGCAATGGGGATAGTGATACAAGTAGTATCACTATTACCATCAATGGGAAAGCTCAATGGGAATAGTGAGATCTACCCAAAAATGCAAAAACTGTTTTTACTTTCATTGTATTTTTTTTATGTCTTCTCCAGCTGTTAAAAAAATCAGGCCAACGGTAAAATAAACCCGTTGGCCAGAGTACTCCGGCCCCCGGTCCTGCTGCAAAAAAGCTAACATAACCTAAACCTACCTCGGGCTGATCCGGCCAACGGGAAAAATACCCGTTGGAAATGGGCTAAATATGTGATTAAGGTCTTGTGATCATTAAAAACAAAACTTTGTTTTTACACGTGCTTGGTGGTTATTATCGATCGGGTCGATTGAAATGATAAATCGGGTGCAGACTCGTGGTCACACCAGGTTGTCACACCACTACTATTCGACGGAGCCCTGCCTGAGGCAGGGCTCCTATTTCTGAGTGATTTGCCCTTCGGGCATCTAAAGATACCTAACGAACCTAACCTACCTACTTTTGCGGAATAAAAATGATTTCTGTCGAATTTCCGACCAAGGCGAGTAGCAGTGGTGTAACAACCTGGTGTGACCACGAGTCTGCCCCTCCGGAAGGTACTGATGATTTAGGCTCGCTTGCACACAAATTTAACCCTTTTTTTATTATTTTCTCAGGCAGGCCTTTTAATTTCAATTAAATCATTTTATATCAAAATAGCAGGTATTTTATTCACTGTGAATGTGTCAACTGAGGGTGTCCTCTACAAAATATCATTCAAAGTTAGACTGACTCCCAAAAATATCCACAAAACAATACCCTGAAAAATTAGCTTCTGTTCCCCCCTGTGATGCTCATGGCCACACAGAGAAGATAACGTGATCCCACCCGTGATGCTCATGGCAGCCAACGTGTTGGCATTTTTTCATTTTATTAAGAATAGCTAAGGGAGTTTAGCTAGGCTTTAATACCCGCAGGTACCTTGTGTATTCCCAAAATGACTATACTGGCCCTTCCGGACCATCAAGTTGGATTCCCAATGGCCCTTACATTCACTCCCCAATTCGACCACTTCCCAAAAAAATATTTTCCCCGACAATATCACTTACCCAATATGGGATGAAACGCATCCCGTTAAATGAAAATGAGGTAGGTTTAGGTTATGTTAGTTTTTCAGTAGGCCAGAAATCCAGAATTAGGAGCTCCGTCGACACTCTTATTTCAAATCAATTAGGCAGCTCCTATTTCTGGATGGTAAGGCCCTCCGGGTCTGCTGCCTGCTACAAAGCTTATGTAGCCTAAACGTACCTCTTTTTAATTAAATTTAGGGAGAATACATTTTTTAAATTTGAGAATTTTGGAGAGTAGGGATACGACATTTGAAGTGCACCTTTCGTGCATAAGACATTGTGAAATGCAGTCACTTAACCAAAGTCAGAGTTACCTTAATCAGAGACGGTCAGCCGAAAGGAAAATATTTAGTTCAAATGGAAAATCCTGTTTTTTTTCTAGCAAAACTTTAATTTGCGAAACATCAAGTCAAGAACAAGAAGACAGGACGGGACGACGGTGTAGGCACTTGAAAGATAGGCGGCCGCGTCACGGCACTTCGCCGCTGTGAAAGTTGTAGCAGGGCCCCACGGGGCAGCAGCAGCCGCCCTGCACGCGGGGCATGCACGTGCCGCAGCAGGGCCGGTCGCAGCGGTTGCTGCAGCGCGCGAACATGCCGATGTTGAAGTCGCGGTAACATCCGTCTTGGGTCGGCATCCTGAACTATTTCCTAATAAGCAGGTCGAGAGGATATTTAAAAAACTGTGTTTTTACCATTTACAATTTTGTGTATTTTTTTCAGATTTTTTGATTGATATAAACTTCGTGTGATTTGGTTGCAAAAGTTCACGGAATGACTTGTTTTTCGCATTTTTCAGGCAGTGAATATGTATCCAGCCAGTATTGCTTAATGTTTACCTACGTGGTTTATGATTGCCCTCGGTCAATACCGATGTCCAAAAATCACATTTGTTTTTTAGATGTTGTTGTGACACCACGCAAAAAGAAAATATTAAAAAAATTGAAAATTCTTGTGATAAAATCTATAAAATATTAAGGTATATTAGATTATATTGTATCTAAATGTCTGAATTAAAAAAATCACCGTTTTTATGCCCATTTAGTTTCCGCGTGCAATCCGAATTTCTACGAGTCTACTGGGCACAAGCCTTCCTCATCCCCTCTCCCTCCACGCTGGCTAAATACAGTTGGCCCCACCAAGAGTCGGACTGACGGACTTTTTTCTTGATATGTTGCAGGATACAAGATGCCAGTGCGCAACTGTTGTCTAGGATGCCAGGGTAACCTGTGCGGGCCCTGCGGAGGCTGCGCCGCCGGCCGCTGCGGAGGCTGCGCCGCCGGCCGCTGCGACGGCGGCGTGGGGCCCAGCTGCGTGCACTCCTTATGGGCCAATTGCCACTCGCCCTGCGGGGACCCCCTTGGAGTCTTGCATGGGTAAGCACTATTACATGAAGCTTTTACTGTGCCTAGGCCTTATTTCCACCTGCAGTACAAACTGCTGTGTGTCCGAGAGTAGCAAGTGTCTACAGAGTGTACATCCACCATTATAAGCGCTGACGGATTTTGCTCGCAGCAACTTCTTGCAGGTGTATTTCCGATCTACTTTTCTAAATAATTATATTAATTTACTTGCTCAGTGTTAACTTACTTGAAGTTATTCTGAATTTTACAGTGGTGCACTACGAAAGTACGCACGCAATCGTATGAATAACTTCGCTTCATAACAAAATATGTGTAGATAGTCCTACAGCGGCATACGCACAAAGACGTAATTGACACACTCCTTGGACAACATATCCACGTGCTGCACGAGTGTTGTTTTGTGTTCAGTGGAATTACGGGCTCACGATATAGCAGAAATATTCCTACTGCCCACGATACATTAATGTTTTTGTCGCGCTCCAGGGCTCGAGGCGGCACGGCGGGCTCATTCTTCAGCTGCGGCCATGCCTGCATCGGAGGCTGCACCGGTGGCGTCTGCGGCAGCTGCTGCGGGCCAGCTTGCGGCTGATCGAGGATCACCACTTAATTACTCGCTGGATGACGTGTTACATAAGGGCGTCCAATTGAGGCAGTAGTATGCAAACGTGTTCGAAGTTTCGAACCTGATAGATAGTTTATTTGTTTAAACTTTATTCTAAAATTGGAGGATTTAGCCTGATTAGAGCTTAATAATGTACCTATAAGTAAAATGCAGTGTCATATCGTACACTTTTTTGAATAAACTTCATGGTGTTGTATGATTTTGTGTTATTTTAAGCGATCACATCGATGCAAACTCTGAAATAGGTATATAGGTTGTATATTCGGCTTATTCTTAATTAAACAGATTTCCAATACAGATTCCCATCCCAACAGATTCCCAGTTTTACAAATGGCTATACCCACAGATTTCTCCCTTTTCAGACTCAACTGTACGGATTCCCAAATTTACATATTCCTAACTGTACATACAGGAGTCCTAAGGTAGGTTAGGTAAGGGTCGGTACAGACGACCTGCAAAATGGCAGTCAAGAGTGCAGTTCTGATGCAGGTGAGGTCCTACCACCATGGTCCGACCATGTCTCCTTTTCAAATTACACACTTCCCAAAATGTACACGTAAGTTACTCTCCCTGAACGTAAACCTCAGGCTAAAATGAGGTTGGTTTAGGTTATGTTAGTTTTGCATGCAACGCAGCAGGCCCTTCCGGGACATGGCTGTTCACATGACTGAACGTCCAAATGGTTCGAGGCTCAGGCTCGTTCGGTCCGTTTCCTTACATGTCTGCTTCTCAAACTGGTCTTCTTCCAAGAAATGACTCTTTCCTATAATGTCAGCAAATGGTTTCCTATCATGCCACTGTCCTAGAATGATCGTTTCCTATTATGTCCGTTTCGAAAATTGACCTGGTTCCTATAATGTCCGTTCCTTGTGATGTCCTATTCCTACGATGTATGCTTCCTATAATGCCCACTATTTGTGTTCTAAAGCCCGTTTCCTACAATGTCTGCTTTTCACAATGTTTTCTTTTTTGTCCCTGAATTCAAGAAGTAGAAATTAAAAATTAAATTAATTAAAAACGTTGCAAATGGCCCCCATGAAAGGAATTGAATTGAAGGATGTCACAGTAAATTGTAATTGTCAATAATCAAAGAACTCAAAGATAACGATAACATACTTATAAGAGGTTGTATTACCTCTCAGAAAAAACAATTAATATATACGGTCACATACGGTACAGGTTATAACAAAAACTAGCTTCAACCCGCGACTTCGTTCGCGTTAGAAATGTTTTCAACCATAACAACAAATTGAACTGAATTTAAAATGCTTTTAAACTTCCAAATGACTATGATTTTTTTCCTTGGGTAATAAAGGTAAAATTAGCACACATTCTAACTATTAATGCTCTATTTTCCTTAGTGGCGGTTACCTTTAATTTTTTAGCGATCTGATAAAACGGGTGGAGAGTTCTTTGAAAAGTTCCAACGCCATACTTCATTTTGTTTTTATTGTCATTATGAAGTCATTTTCTGGCCTGTTGAGTTGAAAAAACCAGGATCTTCTCTTCCATACCATCTTCAATGACAAGGAAATTGTCAGATATCAGTTGAGGAACTTTCACATCGGCCTCAAACGATGGCATTATTGATGGCATTTAAGAAGGTGACGAAATGGAACTGTGGACGAAGTCATCCTGAGCCTTTGAGAAGGAGACAACATAGGAAACTGACATTGTGGGAAGAAGACAATTTTAGGAAACGGACCGAACGAGCCTGAGCCCGACAATGTGGGAAGAAGGTTATTTTGAGAAGCAGACATTTTAGGAAACAGACATTTTCAAGAGTAGACATCATAGGAAACGGTCAATGTGGGAAGAAGGCCACTTTAGGAAGCAGACATGTTAAGAAGCGGACCAAACGAGCCTGAGCCTGGTTCGATTGTGTGCGTGTCAAAATGTATAAAGAGTAATAGTTAAAATGTTGCAGTGACAAAATGACAAAAGTAAACATGGTGTTTATGTTAAATCATGCTCGTGTGCATTGTGTTTATGATACAAGTCAATAGGGCTCCGTCGAGGTTCTTATTTCACATCAGTGTCGACGGAGCTCCTATTTCTGGGTGGGTTTGCTCCAGACCAGTTTATTTCCACTAGTACAGTTGTCCAGTTCAGTTGACTGAACTAGTGGGATTATTTTCTCGGTTCAGGGCGACTTTGTCCAGTCTTATTTCGTCACCTTCTTAACTTTTTTTTTTTTTTTTTTTTTATATCATAGGAAGGCAAACGAGCACACAGGCCACCTGATGGTAAGTGGAAACTGTGATCCATAGACATTCGCATTCACAAGACCGCAATCCTAAGACTGCAAATGCGTTGCCAACCCTGAGGCCGAAGATGGAATGCCTCTATGCTAGTCATTTCACCGGCTGTCTTATCCCCAAACCGGAACACAACAATGCGAACACTGCTGCTTGGCTGTAGGTTAATGGATAAGATGGTGGTACCAACCCGGACGGACCCTGCACAAGGTCCTCCCACCTCCAAACTCGTCCACAATGCCTTATCGTCGGCATGTAATTCCTAAGGCACTGGTCCCACCGCCGGCGAGTAAGCGATGAACTATCGGCGATTTTCTCTCCTAAGAAACGAACAAAAGATAATCGCTCCGTGTAAATAAAAGAGCGATATATATTTATAGTTCATCGCTGGTTGTTCACATTGACGGCGAGAACTCTCTCTACTACACTCGCGGTCAAATAATACGGGTCAGAGTGCGTTTTTCATATTAAAGAGGCCATTTCGAAGCCTTGGTTCCTCGCCAGGGGATGCTGTTAGTGAAATCTGATGATGGATACCCAGAGCATCGATACAGGACTTCCAGAGTGCCTAGGATACCCAACTGATTGAGTCTGCGGTTAACGCCGGAATCGTGCATGTTCAGAAAAACATCTAAAATGGCAATAAAATGTAAGAAAATCCAAACGCTGATCCAAACTCTCTCGCTGTGGTGGTAACTGATTGTGCGATCAGTTAGGTATCTTAAGCACTTCTGACCTCCTCTATTGAACCTCAAAGTATCCACTATGAAACCTCACTCAAAACAACCACGAGTAGTGGGCCATATGGCATTGCGGACGAGTTAAGAAGCTGACGAAATAGTACCTTTATTCCCAGTAGTTCCGTGGAAGAAGTTCCGCGGCGGAAATAGGGACTTTTTTCCCCAATAGTTCCGTGGCGGAGCTAGTGACACTTTCTTCCCAATAGTTCCGTGTTGGAATTAGTGACACTTTTTCGAACGCTTAGGGTGCGGCTCCACTGAGGCGGAGACTAGAGGAGCGGAGCGGAGCTGTGCCAATATTAACCAATAAAAGGCGCATGCGGTCACGTCGAGCGCGCCTTGCGCACGTTAGTTTAGATTCCATTGGTTAATATTGGCACAGCTCCGCTCCGCTCCTCTCGTCTCCGCCTCAGTGGAGCCGCACCCTTACCCGTGGTCCCACTACTTCGTCCCACTGCTCTTTTCTCCTATTTCAGGGCGGTTTGCCCTTCGGGCATTTACAGATACCTAACGAACCTAACCTACCTACTTTTGCGGAATATAAATCGATTTCTGACGAAAGAAGAAATGCACGGAACTAATGAGATTATAAAATATTAGTATTCAATTGATGCTTAGTTCCGCGGAACTATTGGGAAAAAAGTCTCACTAGTTCCGCCACGGAACTTCTTCCACGGAAAAACTGGGAATGAACTAAATAGGGTTTACGCTGATAATGCACAATACGCAAAATGCTCACTGCACGCATAATGTACAAACAGTCAAAATGCACATACGCAAAATCCACATCATGATTAATGTACAGATCGAGAAATGTACATTACGCAGAATGTACAAACAATAAAATGTACATAGGGATGATTGTACAATATGCAAAATGTACTCCACCCGAAAGTGGCAAAATGTGCAAAGTTAGAATGATCAATACGCAAATTGTTCATTACGGAAAAATAACAATACGCAAGATGTACTGATTATAAATTATAGTTTTTGGTGCTAATAAGTGTCCGTTGGAATCTAACATTCGTAATATTTAATAGGTCACAAAAAACCATTTCAACTCGGGCTAAATAGCTCGAAAACGAGTATTCAAATCAAGTTACACATCGGTACAACAGAATTCGCTAGTATTGCCGGGCTCATTGACAACCAAGATAAGGAAAGAGTTTTTATATCCCTTCAGGTGGCAAGAAAAATATAGTTAGTTTAAATTTGAATTTTGAGTTAATGTCATAAAGTATTAATTGTTTTTTGACAGCAGCCGTTATACGGCTGCTTGCCACTTGAAGGGCTAAAATAGGCGTAGGTATAACAAAGGCGTTTTCGTAAATGATAAGAATGCTTGTACTATATATTATTCAATTTAAATAAAATAACTTATCTTAACCTACCTAGCTCTTGAATGTCTAACCTATTTTGATAAAACTTAGCTAAGAACACCTTCGATAAACCAGCTTTTAAAAGAAAACGAACCGCATCTCATTAGCCTATCAGTTTGGAATCTACGTTTCTCACATATAAATACACATGTCAAACTTACAATACTTACTCTTTTCCGACTGAGCATTATTATTTATTATCTATTTTGCTTTGTGTACATTTAATGTTTTGTACGTTTGGCGATTGAGCATTTAGCTTTTGTAACATTTTGCGGATTATGCGTTTTGCATTGAACAATTCGCGAAATGTAGATTGTTCTCTTTACACATTATGGGTTATGTGCTTTCAGCGTAAATACATTTTGCGTACTGTACATTTCTCGATCTGTACATTTATCATGATGTGGATTTTGCGTATGTGCATTTTGACTGTTTGTACATTATGCGTGCAGTGAGCATTTTGCGTATTGTGCATTATCAGCGTAAACCCTAAATAGTACTGTAGACAAAGTCTCCCTGAGCCTTTTTCTCGTTTGTTCAGTTGACTGAACCTGGCCAAAATCTGTATCATAAAAGAGGTAGGTTGAGGTTATTTTAGTTTTACAGCAGGCCCGAAGGGGCAGAGCACCCGTAGCGGAGCTCCGGGTAGTAAACTTAATAGTGTCGATAGTTTTGACTCTGTCAGATTGACAAAATGCCGGATTCGCAGAATGCCAGATTCGCACTATGCCAGTTCCCAGATTCGCAGAATGCCAGATTCACACTATGCCAGTTCCCAGATTCGCAGAGTGCCAGATTCTTACAATGCCAGATTCGTACTATGCTAGATTCCCAAATTAGCAGAATTCCCGATTTGCACAATGCCCAGATTTATTTTTTACATAACAGTCCTTTCGGCGGACAATGTCTCCTTTGCAATTTACCTACTTCCCATAATGTACACTTGCCCGAAATATGTATTCCCAAAATGACTACTGGCCGTAACGTTCACTCCCCAGTTCGACCACTTCCCAAAAAGCTATCTTTCCCGACAAGACTACTTCCCAAAAAACTATTTTTCCCGTCAAAACCATTTTGATACCGAATACACAAAAATACCGGTATACGAGTATTAATCCCGGTCCCACCCCTATGCTCCACTGGTGGGTAATTTTGTTTCCCTGTAGATCCACTGCACGGGAATGGAACTAGGGGTAAGTGGAAGTGATTGAAACAATAGCAGGTTATAGCAGTGAGACCACGGTTAAAAGGGGGTCTACGGGAGAAAATAAATACCACGGGATCCACCAGGGGGACGTGTTGGTGGGACCACGGGTAAAAGGGGAAAATACCCCACCACAGATTAACAAAATAAAATACGTGGGTAAAGTAACATAATATTTATTCTTAAACTATCAAATGTTTGTACCTAACTACATATTCTTTTAAATTAAGTACCACCATTAAAACTAAACGTTAAAAATGCTTTGTCTTCTAGGGCAACGTTGTACGGTGATTTGTAGGTCAGAGGTCAAGATAGTTTTAACCTCTGCACCACTGCGAGACCACTTGAAACGAGAAGAAAGATGCCAGATACGCGAAATAAGTCCAAGTCTTAAATCACTGTGCGACACAAAGGCATAAAAAGTACAAATCAATATCAGAAAAGAACTTTGAACACCTAATTACCCAAAAATTAAAGTCTATAACAAATTACACGTCCGCCATCTTTTCGCCGTCGTATTCTATTGATACTTGTTTGGAAGAAGCATAAAGGAATATAATAAGTGGCCATTATCTTTTTGTTATCACACAAAAGAGGCTCGTTTATTTACCTACACCTGAAGTTTACATTCAGGGAGAGTGTACATTTTGGGAATCAGACATTTTCGGATAGTATACAAAATCTGGAGTGCACCTTTTGAGTATTAGACATTGTAAAATGCAGTGACATAAATAAAGTGTACATTATGGGAAGTAGGTAAATTGCAAAGGAGACATTGTCCGCCGAAAGGATAACAGCCTTCCGGGTCATGGCTGCTCGTATGACTGAATGTCCAAATAGTTCGATTGCCTATGTGCTAAATAATACGAGTGTCAAAATGTACAACAGACATATAAAACGATTGTTTAAAAGAACGATTGTTATATACATTAATAGTCATAAAGATTATTTGTCAGAACGAACCAGTATCTAATATACTATTTGTTACAAAGTATAAGTGTTAGAACGATCGAGTGTCAGAATGTATAAAATCAGAATGACATCTTTGATATGCCGAATGATAGTCAAAATGTACAGTTTGTATCAGTGTCATAATGACTAATACTTATGATGTATTGTTTGTTATCAAGGAGTTATTTATCCGTAAATACTCATTACACCTCGGAATTGGGATATAGGTACTAACTTTTTTACGGTTTCGTCCATTTTCACAACTAAGATTTCATAACTGGTTGTGAATAAGGATTTATTTTCACTGTTTCTTAACCAGTTATTAAACAAGACTTTTTTTCCATTCTCATAACCAGAAACTAGGTAGGTTTAGGTTATGTTAGTTTTGCAGCAGGCCCGGAGGGCCAAACCACCCAGAAACAGGAGCTCCGCGTGAGCGGAGCTCCGTCGACACTGTCCAATTGATTCGAAATAAGAGTGGTGTATCCTAGGGTACCTAGGTTCTGGTTATGAAAATGGAAAAAAAGTCTTGTTTAATAACTGGTTATGAAACAGTGAAAAAAAAAACTTAATTCATAACCAGTTATGAAACCTTGGTTATGAAAGTGGACGAAAGGCTTTTTACAACCTATGTTAATTCAGAAACCATTTCTCGGAATAGGGTTCTTATACCGAAATAAACAATTAGGATTAGGACAATATTACACCTGGGAAAAGTTATTAATATTTAATTTATCGACTGTCATCTGTCGTTCCTGTTTTGCAGTACCTAGTCATAGATCGGGTACGTCGATACATGACGTCGAAAATAATGGGTCTTTATTATTTATAAGTTATAAGTATGTCCCAATTATTCATAGGTTGGTACATAGATTTTTGCCATTATAAGACTCAGTTATTTAGACAATTACATGATTAGGCATTAAAATGTTGTAACATTTATATATTTTATCTCTGACATAATTTGACGTAAATGCATTTTTAAATGTTAACATTCTGACACAAGCATAATATAACATAAATACAATGTGAACTTTTGTCATTTTGCCACCGCAACGTCATAACCAATAAACTTTGTACATTTTGACACCTACACATTCGAGCCATTTGGACATTCAGTCATACGAGCAGCCATGACCCGGAAGGCATTATATTTGTCCCATTGACTTTCGACGGAGCCCCGCCCGAGGCGGGGCTCCTGCTTCTGGCTAGTTTTGCCCTTCGGGCATTTGAAGAGACCTAACGAACCTAACCTACCTATTCTTACAATCATAATGAGTATTTGGGGATAGGATAATTTCGTCTAAAAAGCAACTGGTCTATACAGGTAATTCTCATGTCGTCTAAATTGCAAATGGTCTAAAACGCAGCTGGTCTAAGTAGCAAGTGGTCTAACTATCATAAATATGAGGTAGGTTTAGGTTATGTTAGTTTTGCAGCAGGCCCGGAGGGCCAAACCACCCAGAAATAGGAGCTCCGCGTAAGCGGTGCTCCGTCGACACTCTTACTCTTACTTCAAAACAATTAGACCACTTGCTACTTAGACCAGCTGCGTTTTAGACCATTTGCAATTTAGACGAGTTGCGATATATACGAGTTGCTAATTAGACCCAATGATCCTATCCCAGTATTTGGTGATCAAATCTAGGTGCACTTTTTACACTTTTTGTTCAATGGGACAAATATAATGGGACCACGAGAAAACACCTATATAAATACTTTAGCTATATAGCTAAAGCAGTAAAGACACTAGGCCTTATACCTACTCTCCAACTGAGCGTAAGGGTTATGCTTTAATTTGAGTAAAATAGGTAAAGGTAATAGTGCGAATCTGGCATTGTAAGGATCCGGCATTCTGCGAATCTGGAAAACTGGCATTCTGAATCTGTCATTCTGCGAATCCGGCATTTTGAAAATCTGACAAAGCCTCAAAACAAAACGGTTTAGGAGCACTTTGGGGATTTCTCGAAAAGTGGATTTCTCAAAATGGGGATATCGCAAAATGTGGAGTTCGCAAAACGGGGATTTCTCAAAATGGGGAATTCGCGAAACGGGGATATAAAGTACAATCAGCTCTAATACGATTGTTTGTATTTCATGTAGCATAATATAACTAATATAATTATGTAAGTGAGGTGAAAATGTCATCGTAGCCATCGTAGGTTTAGGTTATGTTAGTTTTGCAGCAGGCCCGGAGGGCCAAAACCACCCAGAAATAGGAGCTCCGCGTAAGTGGAGCTCCGTCGACTCTGTTAAATTCATTCCTCGTCGTACCACTGGTACACATTTTGGTTCAGTCAACTGAACGAGAAAAAATAATCCCACCAGTTCAGTCAACTGAACTAGTGGGAATAAACAAATATCTGTACCGGTAGGGAAAGGATATATTACTAAACCGCGATTAGAATACACTTGACAATTCAGTAACCACAATTTGCACAAATAGGCTAAGACAGCAACTTTTTGAAGTTGTAATTCTGTAGCTCTGCCTACCCCACTGTCTGGGATTACAGGCGTGAAGGTATGTATGTATGTAGAATACACTTACTAATGGCGGATATAATATGCAATGACAGCGGCTGACGTTACTTCCGAAGTGTATTCTAATCGCGGTTTAGTAATATCATCATTATGTAGACATTTTCTTTTCCTACAGGTGGAACGATCGATAGAAAGGTGTAGATTGAGGTGAATAATAAAATCAAGAGTAAATTTTGTACAACATTTTATTCTTATAACAGGGACTGTCATAGACGTACAATTTATATCAGTTTTTTTTGGCTTTTTTTTTTAAATGTCCATGGGTGGCTGTGATTTGAGATAAAAAAAAGCACCGGGAGAACCGGGAATCCTGATACCGTCCCTGCCTAGAACCGGGAAATAGAACTCTCGCAACCGGGCCCGATACTGCATGCCACCCTACGTACAGTCAGCGTCAAAAGTAACTGGTCACTTCAAGCTACTTTTTTACTTTATCGCATTAACACATTAGACAATCTTGTTTGACATTGCTTATGTGACAGTAAAGCGACAAGGTATTTAAGTGATCACTTTCTTTTGACGCTGACTGTACAACGGAGATATCGCACGGCACATTCACTCCAGACCTTGCCACTCCACACCACAGGACATTCACATGGCAGTCGCTTAGTGTAGGGGCGTGTCGAAGCACGGGGGGGGGTAGATCATCTGTTGCGGGGTCTTCGGGGCGCCGGTCTCGTCGGTGGGCCCTTGCGGCGCGCCGCCGTAGGGCGGGCCCGGGAACGGCCCGAAGCAGGGTATGTTGACGGGCGGCACCGAAGGCTTCCTGTAACCGTACGTGGTCGGGGCTTTAGCATCTTTGCCTTTCGAATCCCGCGAACCAGACGACCCTGACTTCTGTCCTCCTGACTGCGAGAACGGCCCACACCCACACGAACCGAAACAACAAGGCCAAGACGACGGACTTGACGTATTGTTATTTTCCTTTTGCGACGGACCACTTGCACCCTGCTGGTAACTGCACATCTTGACCTTTAATAAGAACGATCGTGCGATATCCTTGCAGTGTAAATTTTACTAGATAATTTTGAATGAAGTTGCTAGTCTAATTTTGTTTTGAAATGAATAATTTTCTTATATTACATGAGTGTATATGTTTATAGAAATTTTACTGAATACTGATTGGCGAATTCTTTTTTTATCATATGGTAAAGACAGCTTTTGAAATTTGGTAATATCTTTTTAACGAAGATTATTTTCGACCTGTAGAAATGTATGGAGAGTTTGTTAAAGGGTTATTACACTGTCCAACTTTTAGGATCTTTCTGTTCTACTTCACAAATAAATGCTTACTTACTTACTTACTTACTTACTTACTTACTAACTGCGATTACACGTACCTAAAAGATTAGCCAAAGCGGTGCTCACAATACGATACGCGTCTCGTTTTTTACGCATACCTTTTGCATCGAATTTGTGTGTCAACGCCAGTGTTGTTGCTGAGTCGACAATAGTATTACGAGTAAATAGGATAATTATACAGATATCAGTGGACAAATTTTAACATTGTATCGTTAATATAATATAGGTAATCAAATATACTAACCACAATAAAATCGGTTTTTTTTTCCAATTTTTCCAATTTTTACGTTCTCGCGTGGGCACCAAGTCATACTAGACTATTACTTTTTAAAACACTCAACAGTAAAAACCTTTTTACAGCACGCTCCTCTCCTCGAACCCCTGCATTAGAGGGTCTTTGGATATCTTTAAGTTAGTGGAATCATTGAATCCGCAATATCTGAACGCCGTATGTGTTGCCAATAAAATGAAAAAGTTTTGCATCGGTAGGTTTTAACTTTTATAAATAATTTACATAAGAAATTTATTTATATACACCGTGTTTTTTTTGATTTACGATAACTTTAAGGGAACGTTATTTAGGTCAAATAAAGTTATTTTCCAGAAGACAGACAAATGATAACTGTAACGGCTTTAAAGATATTTAATTTTTAAATTTAATCAGTTAATCACGTTGAACTGGTCTAAAAGGCTCTTAACTGTCTGTGTATGTCACGCTAACGTTGACGTATTTTACACTGAGTATGAGTTAACTCTAAAGGCCCTTTTAGAATGCCCAAAGATACAATATTTAATTACTTTGATCAAAACAGAAAAAAAAATATTTTTTGAAATATTTCAAAATCTAATCTACCACTTAGTTTCTATGGATGTACCTAGTAATATGCCAAAGTTATCGTAAATCAAAAAAAACACGGTGTATAATTGTAAAGTTAAAATTAAATGCAACTGCATAAATAAATAATTTAATGTAAATATTAATTTCGTATACAGATATTTGGTTGAAACTGTTTTGTAGAAGAAAAGTTCATATTACAGTGTAAATACTTCAGGTTTTAAGAATATTTGGATACTATTAATTTCATAATTTTCGGATATACTATTTATAAATATTTTTGGTATGCACATTGTTGACAACCCATTATTGATTAAAAAAACAACCTTCATAAAATAAAGTTAACACTTGTGATTATTAGAATAACTCCGAAAAACCTTTTTCGCCGATAAAAGCTAATTTCTGCTGAATATTTTACGCATTGCAGAACAGATTTGATTAAAATCCTCTATATTTCTTTCCCAATTGCAGATCATTTGAAATAACCGTCTGATTAATGAAATGCTGTTAGCACGATTTATCCCGAAACCTCGGGAAAATCCTTCTACCGACCATGTTTAAAAAATATATCTATAATTAAAATATACAAGGTACGCTTTTTTCAAATATGATTTCAAAAGCCTACGAGGCTCTTAGTCTATTCCATAAATAACTTCTTATAGGTGAGCCATTCTCAAAATCGGACTTAAAATTTGAAAAAAAGGAAATGTTTTTTTATTTGATCCAAAGTAGTCTCAAATGAAAGATACTTTATCTTACATTATGTAGCACTTATGTGCTTAGCTATTTTCATTGTAGTTTTCACTAAAAAAGGGAAAAATGAAAATACCTCTCCACGGAAGTGACAAACCTTAATTAAATAAATACTTTTACATATGTAATCCACGGAAGTGACCGAAAAAGCATGCTAATTTTTAAAAAACCTTACCGTACAGGTCTTTACTCCAAAATAATAATCCCAGGAATTACAAACGGTCAAAAACTTTCAGATGGCGTTGTGTTTGTTGTCTGTATTCGTTCAGAAACTGTGTTCACTGATTTAATGAGTAATGGCTGCGTTCAATAAGTTGATCCATGGAGGTGACAATTTTTCCATGCACAAAAGTTATGAAATATTTAGAATCCGTTATTGTGTTTATGTTTTAAATATTTGGTGTTTTTTAGACAGTTTATTGTATGTTTTATCGTAAAATAATATAAATTAATTTATTTACTGTTGATAAAATTATTTTATTTTAGTCTATATCATCGTAAATGGAAATTGCACACGACATGGAGGTGACGTTTTCGTCACTTTCTTAACGATAATTTAAAAAAATATGTATATTGTGTAAGTTTTAATAAAGATCCTATTAATATAAACTATTTCAATGAATTGTAGATAGTAACACCAGAAATAATGATAATATTTAATTTTTTAATACAAATGCACAAAAAAAATACGCAAAAATGAGAATGGCCCAGGTATTAGTTTTAAAAGACAGCAGTTTCATCATTTAAAGTCAACTTAAAATAAACTATGCCAGTATTAGACACATTGACCTTATGTTTATCATAAATATAGTACATGTACATACATACATACATACACTCACGCCTTCCTTCCCAGAGTGGGATAGGCAGAGCTACAGAATGACCAAAAAAACTCTAAAAATTTGTTGTTAATTCTGTAACCACATTTTGTACATGATAAATTAATTTAATTAATGTACCTAGCATAAATATTCGCCACAAAAGCGATCCGAACTCGAAACAGTGTATTGCGGATAACGTTTAAATTGACATTGTATTTAAATATCTATACTTCATTTAATTTAGAATGAGAAACCACAACAACATTATATTGCGGCTCGTGAACTGTAATCTCTTTACAATTTGTACTAGAGTAACTATTGACGACACGCAAATAAAGTGACATTAAAACAATTTTATTTTGCGGCTCCCAGACTATTGTACTGTACTATTGGCTAGGTAATAAATAGTTGACCAAACGCAATATAATGTTGTTGTGGTTTCTCATCCTAAAATAAATGAACTATAGTCTTAGTTCGTTTTTTTGGCGCTATTTCTGATACAGGGCGCTGCAGTGCTATCGACGGTGTTTGTGTTGGTGCTTAATAAGACCCTACTGCAACTTAGTGTCAGTTATAAACTTAGCAAGAATATTAAAACGCCTATTTTAGGCGTTCTCCCACCGTCAACGATGAGCCGGAAGCGAGTAGAGCCAGCGATCAACTATTAATATATGTGTCTATTTTATTGATATCTTTTGTTTGGACAAACAAGAGGAGAGAGTTCTCGCCGGCAGGTTGAACAGACAGCGATCACACTATTAATATATTTGTCTCTTTCTTTTTCTTTGAATTAATGGCGGTCCACCAAGTGATTTCGCCAGTGTCAGTGAGAGTGTATAATAAAATAAGTAAATATAACAGCAAATCAAAATTAACAAAAGTAAAAGTCGGGCATTATTTATCGGCCATCTCACTCCCTGAAGGGAGGATTCCGGTAGGAATCAATTTGTCTCTTTTATTTGTTGAGGTAAAATTTCTATATTTTTAATAAACAAACATGACAGTATGACACATAGATAAAGCACATATGTACAGCATGTGCATGTGCATGTGTATGTAGTATTGTGATAGAATTTCGGTGTTTGCTTAAACCTCTTCTAACATCCTCCTTTTTTGGCAAGCCCTATCTACAGTATTAGGCCAATTTACCCACAAATAAATGCCAATCTGTGATAGCTTTTGTGAGAATATCTTCCAGTGCAACTCTTTATCAGTTACAAGTTCTCTGTCATAAAAAATGGAAATGCAAAGCTGCTTTGGCAATGGGACAAGTGCCTTACTCGTATAACTTTTTCGATTTCCAAATGTCAAAAAGGCTGTACATATTACAAATTAAACAGTACTGCATTTGTATTGCCAATAATCCATGATGATAATGTAAGGTTGTGTGATAAATGCAAACGAATACCGTACTTAATGCAGACGATGGCGTGTCGGACAGTCAAGGATTCAGCGGAATAGTTATTAGCAAATAACTGACTTATTACGCATTGCGTAATGGCATTCTCAAGAAGCCATCAAAGACATGCGAAGCGACCGGGGACAGTAAAGGCAAATAATGCTCAACTGCATTCCTAGTTGGGATAGGCTTTGGATCACCATGTCAGTCATGCCACTCATGCCACACCGCGCCGTGGGAAACTTCTTGCGATTTGTCTTTGTTTATACACAAAACTAAAAAAAAAAAAATGTAGAGTAGAAAATGCGCGTAACTTTCATAAAATATCCTTTTGCTCCTCTATGTTACTGTACATATAGTAGTTATATTTTTAACGTCATATCTTGGATAGTTGTGCGTTATTTCAGTGTTAAGCTGTCTAGCATCTTACCACCTGGGCGATTAAGACCTCGTGGCTCCAACACGCAAGGGACATTGGCCTCAACCAGAACCCGAAGAATTATGTCGTTGATAGAATGGTGTATAGAAAATCGTCCCGCGCACCGCACAAAAACTACAATGAATATAGCAAAAATATGTGCAAAGGTGAATTTATCCCATTACGAGATTTCTTTCAGGTCACCTTTAAGCATAGATAACTAGCATTTGCCTGTTACTATGTCCACTCCACGTGCCGTAGTTGTTTATCGCTATTTCTTGGGGAACTCTAATTTTCCAGACTCAAAAGTCCCTTTGGGCTTTGGGCTATAAATTAACTTTTCACCTCAGCAGCTCAAACAAGCAGGTTTTGCTGCTTAAAAACAGTGAGCAAAATTCAATTTTGCTGCGAGCGAGAGGCAAAGTAGCTTTTTAATTATTTTTTTTAAATGCCGGCCGTGAGCAGTGCTGGGGCTACTCACAACATTCGAAAAAATTGAACTTCACTTTGATCTGTCACTTTCACTTCGATAGGAAAAAAGCGAGAGATAGAAACAACTTGATTCGAAGTTCGATTTTCAAATTCCACATATAGTAGGCCCAAAAAGAAACGCACGTTCGGATGCACACATAACCGTAAAATTGCAAATAAAACTATCTGTTAAAGTTTGAAATGTGTTTATTATAACTATTTTATACAGTAGGTAATCATTTTTTTTATTTAATGTTTTGAAGACAAAATTAATGAAAAATAAGAAGTTTATCATGTATCTACATAATTTTGTTATCGTTTTAACAATCTTTAATTTCGTGACATAAACCGCGGGGGCAGTTTCAGAACGCATTTTAAAAATAGCGGGATTATTGTAGCCAATAGCCATAGACAAGGCCTAGTTAGGTTTTTTTTAAAGCCACAGACTACATAAAGCTGTATAAAGTTGTGTTTGCACTACAGCATTATCAAGTTGAGTGACAGGTTTTATCTGTTTCATGTTTATTTTTTCCACTTTTTATTTTATTAGTATTTTGCAAAAATGCTTGTGATTGATGCATATGCGATCGTGTCGTTATTTAGTCGTGTATTCACCAAATGGTCACAACGGAAGACCTGCGTTGGCCTTACCAGCTTCACGCTGTGTTGTTCTCGCTGCTGAGGTGAAAAGTTGTATGTCTCACACGAGACCAAAGTTTTTTACGTCTCGTATCTTTGAATCCCTCGCTACGCTCAGGATTCTAACCTAGAATCACTCGCTACGCTCGTGATTCAATAATAGAATCCTTCGCTTACTCGGGATTCAAAATCATCACTCGCAGCAAAAACCAACTTTGCTCTCTTGTTGAACAAATAACTATTGTAGAAAAAAATATCTATAGGCACACTTCAGTTACAGTTTTATAATAGTAGTGGATAGCTCCGCTTACCCTCACTTACTAGTATTTCTCAATTTTACTCGGAAGAAACACTTTACCAAACCACCGAACCGTCTAGAAATCCATTTGCGGGCAGATGCAAGCTAAATGCTACCACAAACTTAGCGATGCACCACAGCCTATGATTATGTGCGCATGTTGTACACGGGCAGTTGGACGAGGTAATCACTTCTAGCTAACCGATTTTGTCAACTGTTATAATAATAACTGCAATTGCTGGCTTTCCTCGGAAACAGATAAATTTATTATGTTTTACTTCGTTCTATTTGTTGTGAAAGACTGATTGACGTGCTGCGGCTGTAATAAGAGTTATTGTCTTTTTCACAATAACCAGGACCAATTTTACATTGTTTTAGACTACCTTGATTCTAGATCAGCCAGAATAAACACGTCAGCTCTCACGGCGTCGTCAGCACGCGAAACCAGCCCTAATACTTACTTGTTCCGGGATGGTGTGACGGTGCAAAGGTGTCCACGCAAGCCGCCACTCCAGTTCCGCGGAATGACAAGCTCACCGTATTTTAAAGGAACATTCAAAGTGCTTGGTCGACGCAATTCGTGACCAAAATGCTGACTTTCACTTGGCACAAAGATTATCATTAGCATTGCCATTCCACTTGGCCATGCTGCCAGCATTTCGGGAACTATGTTTTATTTTTTTGAAGCGTTTATTTTGCTTAATAAGTTCCTGCTTAGTTTATTCGTTTGTGCGGGTTAGAAAGTTAAACATCCCTACATCTGAATAGGTGTACGTAAACTGTTAATGTTTTGTCTGCGGATGAGTGTACATTTCTACAAGATATATTTTCCCTGTTGTTTACGAGAGCTACTTAAACCCGCCGATGCCAGGCAGCGTGAAGAGCTCAGACCAAGATCAGACGGATTTTCCACTACGATAAAATAGGAATAAAAGGTACTAAAACCCACGTTACATTTTGTCCAGAAAATATGCTGTATTTATTCAATTTTGTAGCGTGCGCTATTCGCCTGTTATCGTAGCGAAAGCTTACATTAAATAAGAGCTACTTCGTAAGTGAAAGTCTATACTAAAGGAACATAGACGTTGTTTTAATTTAAGTAATATAAGTTATCTATAATATGTATACTGTATTATAGCGTAGTAGACATAAAAGTTACCACGATTCTATGTATCACGGAAAACAGTAATTTGTGGTTAACTTTAGTATAAAGGCGTGGGTAAATGTTTGAGAAAATATAAGCTAGTCTGTTCAAAAGCCGTATTAACGCCTGTAGGAAACGTCTTGCAGTGCTGGCAGTTACTGGCAAGAAACATGCAAATAAACCACGAGTACTGTGTGTTGGTGTGATGACATTTCGAAAAAAGAAAAACATGATCAAATGCGGGTAGGTCGAAAAACTCGCACGACAAACAGACGAATACACAGTCGAAACGTCGAAGTAAATGTTTATTCTATTAAAAAAGATAAAATATAAGATAATATTATTTTCTCAAAAATGACCGGATAAGTTGACATTACTAACTCCATACTGAGACGCGAAGTACATAGTTTACAGACGGTTCCAAAAAAAAAAAAAAAAAATTGCGTGCTCGTTACACAAGCCCGCAATGTTGCATACAAATTTCATTGTTATATTTGTTATCTAGTTTGTAACTTTTTAAAAAGTGAAAACGGCTATAATAAAATGAGGGCACAAGTCTTAGGGTGCGGCTCCACTGAGGCGGAGACGAGAGGAGCGGAGCGGAGCTGTGCCAATATTAACCAATAAAAGGCGCATGCCACGTCACGTCTCGAGCGCGCCTTGCGCAGATTCAATTGGTTAATATTGGCACAGCTCCGCTCCGCTCCTCTCGTCTCCGCCTCAGTGGAGCCGCACCCTTATACATCCATATTTTATTCGAAACGTAACTTTTTTATCTGTGTCTGGAACAGCTTGAGTTTTTTTTTCTAAAAAAAGCTAGCGTTTCTCCTTGTCATAAACATAAAGGCGGTAAAGAATGATGTTATTTAACGTGGAGTTGGGGGCCATTTGCAACGTTAAAAGATGGCGGACGTGTAATTTGTTTTAGACTTTAATTTTTGGGTAATTAGGTGTTCAAAGTTCTTTTCTGATAGTGATTTGTACTTTTTATGCATTTGTGTCGCACAGTGATTGAAGACTTGGACTTATTTCGTGTATCTGGCATCTTTCTTCTCGTTTCAAGTGGACTCGCAGTGGTGCAGAGGTTAAAACTATCTTGACCTCTGACCTACAAATCACCGTACAACGTTGCCCCCAATCTTCCTAGAGAATATTGGATTGTGTTTTATTGCTATATTGTTTTATACTCATATAAACCTTGACACTGGCGAAATCACTTCACGTGGAAACGCCATTATCCCTGCGGTAGTAGCTGTTCAAGTCGCCGCGGGGGCAAAAAAAAAAAAAAAAAAACGTGGAGTTTCTGTTTATATGCGATTTGCATCTTGCGATTTTTGAGAAAAGCACTGTATATGCCACGGCAGGAACGGCAATTGCAGGCCTCGTATTATACTTGGCCCGCAATTGCCTGCTTCACTGCCTTCAATGTACTATTATTCAGAGTAATTAGGCCGCACGGGTCCTTTTACACGTCAAGCATCTACCAGCGCTTCCTAAGAGGAGACCACTGCTGAGAAGAAACGCTGCAAGAAACTCAGTAGTCAGACATTATTAAGATTCGCCATGTCCGTCCGGCGTCCGTCCGTCCGCAGCCTAACTCAGAGACTTAATAGTAGAAAGCTGTAATTTATAAGAAAGTTTCACAATTTGACAAGTTACTTTTCGGTACAATGCTATCCTCAACCTAATACGCTTTCCACTTTAACGACATTTTCAAATAATTTTTAAAAGTACTGTAAAGGCTAACTCTAAAACTACGTCGGGTAATTTATTATAGAAATGAATGCATTGACCAACAAATGATTTATGTACTTAACGGACGCGGAATTTTCGAATAGCGATTTTCAGAATTTCTGGTTATAGAATCTAAATGTTTCATAAGTTCATGACATAAATAATATTCTCATAAATAAATTGAGACGCTACACCCAAGTAGCACACTGGGTGGGAAATAGCTCGTATATCATATCTATTTAGATACTTAAGTGAAATATATAGCCATGACTAAGTTCTATATAGGTGGAAAGAACCCTTAGGCAACCAATATAGAAGCACGGGGAGAAAAATTGCAGCTTATTTTTGGTTCTATATTGAATCCATAAGAGATCTCACGATTACCTTAAGAGGCAATTAGAACTATGGGTGAAAGTTATGCGCAGTGAACGACGATTATTGAACGAATGAATAATAATATTTCAGTTCGGTCAATGAGTGATAAATGGGACGCCAACAATTAACAATTAAGTCGGTAAGTTTTTTAAAGTGAATGTGATCTGCCATTTTAATTTTGGATTTATACATCTGTTTGGTAAGTGATTAAAATTCACGTTCAGGCATTGAAATAAGCACGAAATTCTTGCGAATGTTTTTTTACCGTGAAACTATGGTATGGTTTCTTTGTAAATTTCGATGCGCCTTTGATTTGATCAGGAATATTTAAAAAGAGTGTTAAATCATATAAGGAAGGAATTGATACTGATAAGAACTAAAACTGTAAAAACCTGACCTAATGATTGTAGGTTACGTACAATGTTACGTCACAACTATCAAAAGTCTATGATTATGCGTCAGTGTGATAAAATTCTGTTTAAAATAAATCATTTTCAAGGACTCCAATTTGTAAACATGGCGAAACAAAAAATATCTTACACTGTTCATTCTCACTTATTTGTTCTCTATTTGAAACTATCAGGTCTGAAAATCACTTATTTGTATCTTGCGAGTGGCAAAGCAGTGAATGCTATTACGAATACTAATTATTTTCTCTTTTGTAGATCGCCCAGTGCTCGTGAATTAGGAGTCCTCAATACTGCTCCGAAATCCCAAGTTGCTGTTTCGCTTATTAACTCAAATGCAACACTTTTCATACGTTAAATTTGCATAAACAACTAATGTCAAGTTACGGAAAATACAAGTAAACAAATCACTTTATGTTATGATATGATAATTAATTACTTTAAAAAGTTATCTTAAGGAGTCACGGGAATTTAAGTTGTAGGTAAATAGAACGGATGGCCCTTTTTTGTAATACAAATATAGTTTGTACGTCAGCTGCCTTACTATAGAATACCGTACGACATGACACTATGGAAATAACTATAGTAAAAGCGAGCTGTCTCAACATTGGTTAGTTCTCTTATTTTCCTTAGGTACGGGAGATTAAGTCCAGTTTTATATTTTAGTATAAACTACGAGTGTCCCTAGCTGGATGTCAGAGATTTGTCGTAGCCTTCTTTTTTTTTGGATGACGCGTTATGTGACCGTCAACTTCATGATAACTCCTATTAACTTTTGTTACCATGTTAAATAGAGCCCCACTGTATCGAATTTGCTCCAGCGAGCGAATGAAATACTAAATATCAATCAATTAATTATTTCGAAAGCAACAAGTACCTACTGCTTTGTCGAGCGCAGACGGTTTCCCGTTTTATTAATTAGCGCTGGTTTGGGATTTAACACGAAATTTCAATTGGATTTATGATTAACAACGCATAAGGTAGCCAAGCCCATAAAAAAAAAAGTTGGTGTGACACAGCCTGCGAAGTTCGCGTTTCGCGAATTTGTTTCTGAGTTTTGGATGTTGTCTATTTATTTAAGTATTTATTTCTCTATATATTTAAGTATTTATATCGTTGTCAAGTACTCATAGTACAAGCTAGAGCTTAGTTTGGCACTAGGTCAATTGGTGTGATATTTGATTGTGTATTCGCGGTCTAACAATGACGCACATAATCTGCATGCGAGACATTATATTTCCCACCATCAAAACGATTTCAAATCAAATAATTATGCGTTTCCTCTTTAAATTATGTTCATGTTTGTTGTGTAGCGTAATGCGTAGTGGCAACTGTGGGAAGGAAGGGGGAACTAACACCGTTTAGCTCCTTCCTGCGTGCTTCTATGAATTGGCGCTGCGCGAGTGCGTACGCGGCGACACAGCGCAAGATTACAGCCAGTTGCCAACAAACGATGGGAAAACGCTCCCGACATTATCTGCCTCTGTCTCCTATGCCCACGATGTTTGTTACGTTTACTTGTGGGAGGACCTTGTGCAGGGTCCGTCCGGGTTGCTACCACCATCTTATCCATTTACCTACCGCTAAGCAGCAGTGTTCGCATTGTTGTGTTCCGGTTTGGGGATAAGACAGCCAGTGAAATGACTAGCATAGAGGCATTCCATCTTAGTACTCAGGGTTTGCAGTGCATTTGCAGTCTTGTGGTTGGCAGTACTTACCATCAGGTGGCTTGTGTGCGCGTTTGCCTTCCTATGTCATAAAAAAAAACCTAACTGGTGATTCTCATACACAACTAACTTTTCAATTTGACGAAGAATTAACCAGCGAGTCTATGTTGTCTTGTCAGCTATTTTATCCTAATTAGTTATAAATAGGTTACCTCAAATGTAATGTGTCTGTTTTCTCAAATGTACCAAGCCTATATACGTGATTTTTTATTGAGTGGCAGCCTCGCAGGTATTGTTGCCGGAGCAGCCCAGATAAAGCGTTAGGTGCCTTTCCCCCTCCGTACTTACTTGGCTACGAGACAACTTTACTTTGCTGGGTAATGCTTCGACGTTGGATTGAAAAGTGAGTTGGTTAAAGAAATCGGTTCAGCCGTTCTCGAGCTTTGCGCTTAGCAACACATTTTTATTATACAGTGCGTGACATCCATACGAACATATATTTCGACAACAGTTAATGTGCATCCTAATTAACATAAAAACATGTGTATTGTTAACATAAGTTGTATTTTTTTTTCCATACTTACTAATTCGCCACGCAATGTATCAGAAATAGCTCAATTATCCCTCAGTTAACTTGCACTTAAATTAGACTTCATGTTATACATTGCTGCTCGATGGACCCTTTAAAAATTAATTTCACTAAATGTATTGAAGCTATTAACTTAACTCTTTCTTTAAACGGTTAACAGCACTTAAAGCTATCGTTACTTAAAATTTATGTTCTTATGGATGTCACACACTGTATAGATATTATTAAAGTTTATCTACTCGCGGTTTCCCCTACTAGTGCGCTGTCTGTGACATAGCTCTTCTGCGCGCGGTGGGGACGGTCGCAGCGGCGCGCACGCATCACCGTTAAGCGTCAGGGGTCGCCAACTAACGGGCAAAAATAACAAATATTTACGCATGAAAATATTTTACTCATTTAGTTATTTTGATCAAACCTTTCGGTATTTGTAATATTTTTACCCCAATAAGCTAACCGCAAAACACACAAAGCAGATCTGACTCCGTGTCGGTATCAACGCCGCAAAATCGGGCTGACAGTGAGGTTATAATATGTAAAGGCGGTTTAATATATATATTTTTTTTTTATATAATAGGAAGGCAAACGAGCACACAGGCCACCTGATGGTAAGTGGAAACTGTGACCCATAGACATTCGCATTCATAAGACAGCAATCCTAAGACTGCAAATGCGTTGCCAACCCTGAGGCCGAAGATGGAATGCCTCTATGCTAGTCATAATATTAACAGAAATACTGATAATACAACGTTCAATCCCAATTGACAAAATCAATACGTTGTATCGGCGCGCGTTCCAATGAATTTTAATATATTGGACGTTATACAGCCTCATGTTACTTCGTCTTGTTCCCGGTATTTGCTTGGAGTTATTCAGAAATGAATGTAAGGGATTGCAGGAATTGTGGGAAGCAATATCCAATGACGATCGCACTTCATGCAAAGTGCAGAGGCATCACGTGAAATGTTAAATAGCTAGTCTGTAGTTTGGTTTATAAATTGGTTGCAGCACTTGTAGATCCGCCATTGACCGCTTTACATTCTTATAAAAATTCAAACCCTACAAAAAAGTGACATTACTACGACAAGAACTTGTGGGAGGACCTTGTGCAGGGTCTCTCCGGGTTGGTACCGCCATCTTGTCCATTAACCTACCGCCAAACAGCAGTGTTCGCGTTGTTGTGTTCCGGTGTGGGGATAAGACAGCCGGTGAAATGACTAGCATAGAGGCATTCCATCTTAGTCCTCAGGGTTGGCAGTGCATTTGCAGTCTTGTCTATGGGTCACAGTTTCCACTTACCATCAGGTGGCCTGTGTGCTCGTTTGCCTTCCTACGCCATAAAAAAAAAGATAACGGGGTCTATATATGTATATGGGTATAGTACAATTAGAGGGTAATTAACAAAATGATAACATAAATTTCAGCGAGAACAAGAAATTGGCATCTCGGAGAGCGTTCTCTGATCGAATTCGGTTTGAATTAAACGGATTCCTTATTTAGGTATTTAGTATGAAGAAAGCCGTTCACACTAGTCGATGACCGAAAACGGGCTAATATAAATTAAATGATATAATTTATGTAGAAATTACCAGCTAATACCATCAACAAGTTTTTAGAGTTGTTGGTAATTCTGTAGCTCTGCCTACCCCACCCTGAGTGACTCTGGGAATGAAGGCGTGAAGGTAGTATGTACCATCATTGCAGAAAAGAAGCGTCGCAAGAAAATAAATTTTAATAGAGATAGGTAATGTAAACGCACCACCAATCCCATACTTACGAGTTGTAAACTTCCCTAATTTAGTGGTTATAGCTTAATTAATGTCTTTTAGGCCAGTTTATCAATTATATTTCAATAGGGTAGTAAAGCCATTAACACCTGTCTAAATATAAAGCGTTAAGTCATAATTATTTGTAGTTGTTTATGATGTATGTAGGTATGTCCAAGAAGGAGGTCTTTGCCGAGCAGTAAGTTAAATAATATTTGGTTAGTATGTAGAAGTAGGTACAGATGCTTGTCGGTAAATTTATAATTAAAAATTCTTGTTAAAAGATGATTCGTAGATTTTTCCCGCACCGTGACGCCGACGGAAATTCAAAACTGTCCTCATACCGCTTGCTCTCGGAAACTGCTGTAGGTAAAATACTTGGCAATGGGATGTAGGTATTTTCTTAGTTATGGAGGTACGAACAGGAAAAAAAGTTTTTAAAGGTAATGTAATCGATTAAGGGCTATACTTGCACGAAAAAATTAACACGGGGTTAAAATTAAAACTTTAACTTGAGTTAGTGTCTTAACTTAACCTAGTGTTAAATAAATTGCGGGAAGGAATTCCTCGAGTAAAAAGTCACACTTTCTCTAGTTACTTACCTACTAACTAATAAACAATGTTATTTCTGATGTAGGTACCTATGTTTGAACCAAAATAATAATCTGTTAGAAAAGTACACACTTTGACATTTATAATATTAGTTAAGTACGATGCACCACGTTTATAACCCCTGGTGCGCGACCCCTGCATGGCTGCACTTCCGTCGGTCCTTCCCACGCCTCGACGGAGCGCCCAAATCGCCGCTACGTCTCCAAAATACGTAAGGACCATCCGTAGCGTAACGACCACTCGAGCGGCGATAATTACAGCTCACTCACACCTCACTTACCCCCAATAGTATCTATTTTAAGAGTACAATAAAATACACAAAATATAATTCCTACTAAGTTATACCTAGAAATGAGTATATCAGACTTTATAATCTCATTGTTATCATATCGCACAAGCGCAGAATTTTATTGAAATCGCTAACGTTCCTTTACTATGGTATATCCCTCCTGCGCTCTATTATGGCGGTGTTTATCGATGTAGATAAACGTGGACTTAACATCTGTCACTTTCTGACCACTAGTAAGTGTGAGAGTGACGGATGTTTTAAACACCGCGATAAACCCACCACCGGGGCCTATTCTGGTTGTGTTCATAACAACCAGACTCTGACGAGTCTGTAAGTGCGAGAGTGACGGATGCATTATCCACCGTGATAAAGGCACAAATGACATAATTTTATAATATTTTACGAAATAACTTCAACGTAAATCGTAACTTTTCCAACGTACTATCGCGAACATACAACTTTCCACTCGTGATGGAAACGCATCATATTCCGAGAAAGAATCGTTATTTCACATTTCAAAGCGCAGGAGTTTTTCCTATTCTACTTATTTCCTAGATAAACGACGTCACTGAGAAATGAAACGGTCTTCTTCTTTTGTTTGTCACATCGATTGCGAAAGAGCTCTAAGTAGGATTTGTGGGCGTTTCTTTAAAAGTTTGTACCTAGTTAATGACTAAATTAAGAAACGTTATTTTTTCCACTGAGTTACGAAAATTAGTATTAGCTGTTACTAAGACAAATGGTGGTATGTCACCCAAAACTCCTGTAGCAAGTGCAAGCATATTACTAACGGGTTAGGATAGAATCGACGTCATTTATTGAATTTGAGATACTGCTAATAGGCGTTGAGTGAGAGATAGTATATAAATGTACGACTAATTTTCGTAACTCAGCGGAAAAGAGGCCCAGACTATACTCGAAACTGTAATTAGATTCCAAAATCCTAACCTCAACCGACGCACATTCGCTGTGATTATTGCATTTTGGTTTAAGTGTAGGTAATTTATCAATTAAACTGACCCTAATATTACTGGTTACACGAGTTATCATTGATATGTTTATGAAATAATATTTTAATAAAGAAATAATCAAGATGGGAACTGTCAGATTTTGGAATCTAATTAGATTTTCGAGTATAAAGCGTCGTTATTTTGTGAAAAGGAACATAATTTGAACTAAACTTTTCACTTCAACGAAATACACTTTTTTAACATCTAACTTTCATCCGCAAATACTTTGCATAAAGTGGTTTATCTCTATTTCGAGAACTCTACGTCCTTCTCCGGGATATAAATAAACTAGCTCTGTACAAGTACTGTAACTGTAAGTTTAGCAACATTTTTCTCGATCGGTTGAGGCACTAGACGCGAAGACTAAACAAACAAAGAAATATCTAGTCACACAGTAGTGTGTCAGCCAAGTTCATGAAGCAAGCCGAAAACGGGAGCCGTAATGACTTTAATGAGTTATTTGCAATGTAAAACATTCAAAATAACCTTTATAAAAACTTGCCCAGTTATAACATTTATTCAATGAAAGTACGAAATGTTCTTTGAAATGAATTTATAAATGTTGTTTACCTTTTTATAGCTATATTTAAAAAAAGTGCTAAAAATTTGGCTCCCGTTCAGATCTAAATTCTTTTATCAGCGACCCCATCAACCAGTGAGCCCCTGACGTCTATCGAACTTGGCCCCTTTTCTCATTTATGTTTTGGTTGGGATAAGGATTTACGCGATTATGGTTAATATCGACCAGCCATGAACTATCAAAATAAATAATACTAACTTAGCTGTCTCATTACTTTAGCCGTGAAAGCAAAAAGATAATTTTCTTGCACATTTATAATAACCCATTCATTTATTACTAGTTATTCTGTATATAAATGCAAAAACCTTTTAATGTACTTAGTTTCTTATGTAAAAGCGCCGGTGAGATTATCGTTAATGACACCTATCGATTGAGGCGATTTTCCTAGAACATTTAAAAATCTGCCCCTTTGTGGTCACCTTTATCGCGGTGTATAAAGCATCCGTCCCTCTCGCACTTACGTGCTGATCAGAAAGAGACAGATGATTTATTTTATCCACGTCTATATCCACGCCGATAAACACGACCATAATGGACCTGCTGAAAACACATGTTAAATTTTAACCGACTACAATAAAAAAAAAGTCCGTAATGCGTTGTATTTTGTATTATTAATTACGTTTTTGCATTGTCGAATTGTATTGTATTTTATTTTGTGTGTAATTGACTAAGTATGAAACCCCAAACCACCGACAAAATGAAAATTTCAGAAAGCACAATCATTGCGGACGAGCCAATAGATCTGTTTTTCTACGTTTTTATTAGATACTAACTTTGTTTGTCTGCCCATACATTTACATTAACAAAAGACAGTCATTACGATACTAAAAGGGTTCCTATTTTGACTTCGGAACCCTAAAAACCGTCTTTGTCCCGGCTCTCAATTAAGTTGTACGTTGTACCTACGACGGCTATAAGTAGTGAACGTCGAAACTAAACTGACACACACACGTCACGGAGTTTGAAGGAAGATTGAAGGGGAAATTCAATTTTTAATTCTGACGCAATTTACTTCACGTGACGTGACTCGATGGCGTCATAATGACAGGGTTCTGTAGTGGCAAACAATTAAAAATGTTGATTGACAACAAGTACAAACGCACTTGTAAGTCCCTACACAATGTAAAATGAAGTCGGAAATGAATAGTACATTGTGTATTAAGGTCGGTAAGTAAGGAATTACGATCGAGGCTCTAGTAGAAGCCCGAAGTCGAAGACTGAGGGCTTTCTGAGTCGAGGTTCGTAATTCCTGTACCGACCGTGAAACATACAATGTTTTTCATCACATTTGCGAGTAAATAAATAAAATTATAGGACAGAAAACACTTATAATACTTACACAAGTCAGCACAACTATTATTACGAATTACTTGAACTTTTTTTAAGCGGATGACGGGCGGACTCCACAGATTATACAAATGTTTCGTTCAGAAACGTTAAGGGAAAATACTTACGTAGGTATACATACAGCCCTGAAGGAGTGTAAAAAAAAACGACGTTTTGATACAGAAAACTATTAAAATCGATTATTAAGAACATTAATTGAGTATTTAAGTAACATGTAGCGAGATTGCAATGAAAATCCTGTTTAAATAACATTTTAAGACAATTTTTCAATTGCGTGTAAACTCTTTGCTTGAACTTGCATGACCTGTGTGCTGTGCTATAAATTAAAAAAAAATTATTCACCGACCTTGGGTTTCATGGTAAATAAAAAGGTCGAGGGTTTTATATGGGGCATTGCGGCCAAGTTAACCTGTATGTTTTGATACTGTTTACGTGCAAGTGTGATGAAAAATATTAACTTCAACAGCAACATAGCGACGAATCGAAATAAAAGGCTGCTTCCCCGATGTGGCTGTATTGAATTTGCTTGGATTCTGTATTCTGTTTACTTTTCCTTGTCGCGAACGTCAACGGTGGAAAGCCCATGCGGATTGGGAAATTCTGCGCAGTTTGTAACAAAAGGGTTTCCGTAGTCATAAGATTTTCAATTTTAGGAGTAGCCAAATATAACTGAATTTGCAATAACTTCTTGAACGTCGTTTTGATATGTATAGGAAGAATTTATGACGGATTTTTGGCCTTATTTTGCCGCGATTTGAGTGAACGCGAATTAAAAATTCGGGGCCATTACAATATAAGTATTTTTAAATTTGGTTCATTTTGGAATTTGATCACAACCGTTATTGTTTCAACCTCACTTGTTCCAATATTCAGAATTAATTAAAAACTTTCAACGTCACGGTTGATTTTAATTATTTTTTCCAATATTCGGTACGCAAAGTGACTTGGTAAACTGGTTTACTACAAAGTAATTTACATACAAAATGTTTTCCAAAAATCTACAGTCTACAGCCATCATCTGGTCAGTTTAAAATATCTCTATTGTAAGGCGGAAGGGGCCGCCCTAGGCGTACCTACTTTTTCGAATTGAATCGGAGAAAGATTATATAAATGATGACAATGCTTGGGACTGAATTATTTGTATTACAATTATTAATGACCGTGGAGACTATATACATCTCTTTGTATGCTTATTATTTTAATTTGACATCTGGAGACTCTTTACATCTCCAAAATTGACCGTGGAGACTTTCTACATCTCCCTTGTTTGTGTTTATTGTTTTGTTTTTTTGTTTAATTACCTACTTACCTATATTTAATTTTAATTTGACATTTGGAGAGTCTTTACATCTCCGGAATTGTATTATTATTTTAACCTGACATTTTTATTAATTTAATTATTATTACTACTGGGACCTGTACATCCCTGTGACATTTAAATTAGATAGCTTAAGTTTAGTATTGTAATAAGTTATTTATTTAAAAAAATGGCTTACTGTTGAGTTTCTTGCGGTGCTTCTTCTCAATAATGGTCTCTTGAAGCGCTGGTAGATGGTAGATTCAGACTTGTAAAAGTGCCTACAGGGCCTACTTACAGAATAAATGATTTTTTTATTATTTTTATTATTATGAAACACTGTAAAAGGGCCGAATCTTAAGTACCCGAAACCGACGTGCATGCATGACTCGAGGTATGAATGTGGAAGAAGCGAAAGATATTTACCAGGATCGTAGCAGGTGGAAAGAAGTGGTCTCTGCCTACCCCTCTGGGAAACAGGCGTGATTTAATGTATGTATGTATTGTAATTAGTTTTTTTGTATCTAGAGAGATGCAAAAAAACTAACCATCAATATAGATTGACAATAGAGATTGACAACAAAGTTTATAATGGTCCGTTTTCAATATTTGGTACTAGGGTGCTAGGCTGATACGACTCCTGCATGACAACTTGCGAGGTTGTGTTACCGTCAAGAGTGAGCTATCGGAGTAGGATGGATGACCCAGTCTCGAACCAGTGAAGGATACCTAAATGTTCACTTTAAGATGTTGTTCCATTATTTATTTATTTATTTATTATTTATTTTATCCATAATGGGTTTGCGTTTGGCCTCAGTCTCACCTGATGTTAAGTGACGACGAGGTCGAAGGTGGGACACGCTTACCCAGAAAATGCATTATTATAAAGGTTTCAGTTTTCAGGCGGCCTGAAAGACTAGAGACTGTGAGTCTGTCGTAGTCTTTCCCTAAATCCGCTTAGGTCCGTAACCAGCGCAGATTTCAGCACTTTCCAGATTTTATAGTTACAATACAATACAACACTCCGATTGGTATATCCAGTTACTCAGAATTCAGAAAGGGAGTTTTTACCCCCACTTCCTCCCCACCGCCCTGTTCAATAATCGCGACTCGATTCTGCCAGCCTCGCAACAACGTTACAAGGAAACGTTTTATTATCCCTGTTCCAGGTATCGGTCAGGGTTGTTTTTTATACGGAGTAACAAGCAAAAACGCTGTCTGACGAGTTAATTTGATTGAAATTATTTATTGTGTGGGATTTAGGTAGAGTACAAAGTCAATAGAATGTTGCATACGTTTTTGAAACACCAAACCCTTTTGAGGTGTTACACATTTTACATATTACTAAATTATTTATTCATAGATAAACACTTTAAAAAAAACATGTGTATTTAAGTAATTGTAAACAAAATACCGGACGATAATAATCGTCAGCCAATCGACACACACAAGTATGATAAACCCGCTTTCGTGAGATGAAACAACTGTACCTACGTCAAACTTCGACAAAACACTTTGATTGGCTGTTTAACAGAGTCACGGTAGTTTGATTCTTAACATTTATTTAAGTTCGTACCTAAACAAACAAAGTCATCATCATCATCATCAGCCGCAAGACATTTACTGCTGGACCCCAAAGTTTCCCCAAGGTTTTCCAGAACGATCGGTCCTCTGCTGCTGTGATCCAGCGGTGTCCCACAACCTTTATCAGATTGTTGGTCCACCTTGTGGAAGGCCTGCGGCCGCTCCAACGGTGATGGTTCTACCAGCAATATGCCCCGAACTCTGCCACTTAAGGTTTGCAATTCGTTGAGCTATATCCGTTACATACTTTAGTTCTCCTCATCAAATGAAGTACCTATATTCATTATTGCTATAATTACGTCGTGGGTCTCGTGATATATTACAAGAATGCTGAAATACGTATAAGTTTTGGTAACTGTGGCCAATAAATTGGTTCACGTCTCCGTAATGAAATTGTATAAAAAAAGCCCTTTACATAAATGACGCCCTTTACTTTGAGGCAAAGTTCGTTAAAACCTGTGGTTAACCAAATACCGTGCTCGTATCTAACCATTAACAACCTCGTTACGAATAATTAGAATAGCAACAACTGTACGCCAAACTTTACACTGAGTTTAATCACTAAAATATATATTAGAATAATATCCCCGTTCTTAGGTCGTCGGTAGTAATAAAACGCGTCTTAGCTTATCCCAAAACCTTAAAAGTGAGTATAGGTGAAAAACTTAAGTATGAGCTCATACTCTTGCATGTAGTTGTAACACATCTGTATAGACCGTTCGACATTCTATATTTGAAATTTGACGTACTTAAAATCCATATCAGTTTTGTACACAACTACATGCAAGAGGCCATTTACTTTTCATTTAGTTTTTTACCTATAACTACTTGTAAAACCAACAATTGAATAATTATCAGTCTTTAATACGCCCGCCTTTGACTAGTGGGCAGAATGACGTCATTATGTTTGTAACCCCGCGCGTAACGTAGCACTAGCTGTGACGTAGAAAAGACCTATGGCGTTTAAGCTCTTGCTTTAGCTATTAGCAGTTTTTTTTTCTCAGTATACATTGAACAAAAAAAGCAGTAGATACCTATGCTTTGAAAGTTGTTAAAAATAGCTACAGTTAACCTTTAGTATTTTCCTCCCACCAACGTTTAAACCGAATAACATAATTATGAGCCTGAGTCCATTTCTCCAGGAATCACCCCCACCCACGTGACTTCCCACTCTTTGTATTCCTAAATCGCTTCAGCGTTGCCTTTGCATATGTATGTGTGAGCGTGTGCAAACAGTTGACAATCGTAACTGGCTTCCAATCTCACACAAGGGCAGTGACGTAGGTACGCGTCAATTTTGTTCTGAACCATTCTTGTCTTGGCTTCACTTCACCATTACATCCAACAACCGTATCCCTCGAGTGCTTTTACTATACGTAATTCTGATTCTGAGTAGTTCCCGAAATAGGCAGAAGTCCCACGCGAACGCGTTGAATCACCCGGCGAGTCATGATTTCTCCGATTTATTTATAATATTTAACGCAATTTGAGGTTAGGGTTTTTTATGTTCATTGACACTACACAATTTAACATTCAATTCACAATAGGGTTTATACTAGTGACATCGGCGCTCATTTCAAAGAATTACTTATATCAATTTGCAGAATTTTCATTTCAACAGGCATTTCTCATTTCGCGAATTCAAATTAATTTGATTGAGCTAAAGTGGCAACAATCCATATTATGTAGAAATGAAAAGTCCTAACATCATTAGCATAGTCCTGACGTGGTCCTGACATTTCTTACAACAACAGAGGATTATTTTGTATTTGTGAAATTGTATGCAAAATATATGATTATTCTTTTCATTTTTATTTTTGTTCAGTGTGTATGTGCATTTTGTAATTTTGAAGGATAAATAGTTAAGAATCGATTTTTAGGGAAAATCCTGACCTTCACCAAGTCCGGCCGCAACTGGGCTGAAGCCTTAAAAATCCTGACATAATTATGGCAGCCCTAGATGTAAGTCACAAAGTAACTAATTTTAACCTACCTACCTACGTAATGATTAGTAATTAATGTTGGGGAACCTTTGAAACATCAATGAGCATCAAGCATTAGCTTTTCGAAAATGATACATTCTATGAAACGAACATATTTAGCTAGAAGGTCAATCAAGTGAACCTCTAGTAATCATGATAATGAAGAAGGATGATGACGATAACAATAGCTGATTTTAAAACAAAAAATTACTACAAAATCTTCAGAGAATGTAAAAATCTAACTACAACTTAGCTCAAAAGTAAAAGTTACGATAATATTGAACTACTTATGCTTTAACTCATAATTCGCGTTTGCGCATTTAAATTTTAATTTAATATTTAATTCACTGAACTCATCTGTATGAATTCAGAAAATTCTTTTCCAAGCTAATTTGTAAACATTTAATTGTATGTTGTTGTATACTTAACGGAGAAGATTTGGCGAGGTATTTAGTTGTAGCTCGTAGTTGCTAGAGATTACAACTATACTTAGTTTTATTTTTAACATTATATCAATAAACAACCTGTACGAGTATGAAAGAGCGAAATCCTCCTAATACAAGTGTTTAAACTTAAAAGGAGGATTCAACACACCGGTGTAAAAACTTTTGTTGAAAATAAATAATTTAGAATTTTTGTATTTAGAATTTTAACATTCGGTATTCCCTAAAATATGTGTTGTGTAACGTATGCTCACGTTCAAATATTACTAATTTAGTCCCATTGTTTAGACCAGTAAAGTACTAGACTACCGCTGTTGTTCTCAGTATTTAGTGCAGTTATGATAAAATTATTATGTAGGTAGATTGAAATATACACTAGATAGAATAATCTTTATTGTAAAACGACATAAAATAATATAACAACCATAACACAATAACTGAAAAATAAAACTAAAATTAAATAAGGTAAGGTGGGGGAAGATAAAAAAAGGGGAAAGATTAAGTCTCACATAACTCCCTATTTGGTTTAAATTTTTTAGTGCTGGTTTCATCCATTAAGCCGCCATTTTGTTACGATCCGCCGCACATTCGCCAGTGACCGCTCGGAGTAAGTAGACGTGTGTTATGTGCTATTTTGTGAAGGTCGGCATTTCGTGGTGAATTCGTCGATTTTCAATCTTACCCCGTGTTTCATAACTTGATTAATAAGGGGAGTATAAAAGTTCTGACTGACTATTTATGTGTTATTTGAGATTCTATTTTTATTTACTTCTGCTAGGTGTAGCTATTAATCATATATTGAGATTTACGAGAAGTTTCCATCTTTACCCAGCCAATTTCGCTGGGGTAACATTGAAATAGTAATGTTTCAATCTTCCCCCGTTTTTGAAAGTCATAGAAAAAGACACATATTCTCAAACTTTGCACTTAAAAAAATAATTAACGTAAGGTTTATTTTCTGACCTGATATAACGATAAGATAAATAGTAACTAAGAAGTGTTGTGTGAAACTACATACATACATACATACACTCACGCCTTCATTCCAAGAATAGGGTAGGCAGAGCTACAGAATTACCAACAACTCTAAAAATTTGTTGATAATTCTGTAACCACATTTTGCACAATCAGGCTAAGATGTTTACCATAGTATTAGTGACAGGTTGCAAGCCCATCGCCTAACAGAACTACAAGCCTAGCCTATATTCCCTTAGTCGCCTCTTACGACATCCACGGGAGGACATGGAGTGGCACTATACTAACCCGGCAACCACACGGGCATTGTGTGAAACTATTGTGTGAAATCAATAATAAATCTGTATTTTTTTGTTTGAAGAGGAAAAAAACCTCTTAAAGTTTACTAGAAGTACTTATTTGGATTTCTAATATTATAAATGTAAGTAAGTCTGTGACTAAATTTTCTACACAGATTACTAAGTATTTGGTATATTTTTGTATTTTAAATGTGTCTTAATTTGTTACACAGATTCATAGTTATTTTCTAATATTTTACATGTAAGTGGCTTAATTTGTGACAAAATTAGTCATGCTGCAAGAAAATACTTACTTTTTTGTATTAATTTCTTTTATAAAATATATAATTGTTTCCATGCAACTGTTATTTTAATTCCAAACTGATCTTCTTAAGTTTTTTTATATCAAGAATATACAATAAAAAGTTTGAGTATCACTGTCGTTTTCCCTGTGAAGCGGGGTAAGAGTAAAATACTTTTTTTTTCAACTGCACTTTTCTTGTTACCTATCAGGAATATTTACGCAAAAATCATCTGTATCTGTTAAGCGTAAGGAATTCTATACAATAACGAGCAACAGTAACCGTTTGCATTCATTTAAAAGACTTTAGACACTATGTCAATCTTACCCCTCGACCATTCCATCTTAACCCGTCAATTTTTTTGACAAAATTTGATTTGATTTTATTATTTTTATATATTAGAATAGGCGTAACCGAGTTTTATCGACAGATTACAAAAATATAGCCCTTGCTCATACCTACCAATTTATGCAATTGAAAGGAAGTAAATAGTTTTTTATTTTACGAGGGTTTTAACACCACACTATCCATCTCATCAAAAAACCATTCAATCTTCCCCCACCTTACCTTAAGACTAACTCTAAATATATAAATGAACTAAAACATTACATTACACTAGATAGGTACTTAACAAGGCAAGATGGTCATAAGAGAGAATGTTTAGAAATAGGATGCAGTTCAAATGCAATTCTGAAACTCGTTCAGGTAGGTACCTGAGGTATATTTATTCGAAACCATATCAATTCGTGTACGTAGAACTCGCAGAAGTTTTCGTAGTTGAATAGTTTGTTTAGCTAACAAGGTGAATTCAGGAAATACTGTCGCGTAGATTTTTCTTACTTGTGTTAGCGATTTTATTAAGTGATGTAAAAAGCAAATACTCGGAATGTTTAAACTGCATTAAACGGTCCGGCTAGAAGAGAAATAGAGGGCGCCACGGGACAGGAAAAAAGAGGGTAGACTGGATGGAGCGGGCCGGCCAGGCATTCTGGTTGACGAGTCGGCTGTGAACGGAAAATAATATAAAAGTGTTAATAACGGAGAATAAAGAGAACTATAAGTGTGTCACTCAGTGGTTGTTATTATTTAGTCTAACAATTCGGAAGTGGAGTAAAAGAACCAAAAAGCAATCGGCCAGAATTCGAAAAACACCAGGATGTCGGATCCGGGTACACCCCCACTAGCTGTCAAAGAAAATGCTAAAACTAAAGCAACACAAAGAAAAAAACACAGGTATCAGAACTCTGACCACTCCTCAAGTGATAGTTCTGATGACAGGAACAAGTCCAGTAGCAGGAAGAATCGGAAAAGGCGTAGGAGTTCTTCAAGTTCTAGTACATCCTCATCACCGGTTAGGACCAAACGTTCCAGTGGACGTAAGGGCAGAAAAAGGCGTAAACATCAGTCGTCACGACCTCGCACTGCTGCTAGCGAGACAGCGGAGACTACCGTTTTGGAAAAGTTAGTAGCGGCGTTGGACAATAGAAATCGTCCCTCACATGGCCATGGATCTCAAAACGTGATTCCTGAGTTGGACCCTCAGGCTAAGTCGCAGACAATGAAAGATTGGCTCTTTAAAATCAACGAATCTGCTAGTGTTTACGGGTGGTCCGAAAAACAAACAATTTTTTACGTTTTACCACGGCTCACCGGGTTAGCTAAACGCTGGTACGACGGATTAACTAGCGTTAAGTACTCGTGGTCTGGATGGCAGGAAAAGCTGTTAAAGGCTTTTCCAGACGAAGATAATTATGGTGATTTACTCGGAGAGATGTTGACTCGAAAGAGCAAAAGGAACGAAACTCTTGAAGAGTATTACTATGATAAAATCCGCCTAGTTAATAGGTGCGAAATTAGCGGACGTAAAGCAGTAGACTGCTTAACTCACGGAATTTTCGAGCACAACATACGAATGGGCGCCCAGGGCTTGTGTTTTAAGGAGCCCGAAGACGTTCTTTCCTATTTTAGAAAAATAACGACGAAAAGAGAGGATTACGCCAAATCTAGTGGTGTTAACACTGGTAACCGCGAGCGTAACGCAATCATCCCTCAAAAGGGCACACACACGTTCGAAGGTGGTGCTAAGAAAAATAGCAACCTAAACTGTTATAACTGTGGCGAGAAGGGCCACACTTGACATGGGTGCTCAAAAGATGTAATTAGGTGCGGAAAATGTAAGCGCGTCGGTCACAATAACATTAAATGTGATAAACCCCCTCTTGGTTCAGACAGGTTTCAAACAGGGCTGACTGCATCTAAGACCGTCAGCAAAATAGACTCTCTTTTAGGTTCATCCGACAAGTATGTTAAAGACGTTATGGTCAATGCGCACAAAATTAAAGGTTTTGTTGACCTCGGCAGTGAGTGCACGTTACTCAGTGACAAGATCGCGGCAGATTTAGTGGCACAAGAACAAAACGACGACGAGCTACCACTATTGAAAGGTTTTGCAAATGGCTCAATAAAGCCTACTGCACAAGTCAAAGTCCTGCTTCAGATTGACGGTATAACAGAAAATATTGACGCATACGTAGTACCACAGTCAATGTTACCATATGGTACTAGCATACTCATAGGGCAAAACCTTACAGAACTGCCTTGCATGAGGATCTACAAAACAGATAATGATTTGGTCTTGTTTAAGGCATTAGATAAACCAGCACAAATCATCGTAGAAGAAACAGCCGACGTGATCGGTGCAACAGCAGTCCCAGTTTTTACTCCTGAATGTACGGATCGTACCAACTTGTATATAACATCAGAAGCGTGCTTAAAACCGGGATCGGAGTATATAATTTTGCCTGGAGTATACGCTTTTGAGAAGGGTCGAGCCAACATTGTAATTTTGGGTTTAACAAGTGCGACGGTTAAACTACAGAAACGACAGCTTATAGCTAGAGGGGTATTATTGCCGGAGTTCATGCTTGCTAGGCACGATGTTCACACACATAGCAAGGTCGAACATACCAAGTTACAGGGCCATATAAAGAGCATTTCTAGGATTGCTGAACAAGATGAGGAACAAATCAGACTGGAGACAATTAACACTGACGATGAACTACCGGAAAAAATTAAAAACGATCTATATACACTGTTAAATCACAACAGAGATGTTTTTGCTTTTACCACGGCTGAGTTAGGAAAGACGGACCTAACTGAGATGCACATAAAACTAAAGGATGACACTCCGGTTACATACCGGCCTTATCGATTACCTGTTACAATAAGGGAAAAGGTTAAACATATGATTGACGATCTATGTAGTAATGGCATAATACGCGACTCAGAATCTGAATACGCGAGCCCTATCATTGTAGTACCGAAGAAAAACGGAGACTTGCGTCTTTGTGTGGATTATAGGGCGCTAAACAAAAAGACACATAAAGACAAGTACCCTATGCCATTAATCGAGGATCAGATTGACAGTCTATCTGGTCAGAACTATTTCACAACCCTGGACTTGACGTCCGGGTATCATCAAATACCCATCGCCGAAGGATCAAAGCATGTGACGGCATTCATAACCCAAGACGGACACTATGAGTATAACAGGATGCCGTTTGGATTGTGTAACGCTCCAGCCGTATTTCAGAGGTTAATACACAAAGTATTAAATGCTAAGAAAATACCAGGCGTCCTTGCATATATGGACGATATAGTGGTTTCTTCTAAAACCGTTGAAGAAGGAATGTCGAAATTGCGCCTGGTACTTGAAGCTCTTAGAGAAGCGAATCTTACGCTTAATCTGGACAAATGTAATTTTTTCCGAACGTGTATAGAATACCTTGGCTACGAGATCTCAGCCCAAGGGGTAAAGCCGGGGCTAAAGAAAACTGAAGCGGTCGCTTCGTTTAAAAAGCCAGAAAACGCCCATGAAATCAGGCAGTTCATTGGCCTCGCCAGTTTTTTTCGCCGATTTGTGCCCGGTTTTGCGTCCCTAGCAAGACCGCTTACATGTTTGACTAAATCCAATACGAAATGGGTATGGGGGCAAACACAAGAAGAAGCGTTTAAAACAATTAAGCAGATCTTAGTGTCTCGGCCTGTTTTGACCATTTATGACACTACTAAGTTGACCGAACTACACACAGATGCCAGTCAAATCGGAATAGGGGGAATTCTCATGCAAAGGTTTGATGAAAAGGCTCCCCTTCGTCCAGTGGCATATTTTAGTAGACAGACCACGGCCGAAGAACAACATTTTCACTCCTTCGAACTTGAAACGTTGGCAGTGGTTATGTCTCTTAATCGTTTTCGTAACTACCTCATTGGAGTAGAATTCAAAGTAGTAACCGACTGCAATGCAGTACGATTAACATGGACAAAACGAGATCTGGTCCCTAGAATTGCAAGATGGTGGTTACAAGCACAAGAGTTCAATTTTACAATTGAGTATCGGCCTGGAGCTCAGATGACCCATGTAGACGCGCTAAGCCGCAACCCGATAGGTACCAATGAACCACTTGAGACTTCGGCGCATAATGTGCTTAAAATATCCACAATGCCCAGCCTAGATGATATCCAGAATACGGATCCACAATTGGTCCTTATTAAATCCGTTCTTAATAACAATTGTGATGAAGCCAGGGATATCAAAAATAATTATACTTTAAAGGATGGGAAAGTATTTCGCAAAGTAGAAGACTCCTTGAAGTGGGTCGTGCCTCAAGACGCTCGGTGGAAGGTATGTCATATGTCTCATGATGAGTGTGGGCACATGGGGATCGAGAAGACTTTAGATAAAATTAGGCAGACATATTGGTTTTCTCATATGGCATCATTTGTGAAGAAATATGTTCGTGCGTGCATTCCCTGTGCCTACGCAAAACAACCAACTGGTAAAAAAGAAGGATTTCTTCACCCTATACCTAAAAAACCAATTCCCTTTCATAGTGTTCACATAGACCACCTAGGCCCTTTTATAAAGAGCAAAACAGGAAATACATATATACTGGGTATTATTGACGGATATTCAAAATTCATCATATTAAAAGCAGTGCGCAATACAAAAAGCAAGACATCAATTACAGTACTTCGAGATGTGTTCGGTATTTTTGGCGCACCAAATCTGCTCATTTCAGATCGTGGAACTAGTTTCACATCTAACGAATTTGCAGATTTTGCACACGAGTTAGAGATTAAGCATATAAAGAACGCCGTTGCCATGCCTAGGGCCAACGGCCAAATTGAACGTTATAATCGTTCAATTTTGGCGTCTCTAGCCGCTCTAACGCATGGACAACATGATAAGGACTGGGACACTCATCTTACCACTGTACAATGGAGTCTTAACAATACTCTCAACAAAGGTATTGGTAGGACTCCAACGGAGGTAGTGTTTGGGAAACGCACAGTCCACCTGACTGAAGGACATCTTCATGCACTGACAAGTGAAGACACTCAACCGAGCGAAAATCTGCTAGACAGTATAAGGGCAGAAGTAACACATACTATCGATGAAAACCAAAAAACAATGGAGAAGAGGTTCAACAAGAAGAGACGTGTTGCTAAGACATACAAAGAAGGTGACTTGGTTTTGGTGCAAAAACAGCTTAATAACGCAGGTGAGAGCAACAAGCTACTCCCTCGTTACAGTGGGCCCTATAGAGTAACTAAAATCCTAGGATCAGATAGATACGAAGTAAGCAGTATAGAAGGGCACACCAATAGGAAATACCGAAATGTATATGCGGCAGATAAAATAAAACCATGGATTAGTTTTACCTTATCCGAAGAGGACAAGGAGACTGGCTCAATTCCAGAAGCAGACCAAGACGTGAATATGGGAAACTTAGAAACAGATGGAAATGATTCAGATGACGATTAGAGTTTAAAATTTGTAATTAAGTATTTTAAGCTAGAGGAAATGTTAATTTATGTAAATGGGTAACGTAGTAACTAAACCCATTATTCTCATCTAATAAAAATATTAAATTGATTGTACTACGACATCAAAACTAATGTTATAACTATTACCTAATCAAAGAATCAAGCGTAATTAAGAACCTTAGTAAATAAAACAAATTATATATAATGTAAACTTTTATTTGTAAACATAACAAAACTAAATCTCTTTTAGTTATAATACACACTATTACCTTAAACTCACAATTAAACCTAAATCAATAAAACACAATAAAGTAAGTACTTAGAACCTTAAAGCCAAATAATATTAATTACAAGTTACAACCAACAATGATTCTTCTTGGAGTTGTTTATCTTTTCAGTTCAGACCTCGGAGCGAGGCTGCCGATGGCTGCCACCGTTCTGTTGACTCTTCAGAGCGAAAGTACTACCGTTGTATATTGGTACGTGTTCGTTAAAAGAGCTGATTAAGTTAAACATGTTATAATACTGAAATACCTACTCCATGAACATAATCCGATCATGTTTCTGCTTTGAGTATTTTATGTTTCAGGTCCAGACCTCGGGGCGAGAGTGCTGCCGATGGCTGTGACCGATTAGCGCAGATCTCGGAGCGAGCGTGCTGCCGATGGCTGCAAGTTGTATTGCTGACCTCGGAGCGAGCGTGCTGCCGATGGCAGCAAATAGTATTGCTGACCTCGGAGCGAGCGTGCTGCCGATGGCAGCAAATGGTATTGCTGACCTCGGAGCGAGCGTGCTGCCGATGGCAGCAAATAGTATTGCTGACCTCGGAGAGAGCGTGCTGCCGATGGCAGCAAATGGTATTGCTGACCTCGGAGCGAGCGTGCTGCCGATGGCAGCAAATAGTATTGCTGACCTCGGAGCGAGCGTGCTGCCGATGACAGCAAATAGTATTGCTGACCCCGGAGCGAGCGTGCTGCCGATGGCTGCAAGTTGTATTGCTGACCCCGGAGCTAGAATGCTGCCGATGGCTGCGAGTAGAATTGCTGACTTCGAAGCGAGTGTACTGATAATGGTTGCAAGTAGTTACGCATCACAGTTAGAGTACCGCCAATGGCTTATTTAAAAGAGCAGAGCCGAAGAGGGCCAGTGAAGAGGTTCACCATAATGGTTGAGTAACGGACACTGTTAGAATGAGGTCATTCTATGGATACGGGATGGCCGAATGGTTTAAAGAAGACAATTCTGAGTGCGTTTGTCTGAGGTCAGACATGTGTCAGTATGGCCGAATGTTAGCGATTTTATTAAGTGATGTAAAAAGCAAATACTCGGAATGTTTAAACTGCATTAAACGGTCCGGCTAGAAGAGAAATAGAGGGCGCCACGGGACAGGAAAAAAGAGGGTAGACTGGATGGAGCGGGCCGGCCAGGCATTCTGGTTGACGAGTCGGCTGTGAACGGAAAATAATATAAAAGTGTTAATAACGGAGAATAAAGAGAACTATAAGTGTGTCACTCAGTGGTTGTTATTATTTAGTCTAACACTTGCTACTTAGCTTGTTTACATTGATGTAAGTTAGATATAATTAGGTAAGTACTTCAATTTCTTGACATAGGTACGTACTAGGTATTGGGTAGAATTTATCAGTTGTATTCACGATAAATAATGTAGGTACCTTAATATTTCGAGAATTCGGCTTTTTGTGTGTTACCCACATTAGCTAGGTAAGTACCTTTTCATGCCCATACACAAGCTTTTCCCTGCGACCCCGTTCGCGTAGAAGTTATCTGATTCTGGTTTTTAGAAACAAACATGACAGTTAAACAGTTCAGTGGACACGCTTTTATAAATTGACGGTTTCGTATGTGTTTGTGTATCTACCCACTTGTTTTGTTTACCAAGTAGCTACATGCGCGTACGCAGCTTCAAAATGTCGCGTCGCGCCATCGCGTCGCCGGCGCCAAGGTCTCGATCGAAATAAACATCTAATTAAATTTCCCAGAAGTTCTATTTGTGTTTACAATTTGTTTACAAGCATTCCTAATGGTTTTCGCCCTTGAATTTCTAGTGATTCTTATTCGGTTCATTTCTGCGAAGCTAACAGTTTTAATCGAGATTGGTAGGTTTTGTTTCAAAACGTAGTTACGTTACGAATTACTATACATTAGGTACCTAATATAGTATATGTGCAGTGCCGGACTCATAGATTATCAAACTAAGTGGAGTCGTTGTTATTGCTCATAAATATTTAAAAAAATGGCACCTTAAATCTTACTTAATATTTCACAAACGGAACCTTAATCGAAAATTTGTTTTTGCAACCTCGCAATATTTTTAAGACTTATCCTACGACATCCAGACTCTAGTACTGTTAAAATGTAATTTCAAAGGCAAATCTTGTTTTTTTTCTTCCGGTATCCCTAAAAAAATAACGCCTGAAAAATCTTTTGATGTTATTTTATTAAGCACCCAGCAGCCGCTTTTTTATGTTATTAGGGAAAAAGGACGCCTGAAAGAAACGAGGAATAATATATAGTAGATTATACACCGAGGGGATAAAGCACAGTTTTATGTCACGGGCGCGATATTGAATCCTGAACGTAACGAAGGACTCCAGATTTAACTCCCAAGCGCAGCGAGGGTGTTACGAGTTAATTCCCGAGCGAAGCGAGGGAATTAAGAAGAGTCCTGAGCGCAGTGAGGGGTTCAAGCGCGCCCAAGACGAAAACAGCTTTATCCCCGAGGAGTGTACTCTACTTTTCTCACCTTTTGCGAGACAATAAAAAAGCGAGTCTACTAAAAACAGCGTTTTATTATAGTAAATTAAAATTAAAAGTGAAAATTGATATTTGAGACATTAGTCCAGTTGTGGAAAGACAAAGTTATATTTTTATTTGGTACGTTTATCGAAGTTGAGGTAGAGTTTATCTGAGTATTGTTCACAGCTTCAGAAACTTGCGTCTGAGGGTCGTTTTGTACTGTAAAGGTTGGAGAAGATGGTCCTTGAGGCAGTGGGCTTGATGTGATGTGTTTTGAGGTGGATGGCTGTGGTGGCAAAGGTGTCCAAGGATCATCATTATTAGACGAAGTTTTTAGATTTATGTTTTCACCAATACGACAGCTTATTCTATTCTTGTTCTGTATAGACTATGTAGCCCTCCGCTACTGCATCGGATTTCCAGCCACCGTGTCGTTTTATCTGGGCCATGTCTGCACCTGAATCTGCCAACAGACTTGCCGATGTTTTACGAAAAGAATGGCCCGTGTAAAGCCCGGGATTTTGCAATTTCAAGTATTTTGCAATTTCTTTTGGCATGGCGCTAATTTTATTTTTGCCAATAACTTGTCTGTCACTCGACATTTTAACAGATGTTTTCTTCAATTTTGATATATTTATTTAAAACTTTGCAGTTATCACCAATGTATTTTATTGCAGCGTCTTACAATACTCGCGGCTTTTGTTTAATTTCAAATGTGTTCCATTCAGCTTGCCGTGGCCAGCTCGATTTTAGAAAATGTTCGATTTTCAAATTAGGTTCGACGCGGCGGTGGCGGCGGCGCCGCGCCCGGCCTTCGAGTATTAGTTGATCTTTTATTACGAAATTAGACTTTAAGGCCATTGTAATAAGAACTATGAAAAGTGAAAATGTTACAACCCAGCGGGTTATAATGAGATTCAGTACAACATTACACCCCGGCTAAAGCCAAGGGCTTTAATGACTTGGTTTGCGTAAGGTTTGCATGATATGTAATTTGGCATTGTCGAGCAGGTGGTGTGAAAATAATATTATACCTAACCGGGAAACATATTGCAGGAGAGAGGAAATTAAATTCCAGTCTACGCGGAAAATCGAGTTCGCTTGAATTCAATAAGAACGTGTCGTTTTAGATGCTGCAGGCTATAAGTGGGGGAGAGGGGGAGGGGTGGCTTTGCATTGAATCTTACTAATATAATAAACGCGAAAGTCTGTATGTATGGATGTTTGTTACTCTTTCACGCTGCTACGGCTGGACGGAAAATTTCAAAGTTCGGCAGTTCGCGGGCAGAAGCTCGAACGTCAAATATAAATTAATGGTATCACTTACTCGCCAACATGTAGACGTATGTGTTGTGCTCTGATGTAGACAAAATTTTTATCCTCCAAAAGAAGTGTAGGTATTAGAATTTTAGCAAATATTGATCAAATGCAATCCTGTCGACCTCATTTTATAGAGCTTCAAGTGCTGGCAACGTCGCGTTTTGGCCTTTTTAGGGTTCCGTACACCAAGGTGCCAAGGGTACCCTATTACTAAACCTCCGCTGCCGGTTTGTCTGTCTAACAGCCGCGGGCAGTAGGCAGTTATGTCATAAACCGTAACAAGCAACAACAAATAATAAAAATTAAATTAAATTCAAAATTAAAGTGGGCGATATGAGAATGACGACGAGAATGATACGGAACCCTTCGTGTACGAACCGACTCGCACTTGGCCGATTTTCGCTTAATATTAAGAATTAGAAGCGAAAATTGTAATTCTTAATTCAATCATCTGGCATGTTTAATAGTATTGTGTTTAATGCAATGTTTTGTTCAGGTGAGATTGATGACAACTTATTTTTTAAATGTTGCGTACATCATGAACACATCATGAGGAAAATGTTCCATCTCACGCAGGAGAATTTCGATTTCGATTGAATTAGAATCCAAGAAAAGGTTGATAAAGCGAGGGATACATTAGGGGACAAATATCGTCGCCAGCGACGTCGGGTGAAGTTGCGCAACGTTGCCGGACTTCGCTCGACATGTCTAGTAACATCGTGTGACACGTGTAGCCAACGACGTGTGGTCGCGCGATGTCGCCAGATATGTCAGGCGAAGTTTCGCGAAGTCGTACATCTTCGCCTGACGTCGCTACGTACATGAGTCGCGCGATGTTGCCAGATATGTCAGGTGAAATCGGCCGGCTTCGCTTGATATGTCGCTGATTCATGTCGTCGGACATTTGTCCCCTAGTGTACATCAGTGTGTAGTGTGGGCTTAACTCCTAACCAGTTAGTACAAACTCGCCTTACTTCCGGACTGCGGTCCGCAACGTGTTTAAGAGGAATGTAAAGCTGATTTTTTCCATATAAAATGCGTACCTAGTCTGATTTCGTCTTCAAGAAAATTTTTCTTCGAATGAAAATAAATTGAAAAAAAAACAAAACTGAAACGTACAGACCTAGTTTTTCATAATAACTGCAGTACGTTTATTCCCACTTTGACATTCGGGACATCTCGGTTTTAAACGTAAAGGCTGTTGGCGAGTCGAATGCTCTGTCCCTCGCACTCTATAAGAATACTGCAAGGTCTGCGAGGGACAGACATTCGACTCGTTAGCGAGTACATTAATTGTAACTCATGGTAAGGGTACAGGTAAAGGTTCGTGTTTTCACATCATAGAGTATATAAAATCCTAGAATTTACTGACATAAAATATTCAAACCTATTTAGAATAATTAATAACATACTCGTATATACATACCTTCACGCCTTTATTCCCAGAGTAGGGTAGGCAGAGCTACAGAATTACCAATAATTAATAATAGAACATTAATCTAAGTATAGACACTTCATTAAGATTCTAAATATTCCAATAGACTAAATAATAATAAGACTATAATCAACTTTTTATTTTATGACATTATGTGACGAATAGGTTTCATAATCAAAGAAATTTGCTTCGAATGAAATTATCTGTATTTTACATTTACTAATTTAATATTTGTGTTTTTGTACTGCGATATATTAATTAAATCAAGCCACATCTGTGTGTTATAGGTCTACTGTACTTAATATTGTGAATATGCAGTAATGTGTCTCGTGTCATTTGCAATCCCGGTCTCTCCCAATGAATGTCGAGAAATGCCGAGTGTCAAAGTCCAATTAATCATACCAACATATTCAAAATTCGTAGAAATCGGACTTGATTTATGGGGTGACAAACGATATCGCCCGAAGCAAAACTTTGTAAGTACCGGTATCTAAGTAGGATTTTTTTTTTCATCTCACTAGCTCGGAAAGCCCTTTTTGTTTGTTTGATATCTATTGAGAAAATCGATTTTTATCCACAAGTGAGGGAAGAGTTTTGACATTTGAAGGCAGCTTAAGTGATATTTGACAGCTAACCAAACGTAAAACCTTACAAGTGCTAAATTTTTAACATCACAATTAATGAATTGCATCGAGTAAAAAACACTAAATACAGTCTTACTACTTTATTTTAATTCATAAATATCAGCATTCAAAATTAACCTTAATTCTTGTTTTAAAAACGGATAAAATGTTTTGACAGTCCAAATAAGTCGATGTGCAAACAAAACGCATCCGAAATAATAAAAAAAAAACTTACGTCAAAACTTTTCTATTAAGCCGTCAACGTTAAAATATTCGCATGTTTTTCTAGTTTGTTTTGTTATTAAAAATGAGTGATTCGAGTGATAAAGTCGTATTAACACCCGTGGAATTACAGGAAACCGTGCAAAATGCGGAATTGAGCTTACAGTACAAAACATTTTCTTAGTTTCCTCGCTGTAGTCAACGTTAAATATTCACATGTTTTTCTAGTTTGTTTTGTTATTATAAATGAGTGATTCGAGTGATAAAGACGTATTAACACCTGTGGAATTACAGAAAACCGTGCAAAATGCGGAACTGAGCTTACAGTACAAACCCTTTTCTTAGTTTCCTCGCTGTAGTGAGGTGAAAAGTTTTGTGTTATACACGGCTGAAAAGTTATTTTACGTCTCGTGTCTTGTAACACTTGCTACGATCAGGATTCTATTTTTGAACCGCTCGCTTCGCTCGTGGTCAATCATAGAATCCTTTCGCTAGCTCGTGTTTCAAATGAACACTCGCAGGTAAAATACAACTTTCCCCACTTGTATAACAAATAACTATTACATTTCACAATCCACTTAAGAGTGTTCCGTGAAACTGACAGAGTCCGTGCTTTAGAAGTTAACGTAGTCGACGCTTTGCTTGGAATTTTGCTGTCCTAGTGTTATACACAAGGTAAACATTTCCTTTCCCGGTACAGGGGGTCATTATGACATGGTTATGTAGTTTATTTTACGGCTAGCTCTATCCTAGCTATATAGCTCTATCCTTTTCCCTCAGCGTATAATGAACTGCATGCATAACTATGTCATAATAACTCCCGATCTATTACCGTAATCCTTTTTTTTAAATCCATAATGGGTTTGAGTTTGACTTCAGTCTCACCTGATGTTAAGTGACGACGAGGTCGAAGGTGTTACACGCTTACCCAGAAAATGCCTATTCACTCTTGCCTTGAAAACATCAAGGTTATATGATTCCGGGAATACAGACGCAGGCGCAGGGAGAGCGTTCCACTCCCTAGCAGTGCGAATAGGAAACGACGACGCAGCAAACCGCTGCGTGCGAACCATTGGGTATCATGCTACAGTTGAAACAATGCCTTTGTCCTCTTTTGCATATATGAGCCTGAGTTTGCCTCGAAAATCCGTTGTCTGTTCTGTTCATTGCTGATGAGTGTGACCAAGTTAAATGGAGATATGCACTCCGTTTTTCAGAGTAAGGCAGAGCGCTTGAGGCGTGAGTGTTTTAGGGTAGGCTTGGGCTAGTGTATCATGAAAACTGTCAGTTAAATCTTCCTTCCTTCCTTCTTGGTGACTTAGGAAACCAAGGCATCCTCCCGAAGTCAAATAGATCGAGGTGTCACAGCAGAAGTCGTGGTTCTGTGGCACTTCCCTGAAAGACGAAGAGGGTTTACCGCTGAGTTTTTACCTAATGGGTTTTCCGGCCGCTCTCGGTCGGCGAGTCCGTCATTAACATTCCGGGTCAGTATGCGGATGGAATAGGCAAATGGATTTTGCTTAACTAAAAAAATACTTGGTAATTTATGCATATAAAATAGATTAAGATCTCATCAAATACAAAAAGTGGGTATGTCCTATTGGTTCCATGGAACTTCGCATTTTGTATCAAGCTATGACGTAACGTTCAATACAAAATTCGTAGATCCATGGAACTAATGGGACATACCCCAAAAAGCCTTATGTTTTATACGTCCCCTGAGTCTACCCTTTCCATCCCATATTATTAAAAAAAAGATAAAAAAAAAGATAAAAGATGTTTATTCATACTACACATCCCGTATTAATACTCCGCATGTAATATACTCTTAAAGTAATCTTGGATAAAGGTACGAGTATGTACGCCACTTTTTGGTCCTGATCGCATAACATCGCATTACATAACATTAACATATTAGAATGTAAAGCTTGCAGGGTGGTGGTTATTTATAGGTCACATAATATAATAGCATGAATTAGCCATATGTTTTTGACACAACTGTGTATCAAGCAAGAGCAATTAATGCACTGCCAACAAACTGTTATGCAGTTTGGCAGTATACTATCATATGTAAATATAAATGTGTCTTTCATGAATAAATGAATAAAAAAACTAAAAAAAACTGACATTATTGACATTTATAATAGTAACGAATTCTACGCCTGAAAAGTTGCAGGTCTAATTTGTAATACGAGGAAACTCCGTAGGCGGTCCATAGTTCCTCCACGTCTATGATATCCTCGTCACTGTTATGATGCAGCAACACCTAAGCTACATTTTTATGGCAGGAAAACCCGCGAGAAACCTCTAAAATTACCATCTGGAATTACCTGATCTCATCACAGATCTCATTGTGTGACTCAGGATTAACAACCCCATTTGCATTAGTGTTCTGTAACCGTTGGTGTCAATTTCCTTCCCACCTAGGTAATGATCAGCCGCGCTATACCTGCTTACGTAATGAGTGAAGCGTTTACTGGTAATTACCAGTCAGAGCCGTAGATGGGTTTCCGACTATCTCTCCCTGCCCATTCCTAGGTCATCGTAACACAGGTCTTTTTAAGAGTGAAAATTGTATTTAGTAAATCTAAAAGGTCATTATCAATAAAGTTTGGGGAAAAAGGTATGCTGCAAATTTGGCAAAGGCTTCTATTTTGGGAAAAGTACGAGCAAGTATAAATCTAATCCACTACTGAATTTTTTCATTAAACCACACCTTAATCACGGGATTTCATATTAACGATGGGATTTGAAATTTCATCGTGGTAAAAAGCATTTTTTCGACAGTGGTTCTAGGATATGTTTCCTTCACACACAGGCAGGAGGCATCAAAATTTCTGGCAATAAAAAGGATTTGAAGAGGAAATCAATTTCAAATGGTGACATGGAGAAACAGCGGTAAAGAAAATGGTAAATAATGTTTTAATGGGTCTTTGTTGCATCGGTTTCCAAGTAAAATCCTATTGTTTAATAATACGGAAAACAATTATGAATCGATTACGGTTGCGTTATTGTTAAATAATAGTTCGCTGTAAGAGTGACACCCGCTGACTCAGTTAAATGACTCAATAATTTGATGTAATCCGACCGAGCACTACTTCCTTCTACTAAAGAGTTTTAATCTTAATTTCCCAGTAAGTAATTAATTTTAGTTCTGAACAGGATCAGTTTTGTTGCGAAGAGGTTTTTTTTTAAATAAATGTCTTTTTTTGTTTTGTTTATATTTTGCTTTCAGAAAAGTAAAAAGTCGGTTTGTATGCATAGCCCAATAAACATTTCGAGGTTGAGTAGACGTTTTGGTCTCAACTTTATGTCACTTAGTATAATCGTATAAATGTCATAAGGACGTTTACTCGACGGCATTTAGGCCCATTTAATTCAACTTTAAGTCGTAAGAGTTTCGTGTAACCGTCATATGAATACCTACTTAGTCGCATAGTCGTCATATACGCGTCGGCGATTTGGCTACATGTTATATAATATTAGCCGTTGCAATGTGTATTCGACTTCGTGTAGAGTAATGGTGCACAATATGACTTTTATATGATGTAATGGTTGTTTTATTGTCGCTTAAAGATATTGATGGTAACCTCCTCATAAACAGTCCTAACGTGTTTTGTGACATAACAATAAGGAATAAAGGCCGTAATTATTGCATTTTTTATTTGTAAGTAATTTGAGGTGAATAAACCATATTCATCAACTGTAAACTATTGTACACTCTAGTTTACTGATTAATGTGAGGTAAGTTGGTAACTAAATTTTTATGGGCTTTTGAAATTTTAAAGTATTGATATAGTTTTATTAATAATTTAATAGATAACTGCGTTATTTGACAACTATATAACTTCCTACCCCACTCTGGGATTACAGGCGTGAAGGTATGTATGTATGTATATAACTTCCCGACCTATAATTGCGTATTCAAAATGGAACGTTCGCCATAACAGTCGATTTAGGGTTCAGTAATAAAATAATGAAACGCCTGACTTACATTAAGTATAGATACTATTGGTAAAGAATGTATACTTTAAGAACTTAAGTCAAAATAATATTTTTGTTTTCAGGGAAACTGCAAAATGATTTACAATTATACGGATATTGATAAGTTTTTATCAAAGACGGACATCAAGGAAATGATACGCGTACATTACAAATGGCCGTGGTCATTCACTCATTTTATCCTTTCTTTTCGTTGTCATGGATGTGGTTTCCAGATAGTCCGTGGAAATAGACCGTTACATTTCGTTTTAAGAAACAATAACGTGAACGATTTATTACGTTATGTTTTATTATGGTCAATATTCACATTAAGTGAAACGCATTTCGGTTTATCATTTAGTTTTTGTAAAATAGTCTTTAAAGGTTCAATAAGACCATTATGCCAGTAACGACCATCATCAATAAGAATGATTGGTACATGTCTTTTACTTTTTAAAAGCGTCCTTGGATCTAAAGGAACTATGCAGGGCATTATTTTGTTCAAAATTACATTTCATTCCTTTAATGCTACATGTGGAATATTAAAATCAATAGCCCACTTTTTGTAATGGTCTCTGAAGTCATAATTTTCGGTTAAAGTGACTTCTATATTATTAACTTCACTTTCACTTTCGGATGATGAATAACAGTCTTCAACTTCGGAAAATGAACAAGACTCCTGAACTTCGGCAAATGAACTGCAGGGTATAGCTTCGAAGCCACTGCGCGTTTTACACAAGGGACTTGCTGAATGTGTAGCATTTCTATTAAACGTGATACGGAACCATTCTCATTTTCCTCACTGTCAGCTTGACCTCTTGCTTTATTACTTTGTATTAAAGTGCGTGCTTGAAGCGAATGATAATTCTTTTGCACTTTTCTTTTGAATGCACCACTTCTTTTAATCCTTTTCCACTTTTTTGGATTCATTTTAGAAAGAATAATTAAATGTGATGAATTTGATTTCAAAATGGTGGAAGTTATATAGAAGATTATTTTAAAACGTTAACATGAGTATTAATCAAATAGCGGTCGTATTATAATGGTTGTGTTACTTGAAGACGTATACAAGTTGCACTCGTAACACTTATTCGATTTTTATATAACGATCACGAATACGACATGTACACAACTATTGTCCATTTAACAGTTATATTAAAGGTAATTACATGACAAAAGTTACACTATCTTGACGTTTATACGACGAAAACGTTTATACGACGAAAACGTTATATGAGTAAGTTTTATAGACGTCGTCGTAGACACTATTATAGGACGGTCGTAAAGAAATGTTGAAAGAACGTCTATATGACATTATTATATGACAAGAAATGTATATGACTATTCGGACACATAATGCACCAGTACATGACAAAGAGTCAGAAAAACTACAGTAAAATAACTTTTATAAAACTCAAAGTCATAAAAATGTTTAATTATATGACCAAATTGTTTATTGGGAGTGCACCTTATTTTTTTGGTTTCATAGCTGTAGCACCAAATCATTAGCATGCAACGTTGTTTTTACTTTAGCCCTCCGTCATGGATATTGTCACAAAACATGATATTCTTAAAAATATCATAAAAGTAAACCATCACATTAGCAAAATATCATTATTAGTAAGACATGAATTAGACACTGTCGACGGAGCTCCTATTTCTGGATGGTTTGGCCCTCCGGGCTAACTGTAAATCTAACATAACCTAAACCTATCTACGATTCTATAACCAAACCCGACTATTTGTAAATATCATGTTTTGCGAATATCGTGTTTTGGTAGTATGTTTTATGCCTATATGATGTTTTGCGAATAAGATATTCTGTCGGATAAGTAATAAATAATTAAATAAAAATTGCAGAAGTTGACTAAGTTGAATACCTACTAACTTTTAACTTAGAAAAAACAGCAAAATTGTGCTTCTTGCACTGATTAGACAGTAAGACAGCAATCAACTTCTGAAATTTTAATTGCCAGGCTAATTCGCGCTTTACGGTGTAATATTAGCATTAGGTTACTTAAATCAAAGTTCTACCTTTTGTAAGGTTTTCACAATTTTTTATTTTATTAATTAGTCTGTTTAAACCGGACAAAGCAAACGTACCTAATACCTACGACCTTTGGTCAACTATTTTCGGATCCAACACACGCGCCACGACTTCTGCCTTAAGGCCTTGAGCCTCTTGGCCCTTCCCGCGTGACATCGTTAGACATTCACCGCAGGCATCGCAGCTCGCAGACACGGGGACAATGATACTTACTTTTAAGAGTATTGTGAGGGGAATCTTTGTTGTCAAAAAAATCCATACAAATGTAATAAATAGCTCTGTGCGATAACGTTTCTCACACCCTAAATCAAGTCCGATTTCCACAATTTTTGAATGTATACAGACCCACCATATTTTTCATAATATCTACTATATTTGTATTCAAAACTCGGAAAAATTGGAGTAGATTTAAGGGGAGAGAAATGTTATCGCGTTTTGTATGAACATTGTCAACTTTGCAATCCTGTTAAGCTTTGGCAGACCTGCGACGTAGTATAAAATATTACCTACCTCTATTCTAACACTCTTATGAAACCAGAGTTTGAAATAAATATATTGAATTGAATTGAATTAACTTAAGGCCCCTGTACTAAGACATCGTCGACGAGACCTGCGACCAAATCAAACTTTACCGCGTAGACAAGAGCCCCTACATTAGGGTAAGTAATGTTCGTGCCTTTTTCCTGTTTCTATTTTCAGGACTTCATGGTTATCAATCAAAACGGGTCAGTTACGAGGAATTCAGAAACTATCCTATCTGGGATTCCTCTCGGTTTGCATAGGTGGCAGTGTTAACTTGTATCAGCTGACCCGATCGTTTGCCATTCTAGCATAAAAACTTTATGTCATTGTTACCACTATTATTTTATTTCCTCAAGCAAAAAAAACACAGCTTCATATTTTGCATCCTGTTAAGATATTCCTTAAGAATAACCACAGCCCAAATAAGACTACAATTCCTATTTTCCTCCAACACTTCCTTCCTCCTAAACAGTAAAACACTTCCTCATAAGATATGCAATCAGACGTAATGTGAATAATAATGAATAATAAACATTAATGACCTATCCTCACCTACGCCATCACAGCATAATTGTGTAGGAACAACAGAGTACCTACTACTACATAAAGTTATACGTCAAACGCACCAGGATAAAAGTAAAACCAGCGACTGCCAGGGGGCCTAATATGCTGCGCGATTATCGCGTGACAAAATGTGGATAAAACACCCGTCACTTATTAATAAATAAATAATAAATAAATATCAGGAGACAATGTCACACCAATTGACAGGTCCCAAACTAAGCTCTAGGCTTGTACTATGGGTACTAGACAACGATATAAATACTTATATAGAGAAATAAAGACTTAAATACATAGTTAACATCCATGACTCAGAAACAAATATTCGCGTTCATCCCACAAATATCTGCCCTTACCGGGATTTGAACCCAGGACCGCTAGCTTCGTAGGCAGGGTCACTACCAACTAGGCCATCGCGCGTAGGTCTAGGTCGTCGTCCGGTATTGGATCGATAATATCGATAATCTTTATTATTATCATCCATCATAGATAGGCGCTGCCATAGATAGAATAGGTCATGTCGGTTTTCTTTGCTTGCTCCATGTCATTTAAGTAAGGCTAAGGGACTGTTGCCCATTCCGCCATCTAAGGACGGGCATGTTTTTGTGAAACTCAGAGCTTTGTTTTTTTTTTTTCTCATTTTACTACTAATATTTTGTGTTCAATTAATTACGTGTGTGTAACCTTCCGTGGTTTCACCTGATGGTTCCAACGGAAGACCAGTGCTGACTTTAATGCCAGCATTACGCTGACTTGGGACCATTTCGTGGCTACTTTCTTCTTGTATTTGTTAATCTGTTATTTGTTATGCATGTCACGAATAAATGATTTTCTTTCTTTCTTTCTTTGTTTCATATAATTAATAGTTACATAAACTAAATTTAAAAAGAGCAGATTTTTATAGTATCACGTGGTAAAGATACAGGCATGCTCAATATTAGCACGAAAGCATGCTATTGTTGAGCAATTGTTACCTAGTGGCAGCATGCTCACTAGCATAAGTGAATTACCCTTGTTTTGTAGACACCCATTTTAGAGATCGTATCACTTCGCAGAATTTTCGTTTCATACTAAGCTAAGGACCGTATCGTTAATTATGGAAACAAATAAAATGGTGTAATCTGAATAAATACTTTTTATTACAAAAAAAACAACTTAAAATACGCGAATCTTAGATCTTCTAAGTGAATCATAAAAGCTTCTTTTAGTTATTTATTGACCCCCTTTGCCAGTTTTCTCACTTTGCTTTTGATGCTCTTCATTAGCCCTTGGACACCGACTGTTTTGAAAGTTTTTTGGGTACGGATCCAGTCTTTTTTGAATTGGGTGAGTATAGTTTTTTGACGTGGTGTATTTTATATTTTATTTCGATAGGAATTATTATATAGATCTGAGAATAAAAATCCTTTTATTTTTATCTTCTATAGTTTTTCCGAAATCATTTTTTAAAACACTGAGGTGACAGTTCATAACTTTCTATGCCTGTTTCCTTCTTACGCCTTTGTCTCCAAGTAAAAAAAAAGAAAAAGTAATCGTTGACAGTTCTCATTTGTCAAACAATCCGTTACACTTACACGTGTATTGGTTATTTTTATTTCGTTTCGAGTAGTCTCGTCTGAATTTATTGCACGAGAAGGTACAAAGCACCGTGCTATGTCCGTGTTATATGCACGATTAGGTATATCATTCCAATCTAATCGCTACAACAGTCGCGAAATCGTCCAAGAGGTTTGAACAAACCAATTTGTTTGTTTAGCCCAAAAAGAAAGTCGTTATTAAAGTGCCGCAAATCGTCGAAATAAGAATCGAGCGGTGTCCAAAATCCGTTCCAGTGTCGTGGAGAGAAGTAGAAAAGCCAGAGTCCAGGTGTAAGCAATAGTCGTCGTTAAAATACAGTCGAAACAAACTTGCAAACGAAATCAAAACAATCAATACAGGTGTAAGTGTAACGGATGGCTTGACAAACGAGAACTGTCAGCGCTTACTTTTTCTCACTTCTTTTTTTTTTTATTGGAGACCAAGGCGTAAGTGGGAAACATGCATTGAAATTTATCAACTGTCAATTCAGTGTTTTAAAAAATGATTTCGGAAAAACTATAAAAGATAAAAATAAAAGGATTTTTATTCTCAGATCTATATAATAATTACTATCGAAATAAAATATAAAATACACCACGACAAAAAACTATACTCACCCAATTGGTCGATGTTATCTGTTGGTTTAGCTTGTTTTCGTAGCCTTGCCTACATCAGAGCCCAAAATTTCTTGATGGACCTGATCTCTGGGCAATTCGGAGGATTTAATGATTTCGCGACAAATTCGACATTATTCTCTCAATACCAGTTCAACACGTCATGGCGAGCATAGTGACACGCAGCTAAATCGGGCCAGAATAATGTACGACCCCTGTGCTTTCGAATCAGTGGTAGTACCCGCTTTTGAAGGCATTCCTTCTTGTACACATCCGAATTTAAGTTTCCCGTTACAAAAAACGGCGATGTTTTCATGCCGCATTGACAAATAGCTTGCCAAACCATCACTTTTTTCCCAAATTTTTCGCAAAAAATGGATTTGTCCTCTTTAGAGACCTTCGTTCCTTTTATTACGGTGTAAAACTGCGGTCCGGGTAGGGTTTTATAGTCAAGTTTGACATAGGTTTCATCGTCCATTATAATACATTGTTCATTTTTAGTTAAGACTTGGTCGTACAACTTTCGAGCCCGAGTTTTGACAGAAGACTCCTGGGTTTTGCTGCGTTTAGGCTGTTTTTGCTTTTTGTACGTTACAAGCAAGTTACGCTCCTTGGCACGCTGAACCATTGCAATAGAAGTACGACATTTTTTCGCACAATCCCGAATCGATACCTCTTTTTTTTGGGAAAAATGTTCGCATATCTTTTTGTCTAAATTAGGACATGAAGGGCCTCGTTTTCTACCTCGACCAGGTAAATCTTTTAAAGTATTATTCATACCAAACCTTTTTATCGTATTGTAAACAGCTTTCAGGCTAATCCCTTCCTCTGAAGCAATCTTTCTCATAGTCATACCTGATTCTTTACAATATTTGGTCACAATTGAAAGTCGTTTTTTCTCTGAGAGACCCTTCATCTTGCAGTGTGTAGGAATTATACTATTTTTTATAATCAGTTTTAATATTTGACTATATGTTTAACAGATTGACATATGATATGACAGACAAGATAAAATATTGTAACTTTTTTTTTAGAGCTATTCAAACTTGTTTCCATAATTAACGATACGGTCTTTATTTTCAAAATCGACACGGGTTCAGTGAAAAATAGCTTTCTATGAAACGAAAATTCTGCGAAGTGATAAAAGGTGAAACAAGGGGACCCCAGCATAGGCACTTGTTTAGTAGCACATCTATCTGTAGCTTTAGACTTCGTGCAGTGTCCGTTCTCGTGAATTATTTTCCAAAACAATTCGCTTTTCTACTCGTCAACGAAGTATTATCGCTCGTAGGCACAGAAAGCAGACATATAAATTTGAAGTACCTTGGTCAGGGTCCGAGAGCCCTCTGAGCTTAGAGGCCTAGCCCTCCGGACCCTCCGGTAGCTGAGCCACTGTTTGTTATTTATTATAATAATTTACTTGTTTTTGTTCTCGCTATTAAATGCATTAAGACGTTTATCTGGCTAGTGAGCTTAAATAACTCAATCTTATCCAGTTTCCGCACTCTTTTCCCATTATATTTTCTTCTATTTAATAATGGTCTGGGAATATCCTTCGGTCCGGTCAAAAGCTTAATGGATAATAAATATTACTGAGTGTAGTACCTACTTAATGGTAACTTAAGGATTCCGTACTAAAATGGTAAAAATAATCCGGTTTTTTAACGGCTAACGGAGCTTAAATCAGCAATGGTGGCTAGCGCTAGATAATAATATGCAATAATGCCCGTAAAATTGAAATGCACGTATGCATCCACGCCATTAATACGCATAACTTATATCTGTTACTTGCTGCTTGTGCTAGCGTTGACTTATATTTGAATTCTACATGGTTTTCTAAAGGTTTTAAGGCTAAGTGAGGTCCTCCACGACGACATTTTGTTTACGCGTGACAGAAGCGATTCAACGCGCGATTACAGAAGAGTTTGTTTCGGGTGATAATGGGTAGGTACAGTTACTCGCTGCTAAGTAGTTAGCTGCTCTTTCAGGGTCGACTGTATCCATGCTGCATGGCGTTTGTATAAACATATGTGGCCAAGTACTGTATGCAATCGGTGTTTTTCAATGTCGTATACAAACTCCTCGATTATGTTTGAGTTTTCTTATCAGTTTGTCGTATACATATATGAGTAAAATGCTAATGACAAATTAATGTCTTCGTGATGCAAGATGGTTTTTATATGATAACTAGTATTCGTTTTTTGAGAGGCGATGCAAATCTATATACAGAACATCATTTCAAAATTTAAAGCAGATCGCAGAGAACTGCCACAGTTAAGATATTGACACTCATCATACATCAGTACTCCTAATAAAATCCCGAGCCCATTTGATGTAAGGGCCGACATAATATGGAAACCCGACTATTGATACCCCGGCCTTTTGGGAATCATTCTTCCACCCATATCTTATTAAATATTGATCCCAGAGAAAAAAATTATAGAATCTTTTTTGTAGAAAATTTTATGAAAATTAATTAGGTGATGAAATATTCCACCGTTTACGAGTTATTTACGAAAAACTAAAAAAAGGGACCTTTAAACCCCCTTCCACAGCTTCACCCCCACCAGTATCAGTACTTTTAGTATGTGGTTTACAACACCATTCCCTACAACTATGCTAAAATGCACTTATACACGAGTTTTTAAAGTTTAATGTTTAATGTTTATTTGGGCACAAACGGTACAAGTAAAGAAAAAAAATATTACAAAAGAACTTACATAACACATTAACCAGTGAAGTTGCCTCAATTAACTAATACAGTACACAATCACACGTCAAAAATGTGTGCTTACATAATATTAAATTTTATTACAGACCACACTTACATGTTTACACAACGCAATTTTAAATCTAAGAAGGGAAAGACTAAATATATTATCTAAGTGAGGAAATGTGCTATTATAGTTTTTTAAAGTTCTACATAAAAATTAATTTGACGCATATTTGTTACGAGTAAGGGGAACATGAAATAGATTGTTATTACTTCGAGCATTAATAAGAGGATTCCTATGGCAAATTTTCGGCCCTTTTCCAGTATTTCTCCGATTTGATTCGAAAAAGTACGCCTAGGGCGTCCCCTTCCGACCCTTCCACTCACATTCGATCTGTATATCTCGTTCGTCCATCTTCTTTCATCCATCCTTTCCAAATGACCGAACCATCGAAGCATGCCCTTTTCAATCTTAGTCACTACATCTTCTTTTATTCCACAAGTAGTAGTTTTCCCCTGATTATCCTTCGTTGCTTAGGCTATATTGTCAATCCTTTACCGTCCTAGCACAGTTGCGCCCACCCTTTACTTTGGTACGTAAGGGATTACCAAAGAACACGATGTAATAGGAAATTGATTCATTCATTCCTTGTGGGGATTATCTCAGTTGTTTTCCTGTTTGAAGTGACTACGTCACGTGGGACTCATTGTGATGAACTTTTGAAACCTGTTTTGGATTACCCAGGTAGTCAAATTACCTCGTCTGAGGTATGTCTGTTATCGGGTTTATTAAAAATGACGTCAGGCGAATGTTATTATGAATTTATGACCTACAATTTTGATTTTCCCGCAAGACCTTTGCGTTTTCCAAAATTTTATGATGTATAGGTAAGTATTTATTGTTATCGACGTACCTTAATCACTACATAGTATAAAACAAAGTCGCTTGCGCTGTCTGTCCCTATGTATGCTTAAATCTTTAAAACTACGCAACGGATTTTGATGCGGTTTTTTTTAATAGATAGAGTGATTCTTAAGGAAGGTTTATATGTATAATACATTCCACGCGGGCGAAGCCGCGGGCGGGTCGCTAGTTTTTTATAAATTAACATTAGTAGAGTACTAAAGTGTATGTAATTTTAATGTTGCTTTCGACTTGTACAGTTTTCTATCCTCACCAAATTAAGTAATCAGCTTTCTCTTTTTAGAGTTCGAAGTCAAACTAGGAACCCGTTACATATAGGTACATCTAAATTATGCCGACAAAGATGTTAAATAAAAATTTAAACTACGCAATCTTTAACAAATTTTAGCAACTGTAGGTTTTTTCGCCAACTTTATCTTTGGCACACCTACCTATATTTATTTAGAGACCCGGCGTCGCCCGGGTTTTTTTATACAAACCTACAACAATAACGGACATACTTAACCATATATTTTTCATTGAAATCGGTCAAGCCACTCAGAGTTTTTGCGATACTACCGAACAGCATTTAATTTAATTTATATATAAAAGAAGATTTAGGTATCACCGGTACGGCGAAGGTTACTCTCTTTTCTTGGGAAAGGATGAGTAATGATAATTAGTTCTAGTGTTTTATATAACTAAGTCAATTTATCTCCTTGCAGAATATTGCAACTATCATCAAGCCATATGTTTTAGTTACTTAAACAAAGAATTATCAGTTGAAAAAAGTTTGTCCAAATGAACGATTAGCATACTTTGAATATAGCGAATTTTTTTTGCTCACTTTTATTATTTCCTATAACCCTTGGAATTGGAGCTTGTGAGACTATTTGCATACTTAGGATGGTGAAGTACGACGACGAGCGTAGCGAGGAGTGTTTGCGTGAATTGTGTTCAAAACCAGAATAGATTTTTAAGGAAATTTGTGACACTACCTACTTGTATAAGCCGTAAATCGACATAAAAGGGCCAGTACAATAGAGCTTATAATAGAGTTTGCATACTTGCGTCGGTTTTATTCAAAATTATAAATCCACTATTGTGTTGGTGCAACCACAGCCCGCAGAGACCGCAGCGATCAAAAGCTTACCTATACATGAACACGGATTTAGTATCACACGGGAAATATTAAATAAATAGAGAAAAATGTAACAAAGCGATTCCGTTGGGCAAACAAAGCTGCAGCAGTTTCAAAGAGGGTCGAGCGCCGATTCTCTGTAATGTTATTGTGTTGTGTCCTGAGCTATCTCTGATGGATAAATACATATTTGCGAACAGTATCGCGATAATTCTACGAAGGTTAGGGGCGATGACCCCTCAATATCAGTCCAAAAATTCTCAGAATAACGAATTCAATTTAGGTAAAATATCACTCGCTTTCGCCATTGTCGGAGATAGTTTGGGATACTATACAATTCGATAGTGACGGTATATTCTATGTTAACGGGCTTTCGACCTTTCCATTACACGGAATCACAAAATATAGAAGTAGGTACCTATACTAGTAATTATAGCCAGTTAGTGGAAAGCCCATGATTTGATGCAGCGTCATTCATGCGTTTCCAAGTATCCGTATTAAATATGTTACAATAACTTTGACCTATTATTGGATGGGTTGAGATGGGCCTTGTGTGCCACTTCGACCATTGCTGATCTTTTGTGGCAGCCCTTTGTTTAGAGCTCACTGCAAAGGCCCGTTGCGTCCAGGAATTTCCAGATTATTTAGGCAGTGAGGAGTTGTATCTCTTGTGGGTGCATGATATGTCGCCCTAGGTGGATACTTCTGTTGCGCATTACTGGTTCGCAAGATGCATGAGGATGAGGATGTGCATTGCTGTTTCCTCTGTTTCCTGACAGAACCTGCATGTCGCATCTTGTTTCATACCGATTTGAAACAGATATCTGTTCAGTTTGCAGTTGCCAGTTAGGATCCTAGTCCTAATTATGACCTAGTATAAATGTGTTCATTAACGCGCAAGGTGGCTTTACGTCTAAAACAAAACCAATTAAATACATCCTGATAGGTACGACAACAATACCAGGGTAATTTTGTCTACTTATAAATTACCCTGAACCGTCCATTGCATTTAAAAATGTCAGTAAATAAAGGTTTGATTAAATTTTACACCAACAAGATAAAAAACACTGATTAAAGAAAATCTTGTTTGGCGTTTTCTTGGAAGCGAAATCCACTTCTGTAGAATAGAGCGTATCAAATTATCGGTAAGCCGCGCCGATACCAAATCTGAGAATGTAACAGTAACAACCGATAGCCATACGGATGGAGTTTATCTTCCGATATACCTAGTTCTGACGGTTGCCTTTAAATTATTCAAAAGTTTGACTTTTTTACATCATGTGGAGATTACCGGTGTGCACAAATATTTGTGATGAGCACAAGTATTTGTGATGAGCACAAGTATTTGCTCCTGTACCCATACATAGTAAAAGCCTGGAGCTTAGTTTGGGACTAGGTCTATTTGTGATAGATCATCATTCAAAATAAATTACAGGTAAATAATTTGTTGCTTGAGGAATCTTGTGTTTCTTTATTTCATAAAGAAGCAAAATATTTAGGTATCTGAAAACGTGGTATGGACTTTGCATATCACGTTCTCTGAAAACGTGAGATTTGTGTATTTTAACGAACTTTTGAGGTCGCCGAAGCCTCTTGTAACATGAAAAAATCTAATTATAAAAATGTCGGCCATAGATAGATAAATATATGGATAGATGAAACGTTTATTTGATACTTTATTCACACACATACAAGGTCATAAGCTGATAAATAATATCAAACGAACTCACAAACTTGGGCTTCTATTCAACACGGTAAAAACCATATCGTCTTTGAGCTCTTATCATATTGTCATCGTTTTGATAGCTTACTTGACAGTAATGGCGGCTGACGTCATAACAATACCATAATAGATTAACTACGACATCGATTTTACCGCCTTGAATACCGGCCCAGGTGCAATCTCAATCGCATGTGTGCGTCGCAAAAAGGTCATGGAGAACACTCGCAGAAAGGGTAAATGGACTTGACCAGCATACATACATACATACACTCACGCCTTCATTCCCAGAGTGGGGTAGGCAGAGCTACAGAATTATCAACAACTCTAAAAAGTTGTTGTTAATTCTGTAACCACATTTTGCACAAACAGGCTAAGATGTTTACCAGTGTATATTAGTGACAGGTTGCAAGCCCATCGCCTAATAATACTACAATTAAGCCTTTATTCCTTCGCCTCTTACGACTTCCACGGGAAGACACGGAGTGAGTGGCACAATTCTTAGCCGGCAACCACACGGCCAACGGACACGGACACGGACTTGACCATAAATTGCATATTTTCCAGCTTCGGCTACAATGTGACTTTGTTAATAATCTTAGGTAGTTAGATATTTCATTAACTCCTAAGAAGTTAAAAAAAATATTACGTCTATCTCCCACCTCTAAGTACTAGGCGATCATGAGAGAACAGGAAAACGCGCGCATTGCAACAGGCGGCTCCGCGAACACCTGCCGTTGCTATCCGATTCGTAGAATTCTATCTAACACGTTCGGTGCTCAACTGTGGACTTCCATGTAAATTGGACGCCATAATGCGCTCTTTGCGTTTGTTTAGAGTTAGATAATCAGTATAATCACCTTAGCTCGTGACGAAATTTTATTACTTATGTTTTTAGTATTTTTGCCCGACTGCCCTAGAATAAAGAGGGTGATGTTAGGTATGTGTCTTTCTTTGTGACACTGTGTGTTTAATTAAACGGCTTGGCGGATTTAGAAATATTAAGTACCGACGCGACGATACTAACCGACCAAAACAGGGTGGAGTGTTAGATTGGTGGGTTGGTAATAGGGGTAGGTAGGGGAGGGGGGGGCAAAGCGGGGAAGCTAAGGAACAGAGGGAGTTAGATTCGGATTCATCTGTATAACTTACACGCAATCCAACTTAAATTAACTATTGGTATCTAAGGTATAATACTGCATGTTATTTTTTGTTCGAATATAATTAAATTTAGGTACATGATCAATTTTATCAAAAGTGGGTTTCGTCCCGCTATGCCCCGTATATTGGGGTAAAGTGGGGCAGCATAAGGGGCATTGTGGGGTACTAAATGGGGCAGTGTGGGGTATGAAAAGGGGCAATGTGGGGCTTGAGAAGGGGTTTAGTGGCGTAGTGAATTATAACAACTATTATAAACGAATTAAATCTTTATTATCAAAGAATATCACTTCTACCAGTAACTGTGGAGATCATTAGTTAAATTTAACGTTAAATCCCAACGAATCATTAACATACATTGCACAGAGATTGGCTTTAAAGACCACGAGTGTTGATTCGTCGTCTTTTTATATGTTCGAACCATTTTAGCTGAAACAAACGACGGTAGGCACCATTAATAACACATAAGGTAAATCAAGCAAACTTAGGGAGCAAAGTGGGGTACCTATTAAGCTTGTTCCCCACTATGCCCCATCACTTTAACCCCACTTTGCCCCTACGTGCTGTCACATCGAAACATTAACGACCGCCATCTTGCCTTGTTTATAAGCAGACTTAGTTGTTGAAATATAAAATCCTTCAGATCCGCCGCAAATCACAAAAAAAAACCTTTACGACTACAGTATAAAGGTACAGAATGAACGTGAATCAAATATCAACAATATTTTTAAGGATTACACAGGTTTTGCAAATATTTTAAATATTTCTTACCGGCGTCAATCGGCTGCCTGCGAAGCTCGCGGAGGTCACGCGCTGACTAAACACCAATCACGTAGCCTTATTCAAATTTCCATGCCGTTCGTCCTTCGCCAAAAAGTACCGCTAACCCGCTATGCCCCGCTACCCCGCTATGCCCCCCCCTCCCCTACGTAGGTACTTATCTCAATATCGAAAGTTGAAATATTGAAGTCCAAAATATCGAAAGTTACAATATCGAACGGTCAAAACATCTTCAGTCATAATCTCATAATATGTAAGTCTGAAAGACCTACGATCAATATGCCACCCGTTTGAAATATCAAATGATTAAAACATCAAAAAAATTAACTCTGTTTTAAAATATCGAAAGATAATATATATAGAATTGGTGCCTTCCCCACGGCACTACTAAACCGCACTACTGACCAAAACTAGTATCAAAAATATGAGGTAGGTTTAGGTTATGTTAGTTTTGCAGCAGGCCCGGAGGGCCAAACCACCCAGAAGTAGGAGCTCCGCGATAGCGGAGCTCCGTCGACTCCGTTTAGTTCGAATTAAAAATCGAAATCATTGGTCAGTAGTGTGGTTTAGTAGTGTCGTGGGGAAGGAGGGGAATGGTTCATATCTGAATATCGAAAGTTATTATACGAGTATCTAAAGTTAAAATATCGAAGTCCAAAATATCCAAAGTTACAATACCGAACGGTCAAAACATTCTACAGCCTACGACCTATATGCCACCCGTTTAAAATATCGAATGGATAAAACATCAACAGTTATTTGAACTTTCGTGTTAAAATATCGAAGTCCAAAATATCGTAGGTTACAAAATCGAACGGTCGACTTATCTACAATCGTAATACCTAAAGTTGTTTCAGTAAAGTGAGCGAGCGTAGCGAGCGAACCGTCCGTTTAATGCGAAACTGTCTCTGTCAGGGTAGGTTCCGAAGCGTAATAGTGTCGATCCGAATAGGAGAGAACCTTGACCCAGCTGTTTATTGTTGAAAAGTATTTTATATTGAAATTAATATGGCGAATAGGTTGGCTGATTTTTTTAGTCCAGTATATAATTAATTAAACATTTCAAAATTAACTTAAAATAAAAAAATGCAATTGCTTTTTATAAAAAATAAATTGAATAAAACTGCAATATTAAATTTGTACTAAAGTTAACTTATAAAATAAAGCCCTCAGAAAGCACCCACTTGCGGCATCGTGCCGAGGACACTCGCGGCGTTGTTACCCCGCTGCACTGCGAATACTGCGATGCTCACTCTTTGGGCAAAAAAGTGCCTCGCCTGTTGTCGCCAGCGACGCCGATTAATTTGTCTGACACTTCTTTGATAAATTTCTTTGTGCCAGATGACCACGGCCCAAACGTTTTTATAGCAAGTGCAGCAAATACGTAATTTGACTTTAGAAAAGCGTATTTGCGGCACTTGATGGTTTAAGAACCTTGGACATGAGACGGTGCTAGCGTATCAACGCAAGCGACGTCCCACGCCAAGGGACCACCAAGATGCCACGGTATTAATGTGCACCCGTCGGGTCTCTTTCCATCAGATGCAGATAGGCCAGTGGACTCAAGTGATGCCGGAAAAGAAATTGTGCTAAGAGCCCGATGGATCCAATCGTTTATCGATGCATGTCTGTATACTCGACCAGCACTGGATTGGCAACATAGACCGTGGCGTCCTAGGTCGTCGACTGCATTTCCACAACGGCCACAAGGATGCGGCTCGCAGACTTTAAAGCCGAGGCGGAGGCACACTGCAATTGTTATTGATTTTTTTAATCATGTAATCATCCTACAGCAACACACACACGAAATAACGTCATTGACACACTCCTAGAACCATAATCAACGTAGGTCACGTATGAAGCGTGTCAGTGTGTGTGCGGCGCGTGCGCCGCAAATGCCGCAATAGAATTCCATTAAAGTATTAAGTAAGTATTTCTATACCATATCAAAATCCAATACCACGTACGACCCAGAAATGTAATCTTTTATGGTAACGTATGGTGGAAGAACGATAGGCAAAATCCACACGGAAGAAGTCACGAGCAGAAGCCAGTTTATGATATTAGTGAGATGAGATTTAGCACCGAAGGAATCCAAACATCGTCGTTTCGGTCGTGACTGTAATCGTCATTTAATTTGTAATGTAAAGCTTGCTTAGTTTTCAGAGCACCAGCGCTGAATTTTCTCTTTGATTTCGGTCATCTAAAACAGAATAGCGGCCTGTACACGTAAAGTTCGGACCGCGGGGAACGCCACGCGCAGTTCCAATCTTCGTTCCGAACCATACGTGTAAATGCAAATGTAATGGTAAAATAGAAAAAAATGTACGGTTCGGAACGAAAGATTGGAACGGCGCGTGGCGTTTACGAACTTTACGTGTAAAGGCCGCTATAATCCGAGTGAGGTTTAAAATTAAATAGAGTGACGCGTAGAACACATCTTTATGGGGAGAGAGCAAAGTGGACTTGAAACGTAAGTAGCTATTGTCGAGTTCTTGGTAACTTTTTGTAAACCTTGTACAAAGCGAATAAGTTCAAATTTACATCAGAAATAGACACGTGTACTTTTTTTTTTTCGCGATGCCTCCGACGCGTCTACGCAGCCACACGTTTACGTAACGCTTATCATAATATCTTTATCATTAGTTATCACCACAGAGCGCAGGCGTTTTCCGCATAAACATGTATAAGCGGAATTGTTATTTTAGGATAAACTTATAATTTAGATATTACAGTGTGTAAAACAGATATGAAATATGAATTTAAATATGATAAGAGAACAGGAAAACGTGAGTTTCATTTAATACCTTTTTTTTACTTTTCTTTTACAGATCGGTTACTTTGTAGGAAGTTCGGTACAAGTGACGAGATGGCGATCATTGTATAGGATTATTTTAAATGTGGGTACAGCCCATGGGGCCTTAGACAATCTGTATAACTGACAAAATTTTAGGAAATGATATAATCGGTCGACGAGATAGATATGCAATTTAGGTCAATTCTATATACATTAGCGCGTTGATTTTCAAGAATCGAACGCGTTCGGGGTTGTAACGGTCTTTTCCATTCGATTTATTTTCTACTTGCGTGGGACCGATTTTCCAAAAATCAACCCACGGGACACTTTTTTTAAATCGCTAACGTAAGCGTTATGTATCTTAAAGAGTATATATAGATACATAGCTTCCCTAAGAATAGCTAAACTGAAGTGGCAGTGGGCGGGGCACATCGCACGCAGGACTGATGGCCGAAGGGGTCAGAAGGTTCTTGAGTGGCGTCCGCGGACCGGGACACGAGCTGTGGGTACGCCTCCAACAAGATGGAGTGACGACCTTGTAAGGATCGCGGGAAAGCGGTGGATGCGAAAAGCACAAGACCGGTCTGAGTGGAGAGCCTTGGGGGAGGCCTATGTCCAGCAGTGGACGTCTTTCGGCTGACATGATGATGATGATGAGGTTCCCTAAGCAGGAAGGCTACCATGAGATACTAAAGCGGTTCAGTTTAGGTTGAGAGAAAGGTAGGTACAAAGCTGTATAACTGCTATAGCTCTGTCCCTTTTTAATCTTACACAAGCATAGCATAATTATTTGGGGAAATTAGATTTGAGACAAACGAATATTCGGGAAAATATGTAATTTTTAAGGTGTTCCCATAGTCTACATAGTGTTAAACACTTGAGAAAAATAGTTAAGTATGCAATTTATTACACTTTAAAGATACGGTCCGGATAATATACCATACGTAGGTTCGTACTTATCTTTTCTCGCTTAGTCATTTTTCCTATACTCGCCTAAAATAGCATTGTAAGCATGAGTTGAACTTATAGTCAAGAGCAATGAAATCAGGTCACTTTGTATAGAATTTCCATAGAAAGTGACCCGTTTTCTTTACTCTTGAGTGTATTTTAGGTACCTACGCTTTACTTACTAAACCAAATCATGTGCTGCATTATCTTTAGGTATAGGTACTAAGGATGACTGATTACTTCACTTGAAACAGTATTACGTAGTATAAAATATTTTATTACCTTTTGTTTCGCATGATTTAAACTAATCCGATTTCTCTGGAACTCTTAGAACGAGTACAGAATAACATAAAACATAGGTTAAGTTAAGAGGAACTTTATTTATAGTATCGTTTTAACTCAGCTCCGCGCCATTACTGTGAATTAAATACGAGCTATCATAACGTTGGTAATACTATTCTATTATATCGTCGGTGAAACTGCAAAACCGCGTAAGTAACATTTTTAATTAGGAGCAAAATGTACCTTTTTGATAAGACAGTAAGGTAAAAAACATAAATTTGTTAGTTACGCGGTTTTGCAGTAACACCGATGATATTGTCATAATAACATAAGCAATTGAATTTTATCAAATAAAATAGAGCCACAAGGCGCTCTTCCTAATAAGTAATAAAACATTGTTAAGCTAGGTCGAACGTGCATACTCTGAGGTCCTACTTTGAAAATCGAAGTTTTACGTTAGCTCCATATCCGTCACTCGTTATTCGAGACTAAATCGTGAGAAAAGGATGAAGCTAACGTAACTTAGAACTTCGATTTTCAAAGTAGGCTTTCCTTTCTATCGCATAATATCAGTCAGAGTAGAATTAACAAATTAGAATTTACTGTATGAAATTGTTGAAATGGCTCCTTTTCGAACGAAGCGCTTTGCATCATCCTTCATGATGCGTACTGCGAAAGAGTGGAATGCGATTCCGGCGTCTGAATTTCCCTATCGAGTGCATACAATCTGAACTTATTTAAAGCTAGGGTGAATAGAATAGCGACAAAATCTTAGTCCTCCATGAACAAGGGTTAATCAAGAGCAAAAAAATCCGGACAAGTGCGAGCCGGACACGCCCCCCGAGTTCTGCACAAGACACGGGTCAAAATTCAAAATTTGGACCGCCGCGCCGCCGTTCCTTGCATAAAGACCCTGTGTTTTTTGTGATTAAATTAAAATGTATCGTTTCAGATTTTTCCCTATACTATGTAGTAGTATAAGAGTTACTTGCCAAATTTCATAGTTCCAGATCAGGCAAATACCCTATAAATTTTGATTCCCTTGAATGTCGAAATTTACGTTTTTTGCGGCATAAACGGCCTTATTTTTTTTACGTTAACTTAATTTTTTTACAGCTACAAGGGAATGTAGACCTGAGTGTATGGGTTGGTTATGGTTTGTATTGGTTTCCAATTAGATTCCAATATACGTCAAAAAAACTACCAAAGATGGCGAAATGTCACAGTTACACGTGTCATCATCATTGTGACGTTTCAGGAAAAACCAACCTTTTGGTACAATAATTATGTTAAAATGAAACAATATAAGTTATTTCTACAATATGATAAAGGTCAAAATAATAACGAAATGAAACAACAAAAACTTAACGGAAAACAAAAACAACAATGGAAATCACCACGGGGCGAATAGGTACAGAAAACCTTCGAGCTATCCAAACGTCAGATGTCGAATGAAGTGACAATAGAAGTTATGGCCGCCACAGAACCACCATGTCCACCATAAAGGTTACCACACATGATCAACTGATAATTTTTTGAAGATTTCGGTCAAGTTTTGAAGACGTACGTAAAAATATGATTGTTTTTTTTTCCTAAAAATGTACTCGCACATAATGAGAATAATAATTGGTATAGTCTTTACTATTTGAACTGAGCTGATCTTCTACACAAAGGCCATTGTTTGTAAACAATACCATTGTCTTTCTTTGTGTCCGTAACACCAAGCCGATTACATAAAAAAAAGTTAGAACTACATTGAATGTACATTGAATTATCAACCCTACTCTCTTAGTCAGTAGGTTTAAAATGTAAAGTGCCAGGATACAGATATAAGTCTTTATTATTTGAACTGTGCTTATTCTTTACACAATACTATCATCTACACAAAACTTATATCTGTATCCTGACACTTTACATTTTAAACCTACTGACTAAGAGGGTAGGGTTGATAATTCAATGTACATTCAATGTAGTTCTAACTTTTTTGTATGTAATCGGCTTGGTGTTACGGACACAAAGAAAGACAATGGTATTGTTTACAAACAATGGCCTTTGTGTAGAAGATCAGCTCAGTTCAAATAGTAAAGACTATACCAAATGTTATTAAACCCTGAGTTATTGCCATTGTTATTTAAACTTTTCTCCTATAAAACAATTTAATTAAATATCTTTTTTTGCGACGAGTATTTAAATAAGATTGTTTATTTAAGAAGGATAATTAAATGTTGCCTTTAATATTATAAATAAAATAAACAGCTACCTATAACATTTACAGAAGTGAAAATTTACCGATCCACCAAATATGTAATTTTAATGGCAACACTTTTTTGACGAATGTTGGAATCTAATTAGGTTTTTTAGTATAGGTACGAACGGAGCCCTAAAAAGTAAAAAAATATTTATTTATTATGTAATGAAATAGTCTTTATCACAGTTGTTAAATTGGATATTATTGATCGTATCTATGGATGGCCAATTGCGATCGTTATCTGTTATCTATGTGTGCGTGTGCCTACACCAGTCATGAATGAAAACGCTTCGCAAAGTGGCCTAGCTACCATACCCGCTGTCCCTCGTAGGGCCTCGTACGAGTATAAAGTGATAAGACAATTAGCGATAACGACCACCGTCATTAAGCGTATGTTCTAAGTATCCTAATCTAGTTCATTTATTCTGCGAAAACATGATACTTCGAACAGTTTCTGGAAACTGGCCACTGGATATAAAGATAATTAACGCTCGTTTGTCTCGATTCCCGTAATTTGTATTTTATTTTTTTGCTGTCAGGTGATTCTCTTGAAGAACTTTTTTAACCCCCGACGTTAAAAGAGGGGTTACACGTTAAAGGTTTGTCTGTCTGTGGCAATGTTTAGCTCCCAAACGAATAAAACAATTCGGACGCGGTTTTTTAAAGTCGGATCAGTACCCTTACCATGAGTCACAATTAACGTACTCGCTAGCGAGTCGAATGCTCTGTCCCTCGCAGACCTCGCAGTATTCTTTTAGAGTGCGAGGGACAGAGCATTCGACTCGCTAGCGAGTACGGTAATTGTAACTCATGGTAAGGGTACAGAGGGGCTATTGCCTAACGCAATCGCAAACGTTTTCATTTTGAAAATGGAATGCTTGTTTGCATTCAAAATGAAAACAATTTGTTCCGCTTTGAAGCCGGTTGCGATTGCGAGTGCGTTAGACAATAGCGCCTCAGTTCTAATAGCCGCTGTATACATTGGGCCAATGCGTTGACCCAAGGTATTGGGCCATAACATCGAATCACGTTTACACATTGGCGTATTGATGGTTCTGCATTGGCGCTTCGATAAACAACATTGGCCCAATGTGCACAATGGTCATTAGCTAGGCATACGTTGCGTAGGTATTCAAATTTAATAGGTAGGTATGCGTAAGGATTCTATACAGGGTGTAAGGGACGGCTCACCGAAAACTGAAACTAAAGTTTCAGACCATTGTACTGAACTGAAATTCAGTGGAAATTTTCCCGGGAAAACAAAAATTTTCTCGGTTTTTTTTTCCATGTTTTTGCATATAAACCGATCTAGGACAACATATTATGACATACTGAAGCTCATTATGTAACAACAACTGTGAAAACGGCATTTTCACGTAAAAAACGAGAAAATTTTCGTTTTCCCGGGAAAATTTCCACTGGATTTCAGTTCAGTGCAATGGTCTGAAGCTATGGTTTCAGTTTTCGGTGAGCCGTCCCTTACACCCTGTAGGTATGTTTAGACAGAAAGCAGATTGATTGAAAATATACTTTCTTTTAATCGTGTGGTCAAATATTGGTCTAAAGCGATGTCCATATCATTTACGGATAGGTAGAATATCTTTTCGAAAAATAATGTTTTCAAGTCAAAGCAGGATGTCGACAGATGGTCTCTTTTGCAGACATTAATTATCAATACATTTTTTTTCATGGAACAAACATTAAATAAATATAAAGTTATGATGTTATGAATCGTTCAGTGTTGCCTTTATAGTGCCGAAATTGTAACTTAATGAGTAATTTTAGTAGTAAATAGTAGTATGTGTGACAGGTGCTTTATTTATGGCGGTTAAGAGTAACCTAAATAAAAAGTATTATATTTAACATTAACAATTTAATGAGTAACTTTGACACAAACGGCCTATAATTATGGAGAGAATTGTGTTGTGTCTACTCGTATTTATTATTTTGATGATGCAACATATATTATGGTGTTTACTTACCTATATAAGAACTGATCTGCTGATGCAGTAGGAAGAGGTAATCCGTACCTAAATTCACCGTCAATAAAACTTTCAAAAGAGGTTAACAAAACAAACGAACCAATTCACCATGATTACTCTATAATCACGTAAGTACCTACTTTTAAAAATCAAGTGAGGTCTTTGTAATGATTTATACAATAGATAATTATTTGCATATTAAGTTGAATATGAAATAACAATTCATTATACCTACGTTATTTTCAATAAACCGCTTGGTGAATATTTGAGGTTATGTGTCAATCGGTACCGTAAAATGGGGTTAGATTGATTAATTTTAAAAATAAATCTTCTGTAGATAACTCCCGCGTTTAATCGTTAAATATATTATTAAAAATATCATATTAGCGACTAGGTACTTATTTGGAGTAACTTAAAACCGCTTGAATCAGACTACGGTAGATGGCTTAGTAGAAAAAAAAACGCAGCCTAAAATCGTGTTTCTTAAAATGGGGCTACTTTGATTATCCCTGTGTTTATATCACAATATCAAAGTAAGCCCTGAAGCATGCCAAAAATTTGTGGTTTTTTGTTTCCAAGTTTGTAAATCCAAATTGTCTGAAAATACTTCAACTATTAACATTTTGCACTCTCATATGAGACATATGAAAGTAATGTCGCGAAAGAATTAAATAATTGCACAAAATTGAAGTTTCAAAAAATTATCAAAGTTGCCTCGCGTTTCAAAGTCACCACATTTTACATTACTAATTTGTGAATTGTTTTATAAGTTCTATTGACGGCAACTTTATATCCACTTTACGTAGACCCATTGAATTTGGACTCGGTATTTTGTTCAATGATAAAAGTGCAGTCAGTAACAAAAGTAAATAACGTAAAAATTGAATTTTCCGCCGATCATTATTTATTATCTTTAATCATAATCGGCTTAAATTGAACGTTCGAAACCCTTTATGGCTACTGAGATTAATTTAAATGTATTTTACTTTGGTAGACCGTGTACAATTTGAATGCATAAATTCAACTGATTACAAGCCACATATTTCCGATAAATTTTTTGAGCTATTCACGTATTTAAAATTTTGCAATTGCTAATATTGCAATATTTGCGATGTATGCCATGAAAACGTTATAATAATTATCAGCTATGTGTTGAATTTGAATCCGCTTTGTGCATACATATTTAATATTTCATTGTATTTCTACTTCATAACATAATATTATAAGCAGGGGACGAATTTTCCATGCCGATGACGTCAGTTTGTATACAGGCCGATTAAAAATGAAAGACTAGTATTGAAAGGTTGTAATTTGGTTCGTGTATCGCCGAACAAGTTCTGCATAAACGTAAAAGGAGTTTATGTAATATGTAGGTGACCAATACTGAATCTAATGCCGATTAGATCACTGACATACTTGAGTCCTAGACAACGACTCATGTGCACATGCACTGCGATATGAGTTGACGCAGCATTCTGTCTACAAACCCTTATTTAACTTTCTGAGCTTAACTTAACGATACTGTCATTGAGAAGGACAGTATATGACTAAATATACATAATTAGTAGATTGTTCAACAAGGGACTAAAACAAGCCATAATGACACGAGATGTTTAGCCACGCGAGCGAGCTTGCGAGCGAGGGTGGCTGTAGTTCGAGTGTCATTATGGTTGTTTAGTCTCGCGTTAAACACTACTTTTCAATTTGAATGCGAGGAAAAAAACGACGTTCTAAACAAAATTACAACATTTATGATAAAAAAGTTTCTAACAATTAAAACTAACAGTTAGGTATCTTATTATTACTATCGTTAATCAAACATTAATAAGATAAAAGTAGCTAACCAAATCTACGATATATTAAAAGTGCAATTATACCTTATTATTTCGTTGATGTTTTAAATGCTTGCATATTTAGCCAACAGATTCAAACTTGGAAACCATTTTAAAAGTAATTGGACCACGCATAATAAAAGAGTTCGGCCTTAATATGATTAAATAGATTCATATTCGTAATAATTAATCGTGTTTCACGAAATTAAATCCTTTTTTTTTTATATATTTGCACAGTTGTCATTTTGAGGTTATTTCGACACCCAAAAATATGGTCCATACTACTATACAATCACTGAAAATGGCGATAATCCTCCATTCACAAACACCGTGATTGGTTGTTTAGGGGTTTCCAAAGTAAATTAAAAAAAAATATACTTTAATCCCTTAGAGATTAATAAGGAGCTTTAGTCCCGATTCGCAGAGATTTAAGTAGCATTTTAAGAGCATGAGAAGTGAAATAGTAGTTTATGCAACAGTTGTATAAGAGAGGTCAAAAAAGACGAGTGGTGTGGTTACGATGTGAGCCGCAGGCGAATATCGTAAAGCAAGACGGCACGAGTATCTATTTTTTGACTTAGTTATACACCGTTGCATACAATACTTTTTCTACGACTAGGTTTCAAATAAAATGAAATATTAAATTAACAAAATTTTATTTATAGATTTTTACTCTTTAATATACCTAGGTTAGAATAGTTTGAGTTAGAAAACTTGCCAGGTTTCATTTTTTTTTTTAAAGTTGCACAATCGATTTAACTTGTGAAATAGGGACTAAAAAACACCTAATGATTTGAGAAATGAATTCTTTTACCTGATTGGTCGATTTTAATATAGCTGCGTTCTGGTTGGTTGATACCAAATAAAATATTTTTTTTAAAGAGTTAAATTAGTAAAAGAGTTTACATACCAAAAAGAACCTAACGTTCCGATTGACAATCAATGTGTATTGTGATTGGTGGTTTAATTTGGTGAAGTATTTTGATTGGTCAAATTAACCTAGGTGTAAGCTTTGGCAGCTAGGCATATCGTTTTGGCTCAAAAAAGCACAAGTGCTGTTAAGGGCAATAGACTAGATAGACTTTTCTACGGAATGTTCTGCGGACATATTATCTATATTCTTATATTAGTGTTCGTGACTATATAAATGACAGATAAAAGTACAGGAGTAGGAAAATACAATTATGGCATTGATATCCATAAAATAATGTTGTCACATTTGACATTTTTAGTAATGAGAGGTGAAAAAAAAATGATGCTGCCGTGGTCCGTATTTTGATTGCGTTGAAGCTGTATTTAACTTTAATCATTTTACCGCTTCTTATGTTCATTTTTTTATATTTGTACCAGTTAAGACATACCTAAACACCTGCAAAATTAAAGCAGAGCACCATCTGTGTAAAATTTCGTCATTTTGACGTCATCGGCATGAAAAGTTCGACCCCTGACTGAGTGATTGTTTTTTAATGTTGTCATCAGTCGCGACTCTACCATCAAACAACTACAAAAATCCAAGTAAGTATAAGGATTGCGCTTCATTTAAGGAATGTTTTTTACTTGCAATGTATGTATGTATGTACGGGTCAGACTTGCAAGTTAAATTTGACCCACCTCCCGGTTTCTGATGAAGTCGAAAATTTTCATACACCTTGAGTTCTGATGAAAATACAATAATATAGTACCATCGAGCTGGTCTGATAATGGGAACTCAGTGTGGCTATAGGAACTCCTAAATTACACATGTTAAACCAGTCGTGTCGTCTTGACGAGTAAACGACGACTGAGCAAAAAAAGTACAGTCGTCGACAAAAACTTGCCACAAAAATGATTTTTTTTAACAGAAACTTAAATGACTGATAAATCAACTTTTAAGATTATTCCCTTTTTTCGTATTTTTTTAAAATTTTGTATTTTTTAAGAAAAAAAATCTACTCTTCTTTGTACTTTGTGATCTACACATTTATTTAATCAGATAGTGAACCTTAAGCATGTTTTGTTTAAAAATAGTAAAAAATATGGTATCCCAGGGCTGAGGACGATTGATGTAACAAACTGACAATCCAGGAAAAGGATGAAAAACGGGCATCTCCCCTGCGATTCCAGGATTTTTGGAAACTTAGCCCTTTACACCCGAGCGATTCAGACAACGTTTTTATAAGTATATCAATAAACATAAAAAATAATTAATTGTGGAGGTCAATTTTTTTTTTTCTCCTTTCATAGATATTCGATTAGAAAAAAACCCTCACAATCGTATCAGCTCTACCCTTGTACAGTCACCAGCAATAATAGTATATTAACTACAATCAGTCTCAAAACTGTCTGATACGTCTTTATGGCTAGAGGCATAAGAGCGTGTCGAGATTTTTGAGCGCAAAGTTCGATAGTAGAGGTATAATAGTATTGCTGGTATGTGAGGTCTCCTGCATGCGGCCATGCGGGATAACTTAATTTGACGGTCTAAATAGATTTGCTATAAACAAGGTCAACAGGCGAGTTTTTATCTAAGTATATCTATTCTATCTATAATAATATTATAATCTGTATCTATACTAATATTATAAAGAGAAAAAGTTTCTGACGTAAGGAGTAATCTTTGGATCTAACGAACCGATTGTTAAAATTCTAATGTGATAGACTATATAGGTACAGTCAGCATCAAATATATAGATACAATAAAACCTTCAAAAATATGTAAACACGACTCTGCTGTGAGGGAATAAGGGTGTTTATATATTTCAGAAACCTTGTTAACGTATATATATTTATGACGCTGACCGTACTAACCCAAAAAAAAGTTTATTACCCTACGAAGCGGGCACACGGGAAAAGCTAGTATTAAAATAAAAGGAGACCTTTAAAGTTAATTCACCCAATTACTTACTTGACTATACATGTCAAGACATGTCAGATATATGAAAAAAAGAATTACAAGAGCTTTAAGGGCCTCGGCGTTACCTTCCTACCTGTTATAGGCTGGCAAGGTTTTAATGCGACACGAACTTGTACTTATAGGCTGGCAAGGACAAGTGCAATGCATCGCGTACAATGTTGCCACTCTAAAATAATTACTCATGGTAAGAAGTAATTGGGCTCGCAGATAAAGCCGGCGTCACTTCCCCGAAACATCCGAATGGCTAGAGTAATTACTGAGCACAGAGGGACCGCGAGCTACTGCGAAGCGGGTAATTAGACCCTGATTACTGGTACGAAGAAACGTGAGATGCTGTTTTACGGAAAAAAAACGACTAATTCAGTCAACCGGAGATAAAACACGTAGGAATTGTGGTGATTAACGAAATGGCTTTCGTAGCGCCGCGCCGATGCATTGGCGCTGGAGCTTGCAGCATTACTTATCCAACCCTGAACATTTGGTCTTTACACTGGAATTATATTATCCGTGAAATAGGTTTTTTGTTAATATAATGATTTGATTTAAATATAACTGTAATAAACAGATAGACAAACTCATGACAACCATAAATACATTTGTAAAATTACACACCTAAATTCAAATTCAAAATTCATTTATTTGCAAGTACATACCTACACAGATCTTATAAATATACATGTCAGCAGTAGTATGATCCTATGAACTATCAATTAACATTTAAGTAAGAAAAAAAACTAACACTTGTCGCTGACTGTTCTAACACAGATGATAAACTCGCTATTAAAAGATGAGTGAGACGAATCCAAACACGACGAAACTCCAGCTGACATTATTTTGTCTGAGGACCCAGTTAGTTAACTTAATGTAAACAAAGAAACCAATCAAGTTTTTTTTCTTAAGGATTTTATGGCCTGGTTGCAGGGAACTTTAAGCCACAACCAATTAAGACAACTGACCAAGCCACAGATACAAAATGTATTAATGCATACAGGTAGGTATAGCAAGAAATATAAATAAAATCAGTGTCTATGGTGTTTCAGCTAGCATAATGTAACGAATGTAATAAAATAAATGAGTCACGTTATTTTCCTTGTTGATATAGGGTGATGGAACCAGTAATGGACAAGGCGCCAATAATGGACAGTAGATTCTTATTTTACTGGATGTAAGGGTTATTCATTTGATTTGCAACTATCAATTTAGGACCATATGAAATTTGAATTAAGAGTGAAGTGTCCATTACTGGTGCCTGTCAGCTGAAAGTGTCATTCATTGGTACAGTCTATGTTGACAAAGTAGGTATAAATGCAAATGGAATTTAAACAGTTCAACATAAACACCTCTTTGAAGTTGTTTAAAGTATAGATGCAATTGCCAATCATATACTGACTTGACTGATTGACTGATTTATCAACGCAGAGCCTCAACCGCTGGTCTTAAGAGACTTTAATGAAATGAAATGGTTGCGGTCTTTGTGAATTGTGGATATCCAAATTCTACCCCCAAGAGGGTGAAGCGGAAGGGTGGAAGTTTATATGGAGGTCTCCCATTTTTGAAGTTAGAAAGGTTACAATTGATGATAATTTGTTTCGGTGATTTAGGAAAAACTACCTATACAATACAATACAATACAATACAAAACACTTTATTGTACACCATTCAAAATTCATAACAGAAATGGAGCACAATTAAAAATAATACAGGTAAACAACAGGCGGTCTTATCGCTGATAAGCGATCTCTTCCAGACAAAGCTTAGTAGGGACCAGGTGTCAAATTAATATATTCATACATTATGTGGAGCAGACTTAACACGAACAATAACAAGGTAGATGTTTGCAATTAAACGTGAATTTAAAAAAAACTAGAAAAATTAACAAATAAACGATCACTAAACAAACAAATAAATAAATAACTAAATAAGTAGATATATACAGATACAAATAAATACAAGATACATGTGACTTGCATAAATAAACAGATAATTATAAATAGATACATACATAAATAGGTAGGTACATAAATATCAATACAACCAAAAAAAAAACCAAATGTACCTACCTGCCAATGTTTGCGTTCATTTGTAGTCGTAGTAAATCATCGTAGATAATTATATTCAACTGATCGACAATCTTCGTTTTTCTTTGAAACATGAGTTACAAATATACCGTCAGTTCCGATTGCAAATATGATTATAGCAATAGCTAGCCGAACGCTATTAAGAAGCTGGGGAGTACTGTATTGGTAGTTGGTACTGTGGTACAAAACCTGGGAAAATGTGTTTTTGCCGCTTGTGTGGTTTTGCTTATTATAGGAAAAGCAACCAACAGGAAAAGGTGAAAAAGTTAAATACCAGCGTTGCATTATATTACTGAGAATTTGCAGCGCTCTAGAAATTATATAGAAAACCCATTACTACGTAGCATTGCGTGGATAGTCGTTCGCACAGTTCACTTGTTTTAACTATATATTTACTGTAATTACTTACATACATTATAGTGTCGTACACAGTCTGCCAAATATGTGGTCTGCCATCCTACGATTTAATTCTGCATTACATTATAAAACAATAAGATCGGTAATCGTTAAGGCCCCTGTCCATTTAAAGAGTCGACCTAGTGACATTTTCATTTTGTCAAACTTAAAAAATCAGTTTTTTGGCCGACTAATACGAGATACATTAAAAATAGCGTGTACCTATTCAGGTGTTGGCTTTACTGCACCACAAAAGCTGCATCCCTCAAGTGTATCAGACGTTTTTGGAACTGTGACAAGCATGTTACGAGAGTATCTACTGTCCATTAATTACTTAGGATTGATAGTAGTACAGGACTAAGGCTGCGGCTCCACCGAGGCGGAGATAGGCGGAGTGGAGCGCGGCTGTGCTAATATTAACCAATAAAATGTAGACTGTGCGCAAGGCAGGCTCGACGTGACCGCATGCGCCTCCAATTGGTTAATATTGTCACAGCTCCGCTCCGCTTCACCTCAGTGGACCCGCAGCCTAATGCTAGAACGACACACCGCCGTCTATAAAGAAACCTAAGTACAATAATAATATAGTACAAGAACTGTAAGTACCTACCTTTTGTTTTATTTTATTTATTTATTTTCAATTAAAAGTCGAAAAATATTTACCATCTACGCACAAATCTCAGACTCAGGCAGTCTTGCTCTTCTATATTGTTCTTGTCCTGTGTGTAACCACGCATTGATCAAGGTAAGTCTAGTCTCTACTGGGCTTCTATTCTAGTGGGTAAACCACAGGTAAACCACGGGTATACCATAGTACCTTTGACCTGTAATTATGGTATTGTTCTTAACGCGGCCGCCATTTGATTACTGTCAAGTATAAATAAGAGCTAACCTTTTTTGGTATCAGCCTACTTAAATTAAATTTATTTTCGTTCCTTTTTTAAATACGAGTTCATTAGTAAGCACGTCCTTATTCCATTGGCCAAGATAGATCGGAGCGACGTAGGCCCGCCGACAAGCTGGCATCTTCTGCGAAAGAGAATAAAACCACAGGAGGCAAAACGGTCACCGCTTGCGTGACCGAACTGACCGACCACTTGATGACCCCATATTGCGACAGTGCAGGTAACAAAAAAATATAAGTGTAAACACGAAACTTCGTGCTTATTGGGCCACACCATAAATTTTGCTTCTGACTTGCTTCTGATTTATTAAGAGGGAGTGAAAGAGAAGTACAAACCCGAAGGACCTGTCAGATTGACTTTGCACCTGTGGCTCAAAAAACAGTAATGGCGAATTAGCATAAAAAAAAAAAAAAAATCTTTTTAAATTAATACCGAGAATTCATTTGATTGCTTTTATCTGTCAAGCCTCTACCTACCTAGTGCATCGCACCGCCTGACGTCCCGGAGCGAGGCCTAAGAAGGGTTAGGTACTCGTAAGTACCTGCCCAACCGTCATAGGCTGTGCTGTCTCGTTCAACTAGGAACCATGCAACCTATATAAGCCTAGCGAGTACGCGGGACATCAACTTAACCGCGTTTAACCTTTTGAACGCCACAGTCGGCTCTGGCCGACAGCTGAAAGTCGTACCACTAACGCCACCATTAGCCACAGCCGAATTAGTTCAAGATTAGTAGAGACTGTTTCGTATCAATGAAGTTGTATTTGCAACAGGTCTGGCGTGCATGTGAGTAACACGTTTGAATCGTCGTGAATCGTTATTTGAATCAACATTTGCTAATATACAAGCCTGCACGTGCCAGCGTTTCGTTAATGCCATTTCAATCGACATTTAATTATTAAATCGGGGACATGGGCGCCGGGCGCAGGCGCAGCGGTCCGCGTGTGGTTCACGGAATTCGGTAATGACACGAGTACGCGGGACGGATGTTACGCAAATTCGCAGAACCATTCGTCGCCTAGCGGGCAGTTTTCCATGTTTTTCTTGTTCTAGTACTTATCCCATTATTTACTATTAATATTATATCTAATACTAGTAACCGGCCCTCGCTCCGCTTCTGTTTATGTAAGTTTTACACCCGTACGATAACCAGAATTTATTATACACTAGCTTTTGCCCGCGACTCCGTCCACATTTCCTCCCCCCTTTTAACCCCTTGCAACCCTTTTTTCGCAATCAAAAGTAGCCTACGTCCTTTCTCAGGCTCTAGACTATCTGTGTACCAAATTTCATTTACATCGGTTCAGTAGTTTTAGCGTGAAAGCGAGACAGACAGACAGACAGAGTTACTTTCGCATTTATAATTTATAATATAATAATACATATATAGGATATAATAGGATAGGATACACACCTTCCTCTTCAATGACTCTATCTATTGTTGATAACTTCATTCTCACAAAGTGCGATTGGAGTCTCTCCTGTTTCTCAAATTTAACTGGTTAAAGTGGTAATTAACAGCCACATTTTTCGCGGAACCGATACCTTAATTTATTGCCTAGCTAAACTAAATATTAAATACCTAAACTATCTTTATAAACAATATCGTGTTTGAGCTGTTATCGTACTGTCACCGTTTTGACAGCTCTTATTTACTTGACAGTAATGGCGACTGACGTCATAACAATACCATAACAGATTAACTACGATATCGTTTTTACCGCATAGAATACTGACCCTGTCAAATCTACTTACTTTAAGATACCTTTATTAAATTAACAAATAGGTTATTTAATTTAAACGAAAACTTACAAATGAAAATTAAAAGCTCTATGCTAAAACAAGAAAGGCGGCTTTTGGTTTAAAATATTGTGAGTCGCCGACTTCAGTTGGACAACTATTACCTATCATTTTAATAATAGTTATTTTTTGAAGGCGGTTTTTTGTTTTTTAATATATTTGTTTCTTTTTCACTTTTGAGTGATCATAATAAGCTTATATAGTCCCACTTCTTAGTTAATATATATGAAATATTAAGACATTTCAAGCTTGCCGCAAGCAACGCTGCTGAAAATCATAGTCATTTTTAAACAGTTAAATGTTCTTCTTTATAGTTGCTCAACTATGTTAATCGAGATAGGTATCTTATCGCCACCGTTGAAATCGGTACCGTTGAGGAGTTCCAGGTGAAAATCAGGTGCCCTTTCTTTCTTATCCTAAATTAATTAAATGTGCTCCGAGAATAGAGTTCCAGTTATAACTTTCCAATTTAATTAAATAAAAAAACGTATTATTCAGAAAGTGTTTATCTGTTCTTTACAAAATAATTGTTATCTTATCTTGAATTATCAATATTGAAATAAGGAAGCTTGTTTTCTATAAACGTTGTTTGTTTGTAATCATCAGTATCCTTACCATGAGTTACAATTAACGTACTCACTATCGAGCCGCATTATCTGTCCCTTGCAGACCTCGCAGTAGTCTTATAGAGTGCCAGGGACAGAGCATTCGACTCGCTAACGAGTTCGGTAATTGTAACTCATGGTAAGGGGACAGATGCCTGCTTATTACTTTGATTTCTGCGTACTAGTTTGATCGAGTTCCTTGAACATGAGTTCTCAGATAAGATAATTACTTTGAATGCTTCAGTGTGTTAACGATGCTTATAAGCAAGAAACAAATATAACTATGGCAAATGCAGACTTTGGATTGAAGCTAGGAAATATAACCTCGAGTTAAGTCACGTATGTTTTGTATTTTTCTATAGAAATGAAGAAAAAATTCAAGATGTTTTATCATCCTTCTTTCTGAATAAAAAGATGCAACGGTATTTTGTAGCTTCAATTCTTTATTAGGTGTGCACTCTCTATAGGTTACGTTATCGCGGGAGCAAAAACGATTTGACAGAAGTGAAAGATTAAGATAAATAGGCAATAATAGAAGTGACACTCGTATCGAGAAACGTTTATACCTAAGAGTTTAAAATGTGTTAATTTTCTTTAAAATATCTTACCTCCGTGCTTGACTTGATTAGTAGTACATATTTAAAGAGATTAGCTACTCAATCCTAACGTCAACCTCTTCAGTCACTTTTCCTGCTACTTACTGTAGACATTTGTCATTTTTGATTGATTTTATAAATAATAAAACATACACAAAACATATCTAAATTAAACATGAAATATATGTAAAAAGTTAAAACTCGTTTTGGACATAAATATTTGACTTTTTTTTTAAATTAAAGTTGACACGTTGACTTTTAGAACTTGTTTACTCAGTGTAAGGCAAGTTTCCGTTTCCAGCGTAAACTTCGTGCTAAATATGAAGAACTTCTTAGAGGTTTAGAGTGTATAGGCAGAATATTCAGTTTATAGTAAACAGACATTCGGCTATATGTGTTCTTTAATACATTTGCTTTTGCTCCCGCGATAACGACGTATGGTTATAATTATAAGTTAATGCTTCTTGCCTAAAAATAAACCTAGCGACCCACCCTCGCTTCGCTTCGGTTTATGTGAGTTTTCTGTAACACCCGTATGTACATACATATACCAATTTTTTTATACATAAAAACCTTCGTCTTGCATCACTCTGTCTATTGCTGAAAATTGCATTAAATTCCGTAGCGTAGTTTGTTAAATAAGTCTACATACAGATGGACAGATGGTGGGAAGCGGCTTCATTTTATATGTAATCATAATCATAATCATAATCATAACCATAATCTTTATTTGCTTCGAAATGGTACAATAAGGTGTTAAATATTTACTACGTATACAAAGATTATCAATAGGTAGGTACTGCTCCTCTATTCTAGACATTAAAAACAATATCGTATTCGACCTGTTACGCAATCGTTTTTCATTGACGACGCGCTGGCCTAGTTGTTAGTGACCCTGCCTACGAAGCTGGCGGTTCTGGGTTCAAATCCCGGTAAGGGCAGATATTTGTGTGATGAGCGCGAATATTTGTTCCTGAGTCATGGATGTTTTCTATGTATTTAAGTATATATTTCTCTATATAAGTACTTATATCGTTGTCTTGTACCCATAGTACAAGCCTAGAGCTTAATTTGGGACTAGGTCAATTGGTGTGACATTGTCCCTGATATTTATTTATTTATTTATTACTGTCAAGAAAATAAGAGCTATCAAAACGTTAACAATACGATAACAGATGAAACACGATATGGTTTTTAACGTGTTGAATAGAGACCCTGTATAACTTTTGTAACTCTTTCCTATCTCACCATAACAGTTGACCTTTTCATATGGCAGTTATAACCTGCGTAGAGAATTCGGTTAAATACATACATACATTAAATCACGCCTGTTTCCCAGAGGGGTAATCTTGACAAATTTCTTTCGCTTCTTCCACATTCATAAATCGAGTCATGCACGCACGTCGGTTTCGGGTACTTAAGATGCGGCCCTTTTCCAGTATTTCTCCGATTTGATTCGAAAAAGTACGCCTAGGGCGGCCCCTTCCGACCCTCCCACTAACTTTCAATCTGTAGATCTGTAAATACGTGGTGAATTATAAAGTTTGTCAAATAAGAATCCCATCACTAGCACTGACGTAAAACATAATGTACTTACCTAAGTATAAAATTAAAATAGAAGTTTAATGAATAACAGACTTTATTGCCAATTTTACTCCAAACACTGAAAATAAAGTCACTATCAAAAAACCAGTCAATGAAACCAAACTCCGAGGTTCTACTACGAGTCATTGTGGAATATTTATTGCCACATTAGCCACCTTCCGTCTCCATCGTCATACCCTCGATATGGTAGCATGTTATTGTATTGTAATCGGCATTGCAAGATAACGCAAAATCTCAATTCAATCCAACAATTATTACATCGTTAGTTACAAGTGAAGCTATAAAAGTGTATTAAAATGTGGCAAGGTACAAAATTATATATTAACGTTGACTTCCAAGAAACTTTTACGTAAATCTACGCCGTAAAATTTAAAATAAAGAGGTTATTCCGACGAATACGAGTAGATCTATTTTTTGTTATTTATGTGGGTAATTTATATAATTTATAGCTTGAATCCACGTATTCGCTTCAGTTACTAGGTCAATATAAATAATGGAGCTGAAACGTCACAAAGCGGGGGATACATTTCGGGTTACATTATTATGGTATCTATGGCACTTCTACGGTGAAACTGCAAAACCGCGTAAGTAACATTTTTAATAAGGAACACAATGCACCTTTTTAATGAAATAGTAAGGTTTATTTTTCTCTATCATAAATTTGTTAGTAACGCGTATGCAGTATCACCGACGACTTGTCCCACTGCCGGCGAGAAATCTCTCCACTTAGTTTGTCGAAACAAAAGGTATACATAGATCCCGTGTCAATAAAAGAGACACATATATTAATAGCTGATCGCTGGCTTTGCTCGCTTCCCGCTCATCGGTGGCAAGTGTCACGAGGACAAGGACAAGTGTCTAAACCCGATGAAAATGCAACAAGAGCTCTGCCCTCCTAAGCAAATAAGCAGTATCCCAAAATCAATAAACGAAGCAGTTTTAGTTCTCTTCTCTTAGTAATAGGATTGATATTACTACAAGAGTTTCATCTGACATACTGCGTATTAGAGCCATTCTCAAAATCGGACTTAAAATTTGAAAAAAAGGAAATGTTTTTTTATTTGATCCAAAGTAGTCTCAAATGAAAGATACTTTATCTTACATTATGTAGCACTTATGTGCTTAGCTATTTTTATTGTAGTTTTCACTAAAAAAGGGAAAAATGAAAATACCTCTCCACGGAAGTGACAAACCTTAATTAAATAAATACTTTTACATATGTAATCCACGGAAGTGACCGAAATAGCATGCTAATTTTTAAAAAACCTTACCGTACAGGTCTTTACTCCAAAATAATAATCCCAGGAATTACAAACGGTCAAAAACTTTCTAGATGGCGTTGTGTTTGTTGTCTGTATTCGTTCAGAAACTGTGTTCACTGATTTAATGAGTAATGGCTGCGTTCAATAAGTTGATCCATGGAGGTGACAATTTTTCCATGCACAAAAGTTATGAAATATTTAGAATCCGTTATTGTGTTTATGTTTTAAATATTTGGTGTTTTTTAGACAGTTTATTGTATGTTTTATCGTAAAATAATATAAATTGATTTATTTACTGTTGATAAAATTATTTTATTTTAGTCTATACCATCGCAAATGGAAATTGCACACGACATGGAGGTGACGTTTTCATCACTTTCGTAACGATAATTTAAAAAAATATGTATATTGTGTAAGTTTTAATAAAGATCCTATTAATATAAACTATTTCAATGATTAGTAGATAGTAACACCAGAAATAATGAAAGTATTTCATTTTTTAATACAAATGCACAAAAAAAATACGCAAAAATGAGAATGGCCCATTAGCTTAGGAGGGCAGAGCTGCTGTTAATGTTAAGGGGCTCTAATTTACTCGGTAAAAACATTTTGCTTTTGACAGTTATCGTATAGTTTCAAACTCAGCCGCCATTACTGTCACCTAAAAATAATAGCTACCTCAACGTTGACAATGCGAGACGATGACGATACGAGTACGATGACGCTCGGAGGCGTATGCGCAAGTAGAACTTGCGGCCCTCGCCAACAACGGCGTGGCGTGAAGGAAGAATCGCTGGGTTTTTAGTGGGTATTCCGGCCGCTCTCGATCGGCGAGTCTCACGTGACCTTGGGGTTCCCCAGTGGTAAGCATTTTCGCAGCATTAAAAACAGCTAATCTTATGATGGAATCGGAAGGTGGCAACAAGATCTCCGCTGCACTAACGGGATCCACCGAGTTTGGACTCTTAAGGTTAATCAAGTTAAACAGTTGGTGACTCAAAAAAAGCATTGTCGACAAAAGTTTGTTTCAAAGTTTATTTTTTGGACAGGACTGAATTTATCCATAGTAGGTCTCAGTAGTAGGTCTCATAGTAGGTTTGGAACTTTGGAGTGACGACCTTGTAAAGATCGCGGGAACGCGGTCGATGCAAAAAGCACAAGACTGGTCTGAGTGGAGAGCCTTGGGGCAGTCCTATATCCAGCAGTGGACGTCTTTCAGTTGACATGATGATGATGATGATGAGGTTTCAGAATATATTGTCTATGTATGTGTGCTCGACAGTGCTCGTTGGCGTTCAACCATTTTATCAGGCATGCTTTAAAAAAACTTTAGTATTATATGTTCGAGAAGGACGGCATGCCTTCCTTGCCTAGCTTTGCCTAGTGTGTAAATCCTGCATGACAGAAAATTATACAGTAATTCTTATGATGTTTGGTGAGAAATTGCAAAATTAGGTTCTAACTTACCTCAAATTCTAGGTCAATATAAATAATTACACAGGCTAAAAGAAACAGAAGCAAAAGAAAAGGATATAAACTCGTCCTGATGAAAATATAAAGGCATACAAATGTGCCGGAAGATAATTAAAAACATGGGATTCCCGAGAGCTCTTAGCGAATTTACCCGCGTGTATTTTTAGTTTTCAACGTAACGCTGCTGGCCGCACTCGACGATCTTCCTCTTAAATGGAGCATTCTCTGTATCTACGGGTAACAGCTTTTCTAAAGAATTAATCCTTGTGGTTGCCGGGTTAGAATAGTGCCACTCCATGTCTTCCCGTGGATGTCGTAAGAGGCGACTAAGGGAATAAAGGCTTGTAGTACTGTTAGGCGATGGGCTTGCCACCTGTCACTAATACTGGGAAACATCTTAGCCTACTTGTGCAAAATGTGGTTACAGAATTATCAAGAAGTTTTAAAACTTGTTGTTAATTCTTTGGCGTGAGTTTATCTATGTATATGTAATCCTTCAATTAATGAATGAACCCCAGTAAAAATTAGGTCATCTATCGTTTTGGTGGAATTGGACAATCGCTTGCGAACACCAACTTGTAGGTTGACTTTTAAAACGTACCTACTTCCAAAACCGGGCAAGACCATGTCGTATCATGCTCAGTTTAGGGTTCCGTCACCTTTATTACAAACATTTAAAAACTATCTCACGCCAAACCACAAGCATTACCTAATTTTGTATTAAAATTGATTACGCTATCTTGGTTGATTTTCAGGGTCTCTATTCTACCATCGTGGTAATTATTCATAAACAATATGATTACGCAGGAAGTAACTCTACTAATTAGTTTTAATTTTTAACCTTTTCTTAATCTTCCCTTCCAGTAATAATAAGGAGCGTATTATTTTATTTTGCTACCTGTCTTGCTCCAGGTCCCACGACCCCACCCCATCCAGACATTTTTACCCGACTGCCTTCGGGAGAGTTATGTTTTTCGAGCCTGTGTATGTGTATGTCTATTCCAGGGCACGTTCTGCCTAGTGACATAGCGTAGGTAGGTACATCTAATATATAAAATTTCCATGTCACAATGTTAGTTACCGTACTCCTCCGAAACGGCTAGACCGATTCTTATGAAATTTTATATGCATATTCAGTAGATCTGAGAATCGGCTACTATCTATTTTTCATACCCCTAAGTGATAAGGGGGGTCAACCCCTACATTTTACATACTCGGCAAAACAACGTTTGCCGGGTCAGCTAGTATATGTATAAAATTTCAATATGGCGTCAGCGAAAAATGATGAATAAGGTCTCATTTCTAGCAAGATTCTTTATAAGCGGTCCTACCGACAACGACGCAGTAAATCAGTAAATGGCTTTTGACTTTTGAGTAATCACAATCAGTCACACGGCTTTTCTCAATAATTGATTATGAAAACAATGCTTGTTAGTTCGTGAATTCATTTTATTTTTTAAGTTTGATATTTGTTTTTTATTGACAAGAGATTTTGGCACGTTAAACGCCAATTGGTCAGTGTTATTGATTGTTGTATCCTTACTAATATTATAAACGCGAAAGTTTGTAAGTATGGATGTATGGATGTCTCTAATAATGATGTTACCTACTCTAACACGCTGCAACGGCTGGACGGAATTGGATTAAATTTGGAATGGAGATAGCTTAAACACTGGATTAAAACATTGGCTACTTTTTATCCCAAAACATTTAAAAGTTCCTGAAGGAATAATGATAATCGAAATCTACGCGGACAATGTCATGGGCAGCTATGAGTGTGTACATTTCAATGAGTTCGTGGATGGTTTGAAAACACAATTGGACCCGGTAGGTGGCACTGCTGTCTGTACGTTACTACATTTAATTTAATAATTTAGACATAGAGACCAAAGTAAACAGTGAGATATCAAAAAATGATGACTGAATCACATGTAATGTAATGTAATGAAAAAAATGATGTAATCACAAAAAAAAAAAAACATTTAATATGGCACGGTTTTTCCGGGCAGGGCGACTTCTGCCGGGTCCGTTAGTCTTCATATATTTCCAACTTTGTTTTTTTTGTTTACGTAATAGTTAACTGATTATTAGATGTACCTACCTATACCTACAAGGCCCATTTTGTCTCTGTTTCATTGTAATATTTATGTTTCTTGGCTTTTAAGTGATTTCCATACAAGATATTATACGATTTTTACAATACACCGTGTCCAATAAGTTTGCATACAGTTTAGATTCTCAAAATAAATGTAAAAATAGTTAATACAATGAAAATTATATTTTATTAATGGCACACTTATGTATAATATTTACAACAAATGTTTCGGAATAACTCCACCTTTAACTTTTTTTACTAGCTTCAAACGTTTTTCAAATGAATCACACGCGGCACGCACCGCTTCCATTGGTATTTGGTCCCAAATATGCTCGATAACCTTTTTGAAATGATCCAGGTTTGCGATTTTATAATCATGTAGTTTCGAGAGCATGTATGACCACACGATATAATCTAATACATTCAAGTCCGGAGAACTGGGTGGCCATTCATGTTTCGGCAGAAAATCGGTCAAATTAGCCTGACACCAAGCTTTAACAGCGTTTGCCATGTGTGAAGGAGCTCCGTCTTGTTGGAAAACATAATATTCGTTCTCAAACATCCTTTTTAAATTTGGAGCAATAATTTTCTCCAAAACCTCGGATTTATAGTATTGAACATTGATTTTAACGCCTTTATCGATAAATACTAGAGGTAGTTTACCCCGCTTACAAACTGCACCCCACACCATCACCGATGGTGAGCTCTGGAACCTAGGAACATTTTTCTGGTTGTCCGGAAGGTCTTCTATCATTGGTTCCCACAATCGATCATTTTGGGCGTTATGAGGCTGTTCTAACACGAACAGTTTCTCGTCAGAAAATACAAACTCATCCCCTGCGTGCCAAGAAAGTATTATGTTGGATCTTTGTACTCTCTTTTTCTTGGTCGCTTCGGAAATGCCATGAACTTTTCGTTTTTTGTAGGCATGGCATCCAAGATTCACCCTCAAAATATTGTGTACCGATCCTTTTGAAATTTTCAGCTCAGCAGCCAATTTTCGGATAGAACGGTATTTTTTCCGCCGAAGTCGCTCTCTCACAATCTTTACTACTCTATCGGTTCTAGCTGAACGTGGCCGACCGGATCTTTTCCTGTCTTCTACTGAGGAGGTCTCTCTATACTTTTTGATGGTGGTGTAAACTAGATTGCGTTTAATTCCAAGGGGTTTTAAGGCCTTAAAGATAGCACCTGGCCTGTCGCCATTGCTAAATGTTCTGATAATCGTTTCACGAAACTGGTTCATCGTGGATAAAAGCAAACTACAAATACTTGACGTTTGAAACGATTGTATTTTGTTAACGACATCATACTTTATAAATAAAAATAAGAATTCGATGGCCTGTAGTCTGTATGTCTTTAGGGTTAGTGCAAAAAGATGTGTATTCGAACTTATTGGACACGGTGTATATGTTTTATTTTGCACTTAAAACTTCCTTGTTATTTACCGGTTAACCGGTTTTGCCGGAACGAGGTCGGTATTTATAATTTGTCCGTTAATTGCATTCCCTAGTAGCTACTGCGGAGGTGGCCCGATTTTTAATTACCCTTTGTTTTTTTCTGCGCGGTATGAATAAATATATAGGTTATATGTGCATGTATTTTTTTTAGCTACATGACAATTATGACGTAGGTAAATAGTTTCTAAGAAATAGTGACTGTGACAAACAGACAGATAGACAGACGGACGGACGCACGGAAATGATGCAACTATAAGAGTTCCTAGTTTGACTACGAAATCCAGGGAAAATGAACGACATCTTCAGGTAATTGAGATGTACAGTCGAGAAAATTGATTCCTAGACCACTTTGGACTATGTCAAAGTGACATTGTAAATATAAACACAAGTCTTTCACGTTTTAATTGATTACGTCACTTTGACATAGTCCAAAGTGGTCTAGGAATCAATTTTGCTCGACTCTACATCAGTACACTCATCTGACAAAATGACCGGACAAGGGTTTCTCTAGCTTTCCTAGAACGCTACTGGACTTATAGTCCTCGTAGCGTTAAATCTGTCAAATCCTTCAATTCGATCGCAATAAAATCGTTAACGGTATAATTATATTTTGGCCCTACCTAAGACTTTTGTATCTTTGTGGTTCTTAAAAACTATTTTTTATACTCGTCGATTAAAATCTGTGTATAAAGATTTCATAGAGAATACTGCAACGTCACTCTTTTCATCGTTGTTACTTCAGAAACAACCGAAATAACTATTTCGATACGCTCTAGACAACCGAAAAAAATTTGAAAATAGATCTTCGGATTTCCATATGTGTCCTTGTTTAAGGAGCCTCGATCCGATACAAAATTGCCAATCTGTGGCGTTTCGGAACGTAGCAGCGTCGCATCATCTGTCAAAAATCTACTTTTAGTTTTCTTATATACTCGTATTAATGACTTACATTATTAATTTTAATGAACTCGTACAAAAAGTATTGTTCACAATAGTGTCATAATTAAGCTTTTTAATCTCGTACCTTACTTAGGCCACTCAGCAAGCTTCGTGGCCTAAACACGGTACTCGACTAAAAAGCTCTCTATTATTACGAAAATCTCTCGATTACGAAAAATACTATTTAAAGAACATGGCAGCACTTGATCATATTATGCGCTGTTTATTACAGCATAACTTTTTTTTATTCACCCGCTACAAAAGAATAAGAAAGGATAGTTTCTAAACAATAAATGTAATAAATGTAATGGGAAGTAGTAGTACCTATGCCGCGGGAATTATGGAATAATAATAACGCGAGTCAAATTAATTGTGTTCTGCTATACTGTACTGTTTGTATACTATGTACTGGGGCACTTTTATAACGAAATATGGCCTCGTTGAAAGTGCGCCCAGCACACGTGGACGCCATCTGCCAGTGCCATGTACGCTCGCAGACAAAAGCAAACATTTATGGGTCACACCGATTGATCGGTCAGTTTTAAATTAATCTTCATAATAATTCTTCTAACACAGCACCAAATAACTTTAAACAGAGAATATATTTTTTTTTTTTTTTCGAGATAGTTTTTGTGAAGTAATGGCTTTGGAACCCTACACTGAGCTTTGTCAGACATGCTCTTGCCCGGTTTTTTAATATCGTCTAGAAAAAAAAGCAACAGAACATAAAGATAATGAATAATGAATAGGAATGAATAATGTCTCTATTTTATTCTAACCCATCTTGTTTTGGAAGCCATATTGTTTCTTAAGATAGGCACATGGATAACAATTATGCTAATGACATCAGTGATGATATAAGACTGTGAAATAGGGGACCAGACACATTAATACAATGGGTAAACGAGAGAGCGTCGTACCTACGACGACGGTTCAAGAAAACAGTAATCATAGATAGATCGTTTATTTAGTTGATTTAAGATAAAACTGTACGTTGACTATTTATTTGCTGAATAGTAGAAGATTAAATCCTTTGAGGAAATGTTATCAAATACCGATAGGTGATTGCGTTAGTACAGTCGATAACAATGAGATGTATCCACATTTGGACTTATTATAAATGCAAAAAGGTGAAAAAGAGAATCTATCTTTCATGGCGACTTTACCTAGCTATGTAAACTTAATATAACGATGCCATCTGTTAGCGGTTTATTAGTACTCTGATCTTCACCAGTTTCTCGAAAGCTTCCGCATAAAGAACTGTCCCAATAACCATATATAGCTTGATGTGGGATGTTCTTCCGTGCTCCGTGCATTAGTGTCACCATTGCCATTGCTGAATGTAGCCTAATAGCATCGCCTTCAAGCCTCTTCAGGCCCGTGTTGGAGTATTAAGCAAGTTCAAGATGGCGACCATATCCTTACCATCTAGCTAGGGTAGCCAAACTTGATGGAATAGCCATGCAGGGCCGCCTCAAGGCCAAGCATCAGGCTAAGCACAATACGGTTGTACCTGCTGTAATTTGATACAATAATAAACAAAAACTTCCATTAATTATTCCAAAAATCTTAGTCTGGTTCGTCTCTGTCTCTTTTCGTGTTCCATTTTATAACGTTTTTCAAGAATAGGTGTCACATGTCACATCCCAAGCGCTCTATCATCTTCTCTTTTCTGTGCTGTATATTTTAGTAGGCAGGCTTCATTTAATACTTTCCTATTCCGTAGGACTAATTGACACACGAGCAAACAACGACGTGATTTTCCTCGAATAAACTATTGGAGAAATGGTTTTTTTCCATGAAGCCAGAAAACTCCTGGTATCGTAGCTTTAAGAGAGTTAATTAATTCGCTGAAAAGGATACCGAACCAGCAAATAACTGTTTCAACTTCAACGGCAATAATAGCTGAGAATCATCGTCACCAAATACTTGGGGGTTATAATTGACCAGCGCCTTTCGTGGCACTCTCATGTTGATTTAGTAGCCAATAGAATGAGAAAACTTATATACATATTTAAAAATCTAAGACATATCGCTGAACCCTATCTACTTAAAAAAGTGTACCTCGCATTAGCTGAATCAATTATCACATATTGTATCCCCTTATGTGGTGGGAGTTCAAAAACGAAATTCATGGAGTTAGAAAGGGCACAGCTTTTACTTTTAAAAGTCATGTTCTTCAAACCGCACAGATTTCCCACCGATCAGCTCTACTCGTTGAGCGATATGACCACGGTAAGAAAGCTGTATGTTATCCGTGTCATATTGAGAACGCACAAAAGGCTACCAATAAACCCTTCCAACATACATAAGAGAAGGAATTATTCTGTTGCTCCTCTAAACACAATTAATACCTGCTTTGCTAGACAGCAATACACCAAACAATCCTCGCACTTGTATAATAAAATAAACAAAATTCTTAACTTACCATGAATGCAAGATAAAAATAACTAAATGGATAAACAGCCTAGATTATGAGGACACAGAAGAGCTACTTACATTTATTTCATAATTGTACCGGTGTAAACACACACACACACACACACACACATACACACACACACACACACACACACACACACACACACACACACACACACACACACACACACGTTTTGTTTTTACTTATTAAGAAATTTGTTACTTGGTTTCATAAGAGTTAAATTCTTATAAATTTTCTGTTTTACTTCTAAATGTACTTATGCTAATCATGGGAGAGCGGTATTCTTATACTTAAAAGGAGATCTCAACCTTGTCTGTAGCTAGGTAAGAAAGAAAAATAAATAAACATTTTATCTTTATCTTTAAACATTTTATGTTTATCTTTATCTTTATCGTGAATTTCAACCTTACGCGAACATAATGGGAGTCCATTTTGCGTGGATTATATTCTTCAATAGCGCTGAGAAGGTTAAAAATATTTAAGTGAGAATAACTTGATATGTAGTCTAAGTATAAATATTAAAAAAAAAAAATATTTTTTGGCAATAATATAGTCGCAATTTAACTTTTGCGCTTGCCTGTACCTACACAACCCAAGAAATACTTATTCGGAGAAGCGTGGCGCATGTCACACGCGTCGTCTTTCGAGGAATGCTCGATTATCTCGCTTATTGATTACCGCAGGAGAGAAATTACCCATTGTTATTGTATATTGTTACGAGCCGCGACGAGACGCCCCGAGGGTCCCGAGACAAGACCGTCGCACCAGGGACTTACAGGCAGCTTTGCAACGTATTCCTGCCTCAGTGAGAAAACAGCTGCGGAGAACTACAATCAGATTGATTAACTTGAAAATAACAATCAAACGAATACAGCTGTACCTTAGCGCTCTGGTTAATAACTTTCCAGTTTATACTTTTATTATCTTGACTTGAAAAACTGTAAGCAAATATAAAATCGTAAGCAAACGACGCGACTCGTGCGTGACCAAAATGATGGCTCTACTTGGCACAAAGATTAAGCATTGCCATTCAGCGTGGCAATGCTGCCAGCATTTCGGGAACAATGCCCGTGTTTCTTGTTAGATTAGTGTAGTTATAAAGGATAACTAGTCCTAATTAGCATTGTACCGAAAAGTAAATTCTCAAATTGTGAAGTTTCTTATGAGAAATCCCGGAAATTTCTAAGAATATTCTTAAATTTTGTATGGAAAGAGAACATTCTGAATGCTCTCAAATGTTTATCGAGAATATTTCTCAGTTATTTATCGAGAATATTTCTTAACTTCGGAAAATGTTCTGCAACTTGTATATTGGTAGTCCTAATCAATAAATAGTAAATAACCATTACAAAATAAACTAGATACTAGTAAGTTCGATTCGAGTTCACTCCGACCGCAGAGCCTCCGCCCCGCCTCGCCACACACAACTAACCAAACCAATTCGTGGCCCACCCACTCGTACAAATAGACCAAAAGTGAATGAACTTTTCATTGCTATGCTTGCGGGCCGAGGGCGGAAGATATGATTGATGGAGAGATACGAGGTTAATTTAACACATATTGTTGTTAGCCATCGCCGGGCAGAGGTCAACACACCGCACAACGTGTTCGCCTTTATAGAAGAGTCACGAGCGGCCTCACCCCGGCGGCTGGCTACCTCGCTCGATCGCCAATCTCGCGCGGAAGAACATTACCTTCAAATAAATTACAGAGACAATGCCTTGAGTAATTTCACGGAATCGCCGTGGTTTGAAGTTCTCGGAAGCACGGACGAGTCGACAGAATGTTTTATACTTATGTGTGGAAGAAAGAGTTAAGCCTTGGTTTGTACGGGGCCGATTGAATTGAGGTCAGCAGTTCTTATGAATAGGAGGAAGTTAGATGACGCCAGCTGTTAAGTCGAGGTTGAACCATGTTACCATGTGGCATGTATAGAGTAAAGTATTCGATGAGAACTCGAGTCGATCATGTGTCTCGCTCTAGCACGCAGACGGCTGCCGGCGTGTGCCGCGAAGCCGAATCGGCGCGCGCCTGCTCGCCGCCTTCGATGCTCGCCTCAGTCACTCAGTCTACTTTAGTACTCGGCAGAGAAGCGTCACGGCCGCGAGGCGCCTTGCCTCCCGCACTTTCACCTCTCGTGATATCGTTATCTGTGATAAATGCTACCTACATCGAGTGAAATTGAATGTGCGCGTTCTTAGAAACTGTTTCTGCGACGGCACGCGGACGGACGTCGATTCCTGCAAATTAATTTCTCCAGTGCTGTTGGTTTCTACGAAACTGCTTACTTATAGAGTTTACCAAGAATTGAAACGGCCGTAAAGTGGATTTGAAGAAATATTCGTAATTATAAAGTGACCTGTGCGTTTCCGTGTGGTGTTGTCATTAAAGGCTTTTACATTGGATCCCAATCAACAGTTTACACCTCCAATGGTGGTCAAATTACCAGGTGAATATAAAAGTTTACTAACTTGTTATGGATCTCAAACTTTGTAGCCGGACGTTTGTATAAGGTTTATTTCAAGTAGCATTCCTCAAAGAATCTGCGTCCTAGTTGGTAAAAACCAGATCGTATCACCATAAATAAGAGTGGCGCCAGCCGATATCTCGCAGGTCTCGGGTCAATTGAAAACGTTACGCGTTCCGATACACAACAGCGTACTATCGGCGGGCGACCTAGAGCGAATGGCGTGCTCTTATTGAACTTGCCGAACTAATTACCGATACAATTACGTCACCTACGTAGATACACAAACATGACAACAGATGCCAGCGTAAGATAGCGTTGTTAATTATAGGCCAGCTCCGAATGGGCATTGTGAAAATTAGCTAGTTCAGAAGAATGTTGTTCCATTTGGTCCAATATCTGTTAGTAATAGATACACAACTATTAACTGTTATTCACACTGTCTGTACAAAGTTATGAATGTGATGACCTTGAAGTTTAGTCGCAAGTTGTAAGCGGAACGTATTGTTTCAAGGTGCTACTATTTATAAAATCGATCTCTCTATCATATCTATGAATTGTGGATGAGACCGCGAGGAATAATCAAAGATTCCAGTTCTTAAACGTTATTTGCATATACATGAATAAGCGGAATAGCGGTTTATGATAAATCGATTTCATTTATAAACATTACGTTGATAGGTTTCTTGCTAAAACGTCGCAAAAAAATAAAAGTAGAGGCAGACGTGTCGGTTGATAGAGCCTGCTGTTTACGGCCCTGGTCAAACTGTGACGTTAATTGGAACAATTAACGAGGTAGCTATGATGTCCTAGGATAACCGAGTAGGTACTCTGTTGTTGGGTAGGCACCTGGTCTCCTTAATTAGAGGTTAACGTTAACGGGAGCGTGAAACCGGAGCGGACGGAGGGAGGATTTTGTCGCAAATTAGGGGAAGACCAGCGCATTGTGAGGTTAACAAGGAGAATTCTCATTACTAGGCCATTTGTTACATATAAACTCTTAGTAGAGGCGTAGAGTAGGTAGGTGCCTATGATCTTGGTGAAAATTGTAGGGAAGAGTAGTTCACATAAGTAGGTAAGTAGCATAAGTACATAATTATCATCGGAATACGGCCACAGCTCACATCATGCGATTTCAGAATCACAGTACATGCATCATGGATCATGGCCAAAGAATTTGTTTTCATCATAAAATAGATAGATAATCCATTATTTTAACTTAAACTTAAAATAATTGCCCTCTTTTTTAAATCGTTAGGTATTGGGTAGGTAGGAATGTTACGTATTTTGAGATGCCAGGTAGGTATCACCGGCACTAAATGTCCTGTCCTCGCCATTAGCACTTCAGTTGGTGATATTACTAAATTATTTCACACGGGTAAAGTAGGTAGCTACAGCTACCCAGTACCCTACCTATCTATAAATGTTTAATTATTATTCATTAATTTTAAGCGAAGTTTAGACTCGCAATAAAAATTGCACAAATTGACAGCTGTCTTAATCTAACTTTAAAGTTAGAGAAAGACAGCAAAATTGTGCTTCTTGCTCTTGGGCTATACTTAAATTAAGACAGCAATCAACTTCTGCAATTTTTATTGCAAGTCTATTTGGCCATTTATATGTATAGGAGCTCGCTACGCTAGCTACCTACTTATCGATAGGTAAACTCATTTTATATGAATTGCGTTAGAGCTTAGAGCTGACCTCATTCCTTGGATATTTTATGACGGCTCTCGGTGAAATATGTTATTATATTACTCTTGTGCTTTCAAAACGTAAAAACGCAACTTTATTATTATGGTAGTATATTTTTGAGTAATTTCTGCTATTAAAGCTATTCAGTTTAAGGTGAAACAGAATATTTATAGGTACTTCGGTACCCTGTTAATAGCACAGGGCAGGTATATTATGTGGTTTTCAACGGTGGACTTTAAAGTAATCCGGAAATCCCAAAAGAGGAACAATTCCTCGGAAACTCAATTTCCTAGTTCTCAACGCTGGCAACGCATTTCCGATCTTAAGATTGTAGGTAGTCTTTAGAATGCATGTGTCTATGGGTCACCGAACCCACTTACCATCTGGAGCAAGTTTTTTTAAACTACAAGTACCTACCTAACAATTTTACAAGTCTAAACTGCCAACACTGCTCAAATTGCTGGTCGTCATTGGTCGAGATTGTGTCAAATGGTAATTTGTAACCTGTAAATTGTAATTTGTAGCTTTATGAAACAGGCCCCAGGTGCCCTGTATGTAGCTCGTTTGCCTTGTCGATGTCGTAAAAAAAGAACTTTGTGTCTCTCGGTCTTTCGTAGTAAAAATAGGTAGACTTGTTATCGATGTTGTTTTGGCAATTTTTTACGTCTAGGTCCAATTTTTTACGCTTTTCTTCTATCTTTGGATTCCACGTCCCTGTCTCGTGACTAAACTGATAAATAAGCTAGTTTTTTTTAGATTCTTGGAGTAGAACCCTTTTTCTGGTAGGTAAGACTGACCTGCTCTTCGTGAGGATAACGGTGAAATGCGTCTATGCTAGTAATTTCACCGGATGTCCTATCCCCACACTGGAACACAACAATGCTTACTCTGCAGCTTGGCAGTAGGTAGGTATGTTGAAGGGAGTGACATTAGATTAGGTGTATAGTTCAGGAAGTATGAATTGGCCGTCTGTAATCTTCACTAAGTTTTTTTTTTTTTTTTTTAAACCAAAGGTAATCGTAAAACTTCAACCAGCCCAGCCCAGTGGGTTATAAAGGTCAAGGTTAAGGTAAGGTCCGGTAAGACTAACCTAACTAACCTAACCTAACGTAGAAAAAAAGAGCGCAAAGTAGATAACAGACGGCCAAATCATATTTCCTGAACTATACCTAATTACATGAATTCATATCATGTATAATTTTATCGTAACCGATAATTAGGGTTTCCTTGTAATGGCATCTTATCTGCAGGCATCTCCGCAGCCGGTAACGCCGCACGCATGCGCACACTGACACGCATGGCTACTGCGGCCACAATGCAACCTATCTCGTTCTCGTTGCTTAGACAATCGCACATTGTTCATAACTTACCGCGAACTTCGCTGAGGTAAGCCGCCTACCGGGAACTGCCAACTGCGACCTTTGTTTATGTACAAAGGGAGACAATGACATTTTTTGCCAGAGTGCTAAACCTGAAAGATGCCGAGTGTAATCGTCTATTGTTATGCGTTTATTGTTTCAAATGGATAATGGCTTCGGCGTTCAAGGAATAGCCTCCAATAACTCGTAACGGCCTGTATCCTTGTACAGCGTAAGCGATGGTTCTCTCTATAATTTATTATTCCAGTGCCGCCCAACCATACTAAGCTCTTGCGAATTTATTTTTAAAGCTGTTATAAAATCTGGTGATCACGCTTACTAATTATTATCAAGTAGGTACAGTGCGAGTATACTACTTGTTGTTGTTATTAACGCAAAAAAATATCTTACCCAAATCAGTTAATGATTCAAGTTTCGCTCTTTCGATATTATCCGTCCGTAGGTGACCTTTTCAACAAATAGTTTCCAAGAATCTAAGAACGCGGCGCGACTCAATTAGGAATCATTTTGTTGGATTTCTTAAAAATAATTAACCGACATAATGGACAAAACTTGGAAAAAATTTTTTTTTACCATTAATAAAAACAATCAAAGGAACTTCATTAACGAATTCAATTTCGTAACTAATTCGTGAAACTCGTTAGCAACATGACATTTTAATACGTTTATTTGTGAGTTGTTACTTGCGGCCTATCGAGGAAAACGTAAACAATGGAGGGCATGACATGCGATAACTGGAAAGTAGAAAAAGTAATGGTGGAGTGGAGCGATTACCGGGAAGATGTGCGGCGGTTGCGCGGGCGCAGCGCACCGCGGCGCAGCGCAGGTATGTGTGTTCTCAGAACGCCGCGCGTCCGTTTTTGCTCCTTTTTCGATTCGAGTTTACCAAGAATCGAATGGCCCGGTGGCGGCCCTACTCGGAACTCGTAATTAATCCTTGGAAGCCTTCGACCCGAGGGTTGTTATAAGAATCGCCAGCATTATGACTTCATTTTTTATTATTTATATTTTGCATTGTCTCATTTTGAAAATTGTATGCAGGTTATTGTTCGTGGAAGGACGGGCGTTTATGCGCGGTGATTAAACTTTAAACATCACTCACCTCTAACCCCGCGCTCTTGGGTAATGCTCCAGGTTCGGAGAAACGACAAATACATTTACTTAACGTTATTGCTTTCACAAGGGCAATTATATAAATTGAAACGTCATCAAGTCGACATTGATATTTACGAGTTTTATTCTTCTTGATAATAATAATAAATATCGGGTAAAAGAGTGAGAAAACATTTGTAATGGTTATAAGATTACCTATCACTAACATGCCGCAAGCAGATATAAAGCCTTGCCTTGCCGTCTAGCTAGCCTAACCACTAATCATACCTCATACTCGTACTCTGAGAGCAAAGAGTTTTTCTTGTTTCACATTAGTTCACGTTAAAAAGGAAGCAACAGATTTTTTGCAGTTACAGTGAATAATTTCTGGCTGAGACAAACTCTTTAGCGTGGATGCACTTACAGACTAGTAACTAGAAAATATATACTTATGTATACTTGTGCAAAATGTGGTTACAGAATTATCAAGATTTTTTAAGACTTGTTGGTAATTCTTTAGCTCTGCTTACCCCACACTGGGAATGAAGGCGTGAGTTTATGTATGTATGTATACTGGAAAACAAGAGCTAAAACCAAGCTAAGAACAGAATAATCCTCATGTTAAATAGTTTGTACAACAGCAGCTTCAGCAGGATAACACATGTATTAAGTCACTTGATACGATATTTTACTAAACCTTTACCTTTTAAGATATTGAATTGGATCCATTCAATACTATCAAATGACCTTTGAGCGTATCTTAAAATATCAGTAAATCTTAATTTACCTTTGATCCAAGTTAGGTACTGTTGAATCGATGAAAGCTCCTTATTTAAGACGAGACACCACCGAAAGAAAGACTTGGGCCGCATTTACACTTGCAAGTAATGGCTGTAAGTTTTGAGACGCAACTATGGGTAAGAGTGAGTGGCAAATATTCTCTGCCTTGCATATAGCTTTGTTTCAAAACGTACAGTAATAACTTGCAATTGTTAATGCGGCCATACATAGAAAGTGTCTGCGAATATGATTGTTATCTCATTATTCACTTTCCCTTTTATTACCCACGCAAATAGAATGTTATTTTCGACCAAGACATCTTTGGCTCCACGTTTATTTATTCGTTTTATTACATTTGGACCACCGGGGATTTCTTATTCCTAAGCAATTCGCTCCGCTCGGTGGGCATCTCCTGATTTGTTGGGCTAGGACCGGACTGCGGAGTAAACGAAGCAAAAAGAAGCAGTCGCCTACGCTGCTTTCTCAGAACGCGGCTAGTTTAAATTTCAATGGCAGACTACTGCGAACCCGCTCGTCAGTTTCGTCTAACGAACTGATTGAAATACGGTTTCAATGCGAGCAAACCGACGCACACCAAACTAACCCTTCCTACCGCTCCACAAGCCTCAAAGTCACATCAAAGGTAATCAAAACATCTACATTTCAAAACGGCTTTCCGTGAATTCTTATAGATTTTTTCACTCATCCCATCAACGCACGAAAATAATATTCTGTGTTCTAATATAAACATCGTACCTAAGTGGTTTCCAATTGTAGGTATTCTACACGCAGACGTGATATCATATCATTGAACAATAATAATATTAATAATATTAAATGGGAGTAGTACCTACCTACTTATTTTACTGTTGTCGCCGGTGAAGTTAAATTAAAGAATTTTCATGGTGGTTACGTTTAGCTACTGTTGTTTGGTTATTTTACCATGTACTCTACCGGGTGGGTATGGATGCGCACGCTCTCGAGTGACGTCAAGCGTTTAGTTAGACGCGCCACATGAATTATGCATCGATGATAATTAAGTCATTGCGCCGCGTTCGATGTGGCCGACAGAGGCTTTGACACTTCGACTGTGAAAAATGAATATTTATATTCACCTTAGTGTTTGCGCTGTGGCATTTAATTCTTGGAAATGCATTTGAACGTAACTGGTGATTACTTTGATTGGTTAAGACTTACGACATAGTTAGCAGGAAGGAAATCATGCAAATAAATATTTTGATGAATTAAGATTAGTTAGTATAGTATACTCGAGCGAAACTTTAGTGTAACGCATTAAAGAAGGAAAGTTTGAAGTCATATAACCTGTTCGTCGAGTAGGAAAAACCCCTTTCACTCGGAAGCGAGTCCGGCCTGAGATAAAAATAGTCTCTCTCCGGCAGATTACACAACGTCTAATTAACAGCGCATGAATCGAGAAACCAAATTGGCCCACGAGAAACGGAACGTGTCTATTTTAAAAAATCGAAACGGTCGCTGGTCGTCTTTCCGGGAAAAGCGGCGGAGCTCGCGCATGAAGCGACCGGTCGCCGATTCCCAGAACGCGCGAAGGTTGCCACTCGCAGTAAACCCTTTACAACGAATTTGAATGGTTATTGCCAAAGTCTTACATTAAACCGCTTTGCACTCGAACATATTTCGTCATATCTCCTATTCGGAACATTCTGAATTTCATTCAGCACGTCTTCTAAGGCTTCCGCTCGGAGACACGTTTGAGATTCGAATCTTTCGGTGGCTTTCTACTTTGGGAGGGCTATTAAGAAATTCTTGTGGGTCGAGTAAGTTGCCGTAAGGAACGACTGATTAAATCACCGGTCGCCGCGCTGCCTGGCGCCGGCCACCAGGATCAAAGATATTGCCATTTACAAGATTTATAAGTAAGAGTGTTCTCTTACTGAATCACAAAGTCACTTTGTCAATAGATATAAGTACTACTACGGCAGTTTCTAACTGAACCTAGTCATTATCATAAAGTTGTGATAGACTAATACAGTCTGAGCATTGCAAGTTCTAAGAATACTTAAAAATGCATCAACTGACAACACTACTTGACGTTAACTACCTAAACTAATGATACTCACATGATATGGCATCAACTTATTTATCAGATTTTAGCACAACCATACTTGTACTATTACTTATTCTGTGGCCTAGGCAATATCGAGGCTCACATTGTGAAACTTATACCCTTAATCAAAGTAGTGACTTGAACAGTCGACCCATTATAGGGTCACTGTCATGAACACGTGTAATTATACGAGACGTTTAGACCAATAGACTTACTAATTAAATAATAAGTTGTACCAGAGTGTGAGATGTGCTTCCAGGAATGAAACTTGGAGTATTTTATGTCGCGTGTGTCAATGTACGTTTTCTTGGAAAAATTGATTCCACTCTGCAGGAAATTAAGTTTCTTGCTTCCTTTCAAGTTAGTTTGCCGCTCTTACCTCTGAGAAGGAAGTTAGAATACCGTTATTAAGTATTTTGTATGACTTCCGGAGTTCATGCATTGTCTTTTAACGTCTAGGAATAAGTTACGCTACAACAAAATAAATTGAACCTAACCGAGAAGAAGGTACCTACATTAAAAGTAAATTTCATTTGACTTTACACATCAACATTAATAAGCTGCATTTGGTTTCGAATACCTTTCCATGTTTTTTCACTGACACAACCTTGAGGAGAAAATCAATTTATGAGAAATTGAGAAGACACTCTTTATTTTAAAAGGATCGCCTTGATCCAAACGGCTTATAAGTCAGATTTTATTGATCACAAGCCACCAAAATATATTGTCACGGGTGCACTGCAAACTGCAACTATTTATGTTGATTTTAATTGTTAGATATAGTTCCATAACGGGCCCGCATAAAAATGTTTTTTATTAGGGTTAGGGTTTAGTCAAACTAGTTCTAAAGAATTAGTTCATACTTGTTTTTTTAGATAGTGTTTGTGAAGTATCGGCTTCGAAACCCTACTTTGAGCATGTTAAGACATGCTCTTGCCCTGTTGTATTTATTTTCAATTAAAAGTCCACAATATTGTTAGCCAGTTTTATCCGCGCCAGCGCACCGCCTTTTGTTTGTTGACAAGACAACATGTTGACAATGTTTTATCAGTTTTATTATAAACTAGCTGCCCGCGACTTTGTCCGCGTAGATTTCGATTATCTTCCTCGGGAACTTTTAAATTATCCAGGATAAAAAGTACAGACACACACAAACTTTCGCATTTATAATATTAGTAGGATATATACGTAATCAGAAAGTTGGACGTTGCTAGAATTACAAGAAGTTCGGTTTTTAACAGTAGATACGACTTATTCGTATCTGTTAAACATTCATTTATTTATTTTCTAAAAAATCATTTCAGAAACATTTCGTAATGTGAAGTGAAACAAATAAAATAAATGTCCCACTTTTGATTTAATCACAATACAGCTAGCAAGCGATTCGAACTCTTTACATCATAAATCGGTTCAACCATGTGGTTAGGTAAAGTTAAAGACGTTTTTTCGTTTCGCCGTAGTCGAGTAACGAGTATTTTATGGTTCTTTCTTCTCGGAACAATCTTACAGTGTTGAAGTACCTACTATAAAGCGGTCGTTCAAATACGTTTTGCAAAAGATAAACACTGGTTCGTCTTAAAAATTCCACATTGCGTTTCGGAACAGACGAAATTTTCGTGGAATTAGCGCGGCTGAATTACGGCTGAAATTTAACAAGAACTGGGGATTCTTGTTAGCGGGTTCAATTCTTAACATTTAATATATCTAGTAGATAAAATACGAAGCCTAACTATCTTAAATATCTTGATAAAGAACTCATTATTATTCATAGATAAGGGTTAGCTAAATTAATTACTTAGTCAAAAAGGTTTCTATTATTCCAATTTTAAGTGATATTGTATTCAGAGTTTGTTTGGCATGTCCTAACAAGCTAGCCCCAATTAGTGTCTGTATTTGACATTCAAATTTAATCCGCAAAGCCAATACAAACCGCTGATTGCCGATGATTCACAGCGTACAATTCAATGGAACTCGTATTAAGCCCTACGCGTGATTCATCAGGTATTTTCTGTTGCCTGAATTTTGTATCTTTTTTAAAAGCAAGGTTAGTTTATAAATAAAACAAAGAGCGTCGTCGAGCCTTAGCGGCCTGAGTCAGTTTTAGTTATAAAAGTGGCCGAGGCCTATTTCTAGCTGCACGATAATTTTACATTGTGGCGGTGACGACAATTCCTCGTATTCCGCCGCTAATACCTTCGACGCTCGCGGGCATTATTTGCGACTTTCAATTCTTTGGAAGTAACACCGTTACTTCTAATTGTTAAAGAAGGACGCGCTAAACTGTTGCCGTTGTGTGACTTTCGATGTCTATTTAAAATCGGGCCTACCTGGAAGTGTTTGAGTCACCTTCGAGGATTAAAAAGCGCCTATTCGGCTAAGTAGGGTTTCGTCAGATCTTAGGTGACTACGTAACATTTATGTTAATTCATTAACATATAAAAATTGTATTTAATTAGGTAGTTGTTAGAATAGCGATGCAATTAGACTAAAAAGGTACTCCATTGGAAATTCCGAAAAGGTTTCATTTCGTTATTTACAATAAAATAGATATTGTAATCATATTAGAATTAAATGAAATAATTATAAATAAAATATATTATAATATAATAATAAAATTTATTATACTTAGGTACAAAAAAAAACTTAAAAAAACAAAGTTTTTTTTTTTTTTTTATAACTTAAAATATATATATTATATGAGATAGGTAATGCAATTAATGCGAATGCTTATTATGTGTTTCTGCAAGAGATGGTTCGATAGCAAAGCCACAATATTGCCAAAAAGAGTTAGGTACGCATAGTTGTATGATCCATCGTGATACATTGTCGTCATTTACGTCGCGAACGCGCAGGCGAACGTCACATTTACTCGTCATTTTATTTTTATGATATCCGTATGGATTTTCTCGGTGAAGAGTCAACGTGGGCGTAAGGAACGTCTCGTTACGTCACTCGTTTACACCTCAAACCTCTCACAGAGGCGTCGGTTTCACAAACTCTTCACGTGAACCAAGGATCGTTAGAGCTTTATCCATGGCTCGCATTAGGTGGATAAACATCAGCGATGGTTTTAAAATGAAATGACGGAGATGTTTCTAGTTTAGTCGCTAATTCTGTTTCCTATTTAACTTTGTGGAAAAAGGATTAAAGAAACTGAAACGAGGTGCAAAGTATAAAAATTTCAGCAAATCCCATTATCTCGAAAGACGACAGAATTTCACTTTATGATAGAGCAAAGACTTGTGTAGATAGATAATATAGGACACCCTGTATATAATCCCACCCCATCTCCTTGAACTCACGAATTACCTGGCAGCGTCATCACAGGTCATGTCTTATTCAGAATTCTCCATAGCTCGCAGATAATAACATTATCAATAGCTACATTTTACAGACATTATTACTTCACAACATTACGGCATTGAGCGGATGTGAAGGGAACTAAATATGCCAAGCGAATTACAGTTAAAGAGAAACGGCAATGTTTCTCTTCACTTTAAACGAGAACATTGCATGATAATGGATAAGCCGAAATTTATGTTGACACTACTGGCTATTCATACTAAAGATCGAAAAGGGTAACGAGAACCGAGATTTCTTAAGAAATCGTTTTCGTAAGAAATCTTGCGCAAGAGTGCCTAACTTGGCAAGTTTCTATAATAAGACTGTATTTAGTAGTAAGTAGGCGAATAATAGCATGCATGGCTAGTTTTACGTATTAAGAGGTTGATTGTTGATTAGTTTTTATGACGTCACTGCACGTATCTAATAAGGTAATAAGTACTTACCTAGACTTATCAATAACTTCAATCTTTGCTGAAAAAAATCCTTAAAAATTAAATCATTTGAACAAATTAATTTCTTATGGTCCTAATTTGGGTCTTTTATGTTTATGAAACACTATAAGATCAAACAAATATCACAGACACAATACAGAACCCCGATAAAAAGTAAAATTTCGTGTTCTGGTACTGTTGTTACGCGCCTGCTACTAAATCCACAGTCATCATAAAAACATTTGGCCAGTTCGAGTGCTCATTTGAAGTCGAAATCGGATAACAGATCTCGTGATCAGCTGTGACGTAACCGTCGCTGCCCGGACCTCGCCCAAGATACCGCAGCGTTCTCAGAATTAGAGCCATTGCTACACGGCACTATTCAATCATTCTATTTGCTTTTTTTCTGTTCTACTGAAATTACATCTAATACTAAATGGATTTAGTCATTGGATTTTTACAGCAGACAATCACGCTATCAGCGAATACTTGCAATACGAAACGGTTCTCGAGTGTTGCCGGCCTTCAAGAGGCCACATAATATTATGCTGCCAGCCCACACAAGAATCAAAAGGCACGGCTTTATGTGTTTCGTGAAAAACGTGAGATGGTGATAGTTTTTGCGCGCTTTGATGCAGCGTCAAATTCAAATCATTGCGATGTACTTACTTTAAAACTACAACATTGATTAAAAAAATGGTTCAACAGGATAAAGAACTTATAAGTCCTCAACTATTGAATCACAAATCATTGTTAAAGATCGTATGGTTTCGAAGATTCAACCAAAATCATGGAAAAAATCGCTATGTTTGAAAAATAAAACTCCGCAATAGTTAATTTGGTTTCTAATCGTGTTTTCACACACATAGGCGTTTTGGTTATTGAGTATCCAGATCACGGAACTCTACCGACTTAATCATACGTAGCCGCTTAAGGAATACTTGGATGGAGCGAAAAAGAGAGCGTAATAACTAATAATAGGTCTCACAACCACTAATAGGCTACACGAATGGTGACCACCATTACAAGGTGAGATCAATCGATGATACCGCCATTAACGCCCTGATCCCTTGAAGAGACACTCTTAATGAGTTCGAACATGTAGCACCGTTCCCGACTTACTATCGTGAGCTTCAACGTCATGATGGTTAAATTTTTACCAATAAGTTTACGATGATGTTGGAACATAATAGTAATTGTGACATTAATACTTCCATCTTCCATCACCGCAGTGTATTGATCTAGATACATTAATTTAATTAGAGGATAATTGTGTTCTAAGGCAGCCATTCGATACACACACGGCCAATCCAGACAGTCCGACCAAGACTAAGGTTGCGGATCGCAGGAGATTCCGAGGTACGAGTATGTAGTAAGTATACAGGGTTATTGGTAAGTCGACCTATACCCCTCTAGGGGTTATGGGAGAAGTCATTTGCAATCATTTTGGTCCCATAATACCCGATGCAAAAGTGAACCATTTCTGAGATAATTTTAATTTAAGTTTTTTGCAAAAAAAAATCAGGAACGCATCTTTTAAAATTTACAAAAAAAAAAAGAATTATCTGCAGAATTTTAAGAATGCGAGACAAAAAATTAAAAAAAAAACATGTTTATTTATCAGTTTATCCAATTTAAACGACACAAAAACAGAAAAAAACTTTTGCGTATGGTATTATGGGACCAAAATGATTGCAAATGATCTCCCCATAACCCCTAGAGGGGAATAGGTCGACTTACCAATAACCCTGTATACATATGTAAGCACTTTACTTTACAAAACACATAAAACAGTCAATTTGGATCGAAGTCAACCGATTGACCGTGTAATGGCTTCCTAAGAATACACAGATTACATTGCTAGATTGCTTCAGAGATCTCAAAAGCCAATACATACGTGTAAGTAGGTAATATCTTGAGAAATAGCTCTCGCGCAACGTCAATAACGTTCAATTGGACACAATACACCGCTCACGAGTTCCGAGAACCTACTTTGCTAACGTTTAAATGTCGGTATTTAAGCTTTTATGGTATCTATACGTACGTTCGTTAAGTTCTGTTTAAAATTAAATTTTACCGTTCCGTTTTATGAGTGGCCCTGATGAGATCATGGTCACAAATCGATGAGCTAATGTAATAGCTCGATAACTGTCACGCCAACGACGACGTCGATTTATCTTTTTATTATATCCAACTAGCGACCCGCCCGCGGCTTCGCCCGCGTGGAATGTATTATACATATAAACCTTCCTTAAGAATCACTCTATCTATTTAAAAAAACCGCATCAAAATCCGTTGCGTAGTTTTAAAGATTTAAGCATACATAGGGACAGACAGCGCAAGCGACTTTGTTTTATACTATGAAAGTGATAGAGCACTTTTAATTGACATACCTACAATAATAACTACTAGGTACAATGACTGAAAAAAATACGAATGATAATTAAAAAAGTTTTTTTAGACGCAAGACCAAGACCTGAGTTTTGTTCTAAGTTAGGTATAGTCTTTACTATTTGAACTGAGCTGATCTTCTACACAAAGGCCATTGTTTGTAAACAATACCATTGTCTTTCTTTGTGTCCGTAACCGCAAGCCGATTACATACAAAAAAGTTAGAACTACATTGAATGTACATTGAATTATCAACCCTACCCTCTTAGTCAGTAGGTTTAAAATGTAAAGTGTCAGGATACAGATATAAGTCTTGTGTAGATGATAGTATTGTGTAGAGAATAAGCACAGTTCAAATAATAAACACTTATATCTGTATCCTGACACTTTACATTTTAAACCTACTGACTAAGAGGGTAGGGTTGATAATTCAATGTACATTCAATGTAGTTCTAACTTTTTTGTATGTAATCGGCTTGCGGTTACGGACACAAAGAAAGACAATGGTATTATTTACAAACAATGGCCTTTGTGTAGAAGATCGGCTCAGTAGAAATAATAAAGACTATACTTACCTAGTTAAGTTTAAATTAAATTAAATTTCTTACGGTGATTTAGTGCAATTACCTATGTTATTTTATTAATGTCGACCGATTCTTTATGATTATGACCTTTAAAAGATCGCGTCTATAAAAATAAAATCCGTATAACTATGAGACTATCGACGTGTTGAAAATGTTATCCCTGAACCGTGAACTACGAATAGGTAAACAATATCAATGTTATTAAACGCTCGATAAGCTTAATCGGACATTCAGAGTAACCCGAGATACTAATGATGTCGACATTCATTCTCCAATAAATCGGTAATGATTTCAATTTCGTCAATGGAATATTCTGGACGATGCAGTCGATGGAGAAGAATACCTTCTATGTAATTATGATGCCTTGATGTCTGCTGTGCTACGTACACAAACCTACCTTATCCAACCGAAATCTATTACTTACTTTTAATATTACTTTTTTTGAAGTTCTTTAAAAACTAAGATGGGACCTATACCTACTTGAAGATACTTTTCTTTTGATCAATGATCTGTATGATATAAATACAATTATTAATATTAATCCAATATCTTAACTTAATCCTAGTAGGTACTGAGGTACCTACGTTCTAAAAAGCGCATTGGCTGAGGCTCTAGACGAAAATTCTTGGAAAGATACCGTCACTCGACTTATGTTAGTTCAAGGAATCGTGGGGTCAAAGACTCCCCGTGCTGAAAGGACACTGCGATACGCGGCCGCTACATAAGAGTACCGTACCTATTTAATTATGTAGGTACTCGGTAATGCAAATTAGGTATATTATATTTAAAAAAACATTAACCTAGCTTTGCAATAGATTTGGTTTTTCGATAAGTTGCTCTACATTTTATTTGCCCGAGTTCCTGCTCCCTATACAAAATGGGCGCGATATGGTGTCATTGGCATAGTTAACATCATTTCGTCAAACAAGTCGTTAACTTAATCATTGATCAATAACTATAGCAATTGTGCCGGTTTTCGACCAAACCAGCGGAGTTGCCAGCCACCTATTGGTATGCTTCATTATAAATATTATAATAAAATGTGAATGATAAAATTATAGTTGGAACTTTGTTCTACAACGAGACCAAACATGCGCAATCAGCTGTTTTTATTTTAACTATTCGAAACAGAGGAGAGAAGGGACCGAGTTGCAGGAGTTTTTTGCTTTAGTACTATGTCATGCATGATAACCCCTGACCCCTGATAAGCTGAGTTTGCTGGACGAAAATTGGAGCTGGACGAAAAACCGGCACAATACCACCCTATTATGATTTTGACCGGGTTGATTTGTTAGATAATTTTCACAAAAGCATTTTTTCATAGTAGATAGCGAATCGTGTTCTTTTATTATCGTAAGTTTAATTATGTACCTATTCGTCTTTGTTCATGTAGGTAGCGTTTTTTCATTAAATACCAACCTAACTAGCGTTATTAAATTTAATGTTCGCGCTTATTTTATTCATCAATCAATCAATCATTATTTTCACAAATGTAGGTAATTCGACAGATTATTAATTATACTTTATTTATAGTTGAGTTAATTATTATTGTGGAAATTTGCGATGGTAAAAATTGGGAATTGGGAACGGAAAAAATTAGAATAGTAAAACACGCGAATATTAAATAACTATGTATGTACAGTAAAGGATATTGATTCCTAGACCATTTTGGTCTATGTCGTAGTGACGTAATCAATCAAAACGTAAGCGACTTCTTACGATTTTAGTTACAGTGTCACTTTGACATAGTCCTAAATGGTCTAGGAATCAATTTCCTTGATTGTACCTACCTACGCTATATAAAAAAAATCGCTACATGAAGAAAAGTGATTAAGATAATTAATGAAAGAATATGATGTGAAAATGGGCTACTGTGAAAAAATGCTTTCGTAAAAATAATCTAATCACCTTGGTAGGTATACTATATATCCGTATTTAAAACTCATGCAATAACGCTTCATACATTATTATACCTATCTACGCAAATGACATTAACGTAGGTAAGTACTTAAAGGCCGTGCCAGGATAAGCTAAGAGATTTTGCCCCCCTTGAGTTTGGGCTTGTAATTTTTATAGATTGTATGGCTCTGCATTAGTAATTGTTTTGCCAAATTTGAGCACCCTAAATACCATAGTTTTCGTTTAAAAAAAAAAAACTATATTTAATTTTTCTTTGATATTTTTTTTCCTGTTAATCAATTTTAATGAGCTTGGCATATAATGTACATTTAACCAAGATGATCAAATGGCCATAATTATATTTTCATTATGCCATAGAAAAAAAATAAAAAAAACACATTCAAACTTTTCAGTTTTTTTTTTATCACTTCCATGTTAGAGACCGCTCTAATTTTTTCACTGGTAAATCTCCCACTAACGTCCTATAATTATTTATTTTTTTCAAAATTTTTGCTAAGGGAGAACATGGAGTTATCTTGACATGAAATTCTTTACATACATTTCCTAGAACCGCTATAATTTAAATCGGAATGATTGCAACCTCTTTAGAGGAACGGACATCTTACTGGCCACTTACATTTCAACTTTTTAAAAAAGTAAAAAAAAAGACAACAAAAAGAACTCCTTTCAATTGTCGTGCGTTGGTAACATAATATAAACCATTCCAATATGAATTCATTATCAAAAACAACTGCAATACAACGCGTTTTCCGTAAAAAAGTTAAAACGCTGTATTGTCTCGCAATGAAAACAATTCTGCAAAGTATAAACGAACAATACGATTTCTTTAATAATACACTTCCAATTTTTGATCAGGTAAATGTCACAAAGGCATATTGTGCATTTGTATAGTAATTAATGGGTACTTAATTTTAAATAGGTAGTTTAAATAATTAGTAGTAGAAGTAGTAGTAGTAGTAAAAATCTTTATTGTACGTAGAAACAAATAATTACCTATGTTTATCCACCCACGGATATGTAATTTGGGAGTCTCAGGTATTATAACTTAACACGCATGTCTTCAATCTAAATGATCAAAAAACATAGGTAATTATTTGTTTGTACGTACAATAAAGAGTTTTACTACTACTACTACTTCTACTACTAATTATTTAAACTACCTATTTAAAATTAAGTACCCATTAATTACTATACAAATGCACAATATGCCTTTGTTACATTTACCTGATCAAAAATTGGAAGTGTATTATTAAAGAAATCGTATTGTTCGTTTATACTTTGCAGAATTGTTTTCATTGCGAGACAATACAGCGTTTTAACTTTTTTAAGGAAAACGCGTTGTATTGCAGTTGTTTTTGATAATGAATTCATATTGGAATGGTTTATATTATGTTACCAACGCACGACAATTGAAAGGAGTTCTTTTTGTTGTATTTTTTTTTACTTTTTTAAAAAGTTGAAATGTAAGTGGCCAGTAAGTATTTCATATGCAACATGTACGTTCCTCTAAAGAGGTTGCAATCATTCCGATTTAAATTATAGCGGTTCTAGGAAATGTATGTAAATAATTTCATGTCAAGATAACTCCATGTTCTCCCTTCGCAAACATTTTGAAAAAAATACATATTATAGGACGTTAGTGGGAGATTTACCAGTGAAAAAATTAGAGCGGTCTCTAACATGGAAGTGATAAAAAAAAAAACTGAAAAGTTTGAATGTGTTTTTTTATTTTTTTTTCTATGGCATAATGAAAATTATAATTATGGCCATTTGATCATCTTGGTTAAATGTACATTATATGCCAAGCTCATTAAAATTGGTTAACAGGAAAAAAAAATATCAAAGAAAAATTAAATATAGTTTTTTTTTTTTTAAACGAAAACTATGATATTTAGGGTGCTCAAATTTGGCAAAACAATTACTAATGCAGAGCCACACAATCTATAAAAATTACAAGCCCAAACTCAAGGGGGGCAAAATCTCTTAGCTTATCCTGGCACGGCCTTTATTAAATTTAATCTACGCTTACATATATTATAACAAAATAGGTACTTACTTACTTATCTAATGTATTATGATTAGGTATTTATGATCCATGTTTCAACGTTAATACCTAGCATTAATTTCGCTCGATTCAGTAAAACATTGTACCTAGTTCGCAAATAAATAGGTACCTAAGTAGGTACGTAAGCTTGTCTGAATTAATTATTACTTAATTCATATTTTCAATAACACCACTGAAATGTTTATTGCACCGTGTATTTTGGTTCAGCTTTAAATCACAGAACGGTCATTCATTTCCTAGTAGATAGGTACAGTCGAAGTCAGTAAGTGATCAAAATCATCATTCCAAAACATGTTCTAGCATATCGCCCCAGACAGGTAGGTATAACAGATTATACCTACCAAAGAGTTATTTTCAACTGAATATTAAATTACCTAGTCAAAAGAAAATGATCACAATACCTAACACTTGTACCTATTCCGAGTTGGTCTTAAGAGGTCACGAAGTCCAAAAAATAATATTCACTTACATAGGTAGGTAGGTAAGGTACTAAACAATACAATCAAATAATTGAGAACAATGAGCCACGCGCCATATCAATTAAACACGCGTTGGTCGATTGTGCGCAGGTACCTTCTAGCTACCTATCTATTTATTTGTTTTGTTATATTACTACCGCTGTGTACCGACCGGGGTTCCCAGAATTACTGTAATGGCACGAGTCCTACACACGCCACAAACCACGCTATGTGCTGTGCCAGTTCCTTTGGAATGAGAGGGTAATCTTAAGAATAAGAAAGAGACGGTACATTTCTCACCCGTCGTTTATTTGCTACTTTTGAACAAGCGCTTTCCAAAAATCGATTCACACTGTTTACACATACATACATACCTTCACGCCTTCATTCCCAGAGTGGGGTAGGCAGAGCTACAGAATTACCTACCAACAACTCTAAAAACTTGTTGATAACTCTGTAACCACAATTTGCACAACTAGGCTAAGATGTTTTAACAGTGTATATTAGTGACAGGTAGCAAGCCCATCGCGTAACAGTACTACAGTCCGTGATCGAATTCGAGATCAAACATGTAAACAAACTGTTGCCATCATAAAAAAACAAACCCAAGTGATGGATAGTTTAAAATCATTGAAATAAAAATAAAAATAAAAATAATTAGGGTAATAATAATATTGTGTGAAGAGTTGAAAATATTACACTAAGGCTAACAGTAGATATACTTTTTTTAATTCAGTATTTATGTTGTTTGAATAAAATATTTGGAGTTTTAATTTATGCTACTGGCAATGGTAAGAAGTTTTAAACATTTGGTTCGTTATTATAATAATTTTACTGATAATGCAATACGGGACATACGGCGTTAGTTTTCTGACATATGTCGAATGAATGTGCTTCTTTTCGTTTACTCTTTGGTATCGTTGCTTTCTATTGTTAAGTTTTTGTTTATTGTTTAGTTTTGGTTGTATTTTCGTTTACAGTTTCTATTTGTTCGTGTGTGTTGCATTGGAAATTAATAACTATGGAAGTTCAGTCAGGCCCTTCAAATAAAAAGAACAATTTCTCAACGCCGAAGAAATGGCAACGTAGTGCTATGACCGTTAGTGAGAAACTTATGGTGATGAATGCCTATAAATATTTCTACAACAATTGGTGGTTGTGTCAATAAAACTACCGATGTTCTTGGCATTTCCGGTGACGACGGTATGCAGAATAGTGACTGAGAATAAAACTATTTTAAACATTACACATGAATAGACAAACTTTGGTGTGAAAAAGTGTTCCATCCAATATCTTACTGAAAAGCATGTAGGTATCGGAATTTATTATTGATTAAAATTCAAACAATAAAAAATGAAATCTTCAAACCAAGATTATATACACCTGGAATGTCACTTTGACATTGACAATTGTATGTTTACATTTTTGATCTCGAATTCGATCACGGACTTTACAAGCCTTTATTCCCTTAGTCGCCTCTTACGACTTCCACGGGAAGACATGGAGTGGCACAATTCTAAGCCGGGAACCACACGGCAACACTGTTTCTCTCTAATAAAAAAAATACAGACGAAATGAGAACCTCCTCCTTTTTTTGAAGTTTAAAAAGTGGTATTACCGCCCAAACACATTCCGCTTGGCTATTAAAATCTAAGGACGTCGGAAAAAATAAGTGGCTGTACTATCTATCGCAATGCATGCCTCAACTCGATAACAAAGATAAATTAAAGAATACGTACCTATTTTATCAAAAAGTTCCAGCTCTAACTAGTCGGTTAATAAGTTCTGGTACTAAGGTTGAGTCAAATAAAACCAACTTTTGTTTAATTTATAAATAATAAATAACAATATGTATAAAAATTACAGCTTAATTAATGTACATTTTGTAGAACAAATAATCATACTAGTTAGTCGCCGCAATATCCGACACGATCTTTTAACATTCCCAGCCGGCATCGATGAAATTACGCATGACTTTCCTGTAAATTTCAATTTTAGAAAACGCTTAAAAGTTAGTCTTTGTTTACCAAAGAACTTTTTTTGTTAAATATTATAAAACTTCTTATTTCTGTGTATGTTTAGAGACTAAAATTATATTTCTCAACAAGACAAATCCAACCTCTGAAGCAAGAACCAAATAATACAGAAATTAATGAAATGGTATCTGACATGAAAATACAATATGATAAATTAATTAGAATTCAAAAATCAAAGTATTATAATAATGTTATCTCTTTAAATATTAACAAATCGAAAGCCATGTGGAATGTAGTAAACAAAGAGCGAGGAAAAAATAATAGCGTAACACTTGATGTCACTGAGGTAATTTTGAATTCTGACGGGTTAAAATTTTTAAATAAAAAAGATGCGGTTGATGCCATGAATAGCAGGTTTCTTAAAGCAGCAGCAACGTGCGGTGCACCTCGCGCTGACGTAGCCTTAGCCCTGCGCGGTCTGCATGCTGCGCGCCTTGCCAATGACCGCTCTCTCAGACTTAAACTTTTTAGCTACGACGAAGTGTACCAACTTATAACATCACGAATTCCGCCTAAGACGTCTAAGGACGTGTATGGTATTAGTATGAAGCTTCTAAGAATGGCCCCAGGTCCCCTAGCTTTTGTTTTGGCAAAACTTTTCAACCTGTGTATAAAAGAGGGCGTATACCCGTCCCCGCTTAAGATCAGCAAGGTTGCTCCCATATTTAAGGGCAAGGGTAAAAAGGAGGATATGGATGCCTATAGACCGGTCTCAATAATTCCCGCGATTGCGAAGGTTTTAGAGAGTGGTCTTAGCAGTCGCCTGTCCGCCTTTTTAGTCTCAACTAACGCCCTTACCGAGCCGAGAGGCAGTATGCATACCGCGAGGGCTGCTCAACCACATCGCTCACTCGCGAGCTGGTCCGGCGCATCGTGGACGCCAGAGAGAGCAAACAAGAAGTTACTGTAATATGCTGCGACCTCTCGAAAGCGTTCGACGTTGCAGACCATGCCGTGATCACCACAAAATTGATGCACTACGGACTACATGGCGTGCCGTTATCACTTTTTAAAAGCATTCTTCGTAGTAGGTTCCAAATTGTGGTCGGTAGTATGGGAAAGGTAAAGTCCGACCCCCTAGCACCAACGATGGGAGTACCGCAGGGATCGTCCGTCTCCAATTTGCTCTTTTCTTTGCTCATTAATGACCTGCCTCAATCCATAAGTTCTGCAGAAATCTTAATGTACGCAGATGACGTTGCTGCTATAGTAACTGCGCCCTCTGTCGACTGTGTCGAGCAAAAACTAAACGAAACAGTGGCGCAGTTAGTCAACTGGTTTGATGCGAATGGGCTTGCTCTGAATCTGGGGAAGACGCATTACCTTTGTTTTAGTCTTTTAGGGCGTATTTCAGGGTAGTAGCAAAAGACACGCCACTGAAATAAACGGTTAGTTCGACCTTCCTGGGTTTTGAGATTGATGGGAATTGAAAATTGGGAAGTGCTTGTTTCGCCTTAAGCAGAGTCGCCAGGACGGTATCTGAAGAAGTAGCTCGAACGTGCTACTTCGCCACTGTGCATTCCCTGCTGCAGTACGGCGCTGAGCTCTGGGGACGGTGTGCGGAGTGGGAGCGAGTGTTTCGCCTTCAAAAACGAGCAGTCCGAACTATCGCTCGGGCCACACTCGATACTTCTGCAAGACCTCTGTTCAAACGACTAGGTATTTTGACGTTGCCTGCAATAGTCATAATCAGAGGGCGGAATTGCCCATGGCAAAAATCAAACGTCAATAGAGTTGGAACGTTGAATTTTATCGACTATCGAATAAACTGAAATTATATTTAACTAGCGTATCTTTATTTATTTATTAACAAAACTTTACCTCAAGTCATAATTTAAAAAAAAGCTGGAAATGTGTTTTTTTTTCCATGGAATGTTGCAAGAAACGAGAAATATTATCAATTCTAGATAAAACCTATTATCGTTATTTACCTCTTTAAACTCAGGTGAATGTGTTTTACTCGTTATGACATGTGAGTTTCAACGTAATATTTTTTTAGTTGCTTTTAGTGAACCTTACATTTAGAGCAGTATATTGTTGAGTTGTTTTCGTTGTAAGTAAGACAAGGATACTTCTTTATCCATTTGTTAATTGTTTTTCTTTCTGGATTAACCATTTTTTACAAACGTGAATTAGTTGCAAAAAGACTAGTGGTAGAAATGACAGTTAATTGCCATGCAATTCACTTTTAATCTAATCAAAGAGGCTAATGTTAAAGTCAGAAATGTAAATGGTGACTGAACTTATCGATAGCTGAAAAAGTCGATAAAATTCAACGTTCCAACTCTATTGACGTTTGATTTTTGCCATGAGCAATTCCGCCCTCTGGTCATAATGCAAGTGGCAGTCTACACGAGGGTCCACAAAGAGTCTTTTAAAACATATAAAATGTTAAATACGCACAACACCCGAAATGGAAATAAGCTTGTTACTATAAGTCGTAAGCTTGTTAAATCTTCCAAGCTCACCCATGTCATGGGCCCAACAGTCTATAACAAGCTGCCCAAAAATGTAATCGATGCTCCCAGCCTATGTAGCTTTAAGAAACGCCTAACACGCTGGCTCGTTGAGCATTCGTTCTATACCTTCGACGAGTTCGTTGCGCTGAAGTCATAGTCAGCTAGGGCATTCTATCTAAGTGAGATATATAATGTTGTTATTGTTAATATATATTCTTAATTAATATAACGTGAAAAATTGAAATTGACATGCTCTATCGTATTTTTAGAATAACTGAAATTGTTAGTGCTTGTACACTTGTAACTATTACTGTTGTAATTGTTGACATAATTAACTTTTTATGTATAATTATTTAAATCTAATGACTTGTAAATTGGCTTTACAAATAAATTATTATCATTATTATCATTATTATTATCAAGAGATTTGGTGTGTTTTCGTATTTCTGCAAAATCATGTGAAATCGTAAGGTCCAAATGGAATGGAAATAATGATACATCAAGATTGGCCGGTGAACAAGCGGATCTTTAGTTGCTTGGAATACCTTTGTATCCGAATTTGAAGCTTAAAGTCTATTCAATATGTCACGAAAATTTGAACTCTCTACAAGAATTCTTACAAAAGTTGTGGCCGTTTTAGCCGCAACTACTTACTACGTATCGTGTTCCAAATTTACCGTATCAAAAAGCTAATTTTTCAACAAAAACAAAAAGGTGCAATATCCGGCAAGTATAGTGCAATTGAATGAAATAGGTCGTCATAGTTACATTTAATTATTCTTACCTATTCATTTCTTGAGGAGTAAGTTCATTTGAGAAATTTCAGTCGTTGTGGAACAAAACCGTTGAAGAGACTAGAAGCTATGAAGAGACGATTATCTTGCACAAATGCACAGATAGACAGACTAAACTGACAGACCGATAAGCAATGCAACGAATGCAACAAATCAAATGGTCTTCTGACTCTTCCGGTAACCTTTGAGGGAAGATGACCGATTTAAATATGTCTGGCTTTTTACTTTTGATTTATTCTAGGTATTTACCGATTTGCTCTACACACTTGATACTGGCGAAATCACTGCAAAATACAACGGTGGATCGCCATTATTAAAAAAAAGAAGAAGAACAAACGATTTTTTTTTGCTAAGATTCACCTTAGGTGGCTTAGCAATAATTGTACAAATTCATTCACTCACAGTAATATTAGTACATCCCTACTTGTCTAGACAGATCACAGACAATATAATATTATGACAGATTCATTCGAGTTACAATAAATAAATTTATACCCAATATGTTTACCATATACCTACCACACGCGTTTCCTTCAATTACGTGGATAATTAAGTGTACCGGTTTATACATTAAGGACGAATTCTAAAAGGGTGTTGTCTAACGGCCGATCCCTATATTCAAACCGCGGATGGATAAGGTTTAATTATTCAGGTTAAAATTTGACATTTGCTCATACAAAATGTGTCAATTTTAATCCGAAGTAAGCCGTATCTGTCCGTGGATTGAATATAGGGTTCGGCCATAAGAGAATAACACCCATGACATATATTTATTTATGTATTTTTCAATACGAAACTCGATCATAAATTCATTTAGAGTAGCCAGAAAATAAAATACCCTTTAGCTATATCTCGTGTTCTCTAGGTAAGTAATAATAAATTTACAAAACCCACTTATTTTTGAAAGTGCTCCACGTAACAGCTGCCTCTTTTGACGCGAGAAGCGGTGCAGCAGATGGTTGTGAAAGCGGCGTAGCTCGCAGCCGCCGCAGGTAAGGGATTCTGAGAACGCCGAATATAATCGCAGTAGGTACGCAGAACTCACTCTCTATGGCGCGCAACGCGCGAATCGAACACCTGCGTCCTGAATGTGTGATGTCATGTCAATGCCAATGGGGAATATTTGCACCCATTGTCTGCTAAATTACTTTTGTTCCTTATATGTGAGTACGAGCTTTTGTTTTAAATAAGTGTTACTCGTTTAGTTTTTTTAAATAACGTAGATAAAAACTTTGAAATTTTTTACGTACATACATACATACCTACATACCTACCTACCTATTCATAGGCTGAAGGAACTGTGACGTTCTGCTCCACGAAGTTTTATCGCGCGTCCTCGATAATTTTTATTCTTGTAACTCATTATTACTGTTCCTCTTATTGATAAACTATCAATAATGCGTTCTTAGAAGTCCGCATGATTACTTAAGGCGATAAGGGAGGTGCGATGACTCTTATGCATAATTGGTTTTCGATTGTGGTTAGAATAATAATAATAATTAACTCCGCTCCTAAAGTTATTATCTCGGCGCTTGTCCTCATTTTCTAAACACGAAGAACCTAATTTTACTACCATATCCGTTCCGATTTCATTTCAAGTGCATTTTAATACCTACTTGAAAAATTCATGGAATCATTTTTCTGGTGATTTGTGTAAATTCCGACGCATTACTTTAATTGATGAAAAGTACTAAATAAGATATTAAACATCTATTTTAAATGTGAACGACACTTTGTCAATATAAGGATAGGTATGCATGAAAGCACGTTAGGTATTACTCTTTACTAAGAACACGCGTGACATACGAACAATATACAATGTTAAATGGCAATGGCTAGATAAAATGGTTAAATCATTGTTGGTAGGTGAATGGATTCTTGGAAAACAAACAGTGTAGGCATGCTATCGGCAAGTTTCATTCGCATCGACATGCCAGCCAGTTTGTTAGCAGCGGGCCGTACGTTCGCCGTAGTTTATCGCTCGGCACTGGCGAAGCGCAGTGTGAATATAGACTAGCGCCGCCGTCGGTTAGTTGACTCAGTTGTTACTTGTCGCTCGGCCTCGGCAGTCGTCTTGTCGGATTATTTTACTGTTCTAGAGTTATTGTTCTTTCTTAAGTCGAGACACGGCATCAACATCGTTTGTTAGCATTTTTTCATTCGTTTCATTTGGATGTTCCATTCATTCACGATCAGTGCCCAACCCTAGTGTCAACGTTGTGACTTGTGACATGTGATTGTGACGCTTTGGATTTTGAAATTTGAAAGTTTGCATTCTTGGCTTTGCGTGCGACTTTACTTTCAAAGTTATAATAAGCGAGATATTATTATGGAAGTGATTGAAAGTTGTTGGAATTTGTGCAGTGTATTTTTATTGTGATAAACCGTGGCCTCTGAGGATACTAGTGAATCCCACGGTCGTCCGCCGTGCAGTGCACGACAAATGTGTTTGCTGGAAAAACGACGCGCACCCATTAGTCCTCTAAACATGACTTTAGCTGCAAGGTTATATCCGCAATGTAAGTTTTCAGCGTACTTGGGTTTTTATTACTAAATTCCGTCACTTCACGTTCTTCTATAACTAGATTTTTTAAAGTGGTCAAGTTTTTACTGTATTTATTACTCTGAAACCTTTTGACAAACACTGCTGGTAGTAGCTTTGAAGTCTGCCTTTTTGTAATAATAGTACCTAGTACTACCCAGTGACACTCGCAACACAGACGAGTGAGAGTGAGAGAGTTTTTGCTCCATGTTCAGCCTCTATGAAGGAAGAAAGAACTATACAAACATGACCCTCCCTTGGGAGCCAGGTTAAAAGGCTGCTGCAAGAACTTGAGATATATAAATAACTATCTGCAGACAACCTCATGTCAATGATAAATAAATGTTTTAAATTTGAATGTAAAGTTGACTAGTTTTCCAGGGATTTAGGTATAATGGGTCATGAAAAATTACTTTTACTTATCTCTGACTGGAGATATTTATTACTGATAAGACAAGAAGCTAATTTAGTCTTGGCATTATGTCTGTTGTAATGACAAATATATTGCAATTTTAATGATCATGCAAAGGCTTTAAAACCTAGTCAATATTCTATGTAACTAAGACTTAATTATAGGTGCTAAAATAATGCTCAAATTATAGTTTAGCCTATAATCCATGGTAAATATAGGTATTCATGCTCATTCATCATACAATTATTTTCCCTTACCAGGAGTCAAATCTTCTATAGTGTTTGACTATCTGCCTACGTAACATAATCTTTCAAGTTTTAAATAACCCTTAAAGATTATCTGACAGTCTTCAATAATAGTCTCTCGTTTAAAAATATCAACTAATTTTGTTACCTATGGTGGCGGCTCAATAATTGAAGTGTTAATGACTGTCTTTGTACATTTTTTTTTTGGCTTCAAGATGGCATTAAATATGAAACTTCAAATTTCGAGACTTAATCTGGAGAAAGCTAACCCTGCAAGCTACATTTTAGAAATTATCTCTCTGGTTAGAGCATAGACCACAGTTGTACATGTAAAAAAAATATACACACTCCAGCAAAAAAAAAATTGAATGAGCTTGCTGTTCTAATCTTGAGGCTAGGTAGTAATTCTAATTAATTACTATTATTAATTTTGTCTCGTAGTCCTCTATGTATAGCAATAATCAATAAGGAAAACCTCGGAATGATAGGTGTAATATATTATTACCTATATATTTACTTGTCATTTCAGGTTTAATGTTAATCATATTTATAAATAAATACACAACACTGAGTTTTTTAAAATGTCAGAATGTTCTTGGGAAGCTCCGAAGTAAATTCCCACATTTAAAAAATCTTACTGCACTAGTTCCAATTAATATTCAGGGAGTTACATATTTATGGTAGAATTGCCAATTTTTTTTTTTTAAGTTCCTTTTAATAAGTCAGGTTTCCTACCTTATTTTTGACTTATGACTAGAATTTGTACTTTTGGTGTCCAATCGTGGTTTCAGAATCCATTGAGTTGCTATATTTATTATAATAGATACATACCAGTTTCAATGTTGATTTTGTTTTTGTATTTTAATATTTTAAAACCGCTAAACTAATTTAAATGATTTTGGCAAGGAGGATATCTCTGCTGTGAAAGCATTACAAACAAGCAAATATCAGTAGGCATGGAATAACCGAACTAAATTATTTAATGTTCATTTTGAAATATGACCATACTGAAGGTCAAAATCAAAGTGTCATGTATTATATATAATAATTAGGAAATAGCGACTCCATGGATTCTAGAACCACAATATGCCACCAATAGTCCCTAACCCTACTAATTAATGACTAATAAAATACTAGATTAGGGTAATCTGTAGGTGTAGGTGGGCCTTGAATCATAGTGTTATTTTATTGTAAGGGAACACCAGTTTGAGATGAGTAATGAAATTTACATACAATTGTTGATTCCTGTTCTTTCTAATCATGATGTTATTCAAGTGATGACAGAGATAAGATGATGCAACACAATTTCGTCATGGTTGTTTCTTTGAACTAGTTATTTTTTAAGAATAGCGAATTAATTATAAATGACAATGTGACACATTATTAAACTGCTAATGGTGCGTTCCTATATTCAAAACAGTTGGTAGAGTTGTGATGTCTCGTTAAAATTTGACACATTTTGTACGTAGCAAATGTCATACATAACGCTACTGCCCGTAAGGAAAACGATTCGTTTCTTGAATATAGGAACTGGGCATAAATGAACAACTTCAGTGTACCTTTGCTAGAATAATTCCACCACCCCTGCCAGCCACACATTTCTCCGTGTTGATAGACTTTTAAAAAGTCAATAAATCAATATTTGTTTAATTCTGTCACTCATTTAGTCAAGTACAGACAAGTCAAAGCTGGCTGTAGTTTAAAAACCCTTGCTTCGGATCTATTTCTCATACTATCCATACTATTTTTCTAACGTCACTTCTCTCTCTTTCCAGATGCTAGCGAAGTGGCAGTGCCACTCAACAGTTGGCCTACCGGCGTCGCGTGCTGCCCGAACTGCCGGCACCAGCTGCGAGTGTCCCTGGCACCCTGCAAGACTCAAGAAGCCCCCCTCACGCCGCCCTTCACGATACAACCGACCTACTTGCCGCAGGGCTACACTACACCCACGTCACCAGTGATTCCCTCACCATACAATGATGAGCTACGACGGCTAGCGGACACTGTCAAAGCACTACGATTGTCTGGGTGGTACTATGGGCATTTAGATTGGCAGGTGTGTATTTTTTTTACACTGACTTCTTTGGAAGTACAAAAGGCATTATTAACAGATATGTAATATGTAATCTTAACTAACAATCATATGGAATATTAACACGCCATGCCTTTTTGCGGCACTTAATGTTTAAAGGTGTCAGCTCAGAGTATTGACCTTTGTTTTTCAATAATTAGAGAAAAAAAACACAGGAAAGGGTCTATTTAATACATAACTCCTGTCACTTTAAGCTGTATTCATGTTAGTTTCAATTTTAATTTTTATGTAGTAATAACTCACAAATATGTATATTATTTTCAGGGTGCCCGAAGCTTGCTCAATGAGAAGAGTGTTGGTGCCTTTGTCATCCGGGACTCTGGGGACAGAAACTACATCTTCTCCCTCTCCATGCAGACGGAACGGGGGCCCACGTCTGTCAGGCTACACTATGAGTGTGGATTCTTTAGGTACGTGTCTGCCTTTCTCTCGTCCGAGCTCCGCCATCCCAAATCTTTTATAGTGGGGGGACACTTTTCTCTCTTTTGGTATTTATGCAAGATAATGCACATGAAGCTTGGCAGGCTATACTAACATGCCAATGTAACTGCGAGCCCGGATTTTGACGCACTTCTCGTAACACTTCCACTCAACTTCACTGTTAGTACTGTTACTACCTCGTCAGCTGAACTGATGATGAAGTTAGAAGGATTAGATTTTGTTGTTGTGTTAGGTAGATATAAGCAGATGATGATGCAATAGTATGTCTCTCTCTAAAATGAAATCTTGAACAGAACCTTTTACAAATTATTAGGTAAAATTAATGGGGTTGGCTGACGCAAGACAGATAGATAACTAATTTAATAGGAAGTTGGTACCCAAAAGGAAAACGCAAACCACATTTTATTAACAATTTAACATTAGATCTATTATATATAACAATTCAAATTTAAACATTCCTTCAATGTCAACTTAATTGGGTTCACCATTTTCTAAAATACGCAATAATTGAGGTGTTTAATCCGATCTTAATTATGGTTTTCCATAAATTATTCTTGCTTCTTAAATGGGGAAACCGGAAACTATAAATAGCTAGTACGTCCTCATTTAGGGCAACTACAGCAGCCTGTTTCAGGACTTGGTTTAAGTGACAGTAATAAGTAGGATATCAAAGCTTGTGGAACGGTCTTCCGTAAAGATTTCCTTTTCAATTTGGGTTAAAATTACTTTTTAATCAATCAATCAATATCCTTTATTTGCAGAATAAAGTACAAAAGTTTTACAAACCGTTTCTTCTTTTTTAGGTTAGACTGTGAAATGCCTCTCGCAAGGTACATGCCCCGTTTCCGGTGCGTCGTGGAGCTGGTGCAGCACTACATCCGCGTGGGCAAGAAGAACGTGGCCGGCACGGTGTGGGTGGACCGGGACGGCTGCCCGCACTCCCCCGTGTTCCTGAAGAGTCCGCTGCGCAAGTCCCCCCCCTCCCTGCTGCACTGCGCGCGGCTCGCCGTGCACAAGGCGCTGGACTCCAACCCTCTCACGCCCAAGCTATGGAGCGCCCCGAAACACAAACTCCTTCCTCTCCCCCCCACACTCGTGGACTACCTCGGCGAGTACCCCTATTCAGTCTAGTGCTCGAATTATTTATATTTATTTAGCCCAATAGCGTCTCGACGCCTAGTGAAGATAATAGTTATAGAACCGAGGAGGTATCAGATCCCTATATAATAGGCGGGCGATATCGCAGCCGGGAGTCCTCGGTTTCGTTTGTTTGTACGTTAATGTCTAGCACAGGTTGCTAATAAAGGGCCGGATCCTTTAAAATTACCGATAAATCAATGATAATTTATAATAATTTAACTGTATTTAACTTAAGTGTATTGAATTTGGGACTCAACTATGGTATTTAGTGGAATTTATGCAGATTTTTTAAGGAGCCAATTATTATGTTTGTATATATAGTTTTTTTTTGTAAAATGCAAGACTGATTTCCAGAGCATCTATGTGTAACTGTCGCTTGTTTACTACTTACCGACCATAAGCCTACAGTTCATTATTATGCTGATATTGTATTACTAATTGTTCCCGAATGCCTATCTTGTCCATTCGAAGTAAGAAATCATCACACTATTTTATTAAAGAGCTATTTAATTAATTTATTATTTGTTTAAGAGTAGGTTTATTACTGAAGCTTAAATTCTGTTCCTATTAAGACTTAAAATTCAGTTAACAATGATATTTGTCATTTTGTTCTCTTCTCGGCACCGACTTGACTGAATGCCATTAGTTTTACGAGCAGTGCCATGGAACCCTTCACAACATAATAATCGATTCACCCGCAAGGATATTCGTAGTGGAAGTATTTTTGAGGCTGAATTTGTAAATAGTGTTTTGTTTTTCTATTTATTACTTAATTATAGGCCTAGATTAGTAGAATAATTAGCGCCATCTGATGGCGTGCGGTTACATCGTCCCGGCGACGCCGCCGCGCGGCCGGCGCAGGAGCAGCCGGCTAGCGACGTTCACTAATATAGAATAGAAACGTGTACCTTAAATAATCTCAATTAGTTTAATTTCGAGTTCATCCAAGAAATTTAAGTTCAAACTCACTGATGGGCTCGCCCGTCATTCTTCAACAATCCTTATCTTGCTTGAATATGTCTCAGTGACAGTTGAGGGTAAGAATTGCTTGCGGAAACTGTGGGATTACCACTTTTTTTTATAAAACGTCAAAAAATAAAGGAAAAAAACATTGTAATAATTAGGTTTGTAACCTAACAGTAACTTTGTATTTACTCTTGCGTATCCTGACGCAAATTTACTGCGGAAAATATTTTTGTACGTTATGCGGAAGAAAGCACCATTGTATAACATAAGTGTGACATAATAGAAGTGAAACGTGTGTTTATGTTTGTATAGACCTATGTATAAAAACCTGCAATTAATTTATAAACAGAAACAAAATATACATTCTGAATTAAATACTGGATTTTATTTATATTTCGTTTAAATGTGTTACCTTATTAATAACAGAGACTTCTCATGATTGAAAACCTGTAAAAGACGCCATCAAATATATCGAAGGGGATGTGCTCTTAAGTAATCGCATTTAGCGGACCATTCCCAGTGTGCTGATCTGCTCCAATAATTTATATCGTACATATAAATCCAAGGAATAAATCGACTAATCTGTGACAATTTGATTGGATATTACTTAAGACTAAGATAAAAGATGTTTATTCAGTAAGAAGGCCGCAAGGGCACTTTTAAACGTCGAGAATCTACCAGCGCGCTTCCCAAGAGGAGACCACTGCTGACAAGAAACGTTGAGTACCTACCTACAAAGATTAAATTAAACGTTACTATTACGACATGTTTATAGCGCATTTTCCCGATGGAAGACAAGCTTTAACGAACAGGCTCCCGTTTCACGAAAGCTTGTAACTTGTATCACAAGTCTCTTCATTGCATATTTATAGTTGAAAAGAAACTTCCACTTGTAAGTTACAAGTTTTTGATAAACGTGCCCCAGGTCCTTGAAATGTGGCTGGGTTAATTCCAAAGGGTAGTGACCCTTACCTAACCTACCTATACTATAGGAGATATTTTGCTCTACACGGCGTAGCATAAAAACAATTTCGAGAAAAAGGCCATCAGAAATCAGTGCATCCTTCCGATCAGGGACGGGAAAACCCTTTTATTTGATCAAGTCTATCGATCGGGTATCATAATGCTCTCCCAAACAGCGTATACTTACCTATCGATAGGCTTACCCTAACGATATAGAAACTGCTTCGGACTAGTTAACTACAACCATTGAGATTACCAGTTTCGTAAGGGTTTCGGATATTAGCACATAGTTACGTTACTGTTACCCTATCCGTTCTCCCTGTCCGTTGACTCTGTTTCGCAGATTCGTGTGATTGTTTTCAAGCCTATGTATGTTGATAGCCAATCATTTGGTAAGTAGCGCAAAAATATTTTGTATGTTCTGCGCGTAGAGATTAAAATAGCTTGAAGCCTTTCAATAAACACTTCATAGGGAAAGCCTGTCGAGGGTTTTAAGGAATTGGTAAGCGCTTAGTCGAATTAATTGTATCGTAGGGGATAGCTTTTCATTGGCGTAAGTCGAAGATAATAATTATGCTTATCGCATCGTTAGGGTTTGTAAAAACCAGTCAATTATATACCCTAACGCTGCGCAGGGCTCCTAATTCTGGGCTGTTGGCCTTTGGGCATCTGAAGATACCTAACGAACCTAACCTAACCTACTATGTGTGCGTCTGTGTTTTAGTCTGTAGGTACATCCGACCTCTCGTTAATAATTTAGACTTAATGCTAGTTAGACCAGCTGCGTTTCAGGCCACTTGTTAATTAGACCATTTTCTATTTGGACCACTTGATAATACTTGTTTAGTAGCTTTTTAGACCGCTTAATGCCGTAAAACAGTTGGGTTTGGGGTTGGGTACGACACGATACTAACCCGAACGAATTAGCAGTATTTTATTTGTTAAATTAAGAATTAAGCGAACAGGACGTTTTGCGAAATGGACGTTCTGCGAAAGGACGTATTGCGAAAAGGACGGTTTGCGAAAGGGACCTTTGTAATAAGGGACCATTTGCGAAAGGGACCTTTGTAATAAGGGACCATTTGCGAAAGGGACAAAGGGACATTCTAAAATACTTAGGTCATTATGCGCTCAAACCCAAATTTAAACCTTTCTGTAGCTAGCTAGCTCTCCGTCAATAATGGTGTGACTTCATTTTAACTGAACAAGCGCCACATTGTTCTGACCGGCGTTGTCAAGTTGATGAATCGGATCTGACTGCCGCACTCAGAGACGTCAATTAAATTTAATGCTTGATTAATGATTAAAGTTGCTGCTGTAACTTTCTTTGCTACAGCAATAGAATGAGAGAACACGACACGTCACTGAACCAGCATTAAATTTAATTGAAATCTCTGAGTGCGGCAGTAAGTGCCTAGTGCATCTAAAATCTATCATTATTATCAATAAGAAATAGGGTAAAATCAAGACACTTTTATTAACACCCACGGTACCAATCAAGGTCACAAAATGTTCAAGGGCAACACCCAGGGCGGTATCGCCAACTGTAGTAGCCGAAGGGTCGGCCGCAGGGTCCCTGGCACACGCCGCAGCAAGGCCCACAGAACGGTGCAGGATACGCACACCCAGCCCACTGACCGCAAGCGGGAGTTCCACAGGATCCGCAACAAACCATCTTGATTATTTAAGAATTTTAATGTTTTTAGGGTAAATTTATAAAACTTTTCTGCTTTGGTTGCGATGTGGGTATTTTGTTTTTCTGGTGTGACGTCGTGGGTGACAGAAATTGGTTGCCAGTTAGGCACTGGTCCCACCGCCGGCGAGTGAGATATGAACTATAGACTTTTTTCTAGCCCAAGAAACGAACAAAAGATAATCGCTTCCGTGTAAATAAAAGAGAGATATATATAATAATAATAATAAAGTTTTATTCCGAACAACGAGGCCCATAGTTACAAATACCTTATAGACTAACATACATACATACATACCTTCACCACAGATTAAGTAAGAGTTACTACGTAACAGATATTTATCTGAGCGAGGTACGTCCGATAATCACCGCCTGACGGAACATAGTTGCCGATGCTAATACATCAAGGATGCCCGCGCGCGGCGATGTCAACTCGCTCGACCGGTTTTTGAGTGTCGAGACATGGTCGAGACACGTCAAGCGAGATGCAAGTAGGCGAGTAGTACACTCTTACTTAATCTGTGGTAGTAGGTACATTCTAGTCATTACGTCAAGTTCGGTTAGATGTGTGTGGTGTGTTGTTGTTTCTTTGAATTATTTTGGTGAATGTATAATTTAAAAAAATGACTCATTATTGCTGTGTGAGTGGGTGTTTACACAAGAGAACCAAAAATAATAAAAAGGAAACGTTTTTCTCTTTGCTGGTGAACGAGGAAAGGTCAGTAGTTGCAATTTATTTTTATTTATACATATAAGATGATATACCTAAGTATATTGAAGTGATCAATCAACACGAAACAGTGTTCATCAAGTCAGAAATATTGAATTATCTAAATTCGGGGTCAATAGAAATGATAAAATTATTTGTTTACAAACAAATCAGTACTGTTTGACACATAACCTCAATATTTCTGCAAACGAGTTTTGATTCGAAAAAACCTATAGTTAATAGTTATTTAATCTTAAACAGAATGTAAAAGTAACAATCAAGCGTGTAGGTACATCAAATAAATATATATATATATATATTATATTTTGATTATTCAAGTAACTGTTTTTCTCATAATGTGTACCTGTTAATTTATATTAATATTTTCGATGTGTTGACAACCCTACCGTTCGAGCGAGCAAACGTAGGTATAACTATACGTTCGCAGTAAACTACGAAAAATGAACTTTCAATAGGAGTTAATATGGTTTATTTAGGCGCGTTCGGCCAGCATTATACATATATTTTATATGTATTCAATACTTTTACGTGTTGATCGGACCTACTTTGTCGCTTTGTATAGAAGTGAAATATGCCTGCCTTCACGCCTTCATTCCCAGAGTGGGGTAGGCAGAGCTACAGAATTACCAACAACTCTAAAAACTTGTTGATAAGTCTGTAACTAACATACATAACAATATAAAACTTAAAAACTAGCACCAAGGTGACGACACAGGTGGCTCTGCTTTGCCAAACTTGGCGTGATGCTTGATGCCGGTAGGTTGCCCCGAAACCGCCGGAACACAACACCTTTCGGCCAGAAGTCAGGACACTCGACGGTTCCCAGCATAAACCGCAGCACGCGCACTACAAACGAACTGAAGTGCACGTAGCGAAGCGACCGCAGCTGGAACACCGTCAGACTGCATCCAACCTTCTGACGGACGTACTCCACCACGTCGACTTTCGTTGCAGAGTGGTATATATTTATAGTTCATCGCTCGCTGTTTACACTGCCGGTGAGGACACTCTCCCAACGCCCGGCGAGTAAGCTATAATTCCATAGAATTTTGACTAGCCTCCCGCCGATTGTCAACTGTTTCTAGTACATAATTTTACTAGTTGCTCGCCGAGCTCGCCGATATCTGGCGGTGGGACCGCAGCGATAAAAGCTATCGAATGTCCGCGAACACTCGCTTTAATATAGCCGAGCGTCAAAACTATCAAAACTTTACTCGCTTCTCGCCGCTCGCCCACTCTTTTGTAGTTTATAGTTCTACTAGCTTATAGTCTGTAGCCGGCGGTGGGACCAGTGCCTTAGTAGAAGCGTGTGGAAGTAAAGCCACATTGACACTACAAGTTTACACTCAGAAATCTATATAAACACTAGAGACGGTACGTGTGTTTAATCTTCATGACGAGTCATGTCAACCGAAACTTACCCCCTTAAACTTAAACTTGGGCGAATTCGGTAACTTTAGGGGAGGGAAGATGGTCGATTGACAGAGTCCAGCTTTTAATTTTTATTTATTCTGTTTTCTGATTTACTCTACTCACTTGACACTGGCGAAATCACTGCGGAATATTGCGGTGGAGCGCCATTAATAAAGAAGAAGAAGAAGAAGAAACTTAAACTTCTCCCCAAAGATTTCAATAATCTTTACAGTGACAAGGACAAACTGGCGTAAAGTCTTTCTCTCGGTCGTATTATAACTGAAGCGGGACTAGAAGGTAGAGCTTTAGAACAAAGGCGGATTCAGCATTTCAATTACAACCTCCGAACCCAGTCCACAGGTTAGGTTAGGTTAGGTACTTTTTTTCTTTATACATACATACATACATACCTTCACGCCTTCATTCCCAGAGTGGGGTAGGCAGAGCTACAGAATTACCAACATTTTTTTCTTTATTTAGGGCACATTTATGGTTAGTCTGGCTGGCAATGCACCCGCTTGTGTATAAGGCGGTTCAAGCCTCCGGATGGTAACCATTGTTTTGGTGATAATAAATAATTCAATACGTGATTGCATGAAACCAAATCCCTTATCTACCTTTACAGGAGAGTGCTCAAAAATTAAAGTTCGAAGTTACGTTAATAGCACTGTGTGCAAATAAATAAATATCGGAGACAATCTCACACTTCACTCACCTAGACCCAAACTAACCACACCGCTGCGCTGCTTAAAATACGGAGAGCGCAGCGACGCATCGCATCCGTGCCCATATCGCGGCGAGAGCTTCATCCGCCACAACATAACTCGCAGCTCAGCACGGCGGCCCGCAGGGCCCGCAGCACGGCCCACAGGGCCCGCAGCATGATCCACAGAGCCCGCAGCACGGCCAAGACGACCCTCAGCACTGCTGCGTCACTGCTATTCCGTGCGTCTCCGTATTTTAAGCAGCGGTGTGGTCGCACCTTAAATTAGGTAACAAATCGGTTTGTGTTCAATATAGGTACTCTTTCAAAGAACACACTGACCGGATAAAGTGCGTAATAATAAACTATTCAAAATTAGATTTTTTTCACGTAGTGGGGATATCGATCTATCAAACATCATTATTTTACTGATTTTTGTACAAACAACAACTAAAATCTAAAAAAATCTTTAAATCATTTTAAACCCTACATTTTAAATCTAAATTTCCTAGTAATTTATATTTTATCCATTCATCATAACGTTCTTCACGTTTTCTTGCCAAAATGTCTGGCTTTCCGTTTGACTGCTGGCCGTTCACCGGGTCGTGCCCGCCGTGCCCGCCTTGGTGCGGGCAGCAACAAGCAGAGAAGGCGCCACCGCCGAAGAGCGATCAGCCGAGTAGGCCGGCGAGTTTTGCGCCACCGATGTATGGGCCGACGAGAAGGTCGTCGAATGCTGCTCCGCCGAGTAGGCCGCAGAGTAGTGAGCCGCCGAGTAAGCCGCCGAGCGGTGAACCGGCGAGCGGCGATCCACCGAGTAGTGGTGGGCGGCGTTTTGGGCCGCAGAGTAGTGGGCCGCCGGGTAATTGGCAGTGTTGGCCGCGCCGCGGGCGCTGTACGCCATGCTGCGGGCCTTGTGGGCAATGCAGCGGGCCATGCAGGGTGCCGGTCTGAATTCCAAGCTGCGGATCATGTTGCGACGGATGCTGCTGATGAAGCTCTCCGCCGCGACGTGCGAGTATCGATTACATTGTGGAGCGTATTGGGCGGCACAGTGCATTGAAAAGCAGGAACACGACGCGTGGTGTCCCGATGTACAAGTCTTGTGGAGTATTGTATGAATACAAGGTTTAGATGTTGACTTGGTTTCTTTTATTGGTATTGGTCATGTGTGCACAGCGTGGCCGTGGCAAAGCCCTTCGGTTTTGACGCTTTGTGCCAGAATCGAAAAACGCCAGATTCGCGGAACGTCAGATTCGCAGAACGCTAGATTCGCATAATGCCAGATTTTCAGATTCGCAGTATACCAGATTCGCAGAATGCCAGATTCGCACGACGCCTCTATTCTGTACCTTTTGAGGTATGGAACTCTAATTAATCTTACTCTCTCTATTACAATTATGTGAAAAATAAATCTGGCACTGTGCGAATCTGGCAATCTGCGAATCTGGCATTCTGCGAATCTGGTATACTGCGAATCTGAAAATCTGGCGTTCTGCGAATCTGGCGTTTTTCGATTCTGGCACAAAGCGTCAAAACCAGCCCTTCGTGTCTGAATTGTGTGAAGCTACTCTCGACCACGGCCCTATAACTCCATAGAAAAAAAACTCATCTTACGTGCTGTCAAACCGCTATCAATTTTCGGAGTTATATTACACTTTAACCCAGCTACCGCTACCAGATAACGCCATAGACAAGTCAATCTTGTCAATCTTGTCATCATTTTGTTTCGAGAAAAGGTGAAAAACAGAATTGGTATTTTTGTAATACATTTTAATGAAGGCTGCGTTTCTGATACTGTACTGTAAAGAACCGATCACCTAAGCCTCAAACCCTAACCTTGTTAAAGATGATCATATGAAACCATTATTCGAAAAATGTATTGGTATGTGCTATGTTGTGAGGCTGTGACCTCACATTTTTATTACTAGGTTCATTATTGTTATAACAGTTTAATAGTACCTATAGGGTATATGTTAGGGTACGGCAGTATTTACTACTCGCAATAGAACGACGGTTCACTGGGCGCTTTATTCTTCAATCAATTTTATAGGTTATTATTTAACTTCACATAGGATAGGTGGTACCTATACTTGTTTGCGACTGAGATATTATAACAGATCACTTAGTTTTATTGACTTTGTTGTTTACAGCGAGTGTAGCAACCCTTAACAACTTTGTTACAACTTATTTTCAAATTTTCGTGTTTTCCTCTCATGGGTTTATCATTATTGGAGAGCCCGTGAAAACCCTTTTAGCTATATACTTAACTTTTTTGTTGACATTGCTAAAAACAATGTTGTTTTTTGCAATTTAATAGTTTATGTCTGCGTATGTGTAGGTATTGATTAAATATAAGATATTATCCTCCTTGTAGGTATGTGGTTCTATTTGTTTTAGTGTACCTACGTGATTATCAGCCATGTGAAATAATGAAATGTTTTGGTTGTTCTGATCAATAATTACTCTCTAAACCTTTATTAGGCTAATGTTTGTAATGCTCTTATCCGTTTGATATACAAAATTGAAAACTGCATATTTGCAAGCCGGATAAATTTTTATTGCTATTCTTGCTTGTTTATTCCAGGTATTTAAACCATATTATGTCTTATTTCATGTGCGTGTGATCTCTGGTATAATACCACGTGACAAGATGCGACATGTCGTAAATATCAAATGAAGAAATATTAAAGAAATGGTTACAGTTGCAGTGCTTTCGTGAAAAGAATGGTGATCAAAACGTGGTTAGACATGAGATAAAAAATCCTGCGTGTGGAAAACGTTTTTAAAAGAGATTTTATGCAGTTTGTGTGCAAAACCCACCAAATGTTTTTTAATGCATAAAAAATTTCCAGCAACATACCAGAATTGGACACCGGTAAATCAAAGCATTCAGTTTTAATATTTAGGATTAAGCTGCTGCTTTAATCAAGGTGCATACTTATGAAACTATCGGTAGGAGGTATATCCGGGTTCGACCCCCGTTAAGTCAAAAAAAATTGTAGGATGAGCATAACCTAGGATTATATCGCTCGTTCCCATAAAACCATAATTGCAAAATATCTAATTGCCGATTTACCCGTTTTCTGAAATATGAAATACCCAAAATACCAGACTTTCTTTTTACCGTGTTTCTTTTTATATCGGATTGGCAAATCAACATGTTTTCAAAACATCATGTTCTCTTTAAAACCGAATTCCCATAATACCAGATTTTGATAACACTAGGCCGGCAAAACACAATGTACTTGAAACACCCAGTTTCTTAAGCTACCAGATACTCAAAATATCAGATTGCCATTTTACGTAATTCCCAACACACCAGATGCTGATCATACTTGATTTACGAATGCCTAAATTCCTAAAACACCGGATTTTTACTTTGGTAGATTACATAAGTACGGTTAGACAACAAAACCAACCGTAAATTTCAAATTTTTATTGTCAACTATTTATAACTAGGTACTGAACTTTATCATTAACAAATGGCAAATACAGTCTATGAATAAAATAATAAATAATGAAAAAAAAACATTTGGTGAATCCAAAATATTTATAAGTACCTATATACACATTTTATAACCGGCTTCAAAAAAAGGAGGTGGTTCGCAATTCCCCGGAATCCTTTTTTACGTACTCGTATGTTACCTAATTAAGGTAAATGCACCGTCAAAAGGAGGGTTATGTTTTTCGAGCGTATGTATGTATGTATGTATGTATGTATGTCTATTTCTGGGCACGCTCTGCAGCCTAAGCGGCTTGACGTATTTTAACATAAGAGGTGTCATTCGATTCGTCTTAGTTGCCGAAGTGACATAGGGTATGTAGGGTATGTAGGTTATGTAATATTTCAAAAGGCGTCCGCGGAAACAATAATGGAGGGGTATTTTTTTATTATTATTATGACAATATGCTTATCAAATGAAAGCTATTAAATAGACTTCCACGCGGACGGAGTCGCTGGCAAAAGCTTGTCTTATATTTATAATAAAGAGACCTGTCCTGACGGACTGATTCATCGTCGCCCAGCCAATACTTCGGAAGCTAGAAACATTAAATCTGGATTTGCTTTTGTAACGTAAAGATCCGAAAAGACGGGGTTTTTTGAAATTCAAACACTAAGTAGATGAGAGTTTTTTTTTGACCTATTTTTTTAATCTTGGATTGAATATCTCTGAATAAAATTCATTAGACATGTATTTCAGCATTTTTTACAACTCATCCCCAAAAGAAGAGAAAAGGAGTGACAAAGTTGGTATTTAACGCAAACGAAGTCCTGAAGCACCTGACCGTACTTGTTTGATATTTGATATTCTGGGGATCTGGTGTTCTTCAATCTGGTATATCGAAAATATGGTTTATCTGAAATCTGCTCTTTGAAAAATCTAGTATTACATGATCATGCTAAGGCGAGATCAAGTTCTTTCGAGAAAATTGTGTTTTCCTAATCAGGTTTGTAAAGTATTTCAGTGTGTTGAGATTCTTGTGATTTCGAAATTTGATATTTTCGGTATAAGGTTTTATAGGGAACATGGTGTATTGAGAACATGGTATTTTATAAAACTGATATAAAAAGGAACATAATATATAAAAATACTGGTATTGTGGGAATCTAATATTTTGGTAAGCATGTATATCGGCAATTAGATATTTTGCAATTATGGTTTAAAGGGAACGAGCGGATTATATGGGTGCAGACTCCACAGTCACACCACTACTATTCGACGGAGCAGGCAGGGCTCCTATTTCTGAGCGATTTGCCCTTCGGGCATCTAAAGATACCTAACGAACCTAACCTACCTACTTTTTCGGAATAAAAATGATTTTGAGTGATGAGTTTTTGGTGGTTGTCTACGTATTTACGTACCTACTAATCAGTTTATCTGTGTAGGTAAATATGTTTATCAGAACAGTATGCATATAACCTATAAACTTAAGAGCTTAGTTCAGAAAGAGTCCATTTGTGGAAGGGTGTCCTCTGTTTAGGGTTGGTTCCCAAAATTGTAAAAAGGAAGAAGTCTGTCATTCTTTGTTAAATAGGAAGCTTAATAAAATAGTAAGCTTTGTAACGATTTAGCACAACGGCACAAGGAAAATATGACAGTTACCGAGGGAATAGCGATAAACGACTTCTACGCAGACGAAGACAGTAAACAGGGCGTCCCACGGCTATGCCACATGGAAGGAAAGTACCTTAAATATTGGAGATGGAACATTTTACTGAAAGAAGACATTATTTGAATTTAAAAAACAATTTAAACTGCATTCATCGATTTTTAAATAGTGACACGCTTGAAAATAAAAGGAAGACCATGAATTTTAACATTTAATGTGTTTTTTTTGTGAGCGAAATAATCAAAAGAGTGCGACTTTGTATTCAACAGGAAGGGACTCGTTTTGAGCATTTGATAAATTGATTAATTTTGTATTAAAAATGTTAAAATTCATGGTCTTTCTTTTATTTTTGAGACTATGTTATTTAGCAAAAAATAATCCTTATGGTGAAGCCTTTCGATCGGTATGATAAAGCTACAGGGTAATTAATTTTCTCGTGTAACGGGTTCGATTCCCGGTTCAAGCATGTCACTATTTAAAAATCGATGAATGCAGTTTAAATTGTTTTTTAAATTCAAATAATGTCTTCTTTCAGTAAAATGTTCCATCTCTAATATTTAAGGTACTTTCCTTCCATGTGGCATAGCCGTGGGACGCCCTGTATAGTCTTTAATGAAAGATGATGATTTCTCTAAATAACTTCATCCTTCCTGGAGCTAACTTTTCCTGATGCTAGCCAATGATTTTTTATATTTAGATAGGTTACGTTCATACTAAACGCATTTTAAACCCGTCACCAATTGCTGACAGTTGCTGCGTTACTATATTGCTACCGACAAAGACGGCAATCCATAGCGAACGCTATTGTTAGAAAGAGATAAATAGTTGTTTCAAACTGCTCGCCATTCTCGCCAAGTCAAGTGCCGCTCACGGCCGCCATGTAGCTACCCGTCTTTATCGCACTCATGCAATATCTAATTGTGTATCTCACGTTTCACAGGTGACGGTAACGCCGGTGCAAATTAAACAAAATGTCGAGATGTAAACAAAATGTAAATAATAGTTACATACGAATGAAATGAGACATTATTTCTTTCTTATAAATATCATTGATGCTAGCCCGAACCAACGTCCTTTAGTATCGTCGAGGGATCCTATCACACCAACAGGTCTAATAAAGCGTGTTCGTTATAGAAAGCTCACCTATGTTGCCTAAATAATATGTCCACAGGCATGAATGGATTTGAATTTCCAGGTCCTTAGTAAATATTGCTCTCTGTCGATAAATATTGATTTCATCGAGACTACCCTCATCACTAAACCGAGTCTCTCTAAGGAGTATGCTGACGAAATCATTTTGATGAAAACAATTATAGACTTTATTTCAAAAACTGTTAAGTTATTTCTTGCAAAGCATTAAAACCGAGTCTCGCTACCCCGGGTACGCATTCATCCAAGTAAGAATTTGAATCGATTGATTATAATCGTTCAATTTGACGTGCTATGAAAATATTTTTAAAATAATATTTTACATGTATTAAATATATAAAATTACTAACAAATGAAATGTTGTGCCATCTTTTTCCAAGCTTGAAGTAGTTGATCGTTTTTTACACGAACTTATAGCACATGCGAGCATTTTTTCAATGAGTGTGTTCTCTTGCGAGGCGATTTTGTGAATGACCATTAATCGATTATGAAATAGGTTTTGTATAACTTTTTGCACATTGTGCAAGTTTTTCGGCAGAGCGGAAATGACCTATAAGGCCAGTCCAGCTACTGTATGGTCTAAGAGATTACTAGAGGAGAGGATTTTGCGAGAGACACACTTGAGAGTTAGGTACTTTTTATTACGCATGACAATAGCCAGATGAAAGTAAGAGCTGATACTACTGAACTGCAAGAGGTATGATGATGAAATTTGGAGTTTAGGTGTCTTGTAGAAACCGTTACTTAGTTTAGTTGTTAAATAACAAAAATAATAATATTTCTAGGGGGTGCACTCGATAGATGTAACAAGATGAAAAAAAACAGCCTAAATCATCGTACACATATTTTGACCGGCTATTCCCAGTTGTAAAGTAGATCAAGCTTAAAACCTCGGCCAGCAGGTATGATTTATAATCCGTTTTATTATTTTACAGCAGCGTAAAATGCAATGATGTCACCATTAGCCTTATCACTTATTATCACTCTTATCAGTGTCTAAAAAAAATCTAAATACCCCTTTGTGGTCATATGAGCCCACAGACCTCTTAACCTACCTAGACCCTGTTCCACCCATCCCTTATTCCGTTAAAAGTAGGTACCAGAAGTACATGACTAAGATGTTCTTGTTATGAAAATGAAAATAAAACTTATTATGAAACTGGTTATGAAACAGTGAAAATAAATCCTTCCTGGGGTAGGAAGAGTGGAATTAAAATTTTCCTCTTATCCCACCTGCGTGTAAAGAGTGGAAAAACACCACTTATCCCTCCCAGGTGGGATGGCTAGGGGCCTGTTCTATAAAGCTACAAATTATAATTTACAGGTTAAAAGTTTCCATTTGACACAACCTGGACCAACGACGACCAGCCATTTGAGCAGTGTTTCCAGTTTAGACCTGTAAAATTGTTACTTGAAGCTTTGTAAAACGTGCCCCAGGTAGGATACGTAGAACAGGGGTTAAAAATTGAATCATGTTGCCGATTTCATACCAAACAGTGGCCTCATTCGACCAAAACTTGAACTTTTTTTCCAAGCTATAAAAATGAGTAAGTCATTGAGATCCACGTAGGTAATCATTGAAGTATAATATTTGATTTGATAATTTAGTTTTTCTATTCCATTTATTCAATTCGAAGGGATACTTTTATCTGTCTTGCTTTTTATAACTTCTTCAAGAGTGAGAAACGTATCTTTTGTTTCACTGCCGCAATTACACACATTCTGTAATATTGGTCTTATATTCTTTATATTTTTTACGTGGGTCTTCTGTGAAGTGAAACATGTCTGTCTTAATGACTTTATTTTAATATTAAGGACTATCTAGAACTTTACTGGCCTAATACAAAATTATAAAATATGCACCGGCTTCATTAGGTCCACCGCATGGTATAGATACATGGCGCTGGCACCATTATCTTTCTGTATAGCTATATTTATGTTTTAGAAGAGGTAAGCACCAGGTGTGAGATCCCGGAGGTGTCTATAACAGACTACTGGAATGGCAGCTACCCTGGTCAAGGCAGGTCCCAGAGTCTTCACTGCAAAATCCACTACATCATAATTGTTTTAAACTATATGTATTTTAATTGTGATTTTTTTAATAAGTATACATGTTTACAACATTAGATTGGTTTTATTTTCTCAGGCCGGGGCCACACTGCGAGATTCGGTGAATATTCGTGTTGGTTTGGTGTCTATACGCCGAATCACGTATGGGCGGCGTAAACAACATACGGTCCGTGAGCACTAAGAAAAACATTCGGTTTGTACTTGTCTCTCACTCGGTCTCATACGCTCTTATTGAGAACGAATAAGAGAGAAGTACAAACCGAATGGTATTTTAAGTGCTCACGGGCTGTAGTATTCTAGCAGGGGCTCTATTCTGCCTGACAGTAAAGGCGGCAGGTTAAAAAACAATACGACAACATGTCAAAACCAATATGGTTTTACCGAGTAGAATAGGTCAATAAATATAGGCAGTATTGTCCATCAGTTCCATAGTCTAAATGTGGTTTAAAAAATCAACATCACCATTTTTAGAAAAAAAATGTGGCTGTATTATTTAGAAGTGCCTTAGTCTAAATTTGTTGGAAAAACAACCAAACAATCACTATTTGTACAAAAAAATAGGATGTATTATTTTGAAATTCCAGTGCCTACATTTAAAATGAAAAAAAATAGCAAAATGTCGTATGACTTAAGAAATATGTCAAAATCCTACGATGAGCCGATTTTGTTCGCGAGATGGCAGTCTGATACGTTAGTATCCCTTAGTAGTCTGTGCTCTCGACAGTAAAATGCATAGGCCGATCCTACAGGGTGCTTGGACCGCTTCACTAGTGCGAATGTCAAAGCCATCGAAGCGCATAAGAATCTCTTTTAATGAGACTCTGTACTACAGTGCCCGGCTGATAAGATGTCAATCCTGACACACTGCACAACCATGGAGTTTCTGAATATTGATGTTGACAGCAGAAATACAATGGTAAACTTTTTTGTTGTTTGTGAAGGAACAGTAATAACATTAATAACAGAATTGTTTCTCTGCTGTCAACATTATCAACATTCAGAAACTACATGGTTGTAATGTGTCAATATTGACTTCCTTCCGGCCGGGCACTATAGACCGCTCGCTGTAAGACAGTTACCGGTTCGCTACAACCAAATATCATATGTTCTGAGTACATCGCAATGTCAAAACAGATTAGTTTTAAAATGTCTAAACTACTAACCTACGCCTCTTAAAATGCGGTTCTCTTGATATCCCAATCTAATTGGCTTATATGACTAGGCCCGGTATATTCCAGGCGGTAAAAACAATGGTCTTACGATCTGTTATTGTATTGTCAAAGTTTTGATAGCTCTTATTTTCTTGACTTTAATGGCGGCTGACGTCAAACCCAATACCATAACAGGTCAAAGACTATATCGTTATAACCGGAACCGCCGGGAATAGAGGCGCAGGTCCTCGTGCTCCAACTACTAATAACCTTTGTGCAGTCATGATGGTTTATTATTTATTATCTGTCAGCTTTTTACAGTTTACGTGGTCAGTTAAATTATTTTAGCCTGGTACACTTATCCCTAATTCCCTACCCAGGTGGAGCTAGGTGAAGCATGGGTCCGACCCTATTTTCGCGGTTAGTTCCCGAATCGCCGGATTCTTGTTTAGTCGGATTCGTTTCGCCGGAATATCTTATATAGAGGCATTCCATCTTAGTCCTCAGGGTTGGCAACGCATTTGCAGTCTTGTGAATGCGAATGTCTATGGGTCACAGTTTCCACTTACCATCAGGTGGCCTGTGTGCTCGTTTGCCTTCCCATGGTATAAAAAAAAATACAATATGTGCCAGTCAGAACTCTTCCCTCAAGAATCCGGCGAAACAAGAATCCGGCGAATCGGCAATTAACCGTTGGCCAGACTAGTCTGGCTATCAATCTAGCTAAAGCGGAAGAGCTAGAAATTCTTTTTTTTCCTGTTGTCCAGATCAGCCCTAGGTAGGTTAGTTGTGCAGCGAGGCCGAAGGAAATGCGAAACTTTTATTTTTTCTCGCTGTTAAATAAATCTGGCCAGCGGGATAAAAAAACCCGTTGGCCAACTAGTCTAGTTAGACCAACAATCTAGCCAATGGGAATAACTGGAAATTTCTCGTGTTTCACAGAATTAGAAATGGTCCTAGTGTTTTTTTCTCATAACACCGGTGACCCACCGGTTTTGACGCTTTGTGCCAGAATCGAAAAACGCTAGGTTCGCGGAACGCCAGATTCGCAGAACGCCAGATTCGCATAATGCCAGATTGTCAGATTCGCAGTATACCAGATTCGCACGATGCCAGATTTCAGATTCGCAGAATGCCAGATTCGCATAGTACAGTCGCCATCAGATATATGGTAGCGGTCAAGGTACTCAAATATTTCGGAGCAGCATTAAATTTCAATATATTAATTACGCTAGATAAGGTCTATAATATCGGCCCATATAATTCGTCATAAATTTAGGAGCAGCGACTTTTCAATAAATTCGTAACATACAATTAGGTAAAGATATCGGAATTTACAGAAGTCATAAATATCGAAGCAGCCAGGATGATCATAAAGATCGGAACATTTATGGAAAATATACCTTAAGTCTGTGTCACATAGTTCAAAATACTTTACGATGGACCCATTAAAATAAGGTTTCAGACACGCATGATTAATATTATGTTGTCAACAATTTGAATTAAGAACAGAGTGGTTTATTGTGACATGTTCCGCTAATTTGGTCTATGAGTGTAGTAACGAATTCAAATATGAACTATGTGACACAGACTTAAGGTATATTTTCCATAAATGTTCCGATCTTTATGATCATCATGGCTGCTTTGATATTTTTGACTTTTGTAAGTTGTAAAAACTTGAAACAAATAATCTAACACGAATTGTGGCTTTAGGTGGTTCGCCGACCGACCATACGACTACTTAGAATAATTTGAGAATAATCGTTTTCCCAAATTATTCTAGTTTATACAAGTTTATTCTAGGAAAGGGGGAATTTCGTCCTAATGGAAAGCCAATTTTTGAAAATTTGTTACCTAAGTTTCCTAAAATATCACGTCGTTAGCCTGCGAATGTCAAATAACGTTTTGTATGGTCGGCGAACCACCTTAAGACAGTAGTTACCTATTAGGAAAATGAAAAATATTTAGATTTGTTTGTATAGCCATATACACGTGTTTGTCCATACAAATAAATAAAAACAAAAATGATGAAGCAGTAAATATCTTTATTTTCATCTTCTTAAACACAGACTTACTATTTATTTTCAATATTTCATGCTATGATACACCGTAACAAAACAAAAATATATGCTTATTCCTAACAAATATGAAGCGTATCTTAAAATATAACTAAAAAATATACTTCACGAAAAACCAGCGGCCTTTAGACATGCGTTGACATGACTAAAGACACAAATGGGGAGGGGAATTGAACCCCTTTAGGCGACTATTGTCGGTAAGGAAAAATGACGAGGTATAAAAATGTCTAATGACATTAAATAAAAATGTCGATATGTAAAAAAGCCGAACAATAAAAAGGTTGGTTAGGAAAAATGACGAAGTATTATTTAGTCAAAGTATAAAAATGTCGAGAAATGATTATGTCTACTGACCAATAATTTCTATTTCTAATTCAAATTTAACCGAGTCGACGGAGCTCCGCTATCGCGGAGCTCCTATCTCTGGGAGTTTTGGCCCTTCGGGCCTGCTGAAAACCTAACATAACCTAAACCTACCTTATATTTATAGTTTTTTTACATCTCGACATTTTTATACTTCGTCATTTTAACATTAGGTCTTTTTTACATCTCGAAATTTTTATACTCCGGCAATTTTCATTTTCGAGTATTTTATTTCTTGACAATAATATAATTTCGACATTTTTATACCTCGTCATTTTTCCTCACCGACAATAGTCGCCTGATTGGTTGAACCATCTTACTTATTAGAGCGAGATTTTAGACATGTGTAAAACAGCTTAGAACTTTATTTGCATTAAACTTAACTTTAAACTGTTCTTATTCATCAAGTATTTTTTTATAATTTTAAGTTTTGTGATATATTTTTATTTTACGTTTTAACTCTGACACTTTTTCGAGGCATTCAAATGACGATATCAACCCCCCTTGCAGGTCAGACAAGAGTGTCAAGTATTTCGCATTGAATATTTTATCGACCCGTTTTCTGTTGTTCACGTTAAAGATATTTTTCGTCAATCGCATGTCCTGAAGTCTAGCTTCTTTTCGCAAAGTCACCAGAAAAGAAATGAAAGTGGGCTTTGCAGACACGCGGCTGTTTAACCTCCGATGCCATGCCTCGACGCTGTTAGTGGTGCGGTGCTTCTCATTGGCACAACTTATCATCGGCAATGACAGCCACTGTATATTGACGTAAGTGTGAAAATTTTGCATTTCCTGGGTGTCTGGAGTAATTTGTAAAATTTCTATCCAGGCTTCGGAGATGTGCTTCGTTGGTAGCAATGGAAGATTCGCCGTTAGTCTGACAGCATAACTTCCTTCTCGTGTTGTGGTTAAATTTAAATCATTTCCTTTCTTCCAAACGGACTTGTTGAAGTGGAAGTAACACCCAGTGAGCTGAGCTTCGGGGTATACCATCTGAAAGGCATTATATTGAGCTACCTCATAATCACATTTGTATAAGTCTATTTGCACTGAGAGTTTTGTTCTTATCGCGTCGAATAATCGAATGTACGTGTTTTTCTGTTTGTTGGGGAGTAGAGCATATATCATTGGCACAATATTTGTGTGGTCTTCATCACTCCCAACATCTAGATGAAGACTGAAAAATTGGAAAAACGGCTTGGGGACACTTTTAAATGTAGAATCACCAAAAAACTGCCTCTTTTGTACAAAACATCAATATTTTGTCGTTGTTCTCGCCATCATCCCATACTAGAAAATCTCGAGCAAAAATTTCGGGTACTTTTACTTCATTTAGGTTTTGACACTCCGTTTTTGATACATTCAAAAAACTTCTTCTCTTTCTATAAAGAGTATCTTTTTTTGATGTAAACATGTCTATTTCCATGATTTTTCGTTTCGATCGCCCATGTAGTTCTGATACTTTTTCTTCAAAGATTTTCTTTACTGGAGCAAAATTGTGACAAACTTCCTTTTTACAAGAATCGAATAATTTATCGACCTCATTCCGAAATTTATTTCTTCTGCAAGCGTGGGTGGCTGGAGGCATATCTATTTTATCTCTTTGAGGGTTTAATTTAATTGAGGCACTGCACTCATCCCGATTTGCACAACGCCAAAGTGTTGCATTTGTGATTCCGGTTCGTTACAGCCAAATATCATAATATCGTGTTCCTAGAATATCAAAATGTCAAAACAGATTATTCTCATAATGTCTAAAGATCGAAATGACTTACGCCTACTTCTTAAATTACCGTATTCTTAATATGACTATAATTCATTTAGACTCTATCTCGTTTTGATAAATTTCCAATTCTACCAATTCCCAAAATGTCTAAAACTTGACTTGATCATGTTTTGATGAATTTTCAAATATACCATTTCCCAAAATGTCTAAAACTCACTATGGAAAATATTTAAAATTATGTTGAAGTTTACAGTTTTTAACCAATGAGTAATGAGGGTTTCCGCGCATTAGTTTTTTCACTAGATGGCGCCTCTGGGAAGTAAGGTCTTTTTGAGAGTTGATAATACGTAAAAAATATAAATTGAACCTATTTATTTGAAATGTGTATATATCAAGTGAAAAAGTAAATTGTCACTAGTTTGGTCTTCTTCTAGGCATATATTTTAACATCAACTGTCAAAAAGACCTTACTTCCCAGAGGCGCCATCTATTGATAAAACTGATGCGCGGAAACCCTCATTAAATTAATTATCAACGGCATCCCAATTTTCATCTTTTTACTATTTTTATTCTGTACAATCGAGAATTCATTAGTAAGACTGCTTGGAGGTTCGAGTACTGATGATGATGTACTAAAAATACTGCGTGGTTAAAATTTTAGGTATTATGAGACAGTGTCATTTTGGTCTTTGGGCATTTTCACTTTCAGTCTTAATAATAATTCGGTATTTGAAGTTATTGTTCATTTTACCAACTATACAATTTGGATATCGGATGTAATGCGTAAATGTTATTATGACATTTTATTGTATTGAAAATTAGTCAATTTGGGAATTAAGGCATTTTGGAACTAAGACAATTTGATATTTAGTAAAATAGGTAAAAGGGCATTATGATATTTGGCTGTAATGAACCGGAATCGCATTTGTAGACTTGTTAGTCTTATTTAAATTGTACCTATAACCGTTGTACAAAAGGGCCGGATGTCCCCTTTGTGTCTCTATAAATATTAGCTCCGGTCGTTTTGGTGGTGCACCAATACTTGGACCCGGTGCAGCGTCCATAACAATCAGTAAACTTATTTTAATCGTATTTTGATATATTTTACTCACAATCCACTAGGTACAATCAAAACCAATATTGTCGACTGAATACTAACGGAAGTTGACATTAATCAAACTATCCTAAGTGGCCAGTATCCAACCAGTATCTATAAGATATAAACGAAGTAGTTTGATTAGTGTTCCTACTTCTCTATAGTGCACTCCAAATATTGCCGAATTTACGTATCGCTACCAGTAGCAACGTAGACCGGTAGCTACTTAGACCAGATGCAGTTTAGACTAGCAGCGTTTTAGACCGGTTACCGCTAGTACCAGTTGCGTTTTAGACGAAATGATACTAACCCGAAAATATGCTTTCAGGATACCGAGATAAACCTCCCCTATGAAAATCTGACGCGCTCAAGTATTTAAAAAAAACTTTATTTTTTTGCATTTTCAAAAATTCATCGTAACTTATCGTCACGCCGAAATCGTCAGTTTTTTTAAAGGGAGCTTCCTTGGGGCCTACTTAACACCCCTTCCGAAAATCTGACGCGCTCGAGTAATTTTTTTTTTTTTGCCTTTTTGACTACTTTATATGCCTACCCCCACCACGCAAACCGGCAGATTAGTATACCGTTGTTATCAGAGGCAGTTGGAGCATACGTAGTATGAATATCTGACGCGCTCGAGAATGCCCAAGTAACTGTTTTTTTTAACATTTTTGAAAAACCGTACACGCCAAACCCACCTCTAAAATGGTTTTTACCATACGAGCTTTTCTTCAATCAGGCGACTATTATCGGTGAGGAAAAATGACGAGGTATAAAAATGTCGAAATTATATTTATTGTCAAGAAATAAAAAACTCGAAAATGAAAATTGCCGGAATATAAAAATTTCGAGATGTAAAAAAGACCTAATGTTAAAATGACGAAGTATAAAAATGACGAGATGTAAAAAAACTATAAATATAAGGTAGGTTTAGGTTATGTTAGGTTTTCAGCGGGCCCGAAGGCCCAAAACTCCCAGAGATAGGAGCTCCGCGATAGCGGAGCTCGGTCGACTCGATTAAATTTGAATTAGAAATAGAAATTATTGGTCAGTAGACATAATCATTTCTCGACATTTTTATACTTTGACTAAATAATACTTCGTCATTTTTCCTAACCAACCTTTTTATTGTTCGGCTTTTGTACATATCGACATTTTTATTTAATGTCATAAGACATTTTTATACCTCGTCATTTTTCTTTTCGAAATTATTTTATCTTTCGATTTTGATAGGTCTCGACGGCGCCGCACAGTGTCTCGATTAGTACAAGCTAGCGGGACAAAACTCATGACGTCATTTCCAGAAACTATAGATAACAACTTGTAAACAACCCTTCCCAGGTACCGAATTTAAAAAACTAATTATGTTAATCACCTCATTAAGGTACTTCATCGGGTGCAAAAGTTGACTGATAAATCAAGATCGATTTGCATTTGAAAATCAGTTGCATTCGTTGCACACTTGTGATAAGACCTCTTAAAATTGCTAGTAAAGTGGAACAAAATTTTGTGATGGAATATTCTGTTGAAGGTATGTACATCATCTTTCCATTTTTTTGTTGTACAAAAATATTTTTATTTTCGCTGTTATGTTTGTTTGAAAATCTATAAATAAATTCCATATATTTCTCATTAAGTGTAAACTTTAAAGGGTTGCAACTTTTTTTATCCAAATGTATCCACGTAGATTCTTCTGTATGTCATAGTTACAACATTCAGGCATAGACTGGTGCATATTTTAGATCCCGAAAAGCCCCGCAACTAAAATTATTATCTTTGTTTCAGAACGAGTCATAACTATGACGAAAATATTTTTTTTCGAAGAATGGCAAAAACATGAGAAAAGTGAGAGGACTAGTGCGATTTTTAATTATTTATGCGAAAAACATAATATAACCGATGTCTCTGATGAATCTTTGAGAAAATTGAAAATGAAAATTTCAAGTTTTTCTACGAAATTGAATGAAAAGTGGACTTCATCTAAGTGTAATAAAGAAATGTTTTTAAACAAACATAAGAATTGGTTGCTGAATTGAGCAGTGAAATAACAGGATTGGACCTAACTCTTATTCAAAGATTTCATGTAATTTTAAGAACTTTGTCATCGGGATATGACATAAATTGTTTAGAATTTGAAAAGTTTTGTTTTGAAACAAGAAAGTTATACCTAGAATTGTATTCATGGTACTCCATGCCCGTTACTGTGCATAAGATTCTTATGCACGGTACTGAAGTAATAAAATCTTGTCTCCTTCCCATTGGGCAGCTCTCCGAAGAAGCTCAGGAGGCAAGAAATAAGGATTGCCGTAGATTCCGTGAGCGACACACAAGGAAGCGGAGCCATATTGCCACGAATACAGATCTTTTGAGAATGCTTCTGATTACGTCGGATCCTGTTATTAACACATTTAGAGAGTTACCGCGAAAAAAGCTTAGTACTTTGCCGGCAGAGGTTCTGCAGTTGATTGTCCCACCTTCATTACCATCTAAATCATTACCAATTCGCGAATTGAATAAGGAGGATTACTTAATATCAGATAGTTCCGAATACGAAAGTAATGACGAAGGATTATCGGATAGTGACAATTAGAGTTAAGCTACTTTTAAATATTGTACTTATTTAATTATAAGTTATAGATATAATTGGTATTGTGAGTGATTAAGTTAATTATTGTAGATTTAAAATTGTTATTCGCTAGCGGGTACTTTAGAATATCCAAGACTAAGCATTGTCTGATAATGACCGTTAATGTTTTTTTTTATTTTTTATTATTGTATTTAACTAAATGATAGGCTTATTATTATTAGTTTTAATAAATATAATTTGAATTTTGAGTGTTTTTGTTAATTATTGTACCTACATTTAGTTATTATATTATTAATGTGTAAAAATTGTGTAAATATAATATAGAACCTGGAAATATTTGTTTTATTTGACTGTATGTTTTATTGGTACTAAGTATTAAACCTATGCCTGCCTTACAGGTATGTATAGTACGAGTAGATATGACTAATTATAGAGTAATCACCCACAGTCTTCCCATAAATGTTGACCAAATGGTAGTAAAGTATCTGATTCTATTTGTTTTTCTGTTAAAATATCATAATATACCTGCAAAATACAAAAACAATCAAAATAATACAAGAAATAGTTTTGTCCCGCTAGCTTGTACTAATCGAAACACTGTGCGCCGTTGAATTACGCCATTTAGCTACCTCGCCTCCCTAACTATTATGGATGGCCCCGTGACTTTGTCTGGCAACTGACATGATAATTAGATTTATATGGATCATTCCCGCCCTAACGCCGGTAAAGTGATCGTTAACTGATATGGCAAAATGATCCGATAACGGTTATGTACGTTTTGAGGTATGGAACTCTAATTAATCTTACTCTCTCTATTACTATTATGTGAAAAATAAATCTGGCACTGTGCGAATCTGGCAATCTGCGAATCTGGCATTCTGCGAATCTGGCGTTCTGCGAATCTGGTACTATGCGAATCTGGCATTCTGCGAATCTGAAATCTGGCATCGTGCGAATCTGGCATTCTGCGAATCTGAAAATCTGGCATTATGCGAATCTGGCGTTCTGCGAATATGGCGTTCCGCGAATCTGGCGTTTTTCGATTCTGGCACAAAGCGTCAAAACCGACCCACCATACCCAAACTAAGCTCTATAGTCGAGTCCGGAATTAGGCGAACTAACTTGACAGCCGAAAATGTTGCCAGACATAGGAAAAAATAAATAGTGATAGGTTTATGTCGACACAAATATGTCGATATAACCTTGTGCCTTCTATAAATCTGATTATATTTATATTTTATCAAGTAATTGTCATCGAAACTTTCACACTCATACATACTTGCCAAATAGGGAAAAACCACAGCAATTTTTACGATATAATATGATCTGAAGGATGTACGGTTTAAAGCGGATATTTACGATACTTACTCCTCAAATTAGGAATAAAATATAAAAATAATGCTGACATTACAACAGGCCATTGTGATCCTTTTAGGTGGCTTCCAAATTATTAGTTAGATTTCAAACACAATAATAATGATAAACTAGACTTTTTAAATATCGATATTAACAGCACTAGCCAAACTGTGGCAACATTAGTGTACAATGAACTGTCAAGTTAGTTCGCCTAATTCCGGACTCGACTTTAGGCTTGTACTATGGAAATGGACAACGATTAACATACCTATTGCGACAAGCCTTCCTGACCCGGCCAATAGAAGGAACACGTCGTAAACGAAATGTACTAAATCTTAAACCAAACTTAAAATAATAATGTCCGGCGTGACCTTTGGACAAAGAGTGGGTTTATATCATGGAGCTAAAGGAAACGAATTAGTAAGTTGAATACAATCTTTATTACTACTCTTTCTGTAACATTATAGATATACTGAATTTAATTGTAAACCTTTAGGTTTGAAGCGACCAGACATTTTAAACATTAAAAGCTCAGCAAAAGCATGGGTCGTGCTTAATTACTATGGTTCTTATGATAGGTTCACAATTATCTATGCTAAAGTTGGTTAGTCCCTAAGGAACCTAATGCCATCAATTCCAATATCCAATTTTACTTTTATATCCTAATTCCCTAGTTTAATTAAATAATTAATTCACAGACCTCAATCTGAAGTAACCTTACTGCAAAGGGCTGTCTGGCTGCAGACAGGATCAGGGCAGTGTGAGTTGAAACGCGATGCTCTGGGCGTCGACTCTATGCAGACTCCTTAGTGCAAGCCGCACAGTAAGCGCGCAAAGATATAAGGTTCAGGCGGCGCAAGCAGTAAGATCCCCTAACATTGAAGAGTTCTAAGCAGTTTGTTGCAGAAGTATAAAGAAGAAAATAGTCAAGGTCTTGCTACACAAACAAAAGGCGGCTGGTAAAATGTCCTAGCCCGCACTACTAAATTACACAAAAATTAGCAACCCTTAGCTTCTTCATTCACAGACTAAATCTCTTGTGCAAAGTGAAATTTACTAAACATGTGCTTTCAAAGTTCTGAAGAAAAGGAAAGCAAACACAAACTTGACAGATGTGATGATATCAAAATTACTATCAGCACACAACTGTTTGAAAATAAATCTAAATTATCTGCATTCTAAATTATCTTTGTATCCTTTCTAAATCTGAATTATCTAAATTGACTGTTCTAAATTTCAATTGTATAAATTTCTTAATTTATTCCTAAGTTTCTAAATTTCTAAATTTGTTCCTAAATTTCATAATTTCCAAATTCTCTAGGTTTTCTAAATTTCCCTAAATTTCTAAATATCAATTGTCTGAATTTCTTAAGTTCCCTAAATTTCTAAATATCAATTGTCTGAATTTCTTAATTTCCCTAAATTTCCCATCCAGCGGAGACCATCCAATAGAGATTATCTCAAACGCTGACTTTCCCTCCATCCCGGCATAAATAACCCTCTCTTAGGGTTTGAAGAAGATTTTGATACTGCCAAAAAATAACTCTTGAATCTGCTGCTCCTTTGCCAAATAAGCCACAGGAGACTTCTATCAAAATAAGGACCTCCGTCCTGCACAAGATGAATCAAGCTTCTTTCGTACACACATCTTGAGATGCCTGTTATATGCACAATCCAGCCAAGATGGCTCAAGGACACCACCACGGGAGCACCCTGGAGCACCCTCAAATGAAGAAATTCTCCCACAATATTTACCCCAGAATTTACCCTGAAACGACTTACTTTTTAACTTTGGTATTACTGATTTGTAAAACAATAAAACCGTTGATTGAGAAAGCTACCATTTACTGTTCTTCCTGAATCCTAAATTCTTACAAAACTTTGGTTCAGCAAATACTTTCATACATTTATGTAAAATGAAATAAAGTAATAAACTTTGATGTTTACTTTATTTCCCAACAATCGAGTAGAAAATCTAAGGCTGACAACCCTAATTCAAAATTAGACACCAAACGTCAATGCAGTTACCAGCCTCTAAAATTACTCGAGAATGTTGCTAGTTCTGAGTTTGGGTTTGTTTAAGTCATGATAAAAACGCAACGTTACACTATATAGAGAAATAAATATCGGAGACAATCTCACACTTCACTCGCCTAGACCCAAACTACGCTCTAGGCTTGTACTATGGAAATGGACAACGATTAACATACCTATATAGAAAAATAAATATCGGAGACAATCTCACACTTCACTCACCTAGACCCAAACTACGCTCTGGGCTTGTACTATGGAAATGGACAACGATTAACATACCTATATAGAAAAATAAATATCGGAGACAATCTCACACTTCACTCGCCTAGACCCAAACTAAGCTCTAGGCTTGTACTATGGAAATGGACAACGATTAACATACCTATATAGAAAAATAAATATCGGAGACAATCTCACACTTCACTCACCTAGACACAAACTACGCTCTGGGCTTGTACTATGGAAATGGACAACGATTAACATACCTATATAGAAAAATAAATATCGGAGACAATCTCACACTTCACTCGCCTAGACCCAAACTACGCTCTAGGCTTGTACTATGGAAATGGACAACGATTAACATACCTATATAGAGAAATAAATATCGGAGACAATCTCACACTTCACTCGCCTAGACCCAAACTAAGCTCTAGGCTTGTACTATGGAAATGGACAACGATTCACATACCTATATAGAGAAATAAATATCGGAGACAATCTCACACTTCACTCGCCTAGACCCAAACTAAGCTCTAGGCTTGTACTATGGAAATGGACAACGATTAACATACCTATATAGAGAAATAAATATCGGAGACAATCTCACACTTCACTCGCCTAGACCCAAACTACGCTCTAGGCTTGTACTATGGAAATGGACAACGATTAACATACCTATATAGAAACATAAATATCGGAGACAATCTCACACTTCACTCACCTAGACCCAAACTACGCTCTGGGCTTGTACTATGGAAATGGACAACGATTAACATACCTATATAGAAAAATAAATATCGGAGACAATCTCACACTTCACTCGCCTAGACCCAAACTACGCTCTAGGCTTGTACTATGGAAATGGACAACGATTAACATACCTATATAGAGAAATTAATATCGGAGACAATCTCACACTTCACTCGCCTAGACCCAAACTAAGCTCTAGGCTTGTACTATGGAAATGGACAACGATTAACATACCTATATAGAGAAATAAATATCGGAGACAATCTGACACTTCACTCGCCTAGACCCAAACTAAGCTCTAGGCTTGTACTATGGAAATGGACAACGATTAACATACCTATATAGAGAAATAAATATCGGAGACAATCTCACACTTCACTCGCCTAGACCCAAACTACGCTCTAGGCTTGTACTATGGAAATGGACAACGATTAACATACCTATATAGAAAAATAAATATCGGAGACAATCTCACACTTCACTCACCTAGACCCAAACTACGCTCTGGGCTTGTACTATGGAAATGGACAACGATTAACATACCTATATAGAAAAATAAATATCGGAGACAATCTCACACTTCACTCACCTAGACCCAAACTACGCTCTAGGCTTGTACTATGGAAATGGACAACGATTAACATACCTATATAGAGAAATAAATATCGGAGACAATCTCACACTTCACTCACCTAGACCCAAACTACGCTCTAGGCTTGTACTATGGAAATGGACAACGATTAACATACCTATATAGAAAAATAAATATCGGAGACAATCTCACACTTCACTCGCCTAGACCCAAACTACGCTCTAGGCTTGTACTATGGAAATGGACAACGATTAACATACCTATATAGAAAAATAAATATCGGAGACAATCTCACACTTCACTCGCCTAGACCCAAACTACGCTCTAGGCTTGTACTATGGAAATGGACAACGATTAACATACCTATATAGAGAAATAAATATCGGAGACAATCTCACACTTCACTCGCCTAGACCCAAACTAAGCTCTAGGCTTGTACTATGGAAATGGACAACGATTAACATACCTATATAGAGAAATAAATATCGGAGACAATCTCACACTTCACTCGCCTAGACCCAAACTAAGCTCTAGGCTTGTACTATGGAAATGGACAACGATTAACATACCTATATAGAGAAATAAATATCGGAGACAATCTCACACTTCACTCGCCTAGACCCAAACTACGCTCTAGGCTTGTACTATGGAAATGGACAACGATTAACATACCTATATAGAAAAATAAATATCGGAGACAATCTCACACTTCACTCACCTAGACCCAAACTACGCTCTGGGCTTGTACTATGGAAATGGACAACGATTAACATACCTATATAGAAAAATAAATATCGGAGACAATCTCACACTTCACTCACCTAGACCCAAACTACGCTCTAGGCTTGTACTATGGAAATGGACAACGATTAACATACCTATATAGAGAAATAAATATCGGAGACAATCTCACACTTCACTCACCTAGACCCAAACTACGCTCTAGGCTTGTACTATGGAAATGGACAACGATTAACATACCTATATAGAGAAATAAATATCGGAGACAATCTCACACTTCACTCGCCTAGACCCAAACTACGCTCTAGGCTTGTACTATGGAAATGTACAACGATTAACATACCTATATAGAAAAATAAATATCGGAGACAATCTCACACTTCAGTCACCTAGACCCAAACTACGCTCTGGGCTTGTACTATGGAAATGGACAACGATTAACATACCTATATAGAAAAATAAATATCGGAGATAATCTCACACTTCACTCGCCTAGACCCAAACTACGCTCTAGGCTTGTACTATGGAAATGGACAACGATTAACATACCTATATAGAGAAATAAATATCGGAGACAATCTCACACTTCACTCGCCTAGACCCAAACTACGCTCTAGGCTTGTACTATGGAAATGGACAACGATTAACATACCTATATAGAGAAATAAATATCGGAGACAATCTCACACTTCACTCGCCTAGACCCAAACTACGCTCTAGGCTTGTACTATGGATATGGACAACGATTAACATACCTAATAGAGAAATAAATATCGGAGACAATCTCACACTTCACTCGCCTAGACCCAAACTACGCTCTAGGCTTGTACTATGGAAATGGACAACGATTAACATACCTATATAGAGAAATAAATATCGGAGACAATCTCACACTTCACTCGCCTAGACCCAAACTACGCTCTAGGCTTGTACTATGGAAATGGACAACGATTAACATACCTATATAGAAAAATAAATATCGGAGACAATCTCACACTTCACTCACCTAGACCCAAACTACGCTCTGGGCTTGTACTATGGAAATGGACGATTAACGGCTTCGGACTCGTGGCTCCCCTGCTGTCTCCCCTGACCTATTCGACGGAGCCCTGCCTTCCGGCAGGGCTCCTATTTCTGAGCGATTTGGCCTTCGGCCATCTAAAGATACCTAACGAACCTAACCTACCTACTTTTGCGGAATGAAAATTGATTTCTGACGAAAGCCGACTGACGAAAAGCAGTCAGGGGAGACAGCAGGGGAGACACGAGACCGTCGCTCGATTAACATACCTATATAGAAAAATAAATATCGGAGACAATCTCACACTTCACTCACCTAGACCCAAACTAAGCTCTAGGCTTGTACAATGGACACTAGACATCGATAAAAGATGCAATGATGCAATATTAAGCTGCAACTCGTTTATTGTGCTGTGAGATTCCTTTACTAACAAGAGTCCACCCTCTGGGCGAAGACATTGGATGGAGTTTTATAGTAATTATCCTCACGAATACTAGTTTACGGCTCGCGCTGCTTGACTACGCCTATGTTACCAACAGTAACGAAAACTGCCTGTAATCGGATGTTAACGCCGAGAATCCCTTTGTTGCGAAGAAATATGTCCTGTAGCCCGCTATCTCATAAAACGAATGATCGGAATCATAAGTATCCTTGTCCTCCAATTAAGGGCGTTTCCGTAAGCTGGGAACAAGTGAGGCTAAAATAAGTAATTGCTAAGGAAACATTCCTAACTGTGGTGGACACTAAAACTTAATTAAATCGCGTAAACACTTACCCCGTGACGCCTTAGGCCGCTTCCTGACTTGGCGGTATGCTTGCAGTAAAACATACTGTCGGCATAAATGCTGCGCGTTGATTGGTGGTTGCCACTAGTTGCCTAGCAACCCTTACCGATTCCATGTTTTACTGCAAGCATACCGCCAAGTCAGGAAGCGGCCTTACACACACACACTCATTACTTAATTTAGGAAGACTCAATACCCAATTATTTTTATGGGAAATTCCTCATAAATTCCGAAAATAGCACAAGATTACACGAGCTGCTCTCTGTCCCGCAAGCACCTTCCTTTATCTGGGTAACTCGGTTTCTCAGATACCTTCAAATTAATCATTGCAATATCCCTACCGTCGTCTTACCCCTTGGGAATCATTACAATTATAGTTAAGAAAAAAATTGGTAATAATGTGTTACTTACTTGTTATGTTCATGTGGATTTATTATGTAAATAAAACTGCACTAAGTATCTACATACCAAATCGTTTATTGATTTTTTAATACGCATAGTGGCAGAATGTCATGATGCCTGTGCCACAAATTTATGTGGAATGGAAATTAAAAAAGAGGACTTTGCCGGCCTAGGCCTGCACGATTTGTATGAAATTCCATTAACGACTTCTTGTCCTAGCCTAGCCGCATCTGAAACGTCATACTTCGCAGCCTATTATAGGTAAAGCGTCCCCGAAACGATCAAGTGCACTTGACAAGTCTACGTGCTTGAAGTGAATATTGATCGTTTACAGCGTTGACTTGACAAGTCCCGTCAAGTATCTACGGGCTGGACCATACTTGACAAAAAATTTGATTGACGGTATACTTGAACCACCTTGCGCTTGATACGACTTGACAAGTTTTTGTCCATTTTATTAATTTTATACCATTCCTTACACCATCGCCTCTTTCTTTTCTCTTTTTCTGTGATAGATACCGCTAGAGTTATAGCAAGGAATGCTTTGTCTGCGTTGGAAACCATTATTAATTTTTGCGACGACCACTTTCCTGGGCACAGGGCGGTAAACGACTGCGGCACGTGGACTTGACGGCACCTTCAAGTCCCTCGTCAAGTGAAATCGTCAAGCACGTAGACTTGTCAAGTGCACTTGATCGTTTCGGGGACGCTTTAAATTAGGTAACAAGTCGGTTTGTGTTCAATATAGATACTCTTTCAAAGATCACACTGACCGAATAAAGTGCGTAATAATAAACGATTCAAAATTCGATTTTTTTTACGCTAGTGGGGATATCGATCGAACAAAACATCATTATTTTACTGATTTTGTACAAACAACAACTAAAATCTAAAAAAAACACTAAATTATTTTAAATCCTAAATTTTCAATCTAAATTTCCTAGTAATTTATATTTTATCTATTCATAATTAAGTGAAGATTTTCTTGCCGAAATGTCAAGCTCTCCGTTTGACTGCTGGCCTTTCAGCGGGTCGTGCCCGCCGTGCCCGCCGTGGTGTGGGCAGCAACAAGCAGAGAAGGCGCCACCGCCGAAAAGCGATCTGCCAAGTAGGCCGGCGAGTTTTGCGCCGCCGATGTATGGGCCGGAGAGAAGGTCGTCGACTGGTGCGCCGCCGAGCAGTGAGCCGCCGAGTAGGCCGCAGAGTAGTGAACCGCCCAGTAGGCCGCCGAGCAGTGGACCGCCGAGTGGTGGACGACCGGGCTGCGGGCCATGTTGGCCTTTCTGCGGGCCCTGTGGGCCCTGTGGGCCCTGTGGACCGCCGTCCTGAACCCAAAGTTGCGGATCATGTTGCGACGGATGCTGCTGCTGAAGCTTTACGCTGCGATGTGCGGGGGTCCTTTATGGTGGAGCGTCTTGGGCGGCCGAGTGCACTGTGAAAAGCAGGAATTCGACGCGTGGTATCCCGATGTTCAAGTCTTGTGGAGTATTGTATGAATACAAGGTTTATATGTTGATTTGGTTTCTTTTATTGTATTGGTCCGGTGTGCACAGCGTGGCCTCGGCGGCAAAGAGTGGCTTCACACACTTCTGACGACTTGTGAAGCTTCTCGACAGTCAAATGCAAAGGCCGATCCTGCAGGGTGCTTGGGTCACTACACTATTGCGAATATCAAAGCCATCGAAGTGCATAAGTAAATCTCTTTTAATGAGACTGTACTGCAGTGCCCGGCCGATAAGTCAACCCTGATACACTGCACAACCATGTAGTTTCTGAATATTGATAATGTTGACGGAGAAAAACAATGCTGTTATTAGTGTTATTACTGTTCCTTCAAACGCAACAAAAAAAAAATGGCATTGTTTGACTGGATGTTTGACTTCCCATCGGCCGGCACTGGACCGCTAGCAGTAAGATCGGCACCTCAGCAGGGACCGGAACCGCTTACCCTTTAAAGGGTTTCTGTTTTGACTGGTTTTTACAAACCCTAACGAAAAATGAAAAGCCATCCCATACGATATAATTAATTCGACTAAGCGCTTACCAATTCCTTAAAACCCTCGTTAGGCTTTCGTTGTGAAGTGTTTATTGAACGGCTTCAAGCTAATTTTAATCTCTACGCGCAGTACATACATAATATTTTGCACTACTTAGCAAATTAATTGACTATCCACATACATAGGCTTGAAACTAACCAATCACACGAATCTGCCGAACAGAATCAACGGAGAGGGAGACCGGACAGGGTAACACTAATGTAATGCTAAGTGCTTAAATCCGAAACCCTAACGAAACTGATAATCTCAATGGTTAGAGTAACTAGTTTCTTTGATTGGTAGGCTAGAGCCAGGTCGTCTGCGTATGCAAATTTGAGGGGCAGACTCGTAGTCACCCCAGGTTGTCACCCCAGTACTATTCGCTTTGGTCGGAAATTCGACAGAAATCATTTTTATTTCGCAAAAGTAGGTAGGTTAGGTTCGTTAGGTAACTTTAGATGGCCGAAGGCCAAATCGCTCAGAAATAGGAGCCCTGCCTCAGGCAGGGCTCCGTCGAATAGTACTGGGGTGACAACCTGGGGTAGAGATCTATAAGATTCCGGTTCATTACAGCCAAATATCATAATGCCCTTTTACCTATTTTACTAAATATCAAATTGTCTTAGTTCCAAAATGCCTTAATTCCCAAATTGACTAATTTTCAATACAATAAAATGTCATAATAACATTTACGCATTACATCCGATATCCAAATTGTATAGTTGGTAAAATGAACAATAACTTCAAATACCGAATTATTATTAAGACTGAAAGTGAAAATGCCCAAAGACCAAAATGACACTGTCTCATAATACCTAAAATTTTAACCACGCAGTATTTTTAGTACATCATCATCAGTACTCGAACCGCCAATCATCAGTACTCGAACCTTACTAATGAATTCTCGATTGTACAGAATAAAAATAGTAAAAAGATGAAAATTGGGATGCTGTTGATAATTAATTTAATGAGGGTTTCCGCGCATCAGTTTTTTCACTAGATGGCGCCTCTGGGAAGTAAGGTCTTTTTGACAGTTGATGTTAAAATCGCTCGTTCCCTTTAAACCATAATTGCTAAATATCTAATTGCCGATATACATGCTTACCAAAATATTAGATTCCCACAATACCAGTATTTTTATATATTATGTTCCTTTTTAAATCAGTTTTATAAAATACCATGTTCTCAATACACCATGTTCCCTATAAAACCTTATACCGAAAATATAAAATTTCGAAATCACAAGAATCTCAAAACACTGAAATACTTTACAAACCTGATTAGGAAAACACAATTTTCTCGAAAGAACTTGATCTCGCCTTAGCATGATCATGTAATACTAGATTTTTCAAAGAGCAGATTTCAGATAAACCATATTTTCGATATACCAGATTGAAGAACACCAGATCCCCAGAATATCAAATATCAAACAAGTACGGTCAGGTGCTTCAGGACTTCGTTTGCGTTAAATACCAACTTTGTCACTCCTTTTCTCTTCTATTGGGGACGAGTTGTAAAAAATGTTGAAATACATGTCTAATGAATTTTATTCAGAGATATTCAATCCAAGATTTAAAAAATAGGTCAAAAAAAAAAACTCTTTCATCTACTTATGTTTGTATTTCAAAAAACCCCGTCTTTTCGGATCTTTACGTTACAAAAGCAAATCCAGATTTAATGTTTCTAGCTTCCGAAGTATTGGCTGGGTGACGATGAATCAGTCCGTCAGGACAGGTCTCTTTATTATATATAAGACTAGCTTTTGCCAGCGACTCCGTCCGCGTGGAAGTCGTTTATCGTGTATATACTTATAAATATTTTTTCATTACTTATAGTTAGGGAGGCGAATAAGGGAATTTTCGGTAATACTCGAGCGTGGCAGTTTAAGATATGAGAGATACCTTTAGACCTAATAGAACAACCTTGTAAAGTATTTAGCTCTATATGTAGTGACGCGCGCCTAGGATAGACGATCAGATTAGTAAAAAAAAAACGATTGTCTGAAATACTCGAGCGCGTCAGATTAAGATATTGGAGGTTGATTTTAGTGTTTTAAGACTAAATTTAACTAATCTGACGATAAGTCCTTGACGCCGCCGAGTTATAGGGTCGCGAACTTGTAAAAAAAAACGTTAATCCGGCATTCTCGAGCGCGATTTTTTTTTTTATTATTTTGAAGAATATAATCTAAAACTTACTAAAAATACAAAATCCGCCGGTTTCCGCATGACCGGAAGTTTGGAGGAGCCATTTCGTCTTCCGAAAAACGCGTTGCGGCATATAAGTCGCGAACGATACATTTTACAAAAAAAAAGTTTAAATAGACAAAAAAGGGAATATCTATCGCTTTATTATCATTCTTAAATTCCCCGTTTAATCAAGGAGAAAGAAAGGAAAAAAAAGAAACCAAAAAACCTTTTTCGGTCAGATTAAGAGAACCCACCAACATTTTTGTCAGATTAAGAAAATATGCTTTCAGGATACCGAGATAAACCTCCCCTATGAAAATCTGACGCGCTCGAGTATTTCAAAAAAACTTTTTTTTTATGCATTTTCAAAAATTCATCGTAACTTATCGTCACGCCGAAATCGTCAGTTTTTTTAAAGGAAGCTTCCTTGGGGCCTACTTAACACCCCTTCCGAAAATCTGACGCGCTCGAGTAATTTAATTATTTTTGCCTTTTTGACTACTTTATATGCCTACCCCCACCACGCAAACCGGCAGATTAGTATACCGTTGTTATCAGAGGAACTTGGGGCATACGTAGTATGAATATCTGACGCGCTCGAGAATGCCCAAGTAACTGTTTTTTTTTAACATTTTTGAAAAACCGTACACGCCAAACCCACCGCTAAAATGGTTTTTACCATACGAGCTTTTCTTTTCGAAATTATTTTATCTTTCGATTTTGATAGGTCTCGACGGCGCCGTTGAATTACGCCATTTAGCTACCTCGCCTCCCTAACTATTATTATTTTATTCATAGACTGTATTTGCCATTTGCTAATGATAAAGTTCAGTACCTAGTTATAAATAGTTGACAATAAAAAATTGAAATTTACGGTTGGTTTTGTTGTCTAACCGTACTTATGTAATCTACCAAAGTAAAAATCCGGTGTTTTAGGAATTTAGGCATTCGGAAATCAAGTATGATCAGCATCTGGTGTGTTGGGAATTACGTAAACTGGCAATCTGATATTTTGAGTATCTGGTAGCTTAAGGAACTGGGTGTTTCAAGTACATTGTGTTTTGCCGGCCTAGTGTTATCAAAATCTGGTATTATGGGAATTCGGTTTTAAAGAGAACATGATGTTTTGAAAACATGTTGATTTGCCAATCCGATATAAAAAGAAACAAGGTAAAAAGAAAGTCTGGTATTTTGGGTATTTCATATTTCAGAAAACGGGTAAATCGGCAATTAGATATTTTGCAATTATGGTTTTATGGGAACGAGCGGTTAAAATATATGCCTAGAAGAAGACCAAACTAGTGACAATTTACTTTTTCACTTGATATATACACATTTCAAATAAATAGGTTCAATTTATATTTTTTACGTATTATCAACTCTCAAAAAGACCTTACTTCCCAGAGGCGCCATCTAGTGAAAAAACTAATGCGCGGAAACCCTCATTACTCATTGGTTAAAAACTGTAAACTTCAACATAATTTTAAATATTTTCCATAGTGAGTTTTAGACATTTTGGGAAATGGTATATTTGAAAATTCATCAAAACATGATCAAGTCAAGTTTTAGACATTTTGGGAATTGGTAGAATTGGAAATTTATCAAAACGAGATAGAGTCTAAATGAATTATAGTCATATTAAGAATACGGTAATTTAAGAAGTAGGCGTAAGTCATTTCGATCTTTAGACATTATGAGAATAATCTGTTTTGACATTTTGATATTCTAGGAACACGTTATTATGATATTTGGCTGTAACGAACCGGAATCATCTATAAATGCCCGAAGGGCAAACCGCCCTGAAATAGCAGTGGGACGAAGTAGTGGGACCACGGGTAAGCGTTCGAAAAAGTGTCACTAATTCCAACACGGAACTATTGGGAAGAAAAAGTGTCACTAGTTCCGCCACGGAACTATTGGGAAAAAAAGTCTCACTAGTTCCGCCGCGGAACTTCTTCCACGGAACTACTGGGAATAATCGAATAATTTTTGTGGCAAAGATTTACGGGTCTAGAACATCTGAAAATAATTCGGTGTGTGAAGTGGCATCATAGTCAGAGCTGCACCTCTCCGGTGTAGTTTTTGCTGACGAGTTGCGATTTTGTCGAGTGTCGACTTAGGCGAGTCGTTATATAGACCAATAGCTAATTAGACGAGCTGCTATTGAAAAAATCATGTAGACCAGTTGCTTTTAGGCGAGTTGATATGTAGACGAGCCGCGATTTAGACAACCTGCGTTTTAGACGAGTTGCCCTATAGACGAGTTGCTTTTTAGACGAAATGATACTAAACCAATAATACTTCGTCATTTTTCCTAACCAACCTTTTTATTGTTCGGCTTTTTTACATATCGACATTTTTATTTAATGTCATTAGACATTTTTATACCACGTCATTTTTCCTTACCGACAATAGTCGCCTAAAGGATAATAACCAATAGAAGGCGCATGCGGTCACGTCGAGCGCGCCTTGCGCACGATAATTTGGATTCTATTGGTTGATATAGGCACAGCTCCGCTCGTCTCCGCCTCTGTGGAGCCGCACCCTTATTCCCGGGTCCGGCTGTCCGTCAGTCCGACTGTCTGTCATCAGGCTGTATCTCACGAATCGTGATAGCTACACAGTTGAAATTTTGGGTGTTTCCTCGTGGTCATACTATTTTTGTCCTACTGACTTTCGACGGAGCCCCGCCTGAGGGCGGGGCTCCTGCTTCTAGGTGGTTTTCCCCTTCGGGCATCTAAAGATACCTAACGAACCTAACCTACCTACTTTTACAACCACAATTAGTATTTAGTGATCAAATCTAGGTTCACTTTTTGACTAGTATGACAAAATAGTATGACCACGAGGAAACACGTGAAATTTTGGTCTATTCCCACTAATTCCACTGACAGTTCCCATTATTTAACCCTTGTCCAGGCCTTGCTAAAGTAGGTAAGGACACAAGCAAGAAATGGAATAGAGCCACGAATTCTTAACTACCTGAAGGATACTGATCCATGAAGTCATATTTCAGGAAAGTTCAATTAAATTTGTGTCTTAAAATGTAGGTAGTTCAATTTTGAGCGACATGAATGTGGTCAATGCAATGTACTATGCCTGGAAAAGGGGGACTTCAGATAATGGAACTAGTGGGAATATTTTTTCCCAGTAGTTCTATTTTATACATACATACATTAAATCACGCCTGTTTCCCAGAGGGGTAGGCAGAGACCACTTCTTTCCACTTGCTACGATCTTGTCAAATTTCTTTCGCTTCTTCAACATTCATACATCGAGTCATGTATTGTACAACGTGTCGGTTCTATTTTATTAAAAAATAATTTAATAATTTAGTCTCACTAAAACCGTTAATGATAAAAATGCATACATACATACATAAAGTCACGCCTTCATTCCCAAAGTGGGATAGGATATAAATGCATTCAACAACAAATAAAATAAAATAATATAAAATATTCGTATTAATGAAAGAACTCAAAGAACCCACTAGTTCCTTTATCTGAAGTCCTTTAAATAATGGGAATTAACTAGTGGGAATCCCACTAGTTCCATCAATGGAAATGTCAATGGGACTAGTGGGAAATGTGGGAATAGACCGAAATTTTCACAGATGACGTATTTCTATTGCCGATGTAACAACAAATACTAAAAACAGAATAAAATAAATATTTAAGGGGGCTCCCGTACGAGTACAACAAACGTGAGCCCCTTCGAAACCAGGCAGAACAATGAAATAAATATACGAGGGTGGATTGAAAAGTTCTGAGCCTGGTAAAAAAAAGTAACGGGCTCACTTTTTATAACAATTTTATTTTTCGACATATTCTCCATGAAGGTCAATGCACTTAGTCCACCTCGCCTCCGACTTCATTATCCCATCAAAAAAAAAAGAATCGCTGAGTTCGTTAAAATATGAGTCTACTGCTTCTTGTACCTCCATATTTGTCGAAAATATTTGTCCTCCCAAGTGTTTTTTGAGGTTTGGGAAGAGATGATAATCGGGAGGAGCTAGATCCGGCGAGTAAGGGTCATGCGGCAGCACTACAAATCCACAATCATATATTTGTGCCATTGATTTCGCCGAAGTGTGAACGCGAGCGTTGTCTTGGTGAAACAGTACTTTTTTCGACAGCATTCCAGGTCTCTTTATTTTAATTTCCTCACGCAGACGACGTAAAAGAGCACAATAGTAGTCCGAATTTATTGCTTTGCCCTTTTCGAGATAGTCTATAGATCATGATATTCATGATAACCCCCCTGCAATCCCAGAAAACTGAGGTCATTACCTTATTAGCTGACAAAATGACCTTGGCTTTTTTGGCCTTCCGGAACATTATGTTGAATTCTCATAATGTTGAATTCTCGAAATGTTGGATTCTTAAAATGTTGAATCTCAAAATGTTGGATTCTCATAATGTTGGATTCTCAAAATGTTGGATTCTCATAATGTTGGATTCTCATAATGTTGAATTCTCGAAATGTTGGATTCTTAAAATGTTGAATCACAAAATGTTGGATTCTCATAACGTTGAATTCGCATCACGTTTAAGCCGATAGTTCATAGCTTACTCGCCGGCGGTGGGGCCAGTGCCTTAATTATTTCACCATTTTCCTTTTATATTTTACACCTTAGATTGTGTTATCATATGTGTTGTTTTTAGGTTTTCTACGTGTTTATTTATAAGCTTATATTTAACTTAGCATTTCGGTTTGTTAGTAAGAAAGAAAACCGTTGTCATTTAGAGAAACTTTACAAGGTTTCAACCTCTTGACCGCCATCGTCTCAGAGACAAAGTGACATTATGTATTATGTATGAGTATCACGCAGTTCAAACTTGAAAGTTACCTTTTTGACGTACGGCTGTTAAAAGGTTCACACACTATGTAGAATACAAAGAAATTAAAAACTATGTAGAAGTTAATGCATTTTAATATTCATAGATATATTTTTATTTAGGTAGTTAAGAAAACAACGTATTTTCTCTTATAAAAAAACAACACAAAATATATTTATTTTCTTCTGTATGGTACTTAATTACTTATTAGCATGGATCGGAAATTCGGATCGATATTTACCTAAAGTTGGCAAAATCCCAGAAAAAGATAGGCAAACATGGCGTCGGCTTCTTAAATATATTATTTTAATAAGATAAGTTCCGGGATTCTGGGACTCTACAAAATATTAATATAATAATTACTTTACATGTAAGATAAAACATTCATTTTTACTCCTATAAACTCGTTAGGTTAATGAGTTACAGGTAAATTAAATAAAATTTGGTAAATCTATACATGTAAAATAACTTCAAACAGTTAATATAAATAATTGATTATGAATTAATGCCGGTGCAATTTATTTATTTTAAAATCCCAGAAATTTTAGTAATGAATTCTATGATTGAGTCCGCCTCCATACAACTGATCAACAAAGCCGGTGCGAAAGTATAGGTAAATATCGATCCGAATTTCCGATCCCTGCTTATTAGGTACTTAATTAACTTAAAATTAATTTTTAGTTTATAAAAACATTTTTTCCTTATTTATTTTTACCTAGCTTAAGCCTAGTAAATATTATATTTTGCAGAAACTTCAAAGGTGAGATTGACAGTTTGTCTAACTTATTCAATAGTTTTTTATACTTCCGGTCAAAAATAATATCCGTTCTTCTTCGATTTTTTTGGAACGGAAGAAAAAAACCTCTTTCAATTTTCCTGTCAAAATAATGTGCTTCTTTTTGTATCGTATGCCATATGAGAAATATATTAGGTGTTTTTGGAAGTCTAGACTTCAATTTGCGATGATACCCTTCACATGAATTCGTAGTTCTATGGACATCATCTGCACAGCTTAATAAATTGTGGTCCTTATTATACCAGGTATCTCTAAAATATTTCATAAACAAATGCATCTTCGTTGTATTTGGAGCTATATCTTTAATCGCTTGCCAGGTATTTTGCATATGTATGGAAGGCAGAAGAACAAAATAAGAGCATAATCTGACAATGTTTCTTTCAGATTTATTGACGACAAACTTGTTAGTGGTTTTCTGTTTCTTTTTGATTATCTCTATTTTTTTCGCCATATCCCAAATTGCTTTGTTATAATGATGATAACACCCTGTAATTTTCACATCTTCATATATCTGTTTTACAGCATTTATTGGGGCAATTTCGTAATCACACTTGAATAGTCTCATATTCACTTTGAGTTCATTTTTAATAAGTGAAAACAGCCGGGTATAAGTCCTCTGCGTTTTGTTTGGTAAAAAGGCATATATTACTGGATAAACTGGATGGTGTATGCTTTTTTTATCAGAATAAACATCAAGATGTAAAATATATAACTGATAAAAAGGTCGCGGAGTAACGTGGAAAGTTCCGTCGCCGTAATATGAAATACTTTTGGCACAACGTAAAGTTTTCAACGATTTGCGGGAGCACATTATAATTATCTTTTCCTCATTTCCGTCTTCAATCACAGTAAATTTTTCTCGCAACCCTTTTGGTATTCTGACGTCTTCAAGTTTCTTAAAACATAATGTATCTGAATCTAAAAACCGTTTCCTTGCTCTGTATAACGTGGGTCGAACCGACGAATATGTGGGTAAATCATACACAGGACAATCAGGATGACATTCTTTAAATTCTGTTACCATATTTTCGAAAATTTCTTGAACAGATTTCAAGTTATTACATACCTCTTTCTTAATGTTATTCAGAAGCTCTTTTATTAATAATGAATTGTCATTTATGTTACATTTATGAACTGTTTCACGTATTATTTTAGTTTTGTCCTTATTTAGTGTGACTGTTGCAGTACATACATTCCGATTAGTATATTTCCATCGTGTCGAGCCATCAAAATTAGTTTTTCCATCATTGCTCATAGTATACTTTCCATTCAGTACTAGCATGTCCTTTTTCTTTTGGTTTTTCATAAAATGTATGACTTTATACGGATTCATGATTCTTTTATCAAGATTTAAGCAATTTATGATCAATTTGAGACGATTGACATCCGTCAATGCTATTGTGATTTTCCTTTTCATTATAAGTGGCCAGTATCAGCTAGATATGTAAGTAGTTATGCTAAGAGGTATTAAGTACCTACTCGTAAATATCAATCATATAGCTCATCGCTGGGCGATGAACTATAAATATATTTCTCTCTCTCTTTTATTTACACGCTAGCGATTATCTTTTGTTACATATGCATACAAAGTTATACAGATGTAGTGCAAAATGATTTTCCTTCGGGAAAACTCGGATCTCAATCGGAATACGATGGCACCCGAACTGTCAATCAATGATTGTATTAAATGAGTGACGTTTTCATGTCCATTAAAATGGAACTTTATTGTTTAGTGTCAAATGACAAAGTGACAAATGACAGCATATGGCACTGTATAATATAGAGATGTTACAACCACCTTCAATAACTTTGAAAATACTCAGTTTTATTGCCATTAGTAAACAAAACATTATCTTCACATTAAAACATAAAGTACAACAAAATAAAGCTTATTGGGAAATATTTACAAGAATAAAACTCAATACCTGCCTACTTAAAAACAGCATCTACTAACGGGGTTAGTATGAAAAAAAAAAGTCATTAGCGTCCCTCTCGCACCTAAGTAAATAACCCGCGTGTGAGAGGGATGCAAACGACATGAAGACTTTCATACTAGGCCCGCTATGATGCTTATAGGTACAGTCACCGTCATAAATAAGTGATGATTTCTATACCTTGTCGCTTTTAATCGTTGGACAATTTCGTATGACATTTCAAACTGACGTTAAAGTGACTAGGTTCATAAATGATAACTTATTTATGCCAGTGACTGTACTTAACATTAATATTTTACCTACTGCATATTTGGGTCGATATTTTCAACATTTTCTATTTCACAATCTGAGTAACCGTCATCGATCATATCATAGTCAGATTCGTCAGTGCTTTCATTTACGTTAATTACAATCCTATCGATGTGATCATCCATCGAGTGTTCCTGTGACCGATATTCATTTTCACATTTCATGGCATGATCACAAACTTTCTTCCATTCATCCGGGCCAATCATATTTAATTTTTTCTTCAATCAATTTTTTTACTGTACCCATATTCATATCTATGTTCCTTTTTGATACGTAACCTTTTATCTGTGACCATATATTTTCTATAGGGTTGAAGTCGGGATGGAATTTCTTGCGTGGTCTTCCCAGCTTAATATTGTTTGTGATGGCATCTTTATTTTTTCTATATTCTTCTTCCTGGTTCAAAAATTTTCTCTTATTGTAGGTTTACATATGCCTGTTGCGTCCGAAATTCGCTGTTGAACTTTGCCAAAATACTCTGAGTTATTGCTATTTTTGATTTGCTATTTTCTGATAAGAAATACAGGTATATATTAAATATTATTCCTTGGACTGGATTTTTTAACCGATTTCGAGGTTTCGGCATGGTAATACAACCAATATAACCTTTTTATAAGTAAACTGTAAATATAATCAAAACTATAGCGAATATTTGAATTGCGTGTTAGCCACTCTATATATATATTCGTCTGCTGATGCGACTTACCCCTACGGCTGTAAGATGGGTACTGAAGCTAATTGAGAGAGCACGATAAATACGAACTTTTCCGATAAAGGACGAAGGAAAATCATTTTGCACTACATCTGTAGCTAAACTCAAGAGAATTCAACATTTTGAGATTTGAGAATCCAACATTTTGAGAATCCAACATTTTGAGATTCAACATTTAGAGATTCCCTGTTGAACATTTTGAGAATCCAACATTTAGAGATTCAACATTTAGAGATTCCCTGTTGAACATTATGAGAATCCAACATTTTGAGATTCAACATTTTAAGAATCCAACATTTCGAGAATTCAACATTATGAGAATTCAACATAATGTTCCGGAAGGTTTTTTGGGTGGTGGTGAACCTGGTCTTTTTCATTGCCTGGATTGTTCTTTCAATTCTGGTGTACTGTGGTGGACCCATGTCTCGTCCATAGTTATAAAACGATTGAAAAAATCGTCGGAGTCACGTTGAAACATACATAAACAATCTTGGGAAATTGTAACACGTACTCGTTTGTTCTCGACTGAAAGCAGTCTAGGCACCCACCTGGTTGACACCTTAGAAAATCCAAGAACATCGGTGATGATGTTCTGTGCCCGCTCATAAGAAATACCCATTGCTTCCGCTATCTCCACAATCTTCAATCGCCTATCCTTCATTATCGCATCTAATATATTATTGACATTTTCGTCCGTAGTAGCCGTCAACGGCCGCCCACTCCTAGGCTCGTCTTGAACAGTCTCCCGGCCACGTTTGAAACCAGCTACCCATCTTTTTATGGTAGGATACGATGGAGCAGATTGCCCTTATATTTGATTCATATCTTCAAATATTTGTTTTGGTGTTAACCCCTTCTTTTGCAAACATTTTATGACAGAACGGTGCTCAATTTTATCCATTACTTGAAAAATCAGTGATGCAAAATTTTGACAGGAAAAAAACAAAAGATAGTGCATAATGGCGACTAAATATGGCACTTTGACCTGCCAGTATTTATTTGTTTTTTTTTTATTATATTCAACCTTAGGCTCAGAACTTTTCAATGCACCCTCGTAGTTTCTCCAATAAAACAATGACCTAAATCCAATTCTACCGTGAAATTCTCTCATCCTGGCCCACCATATGCGACCCTGCAAATTATCATAAAAAATGATTTTATGACCATCTCAAAAGTCTAATTATATTTTACGCTTTCTTTCCGTAACTGTTTCCAATGGTTATGTATCAACTCAGAACGGCTATATCGGGCCCGGAGGGCCAAAACAACCCAGACACTCCATTGACCCTAATGCAGGCAGTGCTTTTGGGAAATGACGACCCACCCTCAATGGAGTATAACTAATTGTTCTTTTTTACCATTTTGTTATATCGTATAACTAATAGTATAACAAGGTGGATAGACCCTAACGATTGACACTGACTTCCTTATCATGTTTATGTGTACCGTAAAACGGGGCTATTTGGGAACCACGAGGCTATTTGGAACCCAAGTAATTATAAGCTTTTAGTTGATATATTTTTGTCATGGCAATAATAGAACTAAAAACTTAGCCTGACAACAAATTTTACAGTTCTAGCATAGCCATGACAAAAAATATATCAACTAAAAGCTTATGATTACTTAGTTCCAAATAGCCCCGTGATTACCAAATAGCCCTATTTTACGGTAGGTATCTTTGGACCGTTACTTGCCGTAACGATTGTTAATCTGATTCAATAGTTTTAAAGATATTGTTGATAGTTCTGAGCGAACCTAACCTAACTTCTTAACACATACCGAGCAGTATAACTAGGTATTTGTTTTTTTTACCATTTTGTTATATTGTGTAACTAAAAGTATAACTAGGTGGATAAACCTAATGGTTACAAGTAACGGCCCAGAATGTACCTATAACTATGATAGGTGTATAATAATATATAAGTCAATATCAATCTTTACAATTAAGTAACGACTCAGAAAATAAAACATGATAGGCAAGAGCTCGTTCCCACTATTTCGTCTGTCGGGACGATTTTTTATCGTGTGTCGTATCTCGTAGCGGCAGAACATTTTATATGAAGCTATTCACACTCATCCGACAACGATTTTGAGTCGTATCCGACAAAAAATATCGTGTTTTGTCAGCCCTCGTCCGGAAAAAAATCGTGTCGGATCAACGCTCGCATATTATGATCGCATATGACACTGTTCACATTTGCCGGATGTCGGGCCGACCCCGCCCGCGCCGTCTCTGTAACTTGTATTTTGATAGTTTATGCTCCATATTCGAGACAATAGATCGTTGAATGTAGTTATTGACGTTCTAAAATAATTCACTTCTTAGTTCAGTTATTAAGTTCTGAAATAAATCTTTCCCTCAGAATTGGGTGCACCCAATATCTCCTATTTTTAGCTGTCTTTCGTTTCCTTGCAAATAATACATAACAACAAAAGCTTCGTCGACGTCCATCGTGTACAGAATCCAACCATACCTACCAATGGCACCAGCTGCGGTCGTGGCCGACAGCCGACTAGTGTGAACAGAGGCGCCGACACCCGATTAAAATCGGAACCCGACACACGACATAGGGGAACGAGCTCTAAGTCAGGATGAATCGTTACAATAAGTGACGGCCCAGAAAATAAATAATCATGATAGGTAAGTCAGTATCAATCATTGCAATAAGTAAAGGCCTAGGAAATATATTATTATAAACATGACATGACAGATAGGTAAGTCTGTATCAATCTTAACAATAAGTAACGGCCCAGAGATAGTTTGTTCCATTGCTATTTTTCGATAATAGTCAAACGGTCAACCGAAACTAGAGACAGACAAGTAACGGCCCAAATGTTACCATTCCAAATTTTGTGCACATCATTATCTATTCGAGCAAGAAAAGCGAATAAAAAAGCGCACAACTACAACCATTTTATTCTTTCTTTGTGCTATCCAGAAAAGACTGTGCCTGCTACAAATTCTCAAAAAGCATCCGACACTACCTCCGCCGTAAATTGTTAAAAAAGGTCTCGGTTGTTCCTTCAGCTCTTGTAAAATTAACAAAAGCGTAGGAAAGGTCGCAGTAGTACCTTCAGGTTTTTGCGAAGGAACAAAGGCGAAAAAAAGGTCTCTGTTGTTCCTTCAGTTCATTTGAAGGAAATAGTGCGGAAAAAAAAACCTGGAATTTCATTTCATAGTGCTTAAAGAACCGGTACTGAAGATTACATCCCGGTTCTCCCGGTTCCTTGCATGAATACCAAACAACTATCGTGGCGCCTGCGACGACGCCGGCACAAGCGGCAACATCGCATCAAACTCCATCATATTTGGTGGCATATTTGTAATAATTGATTTTTAGATTTGTAAAAAAATAGCAAAGAAGAGCAAATAACTTTCTAGATAGTAAGTATTTTACTTAGGTATTTAAGATACTGTTTGAAAGAGATTTTTGTTTTTATGCATGATTTTATTTCATATTATTATTTATTTAAAACAAAGTTTCCAAATTTAATGTTTTTAAATCGTTTTATTTCTCAAATGTCCACGATTGGCGGTAATTTTAGGAAAAAAATAACGGGGAGAACCGGGAATCCCGACACCGTCCCTGCCTAGAACCAGGAAATGGAATTCTCGGTACCGGGCCCGGTACTGCATAACATTTTTTTTGGATAATTTGGTTCTATCGTATAACAAATAGAGTAATAGTAGGTAGGTGGATGGATAGACCCTGGAACGTGGAACTTGTCTTTAGTGTGGCCATAGTTTATTTTATTTATTCATCAATGTAATATAAATTGTATTGAATGTGAAAAATTACGAAATTAAATGAAATTTAGTGCATTTTGAGGCCTGAAAGACCTTAAAAAATGTTTGGTATTGTTTCCTTAACCAGAGGTCAGAAACTCAGAATCAGAACCAAGGGCGAAGCTAAGTATATTTTAACAGTATAGTATAACATTTACTTACAAATGAAGACCACATAAAAGAACACCTAATCCTAATAATAATATAATAATAATAATACTTGCCTACCATCTACAAGCTCCTTACATCCATTTTGAGCACAAAATTAAATGCACATTTTATTGCAAACAATATTTTGGCCTCTGCTCAAAATGGATGTAAGGTTGGGTCCCGTGGTACTAAGGAGCTCCGGTTAGTTCCCGATTCGCCGGATTCCTGTTTCGTCGGATTCTTGTTTCGCCGGATTCTTGAGGGAAAAGTTCAGACTGGCACATATTTTATATATGAAATTCCGGCGAATCGGGAATCCGACGAAACAAGAATCCGGCGAATCGGGAACTAACCGGAGCTCCTCCTCATAGACATGACCATTTGTCAGCAAGTTAGGCGAAACAAGGCGGCCCTCTCGGCTGCTTGGATTGACTACAAGAAGGCTTATGACTCGGTGCCTCACTCATGGCTTGAAAGGATCTTAGAGTTGTATAAAGTTGATACAACTTTGAGGTCCTTTTTAGGTGTGTGTATGAGGCAGTGGGTCACAGTCCTTCGTCAACCAGGTGGTCGAGACATCCCCTCTGATTCGCCTAACTTGATAAGGATTGAAAGAGGCATCTTCCAGGGTGACAGTCTGAGTCCTTTGTGGTTTTGCCTAGCCATGAATCCTCTCAGCTCTTTGCTGAAGGATTCCGGGCTTGGCTATCGACTTCGTAGAGAGGCTGAAGTCATTTCTCACTTATTATTCATGGATGACCTCAAATTGTTTGCATCGGGGTGCCAAGATCTTATCGCATTATTGAAAATCACACAAGAGTTCAGTAGTGCGATCAAGATGGAATTCGGTGTAGATAAGTGTGCGGTCATGCATGTTCAAAGAGGGAAAGTTGTAAATTCATCTAATTTGCAGCTTTCTGAGACAATGACCCTCAGATCTCTCTCCGAAGTTGAAACCTACAAATATCTTGGTATGTCACAGTCTTTGGGTATTATGGACGGCGATGTCAAGCAGTCAGTGAAGGAGCGCTTCTTTTGCCGCTTGACAAAAGTTCTTAACAGTCTTTTGTCGGGTGGCAATAAGGTGCGTGCCTTCAATGGCTGGGTGATGCCGCTGCTCACATACTCCTTTGGCATACTAAGATGGACTCAGACTGAGCTGGACGCCCTGGATAGGAAGGTCCGCCTACTGCTCAAATCACATCGCATGTTGCACCCACGCTCATCTGTCATGAGATTGTACATCCCGAGGAAATGTGGAGGTCGAGGCATTTTAAATGCTAAGAATCTCCATAACCGCGAGGTGTGCAATCTCAGGGATTATTTCCTTGGCAATGAGTGTGGGATGCATCGTGATGTGGTTGCAGTAGACAGGAGCCTCACGCCTCTCTCCTTGGCAAACGAAAACTGGCGTAGACCAACAGTGTTGAGCACTGAAGACCGCAAAAACGTATGGAAGAGCAAGGAGCTACACGGACGCTTCTACCGGGCCCTAACAAGGCCCGACGTAGACTTTTTAGCGTCCGTGAACTGGCTACGGTTTGGTGACCTCTTTGGGGAAACCGAAGGTTTTGCCTGTGCAATTGCTGACGAGGTCATAATGACGAACAATTACCGGAAATATATTCTGAGGGATGGCACGGTCGACATTTGTCGAGCGTCGGCGAATCCCTCAGACATATAATTTCCGGTTGTTCGCATTTGGCCAACGGCGAGTACTTGCACAGACATAACCTCGTAGCCAGGATCATTCATCAGCAGCTTGCTCTTCAATACGGTCTTGTTGAGTCTGAAGTGCCGTACTATAAATACACACCGGCGCCAGTTCTCGAAAATGGTCGTGCTACGCTCTATTGGGATCGATCTGTTATCACAGACAGGACTATTGTCGCCAATAAACCTGACATCGTGTTGACAGATCGATCTCAACGCCGGGCAGTGCTCGTCGACGTCGCCATCCCGCATGATGAGAACCTCGTGAAGGCCGAGAAGGATAAGCTCAGCAAGTACCTTGACTTGGCTCACGAGGTGACCACCATGTGGGATGTTGACTCGACGATCATTGTCCCGATAGTTGTTTCGGCAAACGGTCTTATAGCGAAGAGTCTCGACCAACACCTCAAGAGACTCTCGCTAGATGGCTGGATCAAGGGCCAGATACAGAAGGCAGTACTCCTCGACACGGCACGCATTGTGAGGAGGTTCCTCTCTCTGCAGCCCTAACCACCGGTAGCTTGAGCCCTGCCCCGCTGCTGGCGGCACCCGTAGATTAGGTTTTTTGTAATGTTTATTTTTTGTATCGGTATTGTTATTTTACCTTTATATTTGAATATGTAAAAAACCTAATTTATAGAAAATTAAATGAATATCTAAATAATACTTACATTGTTTTTCTTGTGTTCGTTTGCCTTCTCTATCTTTTTTCTCTATTCTAAATTAAACTAAATGAAAAAAAACTGATGACTGAACTGATGAATGTAGAGGAAGCGAAAGTGGTATGTTTCTATCGGTGCACCTGGCGTTCCATAGTCCCTGCCTACTTACCCATTGGGAGACAGGCGTGAAGTTATGTACAGTCTGTGAGCACTTAGGGCCTGTTGTTTGATCAGTAGTTAACTCAACTAATTGTTGAAATTCGAAAAAGGAATGGAAAATTTGACACATTTCCTTGAGATTTAACCATTGGTTACGATTTTTAACAATTAGTTACTATAACTACTGATTAAACAACAGGCCCTTAGAAGAGTTTAGTTTAGTACTTCACTCTCACTCGCTCTTAATAAGATCGTATGAGAGCGAGTGAGAGAGAAGTACTAAACCGAAGCCTCTTCTAAGTGCTCACAGACTGTTTGTATGTATGAAAAAAAACGTTCATAATATAAATTTACATTACAATGTTTACATAGCAATTAAGACAGTTCAATAAAATACGACAAATAATTATAATTTTAAAATGTTAACATTTACAATTCGTCGGTGAAACTGCAAAACCGCGTAAGTAACATTTTTAATACGGAGCCAAATGCAACTTTTCAATAACAGAGGAAGGCTTATTTTGCTCTATCATAAATTTGTTGGTTACGCGGTTTTGCAGTATCACCGACGAATCGTCCGTTTCTCCGACTGCTGCAGCTTGAGCCAATACTTTTTAAATACGTCACTGCAAACGGGCCACGGCACGGGCAGACCCCGATTATTCCTTTTTGTGAGCAGACTTTACAAAATGTTGATCATTTCGGGACCTTGTCTTAACTGGTTCGTTTTTTTATGCAGGTGCAGACCAAAATGATCCCGAGACAACAACTTCGAAATCTTCGAATCAGGATGCTTCCGGGTCCAGTGCACTATTTATTTTTGTAGTTACTGGTGTCGCTGATGCACCGCAAGCAGATTAAAGCGCATCCGAATCCAAGACAAATCTCAGTCCAGTCCAGAAGATCAAGAGGTTGTGATGGTCATAGAAGTAATTGACGATGAGTAACAGGGGACGAGGACGTCCTCCTGTCAGGAAAGGCCGCATTAGAGAAAAGATCGGAATCAGATGGCGCTAGTGTAGCAACGGATGTCAGTCAAACAGCCACCGAATCCTCTAGCGAATGTTCTCACGAAGAGCAGAGAAGGGAGCGACTGATGGGGATGACCAGGCCGTGCCGCGGTGCGGTTGTTATTAGTTCTGAGTGTCGAATATTATATGAATATTATAGATCGGTGACGTGTTGCATTGTTCGCGATTTCTTTATGTACAATTTGTAAATTCTCATTAAAATAATAACTCATTTATGATTGAACATTTATTTTAAATCAAATCTTTTCGTTTTGCTAAAAATACAATATATATGTATACTTAACTTACACCAACTAACAAACTTATCTAAAAACAAATGTACCTATACATACATACATACATAGACTCACGCCTTCATTCCCAAAGTGGGGTCTCTAAAACCTTGTTGATAATTCTGTAACCACATTTTGCATAATTAGGCTAAGGTGTTTAACAGCGCATTAGTGACAGGTTGCTAGCCCATCGCCTAACAGTACTACAAGCCCTCCTTATTCCCTTAGTCGCCTCTTACGACATCCACGGGAAGACATGGAGTGGCACCTATAAACAGTGTGTAATCAAATTTATTCATTTAGCCACTATTTTTGAAGGTTATCTTTAAGCGAGCCAACAGAAGGGGACTGTCTCGAACTCAACGGAAGCTCATTCCACAATTTTACAGAGTGCACCGTGAAAGATTTAGCATAGACAAGCGTCTTATTTGACGGGATAGCAAAAGAAAGGTTTGCGCAAGCAGTGGTGCCATCTGATACAGACATTTTGCAGACGCTCAAGCTTTCAAGCAGCTTCTTCCAAAGATCTAGAAAAGCAATGTCACCGTAATCAAGTAGGGGGAGTAAGCAAGCTAGGGTTATTTAAGTATTAAAAGGTAGAAAATTCTGCAGGCGCCTCAGAGAATGAAGTGAGCCAAAGAGCTTGCAGCTAAAACCGTTGATATGGACTGACCATGTTAGTGTCTGATCCATAGTGATGCCCAACTTTTTATCAGTCATAGAAAAAGGAATTGGATTGCCATCGTAGATAACACTGGGCACTTAGCCTAAGATTTGCTCGTATTAACCTTCAACCCAAAAGATTCCACCCAAGCACATTCATTCATTTGACATTAGATTCAGTATTGGTCAGCTACATACTACATAAACTTGAACCAAAATTCAACCTTTCAAAACTAGTCTTTCATTTTTAATCTGCCTGTATACAAATTCAACCCCTGCAAATCAGTTACGTAGGAGAGTGAATGAGGTAGATTCCAACATTTCCAACCCGTGGTTACGTATTTTTGGTGTTATCATTCATCTTCTTCTTTTAATTAATGGAGGTCCGGTAAATCAAAATTAATAATAATAAAATCCGGGCATTTTTCAATCGGCCATCTTCCCTCCGCGAAGGTTACCGGAATCATCCCCAAAAATACTCGGCTTTTACTTTTGAAAATTTTGATTTAGGTACTGTTCTATTTACTTTCTCACTGACACTGGTGAAATCACTTCGTGGACCACGATTAATTTAAAGAAGAAGACGAAGAAGAGGCGTGTGGCAGTAAAATCATATTTACACTACAAGTATACACTCAGAAATCAAAGCACTCGGTCGGGTATAAGAGGGTTCTAGCCTTCAGGTGGTAACTACTTAGCACTGTGTGCAAATAAATAAATATCGGAGACAATCTCACACTTCACTCACCTAGACCCAAACTAAGCTCTAGGCTTGTACAATGGACACTAGACATCGATAAAATATATACCTATATAGAGAAATAAATACTGCAATACGAATAAGTAATAAGGAAAAAGGATGAGGCATCCCAAATTTCCACTTAAAGCCACATCGCACTGAGAGCGGAGGCGACGCGGTGAGGTGCGTTCCGTCCAATAATAAAAATACGCGACACTATGTGCCGTTACGATTTCGTCTGATTTAGTTTCTTTAAATTCGTTTTCGTTAAATCGGTGGGCACTTTAATGGACCCTACTGCTGCATGGATTTTCGGGTAGCCAGAACCAACCTAACTTAGGTATCAAATCGGATTGTGTCAACACGACTGTTCAATTTAATATAGGTAGGTACTCTTTCAAAGAACTGACTGACCGGATAAAATGCGTAATAATAAACAATTCAAAATTCGAATTTTTTCGCTGGGAGGGATATCGATTGATCGAAAACATCATTATTTTACTGATTTTTGTACAAACAACAACTAAAATCTAAAAAAAAATTAAAAATTTTTAAAAGCCTAAATTTTTGTCAAAATTTCCTAGTAATTAATATTTTATCCATTCAAATCATCACGTGAAGATTTTCTTAAATTTGCTAAAATGTGTTGCGGTCCCTGTGGCGGTTGCGGTCCCTGTGGCGGTTGCGGACCTTGTTGCGGTCCCTGCGGTGGTTGCGGACCTTGTTGCGGTCCCTGTGGTGGTTGTGGACCTTGTTGCGGTCCCTGTGGCGGTTGCGGACCTTGTTGCGGCCCTTGTGGGCCTTGCTGCGGGTCATGTTGTGGGCCGCCGTGCTGCGGTCCGTGTTGTGGGTCGCCGTGTTGTGGGCCATGCTGCGGACCGTGTTGTGGGCCATGCTGCGGGCCGTGTTGTGGGCCCTGCTGCGGGGGCTGCGGGCCGTGCTGCGCTCCAAGCTGCGGATCATGTTGCGGTGGATGCTGCTGATGAAGCCCTCCGCCCCTATGTGCGGTGTCCTTTATTGTGGAGCGTCTTGGGCGGCCGAGTGCACTGTGAAAAGCAGGAATTCGACGCGTGGTGTCCCGATGTACAAGTCTTGTGGAGTATTGTATAAATACAAGGTTTACATGTTAACGTTTCTTTTATTGTATTGGCCAGGTGTGCACAGCTTGGCCTCGGTGGCAAAACCCTTCGTTTGAAGCTACTCTAGCCAGTCCAATGCAAAGGCATCGTAGTGCTTGGATCGTCACACTAGTGGCTCAGACTTTTCCTATGTCTGCCTGAGCCCATTAGTGCGAATATCAAAGCCATCGAAGCGCATCTCTTTTTGAGCCTCTAGACTAGAGACCGCTCGCTGTAAAGCACTTGTCCCACCGCCGACGATGAGCGATAAACGAGTAGAACGATAAACTAGAAACGAGTGGGCGAGCGACGAGAAGCGAGTGTTAGCTCCAATAGTTTTGTCGCTCGGCTATAGACGAGTGTTCGAGTGCAATTACAATTCATCATCATCGTCGTCTGAACTAGACAACAATGACAGCTCAAATGCTTTGCTCAAATTCATAGCTAATATCTGCACTGAAATCCACGTCGTAAAATCACCGCTTTGTTATCGCAGCTTGAGTTCTAACTACCAAGTGAGTATCGCCGAGCGAGTATCGCTGAGCTAGTTTTATCTTATCGCTCTTATGGCGGCGACAAACTAGTTGAGCGAGTGTTCTCGCCGGCAGTGTGAACAGCCAGCGATGAACGATTAGTATACGTCTCTTTTACTAACACAGGATCCTTATATTTTGTTCGTTTCTTGGGCGAGTAAATCGCCGATAGCTAATCGCTTACTCGCTCTTGGTGGGACAAGTGCCGAAGGTCGGCACCTCAGTAGCTTGCTGCAGTTCATTCCCAGTAGTTCCGTGGAAGAAGTTCCGTGGCGGAACTAGTGAGACTTTTTTTCCCAATAGTTCCGCGGAACTAAGCATCAATTAAATACTAATATTTTATAATCCCATTAGTTCCGTGCATTTCCGCTTTCGTCAGAAATCATGTATATTCCGCAAAAGTAGGTAGGTTAGGTTCGTTAGGTATCTATAAATGCCCGAAGGGTAAACCGCCCTGAAATAGGAGCCCTGCCGCGAGGCAGGGCTCCGTCAAAAAGAGCAGTGGGACGAAGTAGTGGGACCACGGGTAAGCGTTCGAAAAAGTGTCACTAATTCCAACACGGAACTATTGGGAAGAAAGTGTCACTAGTTCCGCCACGGAACTATTGGGAAAAAAAGTCTCACTAGTTCCGCCGCGGAACTTCTTCCACGGAACTACTGGGAATAAAGGCTTGCTGCGTAGGTTGGTATGAATGAAATTCTGTCGTAGCATGTTGCCGGCCTAACGTAAAAGTATACACATTAACTTCTCGCGAGAGTACCATTAAGCGCGATATGACACTTGCTATTGGCAGACGTTTCAAGCGAGGTCATTGTCTACAAGACTAGCGTGTTCAACGAGACCTTCAAGAATATTCAAGATGGCGTCCGCGTCTCGTCGAACCGTCGTGCACCCGAGTGATGTTCACAAATCTCTGGCAGGTCCCATCTGTTCCATGGAACTTCACATTTTGTTACCCTTTACCAGGTTAAGGGATATGCCTCCCACATAGTAATATTTTACACCATAGTCCCGTTTCAACTCCAAATCTCCTACAAAACATTCCCTTATTCCCAGTAGTTCCGTGACGGAATTGGCGACAATCAGGCGACTATTGTCGGTGAGGAAAAATGACGAGGTATAAAAATGTCGAAATTATATTTATTGTCAAGAAATAAAAAACTCGAAAATGAAAATTGCCGGAGTATAAAAATTTCGAGATGTAAAAAAGACCTAATGTTAAAATGACAAAGTATAAAAATGACGAGATGTAAAAAAAATATAAATATAAGGTAGGTTTAGGTTATGTTAGGTTTTCAGCAGGCCCGAAGGGCCAAAACTCCTAGAGATAGGAGCTCCGCGATAGCGGAGCTCCGTCGACTCGGTTAAATTTGAATTAGAAATAGAAATTATTGGTCAGTAGACATAATCATTTCTCGACATTTTTATACTTTGACTAAATAATACTTCGTCATTTTTCCTAACCAACCTTTTTATTGTTCGGCTTTTTTACATATCGACATTTTTATTTAATGTCATTAGACATTTTTATACCTCGTCATTTTTCCTTACCGACAATAGTCGCCTAAAGGATTGGCGAGACTTTTTTTCCCAATGGTTCCGCGGATCGAGGCATAAATTAAATACTAATTTTAACCCCATTAGTTCCGTACATTTTCGCTTTCGTCAGAAATTGCCTTAACCCATTCAATGCCGAAGACGCGAATCCATATCAAATTAAGTCCTATTTCTGGGTGGTTTGGCCTAACCCCCCGTTTTTTCGTGGTCCAATTAGGGCCGGTTTTATAAAGCCCCGTAAGTAAAAATGTCAGATCAAATTTTAGGGGTGTTTCCTCGTGGTTATACTATTTTTGTCCTTCTGACTTTCGACGGACACTGTCTAATTCATGTCTTAATAATAGTTATGTTTTGCTAATGTGATGTTTTCCTGCTTCTAGGTGGTTTTGCCCTTCGGGCATCTAAAGATACCTAACGAACCTAACCTACCTACTTTTACAACCACAATTAGTATTTAGTGATCAAATCTAGGTTCACTTTTTGACTAGTATGACAAAATACCACCACGGTACGGCATGACCACGAGGAAACACGTAATTTTAGTAACTCCATACCTACAAGTTTTGACATTCCTGACCGAATTTTGATCTAACGGATCTTTATAAAACCCAGCCTTAATGAGAAAAATAAAAAACCACTAGGTAGTACCGTTTCTCGTAGTCCCGTTACTATTTATCAGCTTCCTTTATACTAAAATAATGATACGTGGTTTGATAAAAATAACGAGTCGATAGGTTTCGGTTATGTTAGTCTTGCAGCAGGCCCGGAGGGCTAAACCACGGGTATGTCCCATTTTTTCTTTGCCCCCGCGGCGACTTGAACAACTACTACCGCGGGGGGTTTACGCTGATAATGCACAATACGCAAAATGCTCACTGCACGCATAATGTACAAACAGTCAAAATGCACATACGCAAAATCCACATCATGATAAATGTACAGATCGAGAAATGTACAGTACGCAAAATGTATTTACGCTGAAAGCACATAACTCATAATGTGTAAAAAGAACAATCTACATTTCGCGAATTGTTCAATGCAAAACGCATAATCCGCAAAATGTTACAAACAAACCCAATGTTTGAAATAAATCTCCTTGTTAAATGTCGTTAATTCTACAGATATATTTATATATACAGTGGTGGACATATAATTAGAAACACTTGCGACATATTTCACATTATACAAGGCACATTGCCGTAAAACTTTTGTTTTTGGAAATAAAACAACAAAATGCATAGAATACGTTCAACAACTTATAATTAATTAAAAAACAAATAAATATCCGAGTTTACAACTACCATTTAGATATTTAGTTACGTACAAACAACTAAACGACATTTGCAGTACCATCCGTCATGGACAAGTAATTAGAAACACTAAAGAAATGAGGTAAAAATCAAAGTTTTAACGTGTCAACATCAACAATTTCAAATTATTTATGTAAAATAATGTTTGGTTTACTAAATTTCTTAACAATTAATATTTAGTTGCATAGCCTTTGTTATTAATGACGGCTCTGCAACGACGTGGCATTGATTCAAGTAATTTCATACATTTATCGAGTGGGATCGAGTTCCATGCTTCAACAAAGGCTTCGTAAAGTTCATTTTGACTGGAATTACGTTTAACGGAGACTTTTTTTTTAACGACGTACCACAAATTTTCAATTGGATTTAAATCGGGACTATTTCAGGGCCAGTCTAACATGGTAACACGTTGCTTACTAAGAATGGATTTAACACTGCGGGCCGTGTATTTTGGGTCGTTATCGTGCTGAAAGATCCAGGTCACAGGCAAATGGTCGTCGGTGTAGGGAATCATTGTCTCTTCTAAGATGTTTTTGTATTGAAATTGATCCATTATACCTTCAATCTTACGGACGGGTCCAACTCCGCAACCAGAAAAACATCCCCATACTTTAATATTACCACCGCCGTGTTTGACTATACTCCTCGTGTATTTATAATCAAAAGCATGGTTTATTGGACGTCTAACGTAGCGTTTGCCGGCTGAATTCACCGTATTTATTTTTGTTTCATCCGAGAATAACACTTTTTTCCATTCTCGTACGGTCCAGTTAAGATATTTCTTTGCAAATAATAATCGCTTCTCTCGGTGTTATGTCTTTTCCGGATCGCTTGAGGTGCTTACAAACTAGTACTTAATAAGTGAACACACCATTTGGATTGGATGACTGCGCTGCGCTACGTAAACGAAAGTATAGTGTTTTATACCACCGATAGTAGATGTAATTAGTATTCATAATGCCAAATAACAAGACGATGCCAGATGTGGATCAAAAACCAAAGGCTGCCCATAATAGGCCTAAACGCGGATGTGACTCAGATTATAACAGCGAGTTAACTGATTTTAAAGAAGAAATGAAGCAAATGATGATTACATTGCTATCAGATCAAACTCAAGAATTGCAAAAAATATCTGCCAGTCAAAAGGACATTCGACAGACTAATGAAAATATAGAGAGGGCACTGAATTTTCTAGCCACTCAAAACGAAGAATTAAAGGTAAAAATCGTGCTATTAGAAAAACAAACAAAGGAAGATCGCACGTACATTACTACACTTGAAGACAAATTAGAGGACATGCAACGTGGTATCCGGAAAACAAATTTAGAAATAAAAAATGTTCCCAAGCAGGAGAGCGAGTCAAAGGAAGATTTAAGTGGGATGATTTTGTCTCTTGCAGCACAAGTAAACTGCAATATGACCAAAAATGACATAAAAGACATTTATAGAGTTCGTGGGACAAAGGACAAAACGTTAAACACGCCCATTGTGGTAGAAACAACATCGACTATTTTAAAAAATGACCTGCTCAAGATGTGCAAAACCTACAATACGAGGAACAAAGCAAAACTCTGTGCTAAACACCTTGGTTTGCGCTTGGCCGTGGACACTCCCGTGTACGTGTCTGAACAACTGACGGCGAAAGGTTCACGCTTGCATTTTCTTGCGCGAGATCTTGCAAAAACCAAGTTCTACAAGTTTTGTTGGACTGCATACGGTAAGGTGTTCATCAGAAAGGATGATAATTCACCAATCATCGCCATACACAGTGAAGCTCAGGTACAGCAACTATTCAAAATATGACTATGCCCAAATGAATGTGTAAAACTTCATTTGCAATTGTTTAGACATATTATGTTTTTAATTTTAAATATTACGTTCCTAATTTTTTGTTATGATAAACACGAAACCACTACACAAAAACAAACAACTACTCAAACCTCAAATACCCTCACTCACTATTTACAATTTCATATGCACTTTTACAAGCATGCACGTATAAGCTCTATCTTTACACAAAACAGATTATTTTTTGTTACTTACACAATTAACGACTGCAGTTCAAATACTAACTCGTACTATGGATAACGTCCTTAACACAATTAATGAAATAGACGTTACAAAAATAGCTCTTTCTTATCAATGTGACATAGAAAACTTAGAAAGTTTCATTCAAATAAAAAAAGAAAGAAATTTGACAGTTATCTCTCAAAATATAAGATGCATTTACGCCAACTTCGATGATCTATTAACTAACTTAGCAATTATTAATTTTGATGTCGATATAATTGTTCTAACCGAATGCTGGCTTGAACCTAATAAATCAATCCCTATCCTTGAAAACTATAATTCGTTTGCTACCACCAAACATCTTAATAAAAATGACGGGGTCGTAATGTACTATAAAAATACTATGCGAGTAAAAATTAAGGAAATAATGTTGACTCATGCATCATGCATACAACTTGAATTTAATAATAAAACTGTTTTGGGTATATACAGATCACCAGCTATTAGGAACGCAGACCAATTCACAGAATCCTTAAGCGACCATTTAAACTCTATCGATAAACATAGTAATATCATAATAACCGGTGACATTAATATAAATATAAAACCTGATAGTGATGAAGTCTCCCACGAAAGAAATAATAGACTAAACTATTCTAATATGTTATCATCGTATGGTTTGTTACCAGGGCATCAATTTCCAACAAGGGGCCCTAATTGTCTTGACCACTTTTTTCTCAAATTTAGGAAGGACATTGCTTCAGTACAAATTGCTGTTTTAAATACTACTATAACGGACCACAAAATGATATTTCTCCAGTTCACCGACAATAAAATTCAGAAAAAAGTTCCTAAAACTAAAAGTATTACCGATTTCACAGAAGCACTTAAGAGTTTAGTTGAAATGAATCTACACGACCTACTTTTCAGCACTGAACCCGATTTTGTTATTGACAAACTTATCGAACGGCTTAGGGAATCTATTAAGACTAATACCAAAATCGTGAATGTCCCTAAAAGTAAACGCGTTATTAAACCCTGGATAACCCCTGGTATCCTAAGATGTATCAAAACCAGAAATAAGCTGCAAAAGAAACTAAAAGAAGATCCTTATAATGCCATTCTTAAAATTACATACAATAGGTATCGAAATTTTTGTAATTGTTTGATTAAAAAGCTAAAAAGGAAATATGAGAGAGATTTATTATCAAATTCAACCGGAAATTCAAAATTACTATGGAATAGTATAAAAACTATAACCCATCTAAAACAAAATAAAACTGAAAACGTTGAGTTGTTAAATGTCACAGATCGCCCTCAAGATTCAGTCAACTATGTTAACACCTTCTTTGCCAATATTGGGAAAAATCTTGCAGCGGATATACAAGCAGATACTAGAACGCATCACTCTTATAGTTCCCACCTTCAAAGTGATAACCCCCAGGGTTCCTCCTTCGTTCTCTTTAATACTACTCCTGACGAGGTGCACAGTATTTTAATGAGTCTGAAGTCAAATAGTGCTCCAGGTTGGGATAACATCACCACCAGCTTCTTAAAACTTGCTAAAAATGAGACTATTCCCGTACTAACCCACTTTATTAACCTATGTTTTAAAAAAGGTGTTTTTCCATCTCCACTAAAGCAAGCCATAATAACGCCAGTCCACAAGAGTGGAGATAGAAACGACGTCAACAATTACAGGCCGATTTCAGTTTTGCCAGCTATCTCTAAAATTTTTGAAAAACTCTTGAATAAAAGACTACTTAAATATTTAGAAAAATTTAAAATCCTCTCTCCGTCACAGTACGGTTTTAGACGTTGCAAGTCAACGGAAGACGCCGTTACTGCCCTAACTTCTCTTATTGTTGATAATTTAGACTGTGGCAATAAGTGTCTTGCCATATTTTTAGATCTGAAGAAAGCGTTTGACACCGTTTCTATCCCCAAGCTTGTGGAAAAGCTGGAAAAGGTTGGAATAAGAGGCACTCCATTAGAACTCTTTAAAGACTATCTTTCCAATCGCACGCAAACAGTCAAAATTGGTTCTCTCGTTAGCCAGTCCGCTAATATAACTTTTGGTGTCCCACAAGGTAGTGTTCTGGGACCAACCTTGTTTTTGGTATACATCAATAGCTTATGTAACATAACACTCGCCCACGGTTCTGCATTTTCTTTTGCTGATGATACAGCTATTGTTTTTACAGGCCCCTCGTGGAATGAAGTCCAAAGATCTGCACAGTTAGGCCTATCCAAGGTAGATATGTGGCTTAAAATAAATACACTTACACTTAACACTAGTAAAACAAATTATATTTGTTTTACGAAATATGACAGTACTCAGCCACATAGCGACTTTCAAATAAAAATCCACTCTTGCGACCATGCTCAAAGTGACTGTAACTGCCCCAAAATCAACAAAGTTACAACGACGAAGTACCTTGGAGTTGTGATGGACCAGCGATTGTCATGGTATAACCAAATTGAATCTGTTTGTGGTAGACTTAGAAAAATTACCTGGGTTTTTAAAACACTGCGACACGCTGCCCCATCTAAACTTCTTCTAAAAATCTATATTGCTCTGGGTCAGTCTCTCATTTCTTACTGCCTTCCTATATGGGGTTAAGCTTGTAAATCTAGGTTCATTGAAATCGAAAGAACTCAGCGATCATTATTAAAAGTTGCCTTTTTTAAACCATTCCGTTTCCCTACTGATCAACTTTACATAGATAGTAACTTACTAACAGTTAGAAAATTGTACATTTTGCGAACAGCTCTCTTCACTCACAAAAACTTGCATTACAACCCAACGCTCCTAAGTAGAAGAAGAAATCACAACGTTGCACCAATTTTTTCGACGAAATCAGTATTTGCCACACGTCAATTACGAAAACAATCTTCTGTAATATACAACAAACTTAACAAAGAACTTCAATTGTACCCTAAAGTAACATATGAATGCAAAAAAATAATTACCAATTGGATTAAGAACCTAAATTATGAGGAGACCGAGCAGTTGTTAGTACCCTCATAAATTTAAATAAATACACACACACACTCACACACACACACGCACGAACACACACACACACACACACACACACACACACACACACACACACACACACACACACACATACATACGCACATAGATACTCGTGTGTATAATTATTTTTGTTTGTGTAAGAATATTTTAATTGTTTACTTTCAAACTAATTTCTAATTTTTAATATTTATAGTTTGTCTCTATTATCTAGTTGTTCCTAATTTACATGTAATATATGCTATAGAAGAGCGGGGTCTCCTGGCACAGGTATATCTTTACTTAAAAGGAGACTTCAGCCATGGATGTGATATTATGTAAGCAGAAACAAATAAATATATTTTCTTTCTTTCTTTTCTTTCTTTCAAGAAGCGGTACCTTTCGAGAAACCCTCCCGAACAAATTTAGCTTCCACTAATCTGCGGCGTACCAGTTTCGAGGAAATGTTCCTTGGGTCATCAGGTGAAAAAACTTAATTCCTAATCTCTTTGGAGCCTTTGAACGGGTCTTGTTTAGCTACACGTATTATTTGCGAATCTTCCCGGGGAGATGTTTTCCTTGGACGAGCCTTTCTAACAACACTTTTAGTAGTTCCGTTAGTTTTATAATGAGCAATAGCGTTGAAAACTTTCTTCACAGAACATTCTAGATGTTTAGCAATTCTTCTATAAGTCCACTTTCGATCTAAATGTAATTTAACGATTAATTGCCTGGTTGACTCGTCACAACTCTTATTTTTACCCAGTTTTACCAATACTTATTATTCACGTAATTTTCCAAATTGACGTTTAATTGCCGCCGAAACAAAAGAAAAAGCTTAAAAAGAGGTTTTTTTTTTATTTTCAAAAATGGAACGAACCATGGATCCCGTTTCTAATTAGTTGTCCAAGCGGCCAGTAATAGAAATTCAACTATCATGATTTTAAAAATCTTTTAATAATTAAAGATAGAACAGATTTACTTTTTTAAATATTTTATGAGTTTTTTAACTCATTGGCTATATTCTGGCATTGTCAATAGTGATTTAATCATTATAATTTTTACTCATAACGATAGTTCATTCTGTGTTTACCTAAGTTTTATGTACTGTTTCTAATTATATGTCCACCACTGTATATCTATATTTATTTATTGTCTTATGACAATACTAGCGAATTCTGTTGTACCGATGTGTAACTTGATTTGAATACTCGTTTTCGAGCTATTTAGCCCGAGTTGAAATGGTTTTTTTGTGACCTATTATTACGAATGTTAGATTCCAACGGACACTTATTAGCACCAAAAACTATAATTTATAATCAGTACATCTGGCGTATTGTTATTTTTCCGTAATGAACAATTTGCGTATTGATCATTCTAACTTTGCACATTTTGCCACTTTCGGGTGGAGTACATTTTGCATATTGTACAATCATCATATGTACATTTTATTGTTTGTACTATCTGCGTACTGTACATTTCTCGATCTGTACATTTATCATGATGTGGATTTTGCGTATGTGCATTTTGACTGTTTGTACATTATGCGTGCAGTGAGCATTTTGCGTATTGTGCATTATCAGCGTAAACCCTATATTTATTTATTGTCTTATGACAATACTAGCGAATTCTGTTGTACCGATGTGTAACTTGATTTGGTTTACGCTGATAATGCACAATACGCAAAATGCTCACTGCACGCATAATGTACAAACAGTCAAAATGCACATACGCAAAATCCACATCATGATAAATGTACAGATCGAGAAATGTACAGTACGCAGATAGTACAAACAATAAAATGTACATAATATGATGATTGTACAATATGCAAAATGTACTCCACCCGAAAGTGGCAAAATGTGCAAAGTTAGAATGATCAATACGCAAATTGTTCATTACGGAAAAATAACAATACGCAAGATGTACTGATTATAAATTATAGTTTTTGGTGCTAATAAGTGTCCGTTGGAATCTAACATTCGTAATAATAGGTCACAAAAAAACCATTTCAACTCGGGCTAAATAGCTCGAAAACGAGTATTCAAATCAAGGGTTTACGCTGATAATGCACAATACGCAAAATGCTCACTGCACGCATAATGTACAAACAGTCAAAATGCACATACGCAAAATCCACATCATGATAAATGTACAGATCGAGAAATGTACAGTACGCAAAATGTATTTACGCTGAAAGCACATAACTCATAATGTGTAAAAAGAACAATCTATATTTCGCGAATTGTTCAATGCAAAACGCATAATCCGCAAAATGTTACAAAAGCTAAATGCTCAATCGCCAAACGTACAAAACATTAAATGTACACAAAGCAAAATAGATAATAAATAATAATGCTCAGTCGGAAAAAGAGTGTAAGTATTGTAAGTTTGACCCCTTGTTAAATGTCGTTAATTCTACAGATATATTTATATATACCTATCTATATTTATTTATTGTCTTATGACAATACTAGCGAATTCTGTTGTACCGATGTGTAACTTGATTTGAATACTCGTTTTCGAGCTATTTAGCCCGAGTTTAAACTTTTTTTAATTTTGAAGTCATAATGCGTGGCCTCTTTTTTCAACCCTAAAATAAACTGATAAAAATTCGGTTTCTTCGGAATTCTTGCATTAAGACGGCGATGCCATCCCTCGAGTGCATTCGTGGTTCGGTGCAGATTATTACGTAGTCGTCGTCATTTCAAGTAGTCGTTATTTTCAGAAGTCGTCATTCTAAAATGTCGTCATTTAACGAAGTCGTAATTTCAAGAAGTCGTTATTTTCAGAAGTCGTCATTCTAAAATGTCGTCATTTAACGAAGTCGTCATTTCAAGAAGTCGTTATTTTCAGAAGTCGTCAATCTAAGATGTCGTCATTTGACGAAGTCGTCATTTCACGAAGTCTTCATTTCAAGAAGTCGTCATTGACAGCTGAAACCTCCAATCTTCTCTAGGAAGATTGGGGGCAACGTTGTACGGTGATTTGTAGGTCAGAGGTCAAGATAGTTTTAACCTCTGCACCACTGCGAGTCCACTTGAAACGAGAAGAAAGATGCCAGATACACGAAATTAGTCCAAGTCTTCAATCACTGTGCGACACAAAGGCATAAAACGGGTAGATCTCACTATTATCCCATTGAGCTTTCCCATTGATGGTAATAGTGATACTACGAGGGGTGATCCAAAAGTTTTGAGAATAGGTATGAACCATCCTCATAATGATATTCTTTTAATGTGGAATGTACTACGGCACTAATCAATATTAAATTATATAAATAATATATATACATTGTTCATTTGTTTTTCTGTGATAGCTAAACAAAATACATGTGTATAAACAATTTCACAAGGCGGCAAAAATATGAGTTAGTTTTGTAATAATTTGGAGCGGTGTGGAGAAAGTTCAGGTACACTAATAAAAAATATAGTTATTGAAAATGAAACCTTGATTTATCATTAAGATTTAGATGGTAAATAAGTTATCTTTGCATTGGATTTTTTAGCTCAAGGTCTGTCACCAAAATTTAGGGTGGTTTTTTCGGCCTTTTCCGGGATTATTGAATCCTACAAATATATACTGTGACATTAGCTTTTAGAAATTGAGTTCAAATAATCTAAGAGAGTTATATAATATTATTCTATCACAGTTATGGGAAAATATTAAAAATAAGCAATAAATAAAAAAAAACTAATTTGCGGCACGAATTGTGCTTCAGAGCCTTCGAATTGACAAGGATGCTGCTCTTCGAACAAAGATGAGAACTGATAACCGCTCACCCCGTTATTTAGATCTAACTTTCGACTACTACTTCTCATTCAATAATGTTCAAAAGCAACTATAAAAAATCACGAGGTGGTGATGACTTAGTGAAGGTATAAAATTTAGCCTCCAAAAGTAAAATTATTTTTATAGTGGTAAAATAAAACAATTGAATGACGTTAATAAGTGATTGCAAATATAGAAAGTGTGCATATTCCAATTAAAATATAACGATTTACATAACTCCCATTTTTAATACCAATTATCAAAACTTTTGGATAACCCCTCGTACTTGTATCACTATCCCCATTGCGTTTATACAGGGTGTCCCAAAATCGGTAAACCACATTGACACCGGAGGTAGGTCAGCTTAAGAGGTGCCGAACTAGCCTAACATGACCTCAGTAAAATGTGCACGGTTTTCGAGTTATTGCCAAATTAAAGGTTTTTATAAATTTTCACCTTTTTTAACACTGTTTGTGCTAGGATTAGGGCTTCCAAATACCGGACTTTTCATAATACCGGTATTGATGCCGGTATTCGTTATTCAATACCGGGATCCCGGGATCCCGGACCGGTATTAAGAAAAAGTAATAAAAATTGAGTTTTTATTAAAAATAAAACTTGCAGATTAATTTCGATATATCCTTTTATTAAAAAAAAGGTTTTGACTCTTTGTGCCAGAATCGAAAAACGCCAGATTCGCAGAACGCCAGATTTTCAGATTCGCAGTATACCAGATTCGCAGAATGCCAGATTCGCACGATGTCAGATTTCAGATTCGCAGAATGCCAGATTCGCATAGTACCAGATTCGCAGAACGCCAGATTCGCAGAATGCCAGATTCGCAGATTGCCAGATTTTGCACAGTGCCAGATTTATTTTTCACATAATAGTAATAGAGAGAGTAAGATTAATTAGAGTTCCATACCTCAAAAGGTACAGAACCGTTATCGGATAATTTTGCCATATCAGTTGACGATCACTTTACCGGCGCTAGGGCGGGAATGATCCATATAAATCTAATTATAAAGCAACATTACTAACATTACTAAGCAACATTACTGCCTATTATTTTATCAGGAACAAGTCGTTTTAGAGCGTTGAATCATTTCATTATTGAGAAAAAGTATTTTTTATTACTACTGTACTTGAACCAATGATTGCGTAAGAGCTGGCAACGGAAATTGATTATTTCACTCTTACACCGTGCGAATCTGGCAATCTGCGAATCTGGCATTCTGCGAATCTGGCGTTCTGCGAATCTGGTACTATGCGAATCTGGCATTCTGCGAATCTGAAATCTGGCATCGTGCAAATCTGGCATTTTGCGAATCTGGTATACTGCGAATCTGAAAATCTGACATTATGCGAATCTGGCGTTCTGCGAATCTGGCGTTCCGCGAATCTGGCGTTTTTCGATTCTGGCACAAAGCGTCAAAACCTGGTTGATTTATAATAACAAACTTGATAAAATATGTTTTTTTTTTAATTTTCAGGTTACAAATATAATGTATATAATCGTAAAACTAAATCATCCTTGTAATTGAATCACAATTGAAACAAGTAAAAATTAAAGTATTTCCTATTAATATTGTCATGGTTGGTGATTTTTCTGTAGATATTTTTTTTTTTAGTGCACTCCAAATACCAGAAGAGACGCCGTCGGATAGGTTAACACTTACTGGCACGTGACGTGATGTGACTGGCACGTGACCAAACACGACAAACTCCGGCAGGCAACTGACTTACTCCCTTTAGCAAGGGCTATGCAAAGCATAGAGTAAGATAAAAGATAAACGCGAGGCATATGTATAAGCAGGACAGCAGTCAGAGCGGAAGTACCGTTAGAACCTTATTGTCAACAGTTTTTTTTCGGTATTGCTAAAACAATGACCAGAGAACGGCTGAGTATCGAAATCTCTTACGTTACATGTAACTTACAAAAGTTACGAAGCAATTGAAACACACTTGTTAATAAACCATATAAATAAACGAATGGTTTATTTCTCCATTTTTATTTTAAATACCGCGGGCGGGATCCCGGTATTGCTTAATGAATACCGGTATTGAAAAAGACATGAAATATCGCGGGATCCCGGGATCCCGGTATCCCGGGATCCCGGGATTGGAAGCCCTAGCTAGGATTCAGTCGGAAAGCTCTCGAACTTATTTTTTTTTAAATGTAGGGAGCCTGGGATAGTTTATTAAGATATCAAAAGTGTTATTTTGTCAATAACTAATGTAAATTTATGAAAAATATTGGATTAGTCTCGATTTAAATTATCAGTAAATCATTAATTTCAACTTTTGACACCTGCCGTGAAAAAATTTTACTAGAAACGAAACGAGCAAATGATGTTTAAAAATTGAGCATGTTATGCAGATTCAGAAATGGTACAATACAAGTATCTTACTGCGATAAGAAAAGCATTCAATAACACTTTTCCGATGCCGCAAACCGTCGCCGTCAGGTAAAAACAATGCCGTACGATGTGATATCGCATTTGAGGCCTAAACATCTTATTTTTTGCCAAATGCACGAGATCGAAAGAGATGGAAATAATGTGCATCTCGGGCTGGATGAAAGTTGATGACCAAAAAAAAACGGGTTTAACTTTCAATGATTTATTTTAATTCTTAAAATTAGTTACAATAAATGTTCAAATTGTCTGCCTCGGACTCTAATACATAAATAACACCGTCTCAAAAAAATTCGGCTCAATTTTCTTAAGGTAATTCCCGATATGGTCCGGGCTGCGTCGAATACACGCTGCCGCAATTCTTCTTCACATCTTATTGGTTTTGCATAAACTTTATCTTTCAAACATCCCCAATAAAAAAAATCCAATGGGTTTAGATCCGGGGAACGCGGTGGCCATAGAATTGGACCCAATCGCCCAATCCATCTCTCGGGGAATGTGTTGCTGAGGTGTTCGCGGACTAGTCGAGCGTAGTGTGCCGGGCAGCCATCTTGTTGGAACCACATCCTTTGTCTCAGTGCCAACGGTGTATCTTCTAAAAGTACTGGAAGATCATTTTCCAAAAATTGAAGATAATTTGTTCCATTCAAAATAGCTGGCAGTTCGACCGGTCCTATTATTTGGCCGTTAAAAATGCCCGTCCACAAATTAATTTTGAATTGGTATTGGGACCGGTCTTCTCTTTGTTCATGTGGGTTTGACAGCTGCCAGCTATGGGTATTATGTAAATTTAGATATCCATCCCTTCTGCAGGCTGATTCGTCGCTCCACAGTACTTCATTGAAGAAATTAGGATTTTCCCTGTATTTCTGAGTCATCTTCCGACAAAATTCAACACGGTGTGCGTAGTCCGTTGCAAGTAGTGTTTGGACGCGTTGGATATGGTAGGGATGGTATTTATGACGATTTAAAATTCTTTGTGCCGATGATTTGGGGACTCCAGTGCGGCGTTCAATAATTCGCACTGAAGTTCCTGGCTCCGCTCGTACTTCTTCCAAAACCACGTCGTCGTTAACAGTCCGAGGTCTTCCTCCTTGGGTACTCGTTCCTGGTAGCCTGCCCTCGTGATAAGCGTTTAGGGCTCTTAAAATGACGTTATGAGTCGTTGGATTTCGACCTGGATATCGTTCCGAGTACAACCTTGTAGCCAATCTTGCGTTGTACGTAACATTGCCTCGACTTGAAACATGCCTAGTTTCACCGTAAATCAAGAGCATGTCAGCGTAGTCGCCATGAGTGTACTGGGGATCACGGTTTGCCATCGTTGTTGTCGTAGCAGTTCCACAAAGCAAATCAGAGTCCAATAGAGTGCCGAGTTGTCGTTTTCAGAGAAATCAGAGTCCAGAGAAAAGCCAAGTCGATAATAACACACAGATGGAACGCAGAGAACACGGGTGTCGCACGAAACGCAAGGTAACGAACTGATTTGGTTCGAAGGCTACTGCTTATCGTGCTACTTGTAAATAAACGGACAAAGCACTCTATCCATCCCTTTCTTTAAACAATTGGTAAAGCAAGGCAGGTACAAAGCCCGAAGTGGAGGGGTCCAGGTAGAAATCCACACGTGCTATTAGTCACCGATATCCTTCAAAAGGGAGATGAACATTATTTCCATCTCTTTCGTTCCCGTGCATTTGGCAAAAAATGAGATGTTTAGGCCTCAAATGCGATATCACATCGTACGGCATTGTTTTTACCTGACGGCGACGGTTTGCGGCATCGGAAAAGTGTTATTGAATGCTTTTCTTATCGCAGTAAGATACTTGTATTGTACCATTTCTGAATCTGCATAACATGCTCAATTTTTAAACATCATTTGCTCGTTTCGTTTCTAGTAAAAAAAATTCACGGCAGGTGTCAAAAGTTGAAATTAATGATTTACTGATAATTTAAATCGAGACTAATCCAATATTTTTCATAAATTTACATTAGTTATTGACAAAATAACACTTTTGATATCTTAATAAACTATCCCAGGCTCCCTACATTTAAAAAAAAATAAGTTCGAGAGCTTTCCGACTGAATCCTGGCACAAACAGTGTTAAAAAAGGTGAAAATTTATAAAAACCTTTAATTTGGCAATAACTCGAAAACCGTGCACATTTTACTGAGGTCATGTTAGGCTAGTTCGGCACCTCTTAAGCTGACCTACCTCCGGTGTCAATGTGGTTTACCGATTTTGGGACACCCTGTATAGCCGCTACTATTCGCGACCAATAAAACGCTCGGATATTATGACCTCTTTATTAGGGGTCAGACTCGTGGTCACCCCAGGTTGTCACCCCAGTACTATTCGACGGAGCCCTGCCTGAGGCAGGGCTCTTATTTCTGAGCGATTTGGCCTTCGGCCATCTAAAGATACCTAACTAACCTAACCTACCTACTTTTGCGGAATAAAAATGATTTCTGTCGAATTTCCGACCAAAGCGAATATAGTACTGGGGTGACCACGAGTCTGGTGGTGGTGGTAAAACAAAATTAACTTTCAACTGCTAAAATAAACGACGATTCCAAGTATTTGATTATCTTGACTGCTACCTATATGACGCTGACTTTACTAGCGTCATGTAATAATTAAGTAATTTTTAGTAGGTAATTTTTAATATTAAGTAATTTTTAGTTGTTTATATTTTTATTAGGTAACTACTTAGTATAATATGCTAAAACTACTTTAAAAGTAGAAAACAATATTAATAATAGGCACTATACTAGGTACTTACTTCCATTCTTACGTATACGTAGGTATTTTTATCTATAGGTAATTTTATTTTTATTTTTAATATGATTTTATTAGTCTTCATATTAAAATTAAAAATTAAATTAAAAATTAATTACTCGACATGACTGTACAATATTTAAAAACAGGGCGTCGGTCAAAAGGGAAAATTAATTCCCGTTAGACCGATTGATCGGTCAACGGATCGGACGAACGGGAAACACTCGTTTTGAGAATATGATGTTCAGCGACGGAAGGAATTTATTAACACTCGACGGAGCTCCGCTACCGCGGAGCTCCTATTCCTGAGTGTTTGGGCCCTTCGGGCCAGCTGTAAATCGTAACATAACCTAAACCTACCTCATATCCAGCACTTCTACGGTGGTATGGTTCAGTCCCACCCTACCCCCAGGGGTATGGCTGCTAGGGGTATGGTTGGTCTGCACCCGACACTTCGGATTTTGATTTTGAAAGAGAAATAGACGCAAATTCGGTCTTGGTGTGACTACTAAATAAAATGAACCATAGTCACACCAGTGTGGCAAATTGAGGGACAGAATCGTGGTCACACCAGGTTGTCACACCACTGGTCTGACTACGGATCGGTTGGGGTATCTTCAGATGCCCGAAGGGCAAAACTACCCAGAAGCAGGAGCCGCGCCACGGGCGGGGCTCCGTCGAAACTCAATGGGACAAATATAATGGGACCACGAGAAAACAGTAGGGCATGCGGTACCGGTACCATTCCCGGAACCGGGACTAAGATTTCCGGTACTAAGTCAGAACCGGGAATTCCCGGGATTTCGGTACTTTTCGGTACTGAGTAAATTATTTGTATTTTTTAAACGGTTATTTTTTTAAATAAGACACCAGTTAAGTGATAATTATTAATTATTTAATCCAGAACACGAGTTTACCAAATCAGAACAGCTATCTTTCTGACTACCTGACTACCTGTCGGTCGGCCCGACCGGTTGGCCTTGGATTGGGTCGAGGCGTCGGGTCGAAGGGTGGGGCGACTGGGGCGGGCCGAGCGATGCCGATCTCATATCGCATCCGAATAAAACCGAGCTTGTGCGAATCGGCCGGGGGAAAGCGTCACCAGGCCGCCACGTAGTTTTGAAAAGAAAAAAATACAATTAGTCTAGTCACAAACTCAGTACCGAAGAACCGGGATTTTTTTTCGCCAGTACCGGTACCAGTTGAAATGATAATAGCATGCCCTATAAACAGCCCATTACCCTACACGCAAAAATCAATTTGGACATATTACGTCTTAGACAACGATTATTGGTCAGAATGCAAATAGGATATACCCTGCTTCATGCTTCAACAAATTTGACAATACGCGCATTGGACAAGATGCGTATTGGACAACGTCGAGACGACGAGAAACAGTTCTCCATTGTGGTCCCCATTAATGGGATCACGAAAAAATGAGGATCTAACTAACATAACATAAACTTTTGGTCCGTTGAACAGAGCACCGCACTAGAAATTCCTCTGAAATCAATTTTATTGCGTAAAAGTAGGTAGGTTACGTACGTTAGATAGAGTCTGTCTAATGAAAGCTGAACCTGGATTTTTCTTGGCTGACGAGTCTGGCAACACTATTTAATATGTCGTTTGGACTTTGTTGTTGTTAGAAACTTGTCAATTCGAGATCTAAATTGATAAAAATACGGAGTAATCATGCCGTCGACGATAAGAGGCGGTGTCCGGGAGATTCTGTATACTATTATACAGAAGTACAAAGAAAAACAAGAAGAAAGAAAAGCATTATTGATGCAAAAAATTAATTGTTTAGTTACGGTGACCAAATTTATAGGTTAGTACGACTTTAGTACGGCATGTTCATTTTGATACTTCTTATTTCTCTATGTGCAATCCTAAGTTTAATTTACCTTTTTCTGTCTATTATACGATGAGATTAAGAAATTAAACGAAATTAAATTCGTTTCAGAAAACCTGGACGTGCACGTTGACAAAAGTGTGCTGGAAAACGTAAAGCAGCTGAAAGAGGTTGAGGAAACTGAGTTAGCCTGCCAGACTCAGACGAAATATTTGGAAGAAGTATCTTCAATGACCGGTAATTACTAAAATTATCATTGTCTTTCCCTATATAATAGGTGTAGGTACCTATTGTCTGTCCCTATATCATGTTGAATCTCTTAGCATTCACAATTTTATTAAATTAATTTAATAGACAGATGATTAATGTAACTGACACTCATAGTTTCAATAAAACAATAAGGAGGTGTTTAGTTAAAAGATATCATAAACATATTATTTGATATGTATTTTCTGTGTGCGGAGCAAACAGCATTTTGTTGTTTATGAACCAAATGTACACTGTACAGTCGATTTCATAAATATGTGTACACTTTAGTACCTTATCTATTTATTTAATGTCATTTTTGATCGGCCAGATATAAAAGATGTTCGGGTTATATGAGTCTTCCTTGTTCTTAAACCGTTGCGATTAGAACCTCACCGATGCAATTTCATTTCACCTAAACCCAAATGTTTTTAGGGCTGTCGGACTGTACAATGGGGCTGTACTGCGCAACCACACAATGTATTTCTAAATGGTGTTCTGTTTATTTAACACTTTCTTTCTTCTTACAGATATCAGTGTTTCATCTTTAAAAAGTATAAGTAATGAGCATGGATCGGAAATTCGGATCGATATTTACCTAAAGTTGGCAAAATCCCGGAAAAAGATAGGTAAACATGGCGTCGGCTTCTTAAAAATATTATTTTAATAATTTAAGTTCTGGGATTTTGGGATTCTACAAAACGTTAATATAATAATTACTTTACATGTAGGATAAAACGTTCTGTTTTGCTCCTATAAATTCGTTAGGTTAATAAGTTACAGGTAAATTAAATAACATTTGGTTAAACATATACATGGAAAATAACTTCAAACAGTTATTATAAATAAATAATTATGAATTAATGCGAGTGTAATTTATTTATTTTGAAATCCCGGAAATTTTATATGAATTATATGATTGAGTCCACCTCCATACAACTGAACAACAAAGCCGGCGCTAAAGTATAGGTAAATATCGATCCGAATTTCCGATCCCTGGTAATGAGGGAAAATTAAACAACGGTGTCTTTAGTACTTCCGGAAAAAAGCGACCTCACAAGGCCACGGTGTCTAATTTGGATAGCTTTGACATCCAAGCTATCCGAAATAAAATAAATGAATTTTATATTGTAAAAAAACAAGTGCCTACACTCAGATGCTTATTGGCAGAGTTGAGAGAAAGCATCGGTTTTACCGGATGCCTTGAGACTTTACGCCGAATACTAATGGCAAATGGATACGAATTTAAACAAAATACTGAACAACGTTCGATACTTATTGAGCGTTTTGACATAGCAGCTTGGCGACACCGCTACCTAAGGACTATTGCATCAAAACGTGCTGAAGGTAAAAAAATAATATACCTGGATGAGACTTACGTTCACCACAACTACAAAACAAAAAAGTCGTGGCAGGGGCCTTCCACCCAAGGTGTAGTTGGCAATATCTCAGCTGGAAAACGATTTATTATTGTTCACGCTGGATCAGAAGATGGTTTTGTGCCTAATGCTTTATTAACGTTTAGCACAAAATCAATCAAAGCAGACTATCACCATGACATGAACGCCACAAATTTCAATAAGTGGTTACGTGAGAAGCTTATTCCCAACTTGAGTGAACCAAGTGTCATTGTCATGGACAATGCTAGCTATCACACGGTGCAAATTAATAAGGTACCAAATACCAACACCCGCAAAGCCGAAATAAAAGAGTGGCTGCGTTCTAAACAAATTGATTTTGAAGAATATTATACTGTACCAGAACTTCTTGTCTTGGCACATAAACACAAAGCAGACCCAATCTATGAAGCCGATGAAATTCTAAGGGAGCACGGTCATGAGGTTTTAAGACTTCCGCCCTACCATTGCGACCTTAACCCCATTGAGCTAATCTGGAGTTCGGCGAAGAGAAAAGTCGCGAGAGAAATGTTGGCGTATCAGCAGCTGAAATTGAAAAAATTATTAAAGAGTCTTTTGACAGCATAACACCGGAGCATTGGAAGAAAATGACTAATCATGTGCTTAATATTGAAGCTCAGTACAAAACCAGGGATGGAATAACTAAAGAACTAGAATCATTCATTATAAGTGTCCGTGATGATGACAGCACTAGTTCAGATGAATCATTAGAAATAGAGTATTTAGAATCTGATTTTAATTACAGTTCCTAGAGTCTTAGGGTATCATCTGAACTGGAACTACTGGAAGGTTCACCATCACATACACTTATTATGAAGCTTTCCAATTGATTAGTAATTCCATCCTTTTCCAAGTTAGAAACCGTGGCTGGATGAGGTCGCTTCATACCAGGAGTGCTAAAGATTCCGTTGTTTTATTAGCCCTCATTAATTATTCTTTTCAAACACATGGTTGAGGAGGCGATGGCTGAGATCAGCGTCATACTCGTGAACGGGTGTTGTCAGTGGGGTCCTGTCTGTTCACGCTTGCAAGAACCTGTTTTCCAGTTAGTTATTTTAGTTATCGTTCCTGACATAGAGACCTCGTCATGTTGTTCTCCTAGTCACTATTTTTAATTTACTCAATGTTATTGAGCGTACATTTGTAACGACTAAGTTTGTGTTGTTAGAAATAATTATTAATTACTTTACTACCTTGTAATGTTACTTTTAAGAATAATTGTATTTTATGATTGGAAAAAATGATCTGCTGGAGTTTCTTGCGGCGCTTCTTCTCCAAGATATAATTGTCGTTAGATAGAGGTGTAAGGGTGATGAGAATAATGTTACCTCTAATTACTTTATTAAAAAGGTTGAATATAATATTCCTCATCATCATTGTTTTATTATGCTGTGTGCGACACAGACGAAAACCTCTCGTATCAATGAAATCTATCAACAGCACGACTAGCACAAGTTGCTCGTGACTTGTTTGTCGCTCGGATCTCCCTTACTATCTAGTCTGTTACGATAGAGACGCACAGAGCGACAAGCGAGAAAATACAACTTGTGCTACACGTGCAGATCACTATATTTTCATGTCAAATATATTTCGAAAAACCAAATGTGCTCCAGTCACTGTCATCGTATTTTACCTGAAGTGCTTTTCATCAAAATATAGCGCTCGTAATAATATATATGAAAATATAGTACGCGTTTCCTCTTCCTTTGTGCCCACCAAAATAAATAAAATAATAAAAGTATCAATATCGTTTATTCCTTCATTGATCGGTAATACCATATCAAGATTTTTTGAATTTGCCGCTTTTTCCCAGGTTCAGCTTTCATTAGACAGACTCTATCTATAAATGCCCGAAGGGTAAACTACCCTGAAATAGGAGCCCTGTCTCCACCACATAAGTATTGGGAAAAAAGTCTCACTAGTTCGCCACGGAACTTCCTCCACGGAACTTCTGGGAATAAAGGAATTTGGCAGCCGTTTGAATTCACTTGACCAGTAATTCCAGTGATTGGTGACAAAATCCGAACGCTTTACTTAATTTCAGCGATATAAAATCGGCTCAGGGCTACTTTGTCCAGTCCTATTTCGTCACTTTAACTCGTACATAATGCCATGTCATCAGCATGTAATTCCTAAATGGTCACCTGCCTGTCAATTGCCTATCTTGCCCACATTCCTATGTTTTCCATAGTGCTAACTCATTCACATTCCTATATGGTCCACTGTGCTAACTGGTCCACAATGTTAACTCGTCCTCATGACTCAAACGTGGCTTAATGTGATGTTCAAATTTTAAAGCGATTTTTAGGCAGACAATATTCCGTTTATACTAAACAGATATTCTGTTATAAGCATGTGTTATTTGATAAATTTTTTAGTGGACGAATTGAAATAGTGGGCATTGTGGACGAGTTAAGCTGACGAAATAGGACTGTGGGCAAAGTCGTCGTGTGCCATAAAATCAGACAGGTTGTTTTTTTTAAATATTTTGTAGATTTTGTGAAGTAAGGAAATGTAATCCTATACTTTGCAAAATATTCATGCAATATTGTAATATGACCAGAATTAGAATGTGGGATGACACTATCCCATTGCCTTGTTACAGTTTGAGTGTTTGACTATGTGGAAACGCGGATAACTTTCTAAAATCTCTTGAGCAGATTTTAAGTAGTTGCTCTGGATACTGCAATTTAATAATAATTGGAGACATAAATATTGATATAACACCTGAAAAAGGTGGTACGCTTGACAGTTGGCTACACGGGATCTATGCAATGATGATCTATGTTTATTATATATCTATGATATTAACGTATTAAACTGACAGAAGTGACAGAATACCGTGGACATACCCTTACAATCTGTGGACAAGCAAGACAGCTGAGCTGACATTAGATCGAAAAAGACGTATTGATCCGTATTTATTTATTCACTCAAAGATTTATTCAAGTAAGTACCTATCGTTAAAATTAATTGGTGGTGAAAAAAAAGCGATGTGGGAAACGGTAGTAAAAACCATAACGTAGACGCCATGTCAGTAAATGGAAACAGCGGTAACTATGCGCCGTTAAAGCAGATATTGACTGAATCTGATTCCGAAGACGACCACAAACTGGACCACGATGCATGCAGAAGGACCCTCGGTAGCTGCAACAATATGGACATTAACAGCGGTCTGCAGTCGTCAAAAAATGTCAGCCTGAGCGACATGGATGACTTACTAACCAACGTTAATACCGTGGAGAGCACCATGGATAACGTCAGCTTTCTTCAGTCAGAATTATCAAGCACGATGTCATTCTCACGTCGCTGTGCTTTCATAGCGTCTATACTGGCCTGTGTATTTACCGTTGTCATCTTTCTGTGGGGTATACCTTGCTCTGAAGTTGGCAGTTGCACTAATAAAGAGTGGCAGGACAAAACTACAAGCTGGGAGCTACCTTATGAGGATATAGAACTATCCGGTGCGATACAAGTGGTTGAAGGAGTTATACCTAACACAAAGAACTTGATATTCATCTATAGGGGAAATCACATGAAGCAGCGAGATGAGAAAAGCAATGGGAATATAAATGGTGTGTTGCTTATTGTCGGCAATTCAGGAAAAGTCGGCTGGTACACACAGGAGGCCAGGATACCCACCGAGATTAACTGCCACATGATTGATGTGAATAAGGACATGCAAAAGGACTGTATTGTCTCTGGGTCTGAAGGTTTACTGGCTGCCTTGAATCCAATCTCAGGGACATATTACTGGAATGTACACAGACGTGGCAATGTTTTCCCGAACATTCTTGCTATAGATTTTCCAATAGTAATAAAGGACATGGACAGAGATAAAATACATGAGCTGTTGACTGTCGCCACCGTGGCGCCTAATGTCAATCATAATTCTCTACTTATTATTTCTGGTGCTACAGGAGAAATTATTGGAGAACCATTGATCATAGGTGAATGCTTGACAGTAAAGCTTCTTCCTGAGCCTGACCTGAATTTTACCTACCTCTGTAAGAATGGATCTACGGAAGCATTTAGGTGGACACCACACTCGGCCCTGTTTAGAATGTTGGCCAAGTTAAACATGTCAGCTGTAAACCATCCTACAAATTTTACTAAAAAACATAATGCAACTTTAAAGAAAAGTATAGGCAATACTAGAGAGGTGTTCACTAATGGACCAGGAAAACTTATTGTTGAAAATTCAGGGGAATGTCCGGATTCATGTAGGGTTAGTTTAAAGCTGATTCTCGGGAGGAATAACTCTACTAACGTCAGTTGGGAGTACTCGGCTAATCATGTTTATGCAATGAGACCAAGCTCATTTGCTTTTGCAAATTCTATAAGAGGTTTTGTACTGAAGTTATGACAGTGGAACAGTGCACACCTCGCCAAGGGTGCACTAAAGGTCAATGAATTCAGGTATAATGTACAAAACCAGAGCCCAAAAAATACATTTGACATATTTTATTACAGACCCATGATTAATGTTGCTTCTATTTCGTCATTTATAAAATATACTAATTTCACAGCACATGATATATCAGAGAGGATAGTGTTGGTGTCATTTGATAAACAACAAACACACAATGTCAACGTGAGTCAGACTGATATTATCCAAATTTGTGTGCAAGATGCTTTGAACTCTACAGCACTGACACCAGAGTGTCAGCCGGACCTGGTGTACCAGGAGAAGTCCCTGATGATAGCTGACCTGGACGGTGACCAGTCACACGAGCTGATCTCTTATTACAGTACCTTTGTTGCCCCTGATACATATTCACCAAAAAAGGGCACCTCTCAAGTTAATGACAACTGGCATTTGACATCTGTTGTCAGAGTGATTAGACTCGAATCCGAATTGCCAAAGCTGTTTGTAGCTAATAATGTGTAATTAAGGGTGATGTTTTGTGTTCACCAGATATTTCTAAAATTCTTAGTGTTTGTTGGTGAACTAGGGTAATCGATTTGCCATAACATCTAGTCAGTTATTACTTAGTTTTACATCTGAATTGTATGAGTAGTTTGTTGCCATATATTGAAAATAATCTGTAATGTTAGCATTTTAGGGTGCAACTTCATTGTCTATATGTATGTCACAGCAGTTTTTTAAGCAACTTCTGAAACTACTTATTTATCTAAATTTTGGGATAGTTTTATAACTTGCTCGTTTAGTTAAGGTAAAAGAATATAGTTTTTATTAATTTATTGAGGACGGAGTGAACAATTAATGCAAGGTTTGTAGTGCAAATGGGTTGTTGTTTTTTTTTAACAATTTTTAATAACATTTGCATTATAGTCAAATATATACCAAAAATTACTATATCGCCTCCTGCCTCTGAATCTTATTAGTAAAGAAAATAAAGAGTTATCCCTCCTTATAGATAATTATTTATATTTTATATTAGAACAAATTGAGTTTTGAAAGATATTAATAAGCAACTGAAAATTTGTGATAGAAGTTTGAAATTTTCTTATGGAATTCTTATTTCTTCAAACATAAATCTAGTCTCTCTAAAAAAAACGGATCCGTCAGCCTGAATCATAGCCCAACTAGCACTTGCTCGGTTTTTCAAATCGATGAGCTTTACTACCCTTATCTCATTTTTTTATATGTTATCTGTAAGTTGTTCTTTGTGAATATATAAGCCTATATCAAGCATCAATCTTAGGGAGGTAAGAATACTAAGAATGTATTTGTGGTGAGACTGGTGTGCTTAGGATTGTAATATAATGATTGCCAAATTAAGGCATTTTGCTTAACTTAGCTTCAAATACTAGTGTGATCTGCTAGTCTAGTCATAAAGAGACAATTGCGGACGCCAAACCGGAAAACACAGAGCGCGGGCGCGGGAGCACGGCGGGCCTATTCGGCTATCTCTATACTATACAGAATGTAATCGTTAAGTGTAGCCAGGCCATTATTCCGTAAATATAACAGTTATCACATTTCTTTTGTTGTTGTTGATAAAACCAGATATATTTCAATTATTAACTTCAAACCCGAAGAGAATATGGGCATTTTTTTTTCTAGTGTACCTAGCGTTTTTCACGTGTCCGACAACTTCATTCAATCTTTTTTACATGATTATGTTAAAAACTTTGACTTGTAGCTAAATTACCAGATAAACAATACTCTTACGTTTAAAATAATGCTACTAGAAGTATTCAATAACGTTAAATTTACAGTTTTTTTGTTATTTTTGTTCCCTAAGACCCCCAATTTTTTCCGCGTCCAGGCCTGGTGTTACATTTTCGAACTTCAAATAAACAAGTTTGGAAACTTTTGTCGTACATGAGAACACTTGTTTTTGGGAGTCTAATATGTGAATTTACTAAAAACGCCCTTAATTTGTCTCCTTTAGAGTTAATATTCAACAAAAAACTAGTTTAAATCGTGTCCACCACATTCGACATAAGGGGAATTCCCCCTTTCCGTTACCGTATATTAGGCGTAGGTATCATTTTTATTACCAAAATATATCTTTATTTTCATCTAGAAACTTTTGTTTTCACGTAGCAGCACAATATTTGTCTTCAAACGGTCAGTAAACGAAAAAATTGTGTGTTGAAGTGTCGTGCTTTGCGTGGTTCAAAATGGGTTCCACCACTCCGTTACCAAGATTTGAAGGTAAAATCTTTATCTTTATGTTGTTGTGATACATTTACCTAAATAATTGTTTTTATCTAAACTCAAAGCCCCAAGAGAATCGTGGTTAGCGTTACGTAATAATTGTTGTGTTGATTTGTATGCCATAGAATAGATAAAGCCTAGTTTAGTTTTCTTTTTTTATATGCCACAGACTACATCAAGCTGCGTGGAGCGGTGTTTGCGCGACGGCGTTATGTAGTTGCGTGGCGTGTTTTTGTTTTTGCCTGTATTTTGGTTTTATTTTAGTTTTATTTTTATTTTAATTTTCTTTTTATCAGTATCTTTGTGGTTTTTCTTTTTGTGATTCGTGTATGATCGTGGCGTCATTGCGCCGTGACTTCACCAAATGGTCGCAACGGAAGACCAGCGCTGGCTCTGCCAGCAACACGCTGAGTTGTAACCATTTCGTGACAAACTGTGCATGTGTCCAATTTGTTTGTTATTATTTTATGTGTTCATTAATTTGTCACGAATAAATAATTTCTTTCTTTCTTTCTTCTTTCTTTCTTTCTTTCAATTTCACTAAAATATCTTTACAATCAAGATCGAATGCATATTTAATTTGTATTTCAAAGTGCAAAACATTACTCCCGTTACTTCCCCTTTCGTTGCCATGTCGGCAGTCATGTATAAGGGGAATCTAAAAAGTAACGGAATGGAAACATAAAGTTATGATTACACTGAGATCACATTTGAATAAATTATAGTATTTACATAGGTAAATTTATTTGTACCACAAAAGTAAATCATCTTATACGGTTTGCAAAATTATCTTTAGAATAATGCAACGTGTTATTTTTAATCTGCTGCGTAGTTGCAATAACATTAACCGCAGATATCTCAATTAAATTTAAATAATACGACTAAACTACCTACATTTGTTATAGAAATGGCTCCTCTCACAGCTGCAGAAAAACAAACGGTATCGGGAAAGGATTAAAAATGACCCTATTAAATATGAAATCCAAAGAAAAAAGGACGTGGCGAGAATAAAAAAAAATTAAAGGCAAGAAAAATTGCAACTACCAAACTATCAAACTATCCCGAAAAATTAAGTATCCACCAAAGAATAGGTACCTACCTTATACCATTGCAGTTGCTCATAATTTGTCTCTCAATAATCAGTATTGGTCAGGAAAGTCTAAAATGTAACCACTATAAATATGCGATAACCATAACCCTCATTATGCTTTGGTCAGTCGGGTTAATAAAGCTTTTGTGGATTTGTTATCTTGGTATAACTGCAGCCTTATGATTTCGTTACCATTATTTTCGTTACCGTCCTTTGAAAATAATTAACATTTTATTTTATTATTAAATCCCCAATTGATAAACATTGCAATTTGTGTATTATATGGATAAACTTTTTACTAAAGTATCCACGTATAAATAAATTTGTCGGGTAAACCTCATAACGTCCAACTGGTAAAGAAAATTGTAAGTAGTTTTGGTCGTCTGGTAACGAAATAGTTACAATAATCGTAATTTCTTTCAAATTAGTTCATAATGTTTTAAAAATAAAACTTATTATCATAACTTACTATATTTACAAGTAAGTAAAGCATTTGTTTATCCCCATTTTACTTTCTTTCAATTTATATCAATAAATGTATATGGTAACGGAAGGGAAACAAATATGAGCCCGAGCCACTTTGAAATCGCTGTATAAATTTAATTTCCGTATGTTTTACAAAACCATTGCTAAATTAAGATACCTAAGACTACTAAAAATGCTTCAACACCATTAAAGTTCAACAATTAATAAGTTCGAAAAAAAATCATCACAAATCTGTTGGTACAACTTTGAAAAAAAATGCCCATATAACACTATGTTCTACCCTCCCATACATTTAGTACGCCGTTTGTTGAGAGGCTTTAGTTTAAAAGGCTAGTAATTTCACCATTATCATATGATTCATGAATTGTTTTATTGATTACCTACGGTTTTTTTCGTGTAAATTTTGAATCTTAAACGGTTGTATCTCTTATTATCGATATTACAGCCTCGAGGAACGTCGTACTAAATGTATGGGCGCGTTTAATTAAACTTAATATTTTTAATATCATTACTTCAATTTAAAAAAAAAAATGTTTTTTCTCATTGGGTAACACTTTCGATATATTTAGTTTTAAGTTTTCTGATTATCTGTTATATTTACGGAATAATCGCCTGGCTACACTTAACGATTACACCGGACACCCTGTATAAGAACGATATCACACAAACGGCGGGCGTTGGTCCATACTGAAGTAACACAACCCGCCTCGCGCCAGCGTTCAGTGTGTTTGCACTTAAAAGTGTGAACACCATGTTATACCTATTTGTTTCTCACGAGATCTAACCATTAATTTATAGGAAATATACCTAGTTGTATAAGTGTGTAAAATATTTAGGAGTAAAAATATATAACAATAATTATCTACTCATTCTGGTGTGAAATATTTAAAGATCTATATAGCTTTGTGTTCGAGATATTAGAATAACTTTGAATCTCTGCAGGAAGTATCAGGTAAACTATGCTTATTTTTATTTAAGAAATTGCGTTATTTACTTTGATTTTATACCTTATTTACTTACTATGTAGATGTTAGTCATGTAACAATTGTATCTCGCGGGCGCCGATTACTGTACTGCTGTATGTTTGTACAACTGCGTAATGTGCAGTCGACTACAAAGAGATGTATCCACTTTTGTACCTTGTAAAATTAGGAAAGGTAAAAACTGTTTTTATTTTTTTTAATTTATTATGCTAAGGATTGTAAAAACATCCATAGTTTCGCCAAACTGCGAAGCAGTTTATTGGCGAAGACAGCACTCTTTTTTTAATTTTTTTACCTTACATAAAACAAGATATGTAAACACCAGGTATTTGTGCGACTTATTACCAATTTTAACCAAACGATGTTAAATGTTAACCAATGTTAATTGACTGTTAGTTCATTTCATTACAGTCTGTTAGTAATCTATCTAGCCGACTGTACACAAATAGCAAAAAAATAAATTGTATGAACTACGTGGGTGATTCCACGGGCGTTTCAACCGCTGTCAGTCCCTAGTATTAGTATATTAAAGAAACCTCCCATAATATGGTTAAATTTCGATTAATTGTGACAAGAAATACGGTTACAGTACATCTTAGTATGAAAGTCTGCTGCTTGGTGTCGGTCATTATTTCAATATTTATGACTAGGGACTGACGACGGTTGAAACGCCCGTGGAATCACCCACGTATTAAATATTACAGACTAAGACAAGTTACTATTGACCCTTTATCCGGCGATGTGTATTGTATTTTATCCTCTCGCCGCGCGTTAATCGTTGCCTGCGCAGCTGCGTTTTGTGTGCCGAAGCCTTTTAGCCTTTAAATATAGGTGTGCCTTATACTTAGCCATGGTTTTTATTTCAATGCAATGTAATGGGGTTTTAATAAAACATGTACTTAACTAATTTTATCCATTGTATTTTTATCATCTCACTGAATTTCAAGCTAGTACCTACAGGTAAAGTCAAACTAAATATGACAGTTAGTTTGGCGGCAAATTATTTAGGTAAGTATATCAATGAATCTTTGTCTAGAACTTTCTTGGCACTAGATATCAGTCCTACCAAAATTTAGGCGTCCTACACACACTTAGGGATACCCCCATACGGGCACGGAGCAAAATTTTACTTGGCGGGTGAAGTGTCATTTTCTTGTATTTTTTACGCTGAATCGAATGAGACCATACCCATTTTGGTGTTACTGGATGGTTCCGACGGAAAACCAGCGCTTTAACGCCAGCGTAACGCTGAGTTGGAACCATTTCGTGACAACAGGTATTATGTCTATGTCAGTATTTTGTTGTGTTTTGATTGTCTGTTTGTCACGAGTAAATGTTGTCTTTCTTTCTTTCTTTCATTACTGAAAAAATGAAAAACTTTTACACTAGGTACACACAACATCACACCTAACTAACCATTAAAGACAGAGCAGAGAGAAAAAGAAAGAGATGTATATATGTGTATTATGTCAACTTCTATGCATTCTAGTGAGACTCTCTTTCATGCAATATTTCAGATTTCTGAAGTGTATAGCTAGATGTGTTGCTGTGTGTACAAACTGTTTTTGATGATTGAATCCTATTTTTAACTCGAAATATTATCTTTTTACCCGCCTGCGTCAGAAGGAGGGTTATGTTTTTCGAGCGTATGTAGGGGGAGGTGGGGCACATTGATGCACAAAAATTCAAAACCATTTTTAATGGACGAAAAGCCCCATTTTTGAATGTTTATTTTGACGTGTACATTGGCTAATATATCAGTTTATATTTTTGTTACGAAATAGCCGCTAAAAGTGTTTAGGTATAAAGATATACTGACTTAAATAAAAAATCGTTTTTGTATCATTCTGCCCCTCCTGAGGGGTACTTTGATACATAGGGTGGGGCAGTTTGATTCTTATTGAAAATCCACGAAGACTGTAATATATACGGCGATCTAAATTGTTTTATTACTTAAAAATTACAAATAAAAACCATCTTATTAATTGAGATCACAAAATACACTTTATTAAGCGGTAAACAATATTTTAATCAATCGGTCTCTCAAGTTTCTTAAAGAAAACAATATTGGCATCATATCTATTACTAGACTTTGTTACTTTCTTAATTTTACTAATTAGTTATATACTATAAAATCAGCCTTTAAAATTGAACATGGTTATTGAAAGAATATTATAACATGATAAAACCTCCTATTAAAATAACCAAGGTTTTTCTTAAAATCTCTAATCAGAAACATCACAGACTTTTGAAGTCTTTCACATATTTAACAAAAATAATCATAAAAACACACTATATATATAAAAACCTATATATATATATATATATATATATATATATATATATATATATATATATATATATATATATATATATTAAGAAAAACGTAGATTATTTAAATAGGAGGTTTTATCATGTTATATTATTCTTTCAATAATAAAAGAAAGATTTTCTTATCTTGTCACAATGCCTATTGTACATTATATCCAGTTAAATCTACCGAAAATGAATAAAGCGATGATGTTCGAGATGTACCTTTGGAAAAAGTTGGTTTTGGTATTTGCAAAACTACATCTTTAACATCTACGCTTGCTTTGTCTTCAACAACTGGAAATACAAACTTAGACGACCCTGATTTTTTTCTGAGATATGATACTTGATATTCTGTCATACCATACTTAAAGACGACTTTGGCAACGTAATAAATTACACTTTTCTTCTTCTCGAATGTAATAAGCAAGAAATCTCCGATCTTTATATCTTCGTGGTTAACAGCTCCAAGATTTACCCCATCTTCTGATTCTGATGGCATTTCAATGTCTTCACTATCACTTGTCATTACGACTTCGCTTTGACTGGAATCTGAATCTTTTTCCGGTGGCAAAGATGTAACTCTCTTATTCTTTTTCAGTCTTGGGTTTATAGGTGCGGACCATTTTCTAGACAAAATTTGTAAAAAACATGTTAATTTATTGTTATTTGTGACGGGGCACTTTAATACACTAACGGGGCAGAATAATACACTAAAGGGGCAGATTAATACGTATCATTCTGCCCCGTACCTTACTGAATCAAAGTGCCCCAAAGGACTTTTTTCACAAACAATTAATTTATTAAATTATGGATTAATTCTATGGTCAAAAACATAATTAAAAACACTTTGAATATATTCACTTACCTTTGGCAACATTAACCAGCAGATACAACTAATAAAACGATGCTGAGACACGATCACATTTCGCGTAAAATTTTACTACGAGGCTGCACGAACACGTTTATACTCGTCGATGGCCAACGGCGAACTGGTGGTGAGCGTCGTCACAACTGTAATTTTTGTGCGTGTCCTTGAGCGTTCTAATGATGTGGCAGACTTCGTGGCGTTTTTCGATTTTGAAATATTGGTACTGTATAAATGTGCCCCGTGCATCAATGTGCCCCCTCTCCCCCTATGTATGTACCTATGTCTATTTCTGGGCACGCTCTGCAGTCTAAACGGCAACAATATTATGCAAAACAATTTCGATCAAACAATTTTCGACATTTAAATCATTCGACGAAACGTTGGTATGCAAAAAATATGCGACGAAACATAAATTGGTGCATGGAACGAACTGTATAGGTATGCTGTTGATCAAAAGGGATTTTAATTCAAAACTTTATTTGTTTTTGTCAATTTAAGGGATATACAATTGTACCTATGGTATCCTCCTAAGGCCGACCATACAACGAAATTTGTCAATGGAATATGAATCTATTGTGAATGAAATAGAGACAATTTTCAAATTTGATCATTAGTCAAGGAATTACACAGTACTTCCTTTGCACTAGATCTTTATTTCAATTACCGCATTATGTACTATTTTTAGTACAAGGAACTTCAGGAGGTTTATGTTCTCCCCTATATTGAGAGTAGGTACCTCACTTTCGGAATGAAAAATACCAGATAGTATAAAAAAAAACTTTATTTCTCGATAGCATCTAGAGTGCTTACAAATATATACTTGGGAGCAAAGAAATCGAGCCACTTAGTACTGAATTTTCATAGAACAGTGGCTCGATTTCTTTGCTCCCAATTATAGTATAAAATTAGCAATATCATAACCAGGGACCTGACCACCCATTCCCCGATAAAAGCCTTTAAAAGACTTAACTGTCGAAGTATAACCCACTAAAAGAATAACCCCTTTGAAGAAATATATGAATTAGTTATTTGTTAAACTAACCATTCACATAAGGGAAACCTAAAGATTGTCAGCAGTAAATTGATATTGCATAACCAAGTATAAAGTAACCCTAATAAATAGCGCTTAAAGCCAATCGAACAAGACATACGAAACGGATTTGGATAGTTAATCCTTTCGAAATATCCAAACCCTTTGTAAGGTTAGCCCTTATAAAAGGGTAGCTTTAAAAAGCAAATCGAACGGCTTTTAAGCGATACGGTTTTTCTAAATAAATCCTTATAAAAAAACCCATTCGAAACCCATTGAATGGGTTACCGGGCCGGTCCCTGATCCTAACTAATTTCTAAACAATTGTAGGCTACAATACCTAACATTATGCATTTTTGATGGATTAGCGTCCAACATAGTTTTTTTTTTACATTTCAAATAATCGCATTTATTGTAAGTAATTCTTAAAATTAATAATGACTTGCGTTATCAACCCTTTAACCCTTTGAACGCCTCTGACTTGATACAAACGTCGTCCTCACACGCCAATGACAGCTGAAAACCACAGCTAATGTCAACCTTACGTCACAAATACTCGGAGCTATTTAGCACTGTATCTATGACCACTATATGGGTCGATGGCGTCGTCGGCACGACAGTACACGATCACTTTAGTGGTTCTTGGCGTTCAAAGGATTAATTGCCAGGTTTGACGTCAAACAATCCCCAAATCTCACAACAGTTTTGATTGGCCGTTTAACACAGACACCTGCCCCTTAATTCACCATCTTGACAATGATAGGTGAGAGGGAGACAATTCGGTATAAATTATAGTGGTGTTTTTCAAACATGTCCGAATGGTCATAAGGAACTTTTCTTTATCAGTTCGGAGGGGTTATTATGCATGCATTTTACGTTGAGCGTAAAGGACAGAGCTATAGCAGCCGAATAGCTCTGTCCTTTTCTCTCAGCGTAAACAGAACTGCATTGCTATGTCATAATAACCCCCCAGAACGAAAGGAAATATGTAATTATTGCTTCAGACGGAAGGTAGCTATTTGAGTGGATTATCTTTTTACATATTTCCTTTCATTCTAAACAGCAAGTTTCACAACATTGATTCGTATAAGCTGCGCCATGAACTCCGAAATGTCGCGTGAGACCCGTCGTCTGGCTGCAGGATGGTGAAATAGGGGGCTGGTTTTGGTTTGATTACATTTTGTGTAGTACCTCAACGAATAGGCTAAGTTTATGTTTTTGGAAATCGCTTTGACGGTGACTGAACACTATGGCAATCGAAGCCGTTTAGTATTATATTATGATTATAAAATCCTACTTAATTACGCGATTTAAGCTTAATTATCGTCGTTTAATTACAAGTATTTTACTCATAGCCTTAACGTGTTCATAAAACAACCATATATCCTTATTAGGGAATGCAAATAACCAGTTATAAACGGTTTAAACCAGGGATTGTAAAACCGGTGAAATTGAATACCTGTATATACATTGTCAAACGATTACCGCTAAAATAATAATACCTATATTCGAGTTAGCGGTAATGTTGTCATTCCGCTTTTGTCTTTTTCACTATGTATGCACTATTTACAGTATTCTTTACCTGTATTTAATATCGGTATTCGTTGCTCTTGATAGATAAGGTGTCAAGTAGACATTATGACTGAAGCACAACAAATAGGTGTAACATAACTCAATAGCATTGTTGGCTAACACTGGTTGAAATGTCTCCTAGTACTGAACAAATAAATTGATTTGCGACGTATTTCAAATTGTCAATTGTCAATTTGTTTATTCGCCTTTCTGTAATAATTTAATAAAGTAGCAAAAAGCCACACGAAAAAGAAAGATTTCGTATTTATATAAAAATATCTAAAATGGGCCGCGGACGGAAAAGAAAAAGACAAACCGATCATATGACAGAATGGTAATCTTTTCGTTGATTGTCATAATTCAAAATTAGAAAACTTGCTTGTTTGGACACTGACAGGTATTACCAGTAATGGGTTTATTGGTAAAGTATCAAATAGAGGTAATGTTGTCAATTGTCGAAACCGCTATTACATTTCAATACCGGTTTTGATTATGCCGCTTATTAGAGCTTTAGTGATATAAATACCAAAATGCAATTTTAACCGGTTATACCTTATTTAAAACCGGTAGTAAGAATACCGGTAACGATCCCTGGTTTAAACCGGTTATTTTCTTACAAAAACTTAATAATCGATTAAAATTGCACCCCCTAATCCTTATTCATGAAAACAAAAAGAACAAAGAAGCATTTCCCGTTATCCGGACGAATACTGCCAACTAGACTATGGATATAAAAGGACTATTACACTTTATTTGCTAGGGTATTTCAGAGGTTTGCGAACCGACGGTTCAATCGCGTAGCTGTCAAATTTATTCCATATCATTTTAGTCCGTTTTGTACGTTCCCGTTTTTTTTAAATTTGTTTCTTTCCAAGAATGAAAGGAAAACGTACAAACCTAGTTTTTCACAATATCTAACACACATTCAAAGATCGTAAAATTCGGTCTAGGTTTAACCGTTATCGCAATTTGTATGGAAATTTTCCGCTTCAATATGTAAACAAAAAACCAATAAATAGTTAGCCAAACGAACAGGCACACAAAATTGGTAATACGTAGAATTTAAACGTATGGAATGCGTAATGTACCAACGATGGTGTCCAACAAAACTAAGATCTATGTATGGGTTTCTACTGCCTTCTCGTTCACTCAAGAGCGTTTGAGAATCGAATCTAATCGATTTTGCCCGAACCCGAAGGTCTTAGTTAAACTTGTTACACAGTACATTCGGCCAAATAAGCTTCCTCTGAATTTAAAATTATTATTAAGTCGACTATTGAAATTAACAGGACTATTGTTGTACATGGCGAACTTATACAATATGGGATCTCTACAATAGCGATTTATTTTATTTTATCAACAAACGGTTTTCAACCTTAGGGCGGGTGGCGGAGCACATATTTAGCTGGGTGTACAGTTCCCAAATCAGGTAAACGTGACGAGTATTTGATCTATTATGAGTATAAATCGAATGTATCTTAAGTTTATTTCTACTATCACAACTGAAGAATATCTAGATTTCACAAATATTCTTAAATAATAGCTTATCCCTAAAGTTGCCTTAAATTTATCACTTAAATTTTTTAACGTAGCAACATGAATGCACAAATCAACATTGTATAAATATCAATGAACTGCAGTCAACGCCATAACCAATTAACAGTCCAGCTGGCTTGGTTGGGCGTTTATCGCGTGATAAAATGTCGATAAAGCATCCGTCACTCTCGTACTTCACTTGTCAGAAAGTGACGGATGTTTCATCCACATTTTATCACGCGGTAAACGCAGCCATATTAGGCCCCCAGCTATACTCGCGTCGTCTTAAAAGGCTCGATATGACAGCTGTCAATTCAGTACAAAATAGTTTGAGGCAGGACTTGACAGGAGCGCGTGGAGCTACCCCATGTGTTTCTGTTTAGTCCATTAGAGATACTATTTCACCGAACAATTGAAGTCTCGTGTGATATCCATGGACTACTAGTTCCATGGGAGTTTCTATAAATAACTCGACATTGGCAAAATACACCTTATCAGGAGTGAAGCCATCAAATAATAAAATATAATTAGGATGTTTTAAGGCATGTTTGAGGTTATATTTTATATAGCGCGGGTATAGGCGCGAGTATAGTTCGCCAGGAAGTGCATGGCTATCAATGAAATACTATAATCGTCGGCCTAGTGTTAACCTGCCAAATCCATTTTTAGGATTTAGCAGGTTTGCACTTTATTTCATCTATTTAGAATGCAAATCTTCTAAATCCTAAAAATAGCCGTATTGTTATTTTATCAACAGCATGCTTTGGATGTTACGATGTCCCTGGACTATGAAGGGGATATGGTCACTTTTTTGTAATATCTTCAATCTACGACGTCTCACCTCAGTATATGTTTCATACGCTGAAACTGTGCAATATTAATCTGACTAGCGGCGGGAGAAGCTAGTAATTGAAAATACTAGACACTGTCGCTTTCAGACGCATGTCGTTGACTGTAAACATTTTTGCAAATGCACTATTGCTATTGTTTATTCCTACATATTTCAAAAGAGTATTTATAACAAATAGCAATTTTATTTGACGATACTAACCCCCTCATTTACAAACGTACAATACTTAAGTGTGCTTACTACTTCGGTTGCCTCTTTAGAATTTTATTCAATACTGACAATTACATTGAAAATGAAAACTTGGCAGATCCGTGCCTAAGCATACGCAAGGGGTAGTACGCTGTGTCATCTTTTATGGCATTCGAATTTTACAGAATGTGATAAGGTAGTTGAAGCATACTTTAACGGAAACAGGATTATTGTGCGTTTACGTTCAAAGCAGGAAGTAGTCGAGAACTGGATCATACAGGTATCATCTTGAACTTGACGTCGGTATCGTCGTCTACTTCGAACTCCTCGAAGGCGGTCAGCCCCAGCGCCTCCAGCTGCTCCGCCACGCTGTAGCCCTGCGCGTCGATCAGCTCTATCGTGAGCTCGTCGAAGTCCCGAGCGCTGGAAGAAATATTTTAAGATATAAATAAATCCATACTTCCATTATAAATGCGATAGTCACTCTCTGTCTGATACGATACCGATTTAATTGAGTATGGAGACAGTTAAAACTCAGTTTGTTAAAAGGAAACTTATCGCTAACTTATTTTGCGAGAAATATGATTGTTATTTATGCGTCCCGACGTATGACTCACATGACGCGCGCGTCCAGAGTGCGGTCCTGCGTCATGTCGGCCAGCGCGGCCTTGGCGGCGGCCCACTGCTTGGAGCTGGCGGAGCGCGGCGCCACGCCCGCCAGGCGGCAGCGCAGCGCCTGCGCCGGCAGCGCCAGGAAGCGCGCCTCCAGCGCTCGGATGGCGTCCTCCTTCACCCACACCTCGTTGCCGTAGTCGATGTAGATCACCTGGACCGAGCCATACTAACATGAGGGACTGATTAAGCAAGCGCCCGGAGCACTGCGTATAAAATCTCAAACTCGTGTTTGGTATCTTTGAACCGTCATCAAGTATCGGCAGCTCCGTGCCGCGAAATCGTGCCGTGATCCGCGGGCTGAGTGCAGACTGGGCTATGTGAGTCACACAAAGCGGCAAGGTGGGATTGTAGGGCGAGCTTACACAGGTGGCCCTGCTACGGTGTATGGAGTTAAGATCCAGGAGGTGCGTGGCCATATTTTACGGTGTTGTTCGAGACAGTGTTGTCTAAGCGGAGAAGCATCAGAATAGTTACCTCGACGCTCTGGTCGGCCCGCGTGGCGGCGGCGACGCGCGCGCGGTACCACTGGTCGTCGGGCGGGTACAGCGCCGCCACCAGCTCGCCCGGCGCCGGGGCCAGCTGCGACAACCGACGGGACCCAACTCAATTATCTCAAGATAAATATATTAATACGCGTAGTTTAAATTTTATATCAAATAAATAAAAAATACTTTGCGTAAGAAAAAAAATTTATAAATAGTACATAGTTTCATCTCAAAATGAACAAACCTCCAGCTTTTTGTAGGCCATGCGTGTGCCGGGGCTGTTCATGTCTCGCACGAGCCCTTCCAGCGTCATCGGCGGGAGCACCACGCCGAAAATCGGCATTTCCTCTGAACAATCAAAATGAAATAAGATAAATACGAAATATTACATCCTTACTAATATTATAAACGCAAAAGTTTGGATGTTTGTTCCTCTTTCACGTTACAACGGCTGGGCGGACTCGGTAGGTGACGCTGCTGTCGGTATGTCATCAACTCCTCCTAAACGGCTAGACAGATTTGGATGAAATTTCATGTGTATTTTTCAATGAGTTCCTGTGGTGGTGCTGCGGTCGGAATAAATAACATAATTTAATAAAAAAGACTAACATAAAAATGATGAGGATGACTGAACCGTAGATTCCTTAGAAGTAATTATTTTATGGATAAAGCAAACATAAAAAAATTAAAATGTTGAATTTAAAATATCATATTTAATGAGGCTTTTCCGGGCAGGACGTCTGGCGGGTCCGCTAGTCTATAATAAATTACTTATAATAATATAAATCCTATAACAAGATTAAAGGTAAGTATATAGGACAGAATAGTTTTATAATGGTTTTTTTCCAATTCCAATAAACCTTATGAGACAGTTCTTTGACGTTTGACGCGCCATTTTGCAACAGACGGCGGGTGCAGGTGTGCGACCCCATCTGACACAAGGGTTAAAGAATCTTTAAAAAGGCCGCTAAGCGACAATGGAGTGGATGTGTTTGCGCAACGGCACAAACGCTAACCCACAGCGCGCGCGTGCGCACCCGGCGGAGCCCCCCCGCGCCCCTTCGTACCGCCAACTTCGACGATCAATGCGCGACGGCGCTGGTACACCGCCAGCTGCCTTCTAACCTCCTGAGACCCACCATACAACGAAATTTGCCAGTGGAAAAAAAAACAATAAAGTCATTTTCTAATTTAATGGCCAGTCATAAAAACAAGAGAAATTCTACTTTATCTTCTTTACAATTGATATTTGATTGCAATGGCCGTATTATGTACATTGTTTTATACGCGGGGACTTAGCAGGTTAACGTGACGGGATCCAATTTATATCCTATATCCCTTCAAGTCGCAAGCAGCCGTATAACGGCTGCTGTCAAAAACAATTAATACTCGATAACATTAACTCGAAATTCAAATTTAAACTAACTATATTCTTCTGGCCAACTGAAGGGATAATCTGTGAGATTTGAGCTTATACCTAAAATGGTCAGCTACGATGACGCACCAAGGAGGAGTGCAAGGTTGAACTGATCTCAGTTTTTTTTATAGAATTTTGCTACACTATGCTTGCATTAGCCGATTAAAACAGTGAATGAACCCAATTGAAACACCATTGACGTAAAATATTTTTACGTGACGGGAACTATACGTGGACTAAACCAAGTTGATCCGTCGATCAGATAATGGTTACCTTTGATCTCATCGGTGACGAACTGCACGCAGACGCGGTCGAAGTGGCAGACGTAGGTGACGAGCACGCGGTGCCACGTGCCCGGCGCCGGCAGCGGCAGCGAGCGGCACGCCGGCACCGCCACGCGGTCCAGCGTCCAGCCGTCTGGGGGGAGGGAAACATACAGGTAATGCAAGGACTTTCAGGGATGCTAGAGGAAGCTGATTTGGAGAGAATAATGACGCGATTGCGATCTTGTTTTTTGTATTAAAACAATATTCTGCGATATTTCAGACACATACGCCGGCACCGCCAGCGGTCCAGTGTTCAGAGGCAAGCATACAGGGTGTTTGGTGCAAGACTATCAGGGTTGGTAGAGGAAGCCGGTTTGAATTTGACCGTTTTGGACAGAATAATGACGCAATTGCAATATTTCTTTCTTGTACTAAAACAAACATATTTTACAATACAGTCAACTTGGGGAAGATCTTCTAGGAGGAAAGTCCAAACACACAGCTTTTCACAGCCTACATCAAGTTAACTAATTTATGAGGAAATAATAATTTTACTAGTATTTTCGACAGAGATTACGGTGACCATCTTCTAAAATATCCACTAAAGTAATTCACTGCAACGATTCCAGGAAAACTGTTTTAGTTATTGAATTAATTTGATGTAAAACTTTCTAACCTAAAAAACTTATAGTGGTGAAGTCCACCTGAGGCAAGACTAAGGACCACTGTCAGTTCAGACCAGAAACTAATAATTTTCGGCCAGGGAACTACATGACCTAATTTGCTCTAATGAGCTCTACTATCCTAAGAAGGATTGTATCGAATATCCTGTCACCCTGTATACAGTAACGAGGGCGCCAATGAACGCCCGGTGCAGTCTTAGGCCGGCGACACTCGTAATTTTTACTTACGTAAGAAGGGACGCAGCTATTTGTTAGAATTAGATAGATTTTTTTTCTCATTCTAACAGATAGCCGTGTCCTTACCTACGTAAGTAAAACTTACAAGTGTAAGGCCGACCTAACACACTAATCATAGTGGTACACTTTTGAGAGCGGTTGTTATATAGACGACTCTTTTTAGCGAAGGGCATTTGTAACGGGTGCGAAGAGTACGATTCTTGTAGCGATGAACAAGCTAATCACACATACATTGCGATATGGCTGGCCGCATTGACAAGGCGACATAGCTTGAAAGGAGTTTGGTTTACTAACTTCGCTGCCGCGTCGCCATCGCCTGACCAGTGCGGTCGCGGCCTAAGCAGTCAACATGGAAGAAAGTTTTAAGAAATGGCCCGTCTGGGAAGTGGTCACTGGGTACCGGTCTTTATAGGAATGGTAATTATGGGAAGTGGTCTTTCAGACATATGGTCATTTTACCTACCTAAGTAAGTAAAACTAACAAGTGTAAGGCCGGCGTTAACCTCGTATAGTGTATTTCTATGGAACAGTTAGCAAACTATGTAAACAAAAGCCTAAACTTTGTTTTGTCACTGTTTCTCCTTGAATTTTCACACCACCTCATCAAACACCATTGAAAACATACACTATTGAAACGGTCGTTACTGTAAAATACAAAATCACCAAATATATAACTCTATCTTGGATATTTCATTAAAAGTTTGAATGGTTTCATAAGTTAGGTTATTAGGACCTGATGGAATGACGTTTTTGTTTCTTTTAAATTCTACAATTGTCTATGATGGGTAGTGTTGTGGCTAAAGTTGGCGATATATTAAGGCCCCTACACATTACCCAACTCACGCTGATCACACTCACAGATGATATAACGGCACCTTTTATAATAAATACTGTTGATATATCATCTTCAAGTACCGATTTTTCTTCAGATCGTGATTAATCAAATTACAAATAAGTAACTACTTGTTTTTTTACTTTCGGTATTTTATTATTCGATATGGTTTGACATATAAGTAAAGGAGTATTGCCAATCACTGGTAAATTCATCATTCAGAGACAATTTCAATATGGCGGTTTGTTTACATAGTTAGCAAGTTCCATAGAATTAGACCGATGTGTAATAGGATGTACATAGTATCAAGGCAATTAACTTTGAACTCTGTTGCAATAAGAATAAGGTTTATTTTCCTATGTTCATAAACTGAAAATGGCATTTTCGAACAATGGGAATTGAACTTCATTCCCTTGATTGTAGATTCAAAGTCCCAGTTACGAAAAACTCCCGTTTTTCAGTATGGGGGGCCTTACGGGGTTAAAACGGCTCTAGTGTTTACCGGGGTGTTTGAGCACGTGCCGCTTGGTGCAGCGCGCGCCCTTGAAGCAGGTCTTTTCGGGGCCGCCCTTGTAATGCCGGCAGATGTCGATCTCGTCGCGGTTGCTGTAGCCCTGAGAGTAAGTGCATAGTCAAATTACATCTGTGTAAACGCCGCAAACTGATATCTGCATCGAAGGTTCAACGCTCTAGACAGCAAGCTTATTGCCTAGCGCAATCGCAATCATTTTCATTTTGACGGTCCGAAGGCGATTCTGCATACAAATTGAATACAATTGTTCTACTTTGAAGAGGATTGCAATGGCGAGTGCGTTAGGCAATAGACCAGCAGAGGGGCTATTGCCTAACGCACTCGGAATCGCAATAGTTTTCATTTTGAAAATCGAAGGCTTGTCTGCATACAAAATGAAAACAATTGTTCGACTTTGAAAAGGATTGCGAGTGCGTTAGGCCAGCAGCTGGTCATTTTAGACAAACCTCTATAAGCAAGATTTTATTTCAGAACGCCTTGTAAAAAAGTTCCTTTGTCAATAGGCATGGATTTTTTAAATCGCATTTTTCAACAAAATATGAAAATACCGTTTAAGAGATCGGCCAAATAATACGGATGAGACAAACTGCTAATTTGGACGGGATTAGACAGAGAGATCCCATACGCCGTCATGTAACACGTCGGCCATATAAACTCCGTGTAAAATTCTGATTAGCTAGAAAGAGAAAGGAACAAATCTTTGTTGGCTTATATCTTGGTTATTTTAAGGGTATTCAAAAAGATATTTCCTCAACTGTTTGTTCCATGAATCAGTTTTGATAGAAGCTGTGAAAAAATGTCATTACCTACATACATACATTAAATCACGCCTGTTCCCCAGAGGGGTAGGCAGAGACCACTTCTTTCCACTTGCTACGATCTTGACAAATTTCTTTCGCTTCTTCAACATTCATACATCGAGTCATGCACGCACGTCGGTTTCGGGTACTTGAGATTCGGCCCTTTTCCAGTATTTCTCCGATTTGATTCGAAAAAGTACGCCTAGGACGGCCTTTTCCGACCCTTCCACTTACTTTCGATCTGTATATCTCTTTCGTCAATCTTCTTTCATCCATCCTTTCCAAATGACCGAACCATCGAAGCATGCCCTTTTCAATCTTAGTCACTACATCTTTTTTTATTCCACATTTCTCTCTGATTTTTTCATTTCTTACCCTATCAATCAGTTTCACACCACACATACTACGCAAAGAGCGCATTTCAACTGCATTTACACGACTTACATGCTTGTTATTTGTGTCATTACCTATTGTTTGTTAAAAAGTATTGGTGGTGCGTACCGTGACAGCTTGTACGGGATCCTCGTGCTCGGAACACTGCGAGATGTCTATGTCGAGGTCGCCGGGCGCGAGCGGCGGCGGCCGCGGCGGCGACTTGTCGACTGTCATCATAACATTACCAAGAATTAAAAAGTTGGCGGTGTAATGAGGTTGAATTTGGAAGACAGCGTTCCATATTTGATGCAAATCATATATGGAACGCTTTTTTACGTTTACCCTGCACTTTATTTTATATCAAATATACATGGCGATCACGATGGACGATATTAGGTTGTCAGCAAAAAATCTGGTTTGAATGACGGTTTTCGAGATTTGAAAAGTGAAATTTCGGAGCGAATGAAAATGTACGACATTGAAATCCAAGCGAACTATCGCGTGTGATAGAGGAGGAAGCAGCATTAAGTATTACGTTACATACAGTTTAACGAAAAATTCTAAAATAGGAAGTACTTGACAAGAATTGTCATACTAACTAACACTATGACCATAGACATTCATTAGTATACTGGCGTAATAGACAAGCAGGCTCCTGTTTCCCGCGTCACCAAAACAGACATGTCTTAGACCCGTATTAATAAACTAATCTCGACCTAAATGTCAGTGTCAAGATGCGTCAAAAATGACAGCTTTCTATGGCTTGACGTTTACTTTGACGTATCTTGTGACGGGCATCTCAGTCAAGATGAGTTTATTAACACGGCCCTTTATGTCTTTAACGTCGTAATGTCACCCATATCTTCGAAGAATGACATAAACAGTGAATTACGCTGTTGCCAGTGTGACGCTATGTGCCCCTACGAGCTCTCAAAATTTTTTCACCTGATTTTTCTTTCGCTATCTCTTTCGCTCTCGTATTTGTGCCGTAAGCGATTCCGCTCTCGCTTGCAAAGACACTGTCTATTACGCTAGTATATTAATGTCTATTCTTATGACACAGACAGTGTCGCCCCTATTATTTCGTACGAATAAACGAACCAATACTCTAGTACAAATCATAATATACTGATGTGATAGCATATAAGACAAGTCTGTGAGTTACGTTTTATACCTCTCTCTCACTCGCTCTTAATAAGAACGTATGGGAGCGAGTGAGAGACAGATACACAAACGAAGCACGAAGCTAAGAGCTATCGCACAGTACTGTACTCACGCGCAGTAGCCAATCCTTCCTTCACCAACCGTTCGTTGAGTGTCGTCGTCGCGTCGAGCAATAGGTACACGCCTAGCGACTCAGAAGTGCTGAAAGAGTACATAAAAAAACGAACCATATCATCATCATCATCGTCGTCGTCATCCTCGTCGTCATCATCATCATCGTCGTCATCATTATCGTCATCGTCGTCATTTTCATCATCATCATCATCGTCATCATCATCATCATCATATTCATCATATAATGAAGGCATAGTAATAACAGCATTGTTTTAGGGTGATGGAACCAGTAACGAACATACTTTCATACTTTCACGCCTATAATCCCAGAGTGCAGAAGGCAGAGCTACAGAATTACCTACAACTTTAAAAACTTTTTGATAATTCAGTAACCACCTTTTGCACAAATAGGCTAAGGCAACCTGACGGAGTTGAACAAGGGCCAATAATGGGCATTTGAATCTTATGGTACAGAGGAGGGTTACTCATTTTCTTTGATACAGACAATTTATGACCTTATGATCTTTGAATTAAGAGTTAAGTGTCCATTATCCTTTAATCCTCTTCATGGTAATAACATAAAACTAAGTTTCAGTTAATAATAATAAAACTAAAGGTTGGTATATGCTGTTGAACTTACTTATCGTCCACTCTTATCGAGTATTCTTTCCCCACGAATTGCTTCATGAACTCTTCGTGTTTTTCAACCAGTTCCTCGTTCTGCAAGCACAGGAGTTCCACCTGATGGAAAGCATTTTGCATTATAAACAGTAATTTATCAGGCAATTGTAAAGCGATTCATTCTGTTTCGATTGAGTTTATTTAAAGAGGGGGTATCATACCAAAGCAACGCGGGACGTCATTGGCTGACGGTTTCTACCTAACATGAAGTATACCCTAGATCTGACACGCAAATGACAATTACAAGATTGAAAGGAGATAGTTTTATGGAGGTCTCAATCAGAGAGACAGAGAAGTAGATATTTATTTTTGTCTTTTTTGCTGGGTACATTCAGGTGTGTGGCAGGCAAACCGCTGTCAATAAGCAAATTAAAGACAAGAAAATTTGTTTGAAAATGGGATTTTTAAATACCTATTCAACGATACTCCACTTAACATAATTCGTCGACTTATTTTTTCCCTTTTTTACAATATTAACTCAGAAGAATAATCAATGTGATAATCAAGAATAATCACGACTCAGAAACAAATATTCGCGCTCATCACACAAATATCTGCCCTTACCGGGATTTGAACCCAGGACCGCTAGCTTCATAGGCAGGGTCACTACCAACTAGGCCAGCGCGTCGTCACGTGTGGTTGCCGCCATATTGATTTATATATTACTGTCATATCTTTAGTGCCGCTCATAAGATTAAGAAGAATCGATTGACATAAGAATCATCAAAAACGGTTCGCTCGTTTTATTTCTAAAACAGTACAAAGGAACAAATATACTTATTGTTACTACTTTGAAACAAACTCTTATCTGATTTTTCGATATGTATGAGTTCGAACTTCATTCTCTTTTCACGTTTAAGTTTAAAATCGTACGTCATGAAATATGAGATACGAGGTTTTTTCAAAGCAGTGACGATATACGTACAGGCTGATATAATCGGGTAAAAACATAGTTAATCACGTGCTCCTCAAAAAAGTTTGAAACAGCGTGTTATGACGCAAGCCATGACTTTAATACCACTTCGTTACGGATATGCTGTTACTTACATCGGCGAGATAGCAGCAGCGCGCGAAGGGCGGGTCTTGGCAGAAGCGCGGCTCGATGGGTTGCACGCAGTGCGCGCCGCCCGCGCGGAAATCCCCCGTGTCCACTAGGAACACCTCCACTTGACTCGTGTCCTCCTGGTACATAAACAGGTTTGGGCAATTCTATTCGGCAAAACCTAATCGCTATTAACTTGTTATGGTATTGTCAACGTTATGATAGCTGTTTATTAGTTGACAGTAATTGACAACAATTAATTATGTGCTAAGGTAGTAAAATAAAATACCGTTTCTAGATTTTACACTGCTGATTACAGTAAAAATATCTTTGGATTTTTTTATGTAGTAGTTTTTTTATATTTAGGAAAACAGTGAAAAAAGTTGGATTGTGAATGTTAGGAATACACTTATAGTGCCCTTATTCCATTTACTACCAACGGAATTCAAAAAAATATACGACTGTCATGTTCATTTTTTATCTGTCTGACGGATTACTTGATTCTAACGACACGCTTTCAATTCTACGCAAAATAGTTTATTTATTTTAATGGCGTCTACAAATTACGTAATTAATTAAATTACGCAAAATAACAAATTTGTGAACGAACGGCAGCGAATTATTGACAAGTAAGTGACATGTACTTTTTTTTAATTTTATATCAGGCTAAGATCACGACATCAGTATTCCTAACTTTGTATACACGGTCTTTTTAATGACTATTACTTTAATAAATTATTAACGACGAATTTAAGTTAAATAAAGAAAAACCAAGAAATACGGGTAGTCTAGTTTTTAACCAGCTAAACGCGAAAAAACGATAATGCTTTTTTTTTGAAATGTTGTCAATTGCGGCCGAGCATACACAATATGATAACAATACGGGTAGAGACAAAGTAAAATAAAGCCCCAGGAGGCTAGAGTGCTCGTTTGCCTTGCCTTCAATGGCATAACAAATGCGACGAGTCAAATATACAGTCGAGAGCTATACAGTTAATAGCCGGAGCGCAAAAGCTGCGGAATCCATTAAAAACACCTCTACCAAGCTGGTGTCCTCCTGGTGCATGTATACACAGGATGGACAGAATGTAACTTTGATCGTCATCAACTTTTTTGTGTTTGTACAAAAACTATATGCATATTACACTCGCGAGCAAAATAATTGCATCACTTTGCATTTTTCCATGTACACTCAATATCTTTGTAAATCTTTACTCGAATTTAAAAATTGTAGTACCAAATGAAAGCTGATAATGTAACGCAATAGAAAATGCGTTATTTCAATGTAATATCAAGTCCTAAGTCTGAAATATGCTCTAAATCCAGAAAATGGTGAAAAAACGCTTCTAAAAGGGATTAGGAAATCTAAGAATGATAGGCATTTTATTTATTAAAGGTATTTATTACAAAAAAAATAATTATACATCAGTATTTGGTATTCCCTCCCCTAGCCCTCCTCACACAATCTAATCGATTTTTCATTGATTTTATCAAGGTTTTCACATAATCTTGCGGGATGGCTTCCCACTCCTCCAACAAAACTTGCTTCAGCTCCTCCACATGAGACGGAGCAGGATTCCGCTGCCGAACCCTCCTTTTCAGGAAGTCCCACATGTGCTCAATGGGGTTTAGATCTGGGCTCATCGCTGGCCAGTCCATGGTGTCGATGCCCACCTCGCGAAGGTAGGCTGTGGTGGCCCTTGCGGTATGACAAGGGGCATTATCCTGCATCAGGATAAACCCCTCATCAAACATACCCACGTAAGGGACGACATGCTCCTCCAGGATTTCGGTGATGTACCTGGCAGCGTTCAAACCACCGCCACGGCCACCACCAGGCATGAAAACCAGCTCCGATCGCCCATCGTAGGAAATGCCGCCCCAGAACATGACGGAACCCCCTCCATAGGCGACTCTTTCGGAGATGCAACATTGTGCAAATCGCTCTCCCGCTCTTCTGTAGACTCGTCCTCTTCTATCGCAGCCGTTCAGGCACATCCTGCACTCGTCTGAGAAGAGGACTGGGGTCCACTGCTCAATTGTCCAGTTTTGATGATTTTGAGCAAACTGACGTCGTGCTTCACGGTGCCGAGGCAGCAATTTGGGCCCCGTCGCAGCCCTTTTTGGGGTCAGGTTGGCTGTCTTCAGTCTTCTCCTTACTGTCCACTCGCTGACTGCAACTCCTCTTACTTCTTCGAGCTGCTGTTGGACAGCAACAGTTGACTGGTGACGATCTCGTAGAGTGGTTGTCATTATGAACCGCTCGTCCCAAGTAAAGGCCAAGAAGTCTGAATCTTCTGTAGACTCTACAAACTGTAGACTGAACCAAATTCAGCTCTTCAGCTACTGAACGCTGACTGCGACCCTCTCGCAGTAGGCGAATGATGACGGCGACTTGAACAGCTGGGGTGTCCATTTTTCCAGGTCTTCTCGATGGGATAATATGCGGAGATGTGTACCGGTCGACTTCTGATAAGTGACTGATAACCCCCCCCCCCCCCCCCTAACCCTGTTTTATAGCCGTCTAAGGGAGCACAACTTGTGCATGCGGTAAGGAGTAATCGGCCACGAACCAGAAAAATGACCGTTATTTGTAAAATACTACATCGATTTCCAAGTTTCTTAACTTTTTAGAAAGCTTAAATTTCAAGAGACTTAATTACATTTAAATATTTCAATAAAATAATACCATTTACAAAGATATTGAGTGTACATGGAAAAATGCAAAGTGATGCAATTATTTTGCTCGCGAGTGTATATATACTGCTGTTATTAACTGTCATGCCTATTTTTACTATCATGTATAAAGGAATCAACGATAAATGAAATAAGGTAACGGGAGTAACGTATATTTTTAATAGCTGACTATTATGTAACTATTATGATCGTTAACCTTACTGTTGTAGAATCAGCCCGCGAAGTTCTGAGTTCCAGGTACAGGTAAAAAATAGTATTTTTCGTAATCGTGTTATAATAGAGAGCTTTTTAGACGAGTACCGTGTTTAGGCCACGAAGCTTGCTGAGTGGCCTAAGTAAGGTACGAGATTAAAAAGCTTAATTATGACACTATTGTGAACAATACTTTTTGTACGAGTTCATTAAAATTAATAATGTAAGTCATTAATACGAGTATATAAGAAAACTAAAAGTAGATTTTTGACAGATGATGCGACGCTGCTACGTTCCGAAACGCCACAGATTGGCAATTTTGTATCGGATCGAGGCTCCTTAAACAAGGACACATATGGAAATCCGAAGATCTATTTTCAAATTTTTTTCGGTTGTCTAGAGCGTATCGAAATAGTTATTTCGGTTGTTTCTGAAGTAACAACGATGAAAAGAGTGACGTTGCAGTATTCTCTATGAAATCTTTATGAATGATGATTTTTATTTCCACAGAGAAAACGTAAACTTCTTGGCTTTTAAAAGAAAAATTATCACACCACCGGTTTTTTTTAATGTCCTGGATACAGCAGCAAGTTTAAGTAGATTTTTGACAGATGACGCGATGCTGCTACGTTCCAAAACGCCATACAATATTGGCAAATTTTGTACCGCATCGAGTCTCCTTAAACAAGGGCACATATTATTTAAATACGAAGTTCTATTTTCAATTTTTTTTCGGTTGTCTAGAGCGTATCGAAATAGTTATTTCGGTTGTTTCGGAAGTAACATAGACTATTCAACGATGAAAAGAGTGACGTTACAGTATTCTCTATGAAATCGTAATACAAACATTTTAATCGACGAGTACAAAAAAGTTATTATTTACCAACGGCAGCGGCCGCGAAAATGTATGAAATTTGATTACGTATCTGATGTTTTACTTTTTAAAACCATGTTTGGACTAGGATAACTAACTCCAAACAGCCAAACACTTGTGCAATGAAAATTCTTCTCTTTCTTCTTACTTTTTAAATGTCATAGACTAAAAAGTTTAATTTTTAAAGAGCGGTTACAGCGTATTTAAAATTGTATCAAATAGTGTGACGTTTTTTTTATAGAAATTGTGTTCATAAACAAAATAAATTGCCGAAATAACATATAAACGCGTAATAAATGTTATAATTTAAACTTACATATCTATTCAAATTTAATTGATTTTTATTTCAGTTTCATAATAAATCGTACCTGGTTCTGTTATTTTTTTTCAAGGACATTTTGGAACTTTGTTAAATATTATTCACAACTAGCGACCCGCCCGCGGCTTCGCCCGCGTGGAATGTATTATACATATAAACCTTCCTTAAGAATCACCCTATCTATTAAAAAAAACCGCATCAAAATCCGTTGCGTAGTTTTAAATATTTAAGCATACATAGGGACAGACAGCGCAAGCGACTTTGTTTTATACTATGTAGTGATTGTGTCATATTTTCTCGCATTCTTGGAGAAAAGCACTATACAAGCCTCAGCGGGGAAGGGCGGTTGCTGGACTCGTAAACAACTCTACTCGTCCCGCAACAGCAATTTTTCCGGTCTCTGCATTAATGTACTATTTCTAAAGCAGCCACTTGTGTACCTCTGATAAGCCCACGAAGAGCGCTCTGTAGTAGGAATCGGTGTCATTTTCGTAGAACACGCAGCAACTCAAGTTGGCGATCTCTTCTAGAGTCATAGTGACCTGGTGGTCCTTGTAATGAGCCTTCATGTCTCCCATCAGACTGAAAATTAGCAAATAGTTATAATAGTATAAAAACAAACATGTTGTACTTCTAGTATATGTAGTATGACTTTTTTGACATCTATCATTGTTTCCTATTATGCCTATTGTACAATTTACCACAAAATTCTGTTTAAAATGAAAACAAGTACATAAGACAACAAACAACAAGCTTAATTAAAAGGTTTTTACCAAGGGCTATTTTGTCGCATACTTACTTTCATTTTAAACTGAAGATTTTGCGATTAAGCAATATGTATAATACAAGGCGATTTATGCCCGGTTTCTGAAGTCACTAGTTAAACCTTTAATAGCTATTGATCCGTTAAAGTTATGTTTAGGTTAAACGACGTTTATCTCTTCGTGCGTTTCTGAGTGCTCTACGAACAGTTCGATAACTATTGACAGATAAATAGTTCCTTCCGCTGCCGCTAGATGGATCTTAATAGTTTGTCATACGTAGACTGCTGTTAATGCCTTAATTCAACATCAATTCCGGTTGATTTTTGTAAAAATAATAATTTGAGAAAACTTAGCCACTTTATAGTAATAAATAAATAAATGATAACGAAAATTAAAATACCTAGTTTATTTGCCAGTGGCTGTATGAACAAAAATTGACAGTTGATACTTCAAAAACAAAAACTTCAATCGTAAAAAACGTCAAATAGTTATGGAGCCGATAAACGGCAAACTTTGGTCAGTTAAGTTAAACCTAGTTAAAACGGAGTTTATCTTTGAGTCGTTGTTCGGAAACGCAGTTGTCAAAGTTAACGGACCAATAGCGTTTACGGACAGATAAACCACCGATAAAAGTACTTCAGAAACCGGGCATTAATTGTTCAAAGCATAATACATCGGCCGGATTCAGAGTCAGCGTTGATGAGGATTAGGTCGTTCCTTAGTGTCAACTTTTGATTACAAGTTTTGAAGGGACCAGTTAGTTTCGATTCGGAATTTAGAAGGCAACTAAGGGCGGCCAGATACATTCGGAATTCCGACCAAAAAAAAATATCGAACGGACGTGTTTGGGTGGGTCATAGATTTTGTAGGAATTAGCTGCGTTCGGAATTCCGAATGTATGTGACCGCTTAATGGTTTCTAAAATGTCTCTAAGTACGGCGGTATAGGCGCAATATTGTCAAACATTACTTTAAAATAACCATCTTGTAGGTATTTAATGCTTTTAGATTTCCATAACATTGTGTTTAACTTACTCGAAAACGTGGTTAATTTCGCCCGTGAGGATCCATAGGCTTTGCCCGTCGGTGGCCATGATGATGGCTGGGTACACGTGGTCGACTTGGAGTACCGACTGCGCGGGGAGGGCCACTACATCTTCGGGATCTGATGGAGAAAGTCTTATACTTTTTAATACTGCATTTTTAACCCTTAATTTGGCAATGTGCATCACAGTGAACATACTATAATGTTCACTTTTAATGTTTGGAATGTTTTTTTATTTTTTTGCTGTATCAAAATCAAAAAGGGTTTGAATTCCCGACTTTTTTTTATTTTTGCCAAATTAAGGGAGGCACACACTTTAAAAGGCGAAACTTAACGTTCTGGATGGTTATCACGAAACACTTAATTCGAATGAGCCGAGGCTGTCACACGTCACTCGATACTAAATCGAGGAAAAGTCGTCCTGCCTCGAAGCTAGCAGGCCCAGGTTCGATTTTCAGTTAGGGCAATAAAAATATTTGTGTAATCAATGAGATTATTTGTTACTTTGAATGTTTCCCCTAGTTACCCTAATTACACGTCATGTCAAATTATAAGTATGAGTAATTATAATTCTCGTTTTATTACTCCTGTTTTGTGTTCAAATAATTATGTGTGTGTAACCTTCCGTGGCTTCACCTGATGGTTCCAATGGAAGACAAGCGCTGACTTTAATGCCAGCATTACGCTGATTTGGACCATTTCGTGGGTACTTTCTTCGTGTACGTGTTAATCTGTTCTTTGTTATGTATGTCACGAATAAATGATTTTCGTTCTTCTTTCTTTCAAAAAGGGATGGGGCTAACGTAACTTCAACTTACTTCGATTTTCAAAGTAGGGCCTCTGGCAACGACTGTGCGCAACGGAGACTGTGGCTTCAGTGAGCGACGGGCAGCAGAAACAAATGGATAGAAATTGGTTTACCACCGCTGCGACAGGCAGCATGCTTCATCATGGGCATTGCGCCAGGCAGAATAATAAGGGTAAAACAAAAACAGACCAAGGTGCCTACCATATCTTGGTACGTACAATCTCAGTTCAAATTCAAAATTCAAGATCAAAATATTTATTCAGTAAATTGGCCACATGCGGGCTCTTTTACACGTCGGTAATGTATGTGAATCTACCAGCGCTTCGAATCGGACAAGACCATCATTGCGGAGACGAAGCGCCGCAAAAACCTCCAGAAGGTCATTTTTTCAATCATAAAAACATAATTATACTTAAAAGCATTAAGAAGTTACATTAAGTAATAATAAGGTAATAAAACAATAAATTCTAAAAACTAGCAAAACTAATAAATTATTACAAATGTAAGGTCAATAAACATTACATACATACATACATTAAATCACGCCTGTTTCCCAGAGGGGTAGGCAGAGACCACTTCTTTCCACTTGCTACGATCTTGACAAATTTCTTTCGCTTCTTCAACATTCATACATCGAGTCATGCACGCACGTCGGTTTCGGGTACTTAAGATTCTGCCCTTTTCCAGTATTTCTCCGATTTGATTCGAAAAAGTACGCCTAGGGCGGCCCCTTCCGACCCTTCCACTCACTTTCGATCTGTATATCTCTTTCGTCAATCTTCTTTCATCCATCCTTTCCAAATGACCGAACCATCGAAGCATGCCCTTTTCAATCTTAGTCACTACATCTTCTTTTATTCCACATTTCTCTCTGATTTTTTCATTTCTTACTCTATAAATCAGTTTCACACCACACATACTACGCAAAGAGCGCATTTCAACTGCATTTACACGACTTACATGCTTGTAATAAAATAATGACTATGAGAACAACACGACGCGGTCTCTACGTCAAAAGCCACTAGGATAATCAATTGAACAACAAGTCCTCCCAAACGTGAACAGACCGGACCCCACAGACAGTACCCGTTCACGAGTATTATGCGTATCTCAGCCATCGCCTCTCTCAAAAATGTGATTGGGAATCACCCGATCAACAACGCCGCCGTAAGCAAAGATACTAACAGGAGTGTTGACTGGACACTACCCGCTTAGCAGACACCTGACCGTAATAGGTATTAAACAGGATACGCGATGCTCACACCGTGGCAATGAGGAGACAAGATAACACGTCCTAGCCGTGTATCATATACTCGTCACAGAGGTACTGCACATTCGGGGAGGACGACAGAATCACTTATAAGCATTACCACCTCTAAGCACCTACAGGACGGACTTCTGTTCTGCAGGAAAACAAGATGGGATCTATGCTTTTGAGAGTGTTGCCGGGCCAGTAACCTACGGCTCAACCAAGCCATACGTCACCACTCATCATTCTCCATTCTCTACGTTCTCATTATAATTTGAATTTGACGACGCGCTGGCCTAGTTGTTAGTGACCCTGCCTACGAAGCTAGTGATCCTGAGTTCAAATCCCGGTAAGGGCAGATATTTGTGTGATGAGCGCGAATATTTGCTCCTGAGTCATGGATGTTTTCTATGTATTTAAGTATATATTTCTGTAAGTATATAAATATTTATATCGTTGAATAGTATCCATAGTACAAGCCTAGAGCTTAGTTTGGGATTAGGTCAATTGGTGTGACATTGTCCCCTGATATATTTTATATTTTTTAATTCATCATCAATAATAACAGGAACAATGCTAAACTAAAACTTTTATTTTAGCCCTTTCTGAGGAGATTTTGCGTCTTCGGCATAGAGATTTCAATGTTGACGATCGCAACTATCAACTTATTATCGTGAATAATAACCATACAAACAAATATATGAATAACCATACCTCTAACAGTTAAATCCTCAATCTTATTAGCAGCACTTTGCACCGACGCCACCGTGCTTCTCCCCTCCGGAAAACTCTCAGAAGAACACGAGTTGCTGGAGAAGGCTATCAACAGCTGGTCTTCCTTAGGGATCCGCTTGCGTCTCGGCCTCTCGACTGGGCACATGTTCTGGCAGGCAATTGAAGTGGAAGGAGTGGGTTCACTGAGCACATCCATCAGGTTTGTCGGAGTCAGGATAGGGTAGGCTACATATGAAGTGTCTTGAACTGGTGCCATTTCCATGCTGCCATTTTCTTCTGTGGATGAAACGTAAAATAGTAATAAAATCATAATCCTAATCCTAACTAATTATTATAAATGCGAAAGTAACTCTGTTTGTTTGTCTGTCTGTCTTGTCTGTCTGTCTCGCTTTCACGCTAAAACTACTGAACCGATTTAAATTAAATTTGGTACACAGATAGTCTAGCACCTGAGACAGGACATAGGCTACTTTTGATTGCGAAAAAAGGGTTATAAGGGGTTAAAAAGGGGGAGGAAATGCGGACGGAGTCGCGGGCAAAAGCTAGTTTGAAATAAAGTAACTTGATGCAATGTCAAATAATAAAGTTTCACACATCTAAAGAAAAAGGGACATATGTTTACCATTGTAACACATCTATCTAAATAACGACAAAAAGCAAACTTTAAAAAACCCGACTGTAGTTACTTTACATCGTTATAAATCCTAAATGATCATTCAAAATGAAAAATGATCAAAAAAACCTAAAGATGGTATTTAAATACCTATTCAATGATACCCTACTTGTTCGTCGATTTTTTTTGAAAACATTTTTGCCATATGGCGTCTAGTTGGCGCCATATTGCATTAAAGATAAAAGGTGTTTATTCAGTAAGTAGGCCGCACGGGCACTTTTACACGTCAAAAACCTACCAGCGCTTCGCAAGAGACCACTGCTGAGAAGAAATGCCGCAAGAAACTCAACATTTTAATTACCGTCATTTATCTTTAGTGACACTCACAAGATTAAGACAAATCGATTGCCATAAGAATAATCAAAATCAGTCCACGCGATTAGTTTCTAGAGCGCCAAAAAGGAACAAACATACATACAGTGGTGGACATATAATTAGAAACAGTACATAAAACTTAGGTAAACACAGAATGAACTATCGTTATGAGTAAAAATTATATTGATTAAATCACTATTGACTATGCCAGAATATAGCCAATGAGTTAAAAAACTCATAAAATATTTAAAAAAGTAAATCTGTTCTATCTTTAATTATTAAAAGATTTTAAAAATCATGATAGTTGAATTTCTATTACTGGCCGCTTGGACAACTAATTAGAAACAGGATCCATGGTTCGTTCCATTTTTGAAACTAAAAAAAAAAACTCTTTTTACGCTTTTTCTGTTGTTTCGGCGGCAATTAAACGTCAATTTGGAAAATTACGTGAATAATAAGTATTGTTAAAAATGGGTAAAAATAAGAGTTGTGACGAGTCAACCAGGCAATTAATCGTTAAATTACATTTAGATCGAAAGTGGACTTATAGAAGAATTGCTAAACATCTAGAATGTTCTGTGAAGAAAGTTTTCAACGCTATTGCTCATTATAAAACTAACGGAACTACTAAGTGTTGTTAGAAAGGCTCGTCCAAGGAAAACATCTCCCCGGGAAGATTCGCAAATAATACGTGTAGCTAAACAAGACCCGTTCAAAGGCTCCAACGAGATTAGAAATGAAGTTTTTTCACCTGATGACCAAAGGAACATTTCCTCGAAACTGGTACGCCGCAGATTAGTGGAAGCTAAATTGTTCGGGAGGGTTTCTCGAAAGGTACCGCTTCTTACCAAGCAACACCGAGAGTAGCGATTATTATTTGCAAAGAAATATCTTAACTGGACCGTACGAGAATGGAAAAAAGTGTTATTCTCGGATGAAACAAAAATAAATATGGTGAATTCAGACGTCAAACGCTTCGTTAGACGTCCAATAAACCATGCTTTTGATTATAAATACACCAGGAGCATAGTCAAACACGGCGGTGGTAATATTAAAGTATGGGGATGTTTTTCTGGTTGCGGAGTTGGACCCGTCCGTAAGATTCAAGGTATAATGGATCAATTTCAATACAAAAACATGTTAGAAGAGACAATGATTCCCTACACCGACGACCATTTGCCTGTGACCTGGATCTTTCAGCACGATAACGACATTAACGACCCAAAACACGGCCCGCAGTGTTAAATCCTTTCTTAGTGAGCAACGTGTTACCATGTTAGACTGGCCTGCAAATAGTCCCAATTTAAATCCAATTGAAAATTTGTGGTACGTCGTTAAAAAAAAAGTCTCCGTTAAACGTAATTCCAGTCAAAATGAACTTTACGAAGCCTTTGTTGAAGCATGGAACTCGATCCCACTCGATAAATGTATGAAATTACTTGAATCAATGCCACGTCGATGCAGAGCCGTCATTAATAAAAAAGGCTATGCAACTAAATATTAATTGTTAAGAAATTTAGTAAACCAAACATTATTTTACATAAATAATTTGAAATTGTTGACGTTGACACGTTAAAACTTTGATTTTTACCTCATTTCTTTAGTGTTTCTAATTACTTGTCCATGACGGATGGTACTGCAATTGTCGTTTAGTTGTTTGTACGTAACTAAATATCTAAATGGTAGTTGTAAACTCGGATATTTATTTGTTTTTTAATTAATTATAAGTTGTTGAACGTATTCTATGCATTTTGTTGTTTTATTTCCAAAAACAAAAGTTTTACGGCAATGTGCCTTGTATAATGTGAAATACGTCGCAAGTGTTTCTAATTATATGTCCACCACTGTATATAGACTGATAAACACAATACCGTCCTCCTTCAGCAGTCGCATATGGAGCTGGTATTTTATTATTCTTCTAACAAGAGGTATTTCGCGCTGTCAACCGTAAAGACTGTTTGATCCATTGGAGTTAAAAAAAGCTTAAGCCCGGTTTGTTATATCAGTCAGTTAGACATTGGCTTAACAGATGATGAAATGTCCAACAAAACTAGATGACAAGTTACAAAACTTCCATCACCTGTCGTTGTTACATTCATGAGAAATTATCAGCTTTTACTGGGTAAAAACCACTTATGTAAGGAAGCATCTTCAATGATAGACTTTTTTCTGGATAAGCATGTAATCTACCACCCCCGACCTTTTCATCACTTTAACATCAGGTCAGGTGAGACAGATGAATAGTTTACATACCTACTAAATTAAATTAAAAATAATATTCCTGAAATAAGCAAATAATAAATGTTTAGCCAAGCACCTATGCATGCAGCATAAATTAATATTTTAACAAATCTAAGAGACATAAAAGATTTAGTGATAAACACATTCCCTGATCTACAAATGTATGTAATTTTGACACCCAATTTTGACCGTTGAAAATGGAAACAGGGTCACCATATATGTACTGGTTCTTTCAGATTAAAACATGCGACTCGTCCTCTCTACAATATGATATGACCCATATGTTGTAACGGGGTAGTTATCCATAACTCAACAATTCAGTTATGAGCTATTTCGCATAGGGGGGTTGATGGCTCTACTCATACCAATCCATTAACAGCAGGACCCCTAACAGACCCTTATTATTGCAGATGGTGTCTTGTAGTCCGAGGTGTTGGGCCTGGTATGTTGCCACCTCAGGAGCAGTCTCCTCTGCCGTCATACAAGCTCTCGATATGGGGCTGTCTGTAACACCTAGTGGTATAAGCGTTTGTTAATATGAATCATAAGTAATTAACGGAACAAAAGGCATACCTAGTTTTGAAATGGCAAGGTTGAAGTCTGTCATCAGATAAATGTACTCGTCCAGCTGCTTCATGCATGCCAGGAAACGGTCCTTCAGTTCTGCTGGCTCGCAATTCAAGTGCTCCACAAAGGTTCTTGACTGTTGGTGATAAAGATAGTTTAAAAACTACCATCAAGAATGGCTTTACAATGTCCAGCCTTAACCAAACCAACTGAAATAAGGTCTAATTACAAATTGATTAACATATTCTGTATTTGTGTGATTAAATATTATTTTAAATTTGATTCGTTCTGAGTCGTTATGTTATTGAATTTGGTTTATTATTGAAAAATACACACATTTCACAATAATACAGACATGACTGTTGAAAGAGTTACTCCTGATTATTTATTAAACACCTTTAAAAGCAGCGTTGCAATACTTCAATTCTAAAAACCTTTCCATATTATTCTTAGATTAGTAAAACCAGATAAAGATAGAGAGAAGTTTTTATTAAAATAAATATCAGGGGACAATCTTACACAAATTGGCTTAGTCCCAAACTAAGCTCTAGGCTTGCACTATGGGTACTAGACAACATTATAAATACTTATATAGAGAAATAAATACTTCAATACATAGAAAACATCTGAGACTCCAAAATACGTACTCATGCTCATCACACAAATATTTAGATTTTTAATTAAGGTACATACAGGGTGTCCCAGAAACCGGCGTCAACCCGCCCAGAGCTGATAGAACAGCTCATAAGCTATCGATTTAACCCCCATGTATGTTCAGCAATTGTTATTAGTTTCCGAGATATTGATCATTTAAATCGGAATTTTTGCCATTTTGCCTTATGTCCGTGATACGAAAAATCCCTACATTTGATGTTTTCGTTCTTTTTTTCCAGTGTTTTTTTGTATGATTAGAATCACTATGAGATTACGAAGTTTTTAAAGCTACATGCCATTTTTTTTTTTCATTACTTACAACTTTTTGAGTAAACGCACGGTTTGTTTTTCCATACTTGGTGAAAGTTTTAATGAAAAAAAAAATAGCATGCATCTTTAAAAACTTCGTTATTTCATAGTGATTCTAATCATGCAAAAAAACACTGGAAAAAAAAGAACGAAAACATGAAATGTAGGGATTTTTTGTATCACGGACATAAGGCATAATGGCAAAAATTCCGATTTAAATGATCAATATCTCGGAAACTAATAACAATTGCTGAACATACATGGGGGTTAAATCGATAGCTTATGAGCTGCTCTATCAGCCCTAGGCGGGTTGAGGGCGGTTTCTGGGACACCCTGTAGATTGATGGGGACAAATTCATATCATGACTATTGCACCTACTTGCATTTAGCAATGGCCATCATAAAATAAAGTTAATGTTAAAGTAAATTTGCCTTTGTGCAAGTATTTTGTTTTAAATCACTTGAAGGGGTTACTATTGCATTGTATTGTATTGTATTGTATTAACATATTTTTTTTATCAATTAGCACTTTCCCGAACATTTCATTGCAAAATAGCATTTCAGCAAACATTCACTTGGCATTCGCTTTCCATGTACTTTTTTTCCAACCGAAATGTTATGCAAACTCATCCATTGCCATTAAAGTATTTGATCAGTCATCAATTCAATGATTTTTATGAACCTCAAAATATTTTTTTATCTAAAAATAAAATATGGCGAATGTCTCGCATTGGGATCTTTACTGCAGTCATTTTACTTCAAGGGTGTTCCAATTTTGCCAAATTGTTAACAGGTTAGTAATTATAGTACCTCTTTACTTTTTTTAATAGGCTTATGCAAGCATAGTGTGGCAAATTTCCTTAAAAAAGCTATTCTGGCTGTTATGAACACAGGTAAACTTAACACTCCTTGCCACGCTATCATTGTGAGTACCAATCCTAGGTATAAGTATAAGCTCAAATTTTGCAGATTATGGGAATTAAGTTATATATAACATTTGATCAAAATTGCTAGATCAAAAACCGTAGTAACTCGAAATACAACTGTATTTTTAAAATCAACTTTAATACAACTTCTATGAGCTTCAAACAAAACTAACAAGGATTTTGAGTTGATACTGTTTTGATCTAGCAGTGCTTATATTTTGCCATAGTTATTAAAAGTAAGTTAACCCTTCAATGGACAACCTTTTTTCAACTATTAATGCTTTGCCTAATTAAAATATTTGGCAAACAATTAAATGTCTTGATGAAAGTTGCTCAAGTAAACAGCATTTTTCGTTGGAAATTTACTATGTTAGCTAAAGTTGCGGCCCCATTAGGCAAACAGTTTGCGGTGTTCTGATAGCCCTCCCATATTGTACAGTTTTCCAAAAGCAAATTGGCAAAATGTAAAATATGGAAGGGTAAACAGGTAAACCATAATCAGCAAAACTGTTTGCTTAGGGGGATCGCACCGCAGCCTAAATGTCTAAAAGCGAAAGTTGTAACCTACCTTCGTTTTCAATCTCCTTATGTCATTGATTGCTTGGTCGCATTTAGCGGCAAACGTACGGATCCTGATTTCCATCTCATTACGACGGTGTAAGGCTAAAGTGGCCAAGTCCACGAAGCTCCTGAAACCATTAATTCATTAAATAAATAAAAACTGCTCATGTTCTCATGGTTTAGTTGTTGAACAATTAATTTACTGAACTTTATATACACCTAAAATATAATAAACTTTACATAATATTAACAATTCAACTTTACATGTTAGTAACAATTCGATTAGTTGTTTACAAGATTCAAATACTTACATCGTGGTGATATGCTACAAGTAATATTAATGATAAATAAACATCGATTTATTATTTTAGCGTAAACCGACACATATCATACTAAGCAGTACTGCAGTATAAATTACAAATATTTATTTATAAATGGACCACAATCACTGCATTGGCAAACAACTTACAATCCTGAACAACTCGCAAACTCAACTTTATTATTTTACTCAAGGACTCAACTTCAACTCAACCAAACCGACCATAAACCTTTGGGCACAGATTAGATTATAAATAAGGGTACTTTATAGAAATATTTAGTCTGTGCCATACACCTGTGCCATATAAACCAACACAAGTAGAAGGGGTGATAAAGTGAGTAAAAAAAAAAGAATAAATAAAAAAGTTGCCAAATTCACTATAATTTTTACCAATGTAAGCAAAGAAAAAGTAGCTGTAGATTATTAAGTAACAATATTAATTAAATATTATATTGTGATTGGTGATTTCAATTTATTGATTAAGAACAAAATAATTATTAAGATTCGAATCTAAAGTACAAACATACATACAAAACTTCGCGCCTTCATTCCCATAGTGGGGTAGGCAGAGCTACGGAATTAGGTTACCAACGACTATAAAATAATGTGAAGTAAAATATAGTAAAAGAGTAAGATTATAAATTTCAGCATATCATGTAGGAATGCAATTACCCATGAATATATTTAGATTTAGATATCTTGGCAGAAAGTTTTTTCTACTCTGGTAATAAAATTATTTGCACTATTAGCAATGAAATGACTATATATCGCACCTTCAGAACAATAGTGACATAAATTTAGATTTTCGAGTTACGGCTCTATCGTAATTTATTTATGACTTAAAGTTTGAAAGCTGAAATTTTGAATTAGGTCATTATCGTTCTGAAGGTGCGAATAGCACAATACGTTTTATAATTTTGATAATAACTAGTCTGTGTTTGATTTAATTTTCTCTTTATTTATTTTATTTATTACTTAGTAGTTTCTTTAGAAACGGTAACGTACCTTTTCAGACATTAATAAATTGTAGCAGGAAATCCAAGAATGTACAGGTCAACGCCATCTATTGTTTAATTTTAACACTTATATAAACAATGCTTTAGTCTACTACTCGACGACAGATGGCGCAAATTATAAGGCATAGTGTTGCTATTTGTTAATAGATGGCGGAGCATACCTAATACTATAAAATATGAAATACAGACATCCAAAATGTCCAGGGTTGTGAAAAAAACTTACATTATTTTGATATTGTGCAATGCAAGTAAGGATTTTTTATCCCTGGATATTTTGGATATATGACTGTATAATAAGGACGCAAGATGTCGTAAAAACCTACCGTATAGGTACAGAATTTTAAGCAATAATGACCACATTGGTTCTCCACAGTCCAACAATTTACCCGATTTTTCTCTTCATCATCATCTCGAAAGATGTCTACTGCTGGACCTGTTGGCCTATTGCCTAACGCTCTCGCATCGCAATCGACTTCACTCGCTTTGACTCGCTTTTGACTTTTAAAATGAAAACGATTGCGATCGCGAGTGCGTAAGACAATAGCCCCCCTGGACTTCCGCAACCTCAGTTAAAACAAGTGCAGTCGAAAGCACCTATCGTGTCAAAGTCATTAACAAACCTTATTGTTAATGGCTAAGGGGCGTGTAGATATTTTTGTCGTTTTGGGAACGTACCAATATGTACACGTATATTAATTTATCCGACTAATAAAAATCAAACGTATAAAATTACATTACTGTCGACATATAAGCATACTAACCCCCCATGCAAACGGAGGGGTGTTACTTATAAGTTGAACGCGTGTATCTTTGTCAGTCTGTGGCATCGTACTTCCCAAACGGGTAAACCGACTCAGTCACGGCTTAAAAAAAAAAAAGCTTTAATGTTGATGGTTTTTAGAGGTTAGCTAGGATGAAATTCAGTTCGGCCGTTTAAGTTATCTGTTCTAAATGTAGGATCGATTTTTTTTAATGTGAAAAATGAGGCTGTGGAGCAAGCGAGTCACCTGATGGTACATCAAGAAAACAAGACGAGACTTACGAACGTTTCCGATTCCGACCAAAAACGATGTCGTAGGTACATGTTTAAATCACTTCCTCTGTAGGGCGTGCTTCCGACCAGTGAGCCTAGAAAAGATGCATTCCGAGAACGTTGCAGTTGTTTTATCTTAGAATGGGTTTGAACACACACGCATAGCATTTCTAGAACAAGTTTTGTCTTTATTTCTACAAAGAAAATCGTAAGATTATGCTATAGAATTCTTGTTCGATTCGCTTGGTTACGACCCTTACGAAAGCGGGTGAGCCATACATATAAAGTTGTATTGCATATAGACACGCGCTCTTGTATGTGCCTCTGATTCTTCTGGGTAAAACCATATTGTCTTTGATGTTATCGTATTGTTTTGAACTCAGCCGCCATTACTGTAAATAAAACAATTGAAAACAGGTACAAAAACATGATACTTATGATGATGATGATGATGATGATGATTATGATGATGATGATGATGACACTATGGTTTCGCCAATTAGAATAGAAGCCCAGTACCTACTTACTCACCTGAAAGCTAAAACCATAGGTAATAGCCATTACTGACCCAGTGGATTAGCACCAAATCCCTTTCCAGAAGCGCTCCCAAAGCAGTCGTGCTCATTACAGCGAGTTACGCACTACGTTTCAATTAAAAACTGCGCCGAACTAAACAAGGGCCGCATGACAAATTCAACACCCCTCCCGCTCCCGCCTGCCACTAATTGGATTCCGAGAGGCGAGCTAGCAATTAGAGAGAGCGGGATGGCCGACAGGGGTGTGAGATTCAAGTTCGGAGTTTTGTGGTGGTCAAAATCAGTGTTTCTGGTATTTTATTGCTTTTCTAGCACCTCGTTCACGTACTTTTCGATTATATAACGATCCCTGTAAAACTTTTAAATTTTAATTAAATCTCGCGATGTTATTCCAGGGTAGGTATTATGATATCTACATTCCAAATTTCATCTAAATCCGTCTAGCCGTTTGCAGCTTGAAGGAGTAACAAAGTAACACATACACAAACTTTCGCTTTTATAATATTAGTTTATTTTAAATAAATTTAAAAGTTAAAGATCAACAGAACGGCTTCAGAGATACTTGCGTTCGGAGAAATGAAATTACACTTGTGAGTCGTACCTCGGCCAGTAGACATCGTCTTTATTATACTAAAGCTATTTGAGATGACGGTTTTGACAGGATTGAATCACTTCATGGAACTCTATCATGACATCATAAGGTCTTCTGGTGACTTGCCTCTACAAAGGCTGATCGGTTAGGTTGGTTACCTTAAACATGCGAGGTGTATTTTATAAAAATATTTACATTAGACAGAGTCATAACCGAGCACACGATTATATCTATTTCACATTGTATTAGGTAATCTTGCTTCGGTATCTTAAAGATATTGATGACGATATGACCGGGCTTTTATTCAGCACGGTAAAAACCAAAACGTTCATGACCTGTTATAGTATTGTCAACGTTTTGATAGCTCTTATTTACTTAACAGTAATGACGGCCGAGTGAAAAACAATACTATAACAGACTGGCTATTGCCTACGCACTCGCAATCGCATCGGAAAGCTACTTTATACAATGCAAAGAAGATAAAGAAGAAGTATATATGAGCCGGCTGACTACGATCTAATTCGACGACAACAAGTAATTTACCTACAATCAATATAACTATCCATCCTTCAAACGGCATCGCCAACCCTACGGACGTGTCACTAAGCAAGAGGAAATTATGAACGGTATAATTTTGGTGGAAATTCCGCTTCCCAGCTCTCGGGAAACAAATGCTTAAAGTAATATGAAGATGAGCAATGAATAACCATGAATATAATTACGTTTGAACCGATTCATCTATACTTGCCGAGTCCCAGGTCGGCGAAGGCCTTTTGTAAGGGATGTACTTACAAGTTACAACTTAGGATTCTCTTCGGAGGTTCTAAAAGTTAATCAAGTTTTAGTTCAGAGTGGTGTTAAAAGGCACTTGGAATTATTTATACCTACTTCGTTTTTATTAAGTTTAACACACACGTTTCCTTTAAATAACAAAGGAAATCCAACTGAAATAGGTATGTAAGTATAGTGTTGTCATTTCTTTCACGACGGCGCGCCCCGGCAATCCAAGTTGACGTTGCGCGTTGCGTCAATGTGCCAATAATAAAGAACTGTGGCAGGATTTCGTGGGCAATTAAATTTGTCTTAACTTAAACTTAAAGTATTTTTGCTCTTGTTACTAATTAATTACTTATGAAAGTTATCACTCTCTTACTCACTTTATTTTTTTGTCTTATTTATTTATTTATTAATTAGGCATGGTAACAAAATTTACACTATCAAAGTATAGGAAAAAAAAATCAAGGGCATTCAAATTTCAAGTCTTGGTGCAGCAGATTAGGCTCTGCTTCGTCCGTCTATCAGCCAGTTGCTGACTTAAATGCATACATAGATAATACATAATAGCCTGGCAAAGAAAAGAAAGGGACACAACATAGCGATAGGCAATTACGAATACACGTACCATAAGTGCACCTAAGCCAAGTTCATATTTTGCCTCTGTATACAATTTCTGAACGCCTATACCACCTCCTCATAGCGGTTGGTGTGTTTATTACGCCTTATTTGCGCCTCTAACTGTATCAAGAGCCCTATTATGACGCCAGTTCATTCGAAAGGCGCCTATTCTAGTGTCGAATGGTCGACTTTGAATTTTGCGAGCTTTCTCAATAATTCTTTGTTAAGAGGATTTGACACTGAAAACTTACATTTTAAATGCGATAACGTTTCTCATTCCTTAACCAAGTTCGATTTTTACGATTTTAAATTATGTGTAACATTATGAAAAACAGCTAGTTTGGTAGCTATGTTTTCCTTTAACTAAAATGTTTCTTGTTAAGAAAAAAAACGGAAATACATATATATGGCGAATAGGTCCAGTATATAATTAATACAAAAATACAAATCAACTTTCAAACAAAAAAATGCAATTGCTTGTTTAATAGACAAATTACATTCCAATCGAAAGTAAAACGTTAGGTTGACTTTTTTTCCCATCTTAACTATTTGGTAGGATGGTATAAACAGGTAAGTCGGTACTACCTAATCATTTGCATTAAACCTAACGTTTGCATATAGGCTTCATACTTTCAATTAGTATGTAATTTGTCTATTAAATAAGCAATTGCAATTTAAAAATTGAAATTTTTCAGCTATCCTATTCGCTATATATTACTTACTATATTAAATTTCATACCAAATACTTTATATCCAATAAACAGCTGGGTGAAGGTCGTTTCCTATTCGGATCTTAGACCAGTAGAAGACGGATCACTCTGTCACATTACAATACCTATTACTTGGCATTAGGCGATTTCTTGCCTCGAATATTGGATTCGGCCACCGACCTAGTGTAAACGCTACTTCCCGTATTCATATATCTATTTACTAGAATAGATAGTTTAACCGAATTGGCCTTTTTACATATCGCCCCTTCAGAATCATATCACCTATAGAATTTATGTTATGACTTAAAGATTGAAAGCTGAAATTTTGAATTACGTCACTACTCACTATCGTTCAGAAGGTGCGATATGGCGGTGACCGAATTTGTCAACCGTTAACCGAATTGGCTCGTTTGCATGAGTCGTCCGAATGCGTGGGTGACATTCGGTTTGAACAAATTCGTTAATCGAATACTGCCAAACTAAATAATGCAAGTGCGTTATCCAAAGACATCTAGCGTCCGGTTCCTATATTCAATCCGAGGATAGATAAGGCTTACCTCGGGTTAAAATTTGACATTTGCCCATACAAAATGTGTCAAATTTTAATCCGAAGTAAGATTAAATATAGGAACCGGACGTAAATCTCTAGCTTGCCATGGTCTCGTCAGAATACGCCCGTGGGCTCGCGGCGCGCTATCATTATGCTGTCACTGCGTTTATCTTAATTCTCGTAATACCCTCGCACCTGATCGATGCTAATAGCTTTTATTGATACACGCTAGGTGTTAGCTTAGTTAGCCCGATGGCAGTTAGCGGCTGGATAGGCTTAATGCTGGCTTATTAATTATGGTGATGAGTTTAGGGACTGTTATTGTCTTTTGTTTTGGCATGGAGATGGTCAACGATCACAAAGGTTGTATGCGTTATGAAGTGGGTTCTGCGACTCGCAGACATTTACACTCTCAACACTACAATCTGAAGACTGCAATCCTAAGACCGCATATGCGTTGCCAACCCTGAGAGGACTAAAGGATGCCTATGCTAGTAGTTTAATCGGTTGTCTTATCCCGACACACTTGACGTTGGATACGATGGTGGTAGCGATCCGCTGGTCCTACCACCACTAAAACATGATGGTAAGTAAAATCTGAGACATACCAAATACACTGCAAATGCGTTGCTAACTCCGAGCACCAAGATGGAATAGATCCATTGAGTTGGCTGCCATCTATTGATTGAAAGACGCAAACTTTTTAACACCTTTGTGGCGCCATCTACATAAAGTAATCGAATGCGCCGTGGGCGAGGGATTAGGGAAACCGGTGATAATTGGCTCAAAGACATTGACGTGAACGATTACGGATATTACGGATATTTAAATTGTCACTAGAGCGGCTTGTGTCTTAATAATTCATTTAGACTGATTGTTGGTTGCTCTACAAGGCTTTTAAAACATTCATATTATGAATACGTATAATATATTAATAATTAAATAACTAGACGTGGAATTTATAACCAAAACGCGCTCCTTTTGACTGACTCAACGTATTTTACAAGCTTTAATTTAACTTGCAATGTATGTATGTATGAATGTATGTATGTCAACCAAAATTTTAATTTTTGGGACAAGCTTTTGTTGCCGACTGTACTTTTTTTTCTTAACTTTATCTGCTTATCAATACCAAACTGTTCAGTCCTAACACGGTGGTTCTACGGTAAGAATAGCGGAGATCCTGTCGCCTCCCGACTCCATGATCAGATCAGCTCTTAGGTACCATAATATTGCATTGTCATCGGGTTTACATACGTGGTCCAAATTTCAGCCCATTACGTCGACGGGTAGTGGCTCAAATTTAACTTAAAGATTTGACCCTTACATACATACTATACATACATACATACACTGCAAGTTAAATAAAAGCTCGTAAAAACAATATTATACAGCTCAGAGAAAAGGACAGAGCTATATAACTGTCATAGCTCTGTCCTTTACGCTCGCCGTAAAATGAACTGCACAGCTATCTCATAATAACCCCCCAGTAAAGGAAACTGAAAGACGTACAACAGGGACCTCTTTCAGTTTCCCTTACTGTACACAAGTCAGCAACTAGGGAATGCAATTTACCCGGTTATTAACCGTTTTTGTATGAAAATAACCGGTTAAAACCAGTTATAACCGGTTATTGCATTCCCTATCAGCAACATAAAAGTTTCATCACTTAAGGGTAAGGATCAAAAAGTTGGCCACGCTAACTATAAAACTTTTCCGTTGTGACACGAAAGTAATAATAGTAGTAAAAGTAATAGTAATAATAAGTAGTAATAGTAATAATTTTCGTCGCACAACGGAACTGTTATCAACTTCGTTGTTTGTTTTGTTAAATGCATTAACTGTGGTCCAACTTTTTAGTCCCTACCCTTAAAAGCAACGTAACCGGGTCAATGTTCAAACAAATTTGCACTTACAGTGACCGATTGTCATTGCCCTTGATTGTATACCACAATCAGGCAAACTTCAGACGCGTTAGATAAACTCATCAACCGTTCCTCAAATCTAAATTACCAGTAATTATAACACGGAGCCGAATCGAGGCTTCAGCGTTACCGTTTAATAGGTAATTAAGAGCCTCAGGCTGTACTAATTACTAATCCGCAATTACTATAGGATACATAGGATGAAGGCGTCAATCCCACCCCTTGGGGCCTCGTTTGTAGTTGACTTAAAACTTGCCATTACCGTAAAACCATACAACGACTGTCCTAGCCTGCAACAATAGTCAATCTTATCCTCATTACAATATTCCAAAAATATGATTTCAGGCCAAATGATAATAGCAGTAAGCTCATACTTTAAGGACAATATAAAAAGAAAAATTTGACTATTATTGTTGAAGCTAGAACGAAAATTGTACTTTACGGTACTTAAAAAGTTACCAAAGGCCTAAAGTCAATTTTGCGTGGCCGCATGGCTTTCAGTAGCTACTTACCCTTAACTCGCCACTCTGTGTGACACAAACATAAGGCACAATTTGGCATAGGTGTGATATGTACGATTATATGAGAGACTGGACTGTGGCGTGAATTTGTTACGTCAGTCAAGTACCAATGTCACAGTAAGTATAAACAAACTAGAATTTCTTCTTTTAGTGTCGTATTATTTTCGAAGATTACTTGATGTCTGTTGTTTTGAGACTTGGGTTCTAACGACCAATCTTGGATTAAGAAGTTCTTCAGCTTATTCTTTATCCACAAAATAAAAAAATATAATGGAAGTTAATACAAAATTACAGCACCAAATGTATACTCGTAGAATGCTATAAAAATAACGCAGATGCAACTCGACAACTAACTAAATACTTAGCTACTGGCCGCACCCACACTTGCAAACGCTCTCGCTGCCAGTGTATAATTATTACCAACATCGAGCGTCTGCCGGGCTGCGTCTGCGCAGCGCGCGCGGTAATTAAAACATAGTTAGAGGCGACGGCCGACCGTACCCTAATAGAAATGTACGATACTTAATGAAGGGCAGTGCTATCGCTTTTTTATGATTAATGAGGGAATTTGATAACTGTACTGGATTTTATTGTTGTGGTGGATAACTTGGAAAAGAAGAACCATCATCAACTTTGGAAAATAGGTGGACTGTTGGACTTTTTTTTGCAAATAGCAACACTAAATGAGCCGTTTTCAAAATAGGTATACGTAACACAAAAATAAACAAAGGATTTCTGTGTTTTCGTTACACAAATTAAAATTTGTTACACAATGGAGTACATAAAGGCCAGTTCACCATTGAACTTTTTTACCCTTGATGTAAAGAAAAAGCATTTTATTATCATAATATTTATTCTGTTCTGCTGAAGTCATTGGAGCCATTTTTCATCATCTATCGACAAAATACACCATTTATTACATACATACCTTTATAAAGGCTAGTGTTTTTTTTTTTTTTTAAGTTCTGCAAATGTATTAAACACAGCTTTGTGCAGTATACATACAGCTTTATCCTTTGTGTAACGTTACCCAGTGTTACACAATTTTTTGTGTAACACTCAGCGTTACACAAAAGAACCATTATTTCGTGGCGTTAACATAATCTCAAACAATTTACAGAAAAATCTTACTAGATTGATTTATAATTTCTTTTGTATTACCTTATTATTAAACGAAACTACACTGTTCAATAAAGATTTCGTGTTAATCAGATTTACTTACCTGTGAAATTCACGTTATACAGGACAATAATTTTAGCGACAAAACTCAAACACAACCGGTTTGGATCAATGTAAGTGAAAAAAACATGGCTAAGCTGTCATTTCTTAAGTTGGTAGTACCGTAAAGTATTGCCGGACTAAAATAAATGGAGGTCGCGTTCTGAATAGATCGAATATCCATGTTATTGTCGTTACACATAGGTGTTACACAAATTGATAGAAAAGTGGACATGTAATTAAATTCGTTTTTATTGCGTATAATTATTATTATTTTATTAATAATACTCGTATTTAACTGAAAAACTAACTCAGCTGATATAACCCGTAACAAATGTATAAATATTTGAAAATTATATAAGCATGAGGACATTCGAACTTGCGAGAGTAGGAGTGGGACAACGTAATTTTGTATGAAACATTAAAATACTTTTTAATTGTATCATGCTTGTTTGCTATTTGTCTATAAATTATATATAATCTAAATTAAAAAAATATTAAAATATAGTATAAATAACGTAATTAACATACCAAGTAAATTTCACTGGCTATGTAACCTTTATAATATAATATTTTTGAGTGAGGACAAAAAAATATAGGAAAAAGTACACCTTTTTTGAAAACGACTCAAATATATCGAAAAAAACGACTAAAAAGGAGTGGCGGGAAATTTAGACACCACTAAGATCCGTTTTTAGAGTAAGTAGATAAACTTACTCGTAGTTTATGCATTGCTGTAGGAGAAGTCATCGAATATACAGAGTGTTAGGTCGCTAGGTGCAATGCTTTAAGGAGGTTTTAGACGAGGTATTTGTGAACATTTCTAGCTGTGTATTATAACAGACAAAATTTGGCAGTTTTTTAAATTGAAAATTTAGGGATTTTACAGAAAATACCCACAATTTAATAGTTACGTGTTAATAATGCCCCAATAAGCGTTACCTTGTAAACAATTGATTAAGGATAGTTTATGTCTATTGGACCAAATTAAACAAGTTTTAAGCGTCTTTCGAAACAAAAATGCATGAGTAAATAGCTGTATAAATTTGAATTTGGAATTCCTAACCAAAGAGGAGATATTTGAGATCAAAGTGGCCAGTACGAGAAACCGCCAATTTCATATGTAAGGACCTAATATTTTGTACTATCTATTTTAATATTTTTTGTACTCCTATCGCTTAAAATTAAAACCGGCAATCTGCTAGTTTGTTTTCATAAGTAATAAATATATTTGTAATAAGTAAATAAATTAAGCCTGTAACAAATGATAAATTTACGACTTACAAATAAGAGCAGATTCCTAGTTTGTCTCTACAAATAATAACTATCGTCAGTATTAAAAGAGCCTAAGGCAGTGAATGTATTTATAATTACTTGACGCCTCTTCACCACTACCGACTGATTAGGGCTTTGGCTGATACACACATGCGCACAATTTACATCTAACACATTGTAATATTATACAATATATATTGTTATTATCTAATTTTATACCTTATTCCATTGAAACAAGGATAAAGATAAATATGATTATTCAGTAAATAAGCCGCACGGCATATTCACATGCCTAAAATCCAACAGTGTCTCCAAGGTGAGACCGAATGCAAAGAAGCGCAGGCGCCGCAAGAAACTCAACAGTCAGCCATTCTTTATGCTATGCACATGCAGGTACAAAAGTTGTTACATGTTTTTGTAGTGGACTGTACGTACCTAAGTAAAATAGTTTTGCATTTTTTTTAATTGTTTGATTAATATTTAAAGACGTTTACTTTGTATTATTATAACGGGTACACACCGACGACCGAAGATTAGAAACCGAATTATTGCTAAATAGCTTAGAAATACGTTTTTCACCTCAGCAGCTCAAACAAGCAGGTTTTGCTGCTTAAAAACAGTGAGCAAAATTCAATTTTGCTGCGAGCGTGAGGCAAAGTAGCTTTTTAATTATTTTTTTTAAATGCCGTGAGCAGTGCTGGGGCTACTCACAACATTCGAAAAAATTGAACTTCACTTTGTTCTGTCACTTTCACTTCGATAGGAAAAAAGCGAGAGATAGGAACAACTTGATTCGAAATTCGATTTTCAAATTCCACACATAGTAGGCCCAAAAAGAAACGCACGTTCGGATGCACACATAACCGTAAAATTGCAAATAAAACTATCTGTTAAAGTTTGAAATGTGTTTATTATAACTATTTTATACGATCATTTTTTTTATTTAATGTTTTGAAGACAAAATTAATGAAAAATAAGAAGTTTATCATGTATCTACATAATTTTGTTATAGTTTTAGCAATCTTTGATTTCGTGACATAAACCGCGGGGGCAGTTTCAGAACGCATTTCAAAAATAGCGGGATTATTGTACTTGTTTAAAAAAAATGTTTTTTGTTGCTTTTCTGTTACGCTACGTCTCGCGAAAAATATCTGAAAGCTTATGATATTTTTAAGCAATGGAGACTTGCAAATGGTTCCAAAACTTTTTCGGAGACTGTACTGTTAGCGTATTTCATAGAGTTATCACAAACAAAGCAACCATCAACAATGTGGAGTATTTACTCAATGTTGAAAACAACAATAAAAACGAAGGATGATGTGCACATTGAAACCTACCACAAACTGATTGCATTTTTGAAGAAAATATCAGTAGGGCACAAACCCAAGAAGTCCAAAATTTTTTCAGCCGCTAATGTTCAAAAACGGCACGGCGGATGGAGGTCGAATATGGTTGCGGAAGGATATATTGAAGATTCACTTGAAAATAAAACTAAAATCTGTAAGCGTATCATAGAGAACATAAGTTTGAAACAGACCTCAGATCCTTGGTCTCGCCCATCTACTTCCAGAGTCACAAATACCGCCACTGAGTCACCTTCTTTCCATATCCTTCCCCCACAATCCAAAAGTGAGGAAGCCGAAACCATGAGCTGGAAAGAGACCTCAGATCCTTGGTCTCGCCCATCCACTTCCAGAGTCACTAATACTGCGACTGAGTCACCTACTTTCACTATTGTGCCGTCACAATCTACAAGTGAGGAAGCCGGTGAAACTATGAGCTGGAAACAGACCTCAGATCCTTGGTCTTGCCCATCTACTTCCAGAGTCACCTACTTTCTCTATTCCTCTGTCACAGCCCACAACAAGAAAGGAAGCCGAAATCTCAGCCTCATCAACTACTCAAACTCAAGTTTCTAAGACAACAATATCGGTTCCAAACAAAACTGTAACATTTAACTTGCAAAACTGCAGTAATTTTACTTTTAACTTTTATTTTTTGAAATTGTTGGTTTTACAAATATAGATACATGTTATTTAATTTTTATCATATTGTTTTTTTTCATGTCTTCACTCAAAAACAAAAAAAGCCTCTGCTTCGCCATTCCGTTGTGGGTTCATGTCACACCTAAAATCTTCAAGCTTCATCTGGCATGTCTCCTCTTCGGGGTAGTAAAGTATCAGGCCACAGCAACAAATTGCTGGAAAAATCTGTTGCCTGCTTAGGAACCTGAAATGTATACATGGTTTTAAGACTCAGTTAAAGAAACACTTGCAGTTAAGGGAACAGTAACTATTAATTTGGTTCCAGTCAGATACCTGTTTTTTATGTCCCACAAGCATTAAGTAGCATGATGTTAGTAGCTGTTTTTCTTTGTTTGAATTTGTTCAAGTTTAGAAATCCACGTCTTTTGTTCAATTTAATTTATTTTTTGTAGATTATGACTCCACGAGGCTGTCAATGATTCCGTCAACGTAACTACTTTAGCTCATAATCTGCCCCCATCGCTTCAGAACCTGAAATGTATATACATAGTTTTAAGGCTCATTAAGGAAACACTTGCAGGAACGCGAAAAAGTCGAGAAAATTTCAGACATATGAGACTACCTAGTTGCAATTTAGTTCGAATCACGTATTCACATACCTTTTTTTATGTCCCACAAGCATTCAGGAGCACGGTGTTACTAGACGTTTTTCATAGTTTGATACTCAATTTGGTTTTCATGGTCCTTGACCTACTTTTGCTAATTTGTTCTGCGTATTAAACAAATGTAATGTAATGTAAATGACGATGTAATTTTTGTTAATTTGTCCGCCATAGCCAATAGCCATAGAATAGACAAGGCCTAATTAAAGCCACAGACTACATAAAGCTGTATAAAGTTGTGTTTGCACTACGGCATTATCAAGTTGAGTGACAGGTTTTATCTGTTTCATGTTTATTTTTTCCACTTTTTATTTTATTAGTATTTTGCTTTGCTTGTGATTGATGCATATACGATCGTGTCGTTATTTAGTCGTGTATTCACCAAATGGTCACAACGGAAGACCTGCGTTGGCCCTACCAGCTTCGCGCTGTGTTGTTCTCGCTGCTGAGGTGAAAAGTTGTATGTCTCACACGAGACCAAAGTTTTTTACGTCTCGTGTCTTTGAATCCCTCGCTACGCTCAGGATTCTAACCTAGAATCACTCGCTACGCTCGTGATTCAATAATAGAATCCTTCGCTTACTCGGGATTCAACATCATCACTCGCAGCAAAAACCAACTTTGCTCTCTTGTTGAACAAATAACTATTTTTGTATATAGGTGTAGGTATCTACCATTCAAGTAATTTTCTACAAGTAAGTAACTGTATTACGGCGAAGCTAAAACAACAAAAAATCTTAAACCACATGATTAAATCTCACTCGCAACCAACCCAAATAACATTATTAACCAAAATGGTCGTTGCCTTGTTCGGCAATTGTCATCAGTTACATGGTAAGAAAGTCACAACACTGGCTGTCAAATCAATTTCGTTCACGCGAGCAGATCATTAAAGTTGAATTAAAGCTATCTGTGGTTCGTGAGAACGCCGCTCATTCGCTTACACTCGTTCAGTCATTCGTTCACTCACGATCTGTTAATAGGGTTCATAAAAATTTGTCAGTGCCGAGGAAAGTGAACGATATGAGCGGGACCCGTGTAATTTTGACGCATTTGTAGCTTTTAATGTTTATTATGAAGATGTGGCTGGTTTTACTTGGGAATGGTACGGCGTGATTAAATAATTTGCGGTTTAAAAGATATATTAATGAATGAAGTGTTAATATTGAAAGCACTGAGGGCCTGGTAAACTAACTAATCGTTAAAAACCGTAACTTATGGTTAAATCTCAAGGAAATGTGTCAAATTTTCAGAATCATTAGTTGAGTTAACTACTTTTGATCAGTAGTTAACTCAACGAATACCCTTCTGACTTCATTCTACCAGGCTTTAACGTATAACTATATTTGAAAATCAAAATCTTTGTTTTATCAGTAAGCACTTTCATTTCACATGACCAAACAATGTTTAAGTAAATATATTCCTAAGTATTATAAAGAAAAGCGATTAAAAGTTCGCATTATCTTAGCTTGCTCTTAAATTGCTACCATTGACACACATTGCTCTTTCTTTAATAATTTACATAGAGGTTTAAAATGTACGTTATAAATATGTCATGAATAACACTCATATCTATAAGTATAAACATGGAGGTTAACCCTCTTATTCTGCTTTTCATTCATAATCTTATATAAATAATTAACGTGAAAAATATGTAAAAATATACCTTTCCTAACTGTAAAAATAAAAATGCTCAATTTAATGATTTAATGACCCCTAAAATTATACAGTCTCATGCCTCTCCAAATCATGGTATGCCTAGTAATAGTCAATCGAAGCGTTCCCATATTAATTCTGAGCCACAGAGTCACTGACAGCTGTAATGCGACGCCATTAGTCGGTCACAATGGCTGAAAATGACTCTTTTCATTCATTTCGCCATCTTTGAAATAGTGAATGAATCGGGCTGAAGTCACATAGGTCATTGAATGATTTTAACTGTACATTGTTTATTATAGGAATGAATAAAAAACCCGAATAGCGAATGACAAGTTTGCACACTACCTAAATTAGTTACTTTCTTTTTAGGTTCCGTGCAAAAAATTAAAAACTGAACCCTTGTAGGATCACTCGTGCGTCTGTCTGTCTGTCCGTCCGTCTGTCACAGGCAATTTGCGCCCAATCTACTGGATCAAATCAGGTGAAATTTGGTAGGGTAGTGTATAAATCCTATTTACCAAAACACAGATATACATATATTTATTAAATAAGTTACATTTTCGGTGGACAAATTAGTAAATAAAAAAAAAAAGTTTTACAAACCTTGCGGTGTCATATACCTATCAAATGAAGGGGCTCGTTATGAGGATGTCTAATATATTTTTCCGTAAACTTTGAATTCACATTTCTTCTTCAAAATAGATGTAAGCGAATTATATTTAAGATCAGTATATGCAATCCCTTAGAAACATTTTTAAACGAAATATTAACTGTATAATATATTATTACGTGTATCTATCTATATTATACAACTTTGTTCATTTGTTAAAAACCGTAATGTCGTTTAAAAAAAAAGCAAATCAAAAAATAATATCTGATCCCAATATAAATACGACATACATATCGTCGCTGGAAAGCAATAATGCTGTACCCCGCACCTCCTACCAAAATCGTTTTTTTGCATATTTTTACTTCATAATTTTTTCTGCGTCGAATGGTCTAGTCTCGTGTTTCTACGATGAAAAATAAAAACTTTACAGCATTAGTTATTTGTGATATTTAGATTATTGGAGAACAAATAAATGTAGTAACCCGCTTAAATTCCGGTATTTTTTGTCGAAATGAGACTTACAGCAATACAAGGTAAGAAACTTAATCTCTGGAACATTGTACAGCGTTTTTGCTTTCCTAACTAATTTGGTCTTATTTTTTTAAATCAGTAAGTAATTTCGGACCAAAATTGTTGTAGTGGCTGTTATTTAGTTACAGCAATTTAAAAAGCCCTTTCATTTGGTTGTTAAATTACACCACGACATTTCCCTTTTGGGTTACAGCATTCTTTCGAGTCCCTCTTCAGAATCACCCTTAACCCATTTTATATTGTTATTGTTATTTTGTTAAGTTTTTAACATAGGTAAGTTATTTTTACATGCAGGCTGCGACCCAATCTGGTGTGAGCACGTCAACCAACAGTCATTCATGTAACTTGTGTTCAAAATCGTTCAAATCCATTCGTGGCTTAAACATCCATAAAAGTAAATCACATCGCAGCTGCTTAAGCCAGGATGCTTCTCCTTTAAACTTAGATTCATCTACGCCTTTTATTCAACAACCATTCCATGTTCGACTCAGCCATCTCAAAAACAATGTGAATATAGTCAAACGAATCCCCCGCGGCGCCAGAATCTCCGTCGCATCTCATTTATCTCATCTCATATGTAAATGCACAGAAAATAATTCCCTTCAAGACTGGCACAACCTGCTCCTTTTTCCTTTTTTGGTTTTGCATGCTAAAGTAGACAATTCAAATTTATCTTTGACTCAAAAAATTAAAAATAACTGCACAAGCTTTTCCACTCCCTTACCCTCGCATAAATTCACTAATAGTTCCCACAATCAGCTGAAAACAATAGAAAATAAAATTAGCGACGGAGATCTCAAAGGTGCCGCCCGCCTTCTCTTTTCTAATGACGTGCTTTCTCCAGATAATCCTGATACACTTCTGGCCCTACAGACGAAACACCCCCCCCCCCCTGCAACGCCTTATTTTCTCGACCCTCCAACAGCAAACCATGCTTGCCTGCAAATTACAAACAACGACGTCGCTAATGCAATATTATCTTTTAAACCCGGTTCTGCTGCGGGCCTGGATGGACTCTCACCCCAACATTTAAAAGATCTAACTTCTCGGTGTGTGGGTGATGCTGGTGAGCATCTTGTCAGTGGCCTTACTACCCTTATTAACATGATGTACTCGGGCAACATTCATCCGGACATTGTACCGACTTTGTATGGTGCGAACCTCATTGCCCTCAGTAAAAAAGACGGTGGGGTGAGACCTATTGCTGTTGGAGCAACACTTCGCCGCCTTGCATCTAAAATCGCAGTTCGACATATTTTACCAAAATTACAATCTTGTTTCGAACCCGTTCAGTTAGGCTTTGGCGTTAAGGGAGGCTGCGAGGCTGCCGTTCATGCTCTTCGCACCTACCTTAGCGACGACCAATGCGAAGTGTTACTCAAAATTGATGTTAAAAACGCCTTTAATTCGGTAAATAGGGATACCCTGCTGTCTGAAATAAAATCCAACATTCCTGAAATTTACAACTATCTTCTTCACTGTTATTCAGATCCAACGAAGTTGATGTACCGATCAAACGAGTTGTCATCTGAAGTTGGTTGTCAGCAGGGGGATCCCCTGGGGCCAGCAATTTTCAGTTTGGCTATTAATCCTCTAATTCAAAATTTAGCTTCAAAATTTAATATTTGGTATCTAGATGATGGGACCTTAGGAGGTGATGTAAATACAGTACTTTCCGATCTTTCATCTTTAAAAAATAACTTTAAATCCATTGGTTTAGAGCTAAATTTTGATAAGTGTGAACTCTTCATCAAAAAACCTTCCAACGCTGACAATGACATAACACAAAAATTCAACGAACTTGCCCCAAATATAAAAATAGTAGATAAAAGAACACTTTGCCTCCTGGGGTCACCTATTTTTGAAGAAAGTTTTTCAGATTATATTCAAAATTCTATTTCTAAATTTCAAAATCATTCCCATCGGCTTCTTGACATTAGTCCACATTTTGCACTTTTGGTTATTAAATTCTGTCTTTTTGTCCCTAAATTTACTTATGTGCTTCGCTGCTGTCCGTTTTGGAAACATCAAGATCTTTTGTCAAAAATTTATACTTTGATCAAAAGTAACCTGCAATCCATCCTTAATATTCAGCTAAGCGAGCATTCCTGGACTCAAGGATCCCTCCCAATTCGGTACGGTGGGATAGGGATCCGCAAAATTTCTAGTATTGCTTTACCAGCTTTTCTTTCGTCGATCCATAGCTCTTCTAGCCTCATAGGACAAATCCTTAGGGAATTCCCTTTAAACTATGAGACTTCAGGCTTGGAGGACGCAAAGAATGGGTGGTTAACTGCTTGCCCCGGTCAAAATTTTCCTGTTAACCTAAAATCGCAGAGGTGTTGGGATGACATAGTATGTAAATTGACTGTTGATTCCCTTCTTAGCCAGTGCTGCGCAGCGGATCGTGCTAGAATTTTAGCAGTCGGTACAAAGGAGGCTGGATACTGGCTTCAAGCTCATCCCTCGCCAAGCACTGGTACTTTCCTTGACCCTAACACACTCCGACTTTCAGTTTGCCTTCGCCTCGGGGTCCCGGTCTGCGCTCCACATCGGTGCCCCTGCGGAAGTGACGTAGATCGGCTAGGACATCACGGACTTTCTTGCCAGAGAAGTGCTGGCCGCTTTTCCAGACACGCCGCACTAAACGACATCATTCGTCGGTCTCTTGCCTCAATAAAGGTCCCGGCTCTTTTAGAGCCGACCGGCATTTCTAGAAATGATGGCAAGAGACCTGACGGAATGACCTTGGTCCCGTGGAATATGGGACGGGTGCTAGTGTGGGATGCAACCTGTGTAGACACGCTAGCCCCATCACATCTCCATCGGACCTCTAATAGGGCTGGTGCGGCAGCTGAAGCGGCCGAAAGCATGAAGGTAGGAAAATATAATGGTCTCGGCCCAGAATACATGTTTATTCCATTCGGCGTCGAGACCCTTGGTCCGTGGGGTCCTAGCGCTCGAAGCCTCTTCAAAGAAATTTCGAAGAGGCTCATTGACGTCACGGGAGACCGAAGAGCTGGCAGTTTCCTCGCTCAACGTATAAGTTTAACCATCCAGCGAGGAAATGCTGCCAGCATCTTTGGTACAATGCCGCAGGGGCCATTCTTAGATTTAATGTTTTAGTTAATTTATATATTTAGAGTTAGTCTTATTTAATTTTAGTCTTATTTAGTTATGGTTGTATTATTTTATGTCGTTTTACAATAAAGTATTTAAATTTGAGTATTCAGTTTAACAAAACTATTTATTTTAATAATATTTGCAAAATGGGACCGAAAAGCCTCCTGCCGTTTAGAAGTTATGATTTTTTTATTTTTTTTGCGTTTGTAATTTGGCTCTAGTATAAAGTTTGGTTTTTGAGGGTTACAGCATTATTGATTTCTAGCGACGATATGTAGGTACAGTTAGACCTTGCTTTATACTTAGTAAGAGTGCAAATGTATTTTTCACTTCTCATGCTCGTAAAGTCCTTCTTTATGCTGGGTATAGGCTGCATAAAATCGCATTTTATGCTCTAGTGCATAAAGTAATTTCTTCTTTTAAGACTAAGGCAATAAGGCCTTTCAGCCACATACACAATACACCTTCATTTAATTGATATATTTTTATGAGATTTAGGTTATATCTTATTTTAATTACGACATATGTAATACTATCTAAATACTTTAAGATTAATACGGGCGTGCATTTACGTAAAAAAATATAAGTAACGCAAATATTTATAATAACTTGGCATTAAGGCTCAAACCCACTGTCCATAGTAAAACGTCACATAGTTGAAAATTAAAAAAAATAAATTAAGAAAGATTGTGTAGCGGGAAGCTAATTATTCGTCAAACAAAATTAAAAACTAACTAAATTTGTTGTTTTGCGGTTGAAAATTCAATAAATTATTCGTAAGTAATTGAACAATGTCTTCAAGTAGTGATAGTGACGATCAAAAAATGATTTCGCCTGAGACTTTAATGTACAGAAGTGCGAAAAATGTAATTGAGCAGATATTGCCGCCTAAATCGAAGAAAATCTATCTCAGCACATACGAAAGTTTTATGATTTGGAGGAAGCAAAAAAGCGTAAACACGTTTGCGGAGTGTGTTTTTTTAAGCTAATTTGACGAACTGTCGATGAAATTACATTTTATGCGTGATAGAACATAATATTAATTACATTATAAAAATTAATTATTTTTTCTTGTATATGCTTAATCGTTGTTTTATTTCCTTGCGATCGAAGTGAAAAGCAGAGTGTAAAACTCGAGCATAAAACCCATTTTACCCTCGACGTGACCATCCACCCTCGCCGTACCGGCTCGGGTGGCTATATGCACGTCTCTGGTAAAATGGTACGTTTTATGCACTTGTTGTACAATCTACTATAACCGTTTGCCTGAACATATTAAATCGCTAGATGGGATTACATTTAAACAAAGCTTAAAAAATGGCTCTCAATGAAAAGTTTCTACAATTTAAATGAATATTTTAGATGTATACCTGGTTAAGACTGTTTTAATATAATATATTTACTCGTTATTGTACGCCCGAAATGGGCAAACTGTTGGACCTTTTATAATAATATCATTACTGACCATAAATTAATCTTATCTTATCTTATCCCATTTTATAACTAATAGCACCCTATTTTATCTAAAAAAAATTTTTTTTTCCCAATTAAATGACTACGCAGACTAAATCGCAAGCAAATGCTAGTTTATGAATTAGTTTAAAACCTTAACGGCTGATCTGTCTGCGGGTGCGACTTTTATCTGAGACTATTACAATAATTTGGATTTATCAAATTTCGACAAGTCACTAAATAAAATGCTCATGTCTTTTTCAACTTTTAGTGCGGTCGTAAAATCGTTAAGTAAATATACTTTATGATCCGTCTTTATAAGCCTCTATAAATTTTACAATGTTCCTATACAAACCTTTCCTTTTCCTTTTTAAGTTCTAACAATGACGATTAAAAAAAGACGATCCAATTGAACGTGGCTCGGAATTTTTGAAATTCGAACGCGACCGACCGCTTTCCAAATTGCTGCCATAAACGCGATAATTGGAAGCTCATTGGCCAGTACTAACTGAAACTAATTTTAAATTTAATGTTATCTCATTTAAATTTGTTAATTTAGCCTTTATTATATTGAAACACTAACGTTAATTTATAACTTGCATTATATTTAAGTTGCCCATCGAGGAAGTAAGCAGGTCTTTATCCAATTAACGCTGGCCGTAAATTATTCGACTTGACGTTTAAAAATAAAACTATTAATTAAAGCAAATTAATAATTGATGTGATGAATAAAGTATTAACCATTCTCGCCACACGTCGCCTAATAAATCAAATAATATCCCGCAATCACACATATAATTATGGAGATAACTAAATAAGAGCTGGTTAAACAATAACTAAGTGCTAAATTGTGTGTTATCGCGGTTATTAATGTAGAGATAAAGCTAGTTGCCATTTTATATGCAATATCCTATTTTAATCTAACTTTTGTGTGTTTGATGTTTTCACATAAGTAAATCGTTTAAGTATGACTTGTAAAACATTTAAATGAGTTATCGGTTTGGAGTTAGCAGAAATGATACCTAAGAAGCCACAGAAAACTAATCTTAGTTTTAAACGACAGTAAATTATGACACTGGCCAGCTCGGCCCGAGCCAAAAAGCCAACGAAAAAAAAAGTGAAGCGTTCGAAATTTAATTTATTCAAAATTGAAACGTCACGGCACACAAAGGCGCGGGGTACAATAGCGTCGGCCGCGCGAGTGTTAACACGAAAATTAAATGCTGATATCACAATTAATCAAGAGGCTATATTAATAATTGGCTATTCACTACGCCGTGAGGTGTCAAATTATATTGCTCAATTAACCGTCGGTAGAATAGAATAGGGCGTGTTTGGCCCTGTTTATAAATACAGAACTTGTTTTCTTTTGTGTCCGTTTGCGGCTGTGAAAGTTTTTGTAGCGTGGAGTTAATAAGTAACTGCACAATAGATTAGATGGAGCATGATACTGGGATAGATGAGCTGGTGTTTGGTGGGTGTTTCACGATAATAGTGCACTTTTTGTCGTTCTAGGTTTAGATATCTTTACTCTTTCGTTATAATTTAACCTCTATCATCAGGAATGTAATGTTTTACTTTATTTTAGGTTTAGGAGTTTATTTGGGTAGAATTATTTTATCTCTAGGGATCATGAAATGCTCAAAAATGGTCTAATGTTTACATTAGAGTGCCTCATACATCTCTACCCTTGCTCTATCCTTGTTTGCAGCTTGGCATAAATGCCTTGTAATCGCGCAGACCAGAGGTCAGTTTATAAATCATTTTAGGCTTGGCTTCAGTTTAGTGGTATCATGAAGACTTCCCTATGGTTCTATTTAAATCATACGTGTATAAAGCGTATTTTACTAACAATATGCTAAACTTCTAACACAGAGTAAATAACAAGACGATTGACATGGTATGCACCTCATAGTGGCACAAAAAGTACTAATAGTAGCACAAACTTGTAATCATATAATTTATGGCTGGCATCAGCTAGAATAATAATATGATTAATAAAATAAGGCAGCATCCAACGTTCTTATAATACTCGTATGGACCTATAGCTACACGATTTTAAATCTGTTTACAATATAGGGTCACGACCACGTTGCGAACATATTTTTGGATGTTATACTCTATTCCAAATACCATAAACCATAACACTTAGTGACAATCAAATTCATGAATGTTTCGTAGTATGTCGACGGCATCACTCGTAAGTAAATAGTTTGCTATCTAGCTCTCCCTACAAATTGCAGAAATTGCCATTAGACATGTTGTACCACATTTTGTGATCGTTTTGTCCAAATTATTTTAGCCTAAAGTTATTTGGAATAGAAAGAAAGAAATAAAAACATTTAACACACAGACAAAAAACAACCACTAAGGAAAGAGACCACAAGTACCTAGTGCTAGTATTGCGAATAGAATACCAAACCCGTAACCATATTTTTATAGCTGTCTCAACGATCGATATAATTTAAAAACAGTGCATATGTTTTGTTCCTTAAAAAATCGGTCTAAAATCACTGATACAAATTAGACCGTCAAAATGGATTACAAAACTGTGAAATAAATCCACCGAATAAAAAAATTGGAACCATTGGAACAGTTTAACGTTGAGTAGGTCCCAGCCCTCGCCGACAATAAAATAAATGTTTAATAACTACTAATACATTATTAACCCATATATATTTTAATCTACACAAATGTCTTACTGGGTCCGGCGATCTCGGCACGGTTGCAGTGATGTTCGTACCCGTATCGATAAATGGATGTCGATAGTTTCGGTTTCAAAGTCAGTCATCTCACGTACAGTAAAATTATATCCATGGATTAATAATGTAATTTCAGTCTATTGGTAGTATGTCGATATCATGGTGTTATTCGTATCAGCATCGGTTTTTGGGTTAATTTTTTATTTTTTTTATTTTTATGATTACCTTTGTTTTAGGAACTTTTGTAAATGCAAGAAGCAATACCTAGCTGTCCTTTTGTCAATAATTTGCAAACAAAACTTCATTTCCTTATATCTGGCACATATTTTCAAGCTACATGCGGGAGACTGTGCTTTGCAACATTATGTACGTGAATTTAAATGCTAAATGATAATATAGAATTCAACATTTATGACCTTTTTTTTAACTTTGACACATTTGGAAAATTATATCACTATATTTCTATTTCTATATAACCTATACATTAGACTTATCTCTATTATCTACTTTTTATATCGATAGAACGTCGTTACGTCACTATATAGGGTTTGGACAGGCGGTCATACGAGAGATTATTTATGGTCGATATATTTTTAGGATTAGTGAGAAAATTATTTCATCCAAGCTCGTAAGCGGTAAGGTACCTGACGGGGACCAAGTTATTAATTTTATTTTTTCGTCGAGAAATACTCAAGCTTCCGTTGGCACCTTGGAACATTAGGAGAGATTAAAGGAATAATTATTTTGTTAGTGCGTGTTTCAAATTGATAACTGGAATGATTATTTGAGCGTAGAAAATGAGATTGTTATAACGCTAACATCCGAAGTAATGTAAATGTACAAATATAGGGTTGTGTGTCCAAATAGGTTTATGACGCGGTAAAGTCAATGTAGGATTATCTCTATAACTGCCGTATTTCATTTCGCTAAAACATGTTTGTGCTCAAACCATTACATTACATATGCAGCTTTAACTGCACTGTCTCGGTTGACATATTTAGTAACACGCGCGCCAAATTCAAAGATAGAATTAGACTCTTAACAAAGTAAATGAGACTGTGAAAATGTATATACCACATAATATAAAGAACACATTCTATAATTTATAAGTTGTTAATAGTTCAACTCATTAGCATGGCCTGTCTATTTTTTTCGTCTATTTTTATATTAAAGCATGAGGTTTGTGGTTGTATGTTTCGCTCCTACGGCATTGCCACTACTTTAAGGGAAACGAATCGTTTCTTGAATATAGGAACCGAGCATTAGTCACCTCTTAGGTACGACTTCCACGGGAAGACATGGAGTGGCACAATTCTGAGTCGGCAAACACACGGCATGGCGGGCAACCACACGGCATGGAGGGCAACCTCACGGCATGGCGGGCAACCTCACGGCATGGCGGGCAACCTCACGGCATGGTGGGCAACCACACGGCATGGCGGGCAACCACACGGCATGGCGGGCAACCACACGGCATGGCGGGTAACCACACGGCATGGCGGGCAACCTCACGGCATGGCGGGCAACCACACGGCATGGCGGGCAACCACACGGCATGGCGGGTAACCACACGGCATGGCGGGCAACCACACGGCATGGCGGGCAACCTCACGGCATGGCGGGCAACCTCACGGCATGGCGGGCAACCTCACGGCATGGCGGGCAACCACACGGCATGGCGGGCAACCACACGGCATGGCGGGCAACCACACGGCATGGCGGGCAACCACACGGCATGGCGGGCAACCTCACGGCATGGCGGGCAACCACACGGCATGGCGGGCAACCACACGGCATGGCGGGCAACCACACGGCATGGCGGGCAACCTCACGGCATGGCGGGCAACCACACGGCATTCGGATGATTATTAGTTCCGTTTTGCAGTATCCCTCGAAAGAAACATGACTACTATTTTCTTGCTAAAGGAACTACTGCTAATAAGCCAAAATAATGCAGGTTGGAAGATTTTCTCTGACAAAACCCACGTTAACAATTCTAGGGACATCTAACGGAAGCAGCGCAGCGCAGAGACTACCTTTGCCTATGCCCTTTTGTAAAGAAAAAAGGGCATATTTACGAAAGAATTTAATTTGATAGTGCTACTACATTTAAAAAAATACTGCGGGGTTATTATGATGACATGGCTATGCAGTTAATTTTACGGCGAGCGTAAAGGACAGAGCTATAGCAGTTATATCAAGTGCCCTTTTCTCTCAATGAAAATTTAACTGCAAAGCCTTGTCATAATAACCCCGCAGGAATAATAAAAATGCTTTGGCTAACACATTGTATAATTATGCAATAAGCACCGTTTAGCAATACGCAATACAAATGGATTTGCTTTATTCGCTGTTTGCGTGTTTAATTAACATTAGCTATATAACGTATTACTGGTTGGTTAGACTGTGGTTTCACTATCAATACAAAGAACGTGACGATTAGCTAACATTGGTACCTATTTAAAAAAAAAACTATTTTTTATAATTCCAAAACCATTTCATCTGTTTATATTTATACACAAATGTTTGCCCATACCGGGAATCGAACACGAAACCGCTAGCTTCGTAGGCAGGGTCACTTATAACCAGTGATCGGCGATCGGAAGCATTTTATGTCACTTTGACGTCCTATGTCATGAATAGTAATGACTAATATGGATAAGTCGGTGTTGTTCAAAAAAAAAACATTCTTAAAAAGTAACTGAATTTAATTTGTAAATAATCATTATTTTTTCCATGTTTAATATTGTCAATCGATTCTTTTTAACATTTAGGATCCATTTATATAAAGAGAACGACCGTTCGACATCAACCAGATGTGAGAGGTGCAATCGTAAACTGATATTTCGATGTTATCATTATCACTCGTTTCTAACAAATTCGTAATCAGGGATTCTATCGATTACTGACTCCATTTTGTTACTTAATGAATTCGAGGACGTCATTATTACACACAGCCTTACCTCATCTAGTACCTTATCATAGGTAATAGAAATGTTTAAACCTTGATAGTAACTCAATAAAAAAACATAAATTTTTAGTAGGTATTTTTTTTTACAAGAAATTAAATAGTCATGTCCATGTAATAATTTCGTCAACAATTTGACATAAAATGCTTCCGATCGCCGATCACTACTTATAACTAGGCTAACGCATCGTGTAAATAAATCAAACAATTAATACTTGTTCGTAATGTTCATCACAAGTTTACAGGAAAACTACCACGTCCTGATTTAGTTCTTGGTAATAATCGAAACATAAAAAAAGGTAGGTATCTATCTGTTCCGGCGAAACCGCGCGCTAACCCGTCTTCCATAGAAACCTATTTGAATTTTTCAATTAAGACATCATTGTCGGTGGAGGTTTAACACGCCGAGTTTTAATTAACTTGTCTATGGATATTTATGGCCTCGCCCATGTAATTGTAGGTGATGGAAATGCGTAGGAAGATTTAAGAGTTCCGTAACAAACGATAGGCTAGACGAGTGGCTTTCTACGGGGCGCAACGCTTTAAATCCCCCACAGAAACAGGGGTGTTATGAGTTTGACGTGCGTATCTGTGTGTATGACTGTCTGTGTGTTTGTCTTTGGAATCGTAGCGCCTAAGTGGTTGAACCGATTTGAGCACAATTAAATATTTAAAAACCCCGGGTCTCTGACCATGCCGGACTAGCGTTGTACTGAAAAGTAACTTCTCAAATTGTGAAAGTTTTTTATGAGAAATTCTCGGAAATTTCTAAGAATATTTTTTATTTTTGTATGGAAAGAGAACATTCTCAATGCTCCCAAATGTTTACGAGTAATTTCGTGAGAAGATTTCTTAACTTCTGATTATGTTCTGCAACTTGTACATTGCTATTCCGGACCATATTATATACATATAAGTACTTAGTTATTATATTATGCTCAATGTTTGGTTCAGAAGCCGTTATTACAAACATAAATACTATCACGATAGCTTGATAGTATTCCGTTTAAATTCGTGTCACGATATTTCTCAGATTTTTATTAAGTACCTACTACGTCTTACTAAATAAAAGATTAAAAAAAACCGATTATATTTTCCAACTTTGTCCCTGTAATTTAAGTATATGGGCTATGCCAAATTACAGCTTTGTAGTACGAAGAGTCTCTGAGTTGCACCTCGGACAGATGAACAGAGGGACGGACAGATGGACTTGGCGAAGCTATAAGGCTTCCTTGCTAACTACGGAACCCTAAAAAATATAGTTTAATCAGGATGGTTCTTACGTTTCATGAAAATCTGTTGGGCTCTTTATAATTTATAATGAATTTGTTTCAAAAGCGACTTTGAAAGAATACACTTATTTAATGGGTAGCGAAAGACGGTATAATAATGGTAGTTTGGAGGAAAAGTAAATTCGAGTCATACTCACCTCACAATTCAAAATACAGATTGTCCCAAATATCAACGTCAACCCACGTAGAGCAGCTAAAAAGCTATCGATTTAACCCTATGTATGTTTAGCGAGATATTGAGCATTATAATCAGAATTTTTGTAATTTTCTCTCATGTCCTTGTCACGAAAAAACCTTAATTTCATGTTTTATTTCAGAAGTTTACAGTGGTATATTAAATTATTGGAATCATTACGAATTAGCGAAGTTTTAAAACTCTTATGCTCGTTTTTTTGTAATCTTATTTTTAAGTAATGACATTAACTTGTTTTTCCATACAAAATGAAAAACAAACACTGGGGCACCTAGTATCTATAGAGAAACAAACTTTATGTCATTACTTAAAAAGTTGATTACAAAAAAAACGAGCAAAAGAGCTTAAAAACTCCGGGTTAAGATAATGACTCTAATACTCTAATAATGTAAGATGCCACTCAAAAACTTCTGAAATAAAACATGAAATTAAGAAATTTTCATGACAAGGGCAGGAAAATGACTAAAATTAAGATTTATAATAACAATATCTCCGAAACTAGTAAAAATCGCGGAACATATATTGGGTGATTCGGGTTGCCCTTAAGGTCCTCTACCTCTGGAATTTCTCTTGATACTTTTTCCTGGGACACCCTGTATAATAAATAAGATCTAATGGTTCATACTTAAATATACATTTATAGGTCTATCAGATAAATATAAAGATAAAGAGACATTCATTCGCAACAATACAAAATTACATTAAATAGATACAAAAAGACACAGATAAATTGTTGCGAAACGGACCCAACTCAGCATTCGCTAGCCGTAAAGCCAGCGCTGGTCTTCCGTATCAAGTAGGCAGGGGTTTTGGTATCAGGTGTATGTAGGTATTAAAATAACAATAAAAAAACCAATTGTGCGAGACTGTCATTGTTTAAACAATTTAGATCTATTACCGATTGTAAATAACAGCTTCGAAATAAAATCACGCAAATCAATTCTAATTCAAAAAGCTGAAACAATTAGCGCAAATAATGACCTCGGCGTAACGTTATAACGAATAGTTAATTGAATAGATAGCCTCATTATGAATTTTAACGGGCATGCGGCGAGCCGATTGGTCTCATTACGTTTAGTTCAATATAGCGGTTTCTATTTTGTTATTTATACAATCATAGCTCAAACATTATTATGTATGTTTGTTTGATTCAACAGGGCCACAATTCCACTTTGTGTGAACTATCTTGCTTTTATATGTTTATCATATTGGTGAGAGTATAGGAGCTCTGTCAGTATATAAGTTACCATAACGACAGCGATTAAGATTACGATGTATACAGGGTGTAAGGGACGGCTCACCGAAAACTGAAACCATAGCTTCAGACCATTGTACTGAACTGAAATCCAGTGGAAACTTTCCCGGGAAAACGAAAATTTTCTGGTTTTTTTTCCATGTTTTAGCATATAAACCGATCTAGGACAACATATTATGACATACTGAAGCTCATTATGTAAAAAAACTGTGAAAACGGCATTTTCACGTAAAAAACGAGAAAAAAATCGTTTTCCCGGGAAAATTTCCACTGGATTTCAGTTCAGTACAATAGTCTAAAGCTACGGTTTCAGTTTTCGATAAGCCGTCCCTTACACCCTGTATGTATACCTATACAGGGTGTAAGGGACGGCTCACAGAAAACTGAAACCAACGAGAAAATTTTCGTTTTCCCGGGAAAATTTCCACTGGATTTCAGTTCAGTACAATGGTCTGAAGCTATGGTTTCAGTTTTCGGTGAGCCGTCCCTTACACCCTGTATAAGCAAGATGGGATTAACACATAAAAAACCGGTAATGTGCGAGTCAAACTCTTGCACCAAGGGTTCTGTACCGCCGCACAGTAGGTTAAGTAGGTATTATCGTGTTCTGATTTTGAATTCGATCTCTAATCGAATCAGCGCGACCACAACTCACACTTGACCATTTTTTAGTACTTTATTGTATTTCTTTAGGGTTTGTACTATAATCATACCAATTTTTTTACCAACTTTAAGATACAATTGCACATGCAATGAAATGTTGGCGTTATGTTAGTTATTTTAGGCTTCAAAGTATCACGTTCCGGGCGGAGCAACTCGAGAGAGCTGTAAATGAATATCATACAAAATTGAAGGCCTAGGCCAGGAAGAATTACTTCCTAAATTTTTATGTTAACATGGCAATAAAAATTTAGCTTAATTTTTTATTTTTTTCTGTGAATTTATGGTTATCGTACCGAAAATATCTGCGCTAATGCCTATTACACACATGTATTTTTTTATTTCATTGCATATGTTTGAGAAAAGCATTATACATACCTCGCCGTGAAAAGGGGTTGCCAGCCTCGTAACTATCCGGCCGGTAACCACATACTTCCCGGCCTATGTAGTAATGTACTATTATTTGTGAATAAAACCAACCCGCTATCTATTAAGGTTCTAAAGATTCAGCTCTTTAAAGTTAGGACGGACGGACGGACAGCGCAGGGTTATTAAAAGGGTCCCGTTCGGCTCCCTTCGTTTACGGAACCCTAAAACCAGCAACCGTAAAAATATCGTGTAACCAAAACCCAATTGACATCTCTACAACATAACCTCAAATTCTACTTATAATTACTTCGTCAATAATTCATGCAGAGTTCAATAAATATTCTTATTGTGTCGGTCCCACTTAACAGAAGATTTAAATAACTTTCCAATGTAAAAAATATGAGCAAACAAACAAAAAAGTTGCCCTAAATCACCACAAGGTGTGACCCGCGGCCCGATCACGTGTATTCTTTATATTGAAAGTGATATATTAATCGGACGGACATAAAGACGTGTGTATTATTTTTATTTATAGCGTGTTGAACAAGCCGCGTGGGCTGTCGTTGAAATTATTTCTTGAGCTAAATAGATTCTGGCGCGAACTGCTATGATGTTAGTGTGATGGTGGTGGTTGGTGGTACCGTAAAATGTGCCTACTTTGCTCCCCCATGGGTAATCTTGCTCCATCGTTATATTGAGGTATTCTGTATTGTAAATCATTCTAGTGCTTTCATTCACTGCGCAGCTGGATGTATACATCAATTATTTTTAGAAAATTTGTCATCGGCCTTGTCTTATAAGTAACATACAAAAAAGTCAGTATGGAGTATAGTTACCCGTGGGGGAGCAAAGTAGGCACATTTTACGGTAGTGTTTATTATAATGTAGTGCTGAAACGTTAGTAGCTGTTGCATTTTGGCTAGGCCTATTACTGTTCCCGTTTGCCGAAATGGGGTGATATTGTGCGCAAGCACTTGCAGAGCCGAAGACACTGTTAGAACTTATTTGATAGCATGCAGGGAGGTCAGGGAGATCAGGGAGGTCATGGGCTGAGTTCTAACTTGTCACATTTGTTTTGATGTGCTTCGCAGTTGATGATTATGTAAGAAAAATCGTCCAAGTGCGAGTCGGACTTGAGTACGAAGGGTTCCGTACCATTAATTGTCTATAAAATAATACGTTTGTTTTGTAGTTTTTATTTCATTTAAAGTTAATAAATAACTAAATATATTCAATATCGAGCAAAAAACGGCCAAAAAAAATTACCGCGAAAGAAAGGAGTAGGTAGGTACGCTCGTCTCTTGAAGGTCTCTAATGGCCGAACCGCGGATAGATAAGGCTTACTTCAGGTTAAAATTTGACATTTGCCCATACAAAATGTGTCAAATATTAATCCGAAGTAAGCTTATCTGTGGGCCATTTGCAACGTTAAAAGATGGCGGACGTGTAATTTGTTTTAGACTTTAATTTTTGGGTAATTAGGTGTTCAAAGTTCTTTTCTGATAGTGATTTGTACTTTTTATGCCTTAGTGTCGCACAGTGATTGAAGACTTGGACTTATTTCGTGTATCTGGCATCTTTCTTCTCGTTTCAAGTGGACTCGAAGTGGTGCAGAGGTTAAAACTATCTTGACCTCTGACCTACAAATCACCGTACAACGTTGCCCCCAATCTTCCTAGAGAAGATTGGATTGTGTTTTATACTCATATAAACCTTGACACTGGCGAAATCACTTCACGTGGAAGCCATATCCCTGCGGTAGTAGCAGTTCAAGTCGCCGCGGGGGCAAAAAAGCTTATCTGTCCGTGGATTGAATATAGGGTTCGGCCATAAGTCGCAGTGAGCCGGAAATACCGCCGCAGGCGCAGTACCGAACTATTGATTCCATAACAGTAGTTTAATAGAACTAGTGGCAATTCAAAAACTCACTTTGACAATAATTATTCTCGTAAGGCCCACGTAAAATTTTGTTAGTTCGATAAATAATCTTGTATCGGTCATCTAAAGTCGAAAGTCACTTTGACAAATGTCCTGAATTTAGGATGTTGGGTCTTACTAGGATATGATACTGCTCTCTTTCTCAATGTTTTTAATTTAAAAAGTATTAATATATTCGTCACGCCAATAAACAAAAGCTCTATTCAATATACTCCGAAAAACGTAATTGTTTTTGACATTTTATCGTATTGTCAACGTCAAGTAGCTTTACCTGACAGTACTGTCCGTACTGTCGGTGTCTCTTTTATCCAACTACGACTAGTTTGTGACATTTGCAACGTTAAAAGATGGCGGACGTGTAATTTGTTTTAGACTTTATTTTTTGGGTAATTAGGTGTTCAAAGTTCTTTTCTGATAGTGATTTGTACTTTTTATGCCTTTGTGTCGCACAGTGATTGAAGACTTGGACTTATTTCGTGTATCTGGCATCTTTCTTCTCGTTTCAACTGGACTCGCAGTGGTGCAGAGGTTAAAACTATTTTGACCTCTGACCTACAAATCACCGTACAACGTTGCCCGCAATCTTCCTAGAGAAGATTGGATTGTGTTTTATTGCTACATTGATTTATAATTAAATATACTTACTTGACACTGGCGAAATCACTTCACGTGGAAACGCCATATCCCCGCGGTAGTAGCTGTTCAAGTCGCCGCGGGGGCAAAGAAAGAAGAAGAAGCAGACTAGTTTGTGTATTACTTTCGTCGTTTCGTTCGTTTTGAAATATAATGTTCCATTCTAGCTACTGAACTTTTGGACCGATTTTGATAAATCTGGTCTCGTATATCATCCAACAAGAAAGTGTCGGAGTCACAGGATACTAATAGAATAAAAAAAGGGTGTGTACAGAAACTAGTCGCCAATTGGATTTCAGTTTTAAACTTTTGGAATGTCATTTCCTTTATTTTAAGTGATAGTCGCAGTTAAATTTGCCAATGTACAGGCTAAATAAACCCTCTCCTAAAGACGATTATGTTCTGTTCAATCAACACAACCGTCTTTGATTCCATCTTTAAGATTTCCAAGTGACTAGGCTCGCATAAAATTGAAACGTTCTCGTGCTGGTTATTTACAGCCTTTTCCATACAAATCGCGGCGAGCCCTTTCTTATTTATAAAGCCCTGGTATAAAGCTGTCAATTCCGGGCCATTCCGGGTTAGAGTGGAAAGGAGCGCAGATGCGCGGACGGTCGTAACTCTGGGAAAAAATATGGTCAAGCGTGAACGCTGGTAGTGAAACATGGGTTTCAAAATATTTTTATGATCCATAGAGAGGGTTGACTGTTTGTCATGGTTTTTTGTTATACAAATACCTTAAATGCCTGAGTGACCTATGATTGTTTTTCTCCCAAGGAAAGGGCAGCTGCGGCAGTTTCATGAAAAAAATATCTCTCAGTAATTTTACACCCGGCGACGCCAATCTATGGGCATTAAGCACCCGGCTAGTTCATGCCCTGGATTCGGTCTGGGATTCCTTTTCTCCCAGAACCTTGATTGTTTCCGAGAGGAAAAGTTTGAGTTCCACGCGGGCACAGTTGCTGATTAAAATTTACACAGCAAAACTGTCGATACCCAAAAAGGGTCCTAATAAGAACCTTTTTTGCATCCCTTGTGATGAGCACCTTTTCCACAGGACCCCTAACACGAGCTCAAGGCGGCGGCGCGAGAAAGGCCCGACTCGCATTAAATTATTATGATTTATGTGTTTTAGTGGAGCTCAGCTCGCCTCCTTAATTATATGTGAAGGTTTAACGAACAAAGCCTGACGGCTGGTTAACGTGTTCAATGCCGAGATGTTAATTTATCTTGCAGGAGTGACCCGATGTGGAGATTTTGGAGTGTGACGCGGGGCGGGTCATACCAGGATTTGGCTATTGGCGGTTTGAACGTGATCGCTTAATCTAATGCCTTCGTGAAGGTAGAGCCACGCTGGAGACAGTTAACCGACGTAGAGTAAGGAGATGGCCTGGCTTGATGTAGCAAAGGGTGATATTGGCATAATGTGATTCACTTAGCCATAGAGATCAGAAAAATAATATTATTTCCGCTTATCTCCATCCCTATTTGCCCTGCCTGCGCTGGGCCTGTATTGTCGATAGACAAGCAAGGAAGGAAGAATACCGTTTACGTTTTCATGCTCTCGTTCCGACGCTGATCTGACTTATGGAGAATTAATATTGGGAATGCGAGACTCGAGGTCTAAGCGAGCTTTAGTAAACCAAGGCATGTGATGCTATGGCGCCTTCTTGAAACACGCGGATGGTTTACCGCTGGATTTTTAGTGGATATTCCAGCCGCTCTCAGTCGGCGAATCCCTTGTAAAATCCCCGGACCTGGCACGCATTTTTCCAACGACAAAAAAAGGTGATGTTAGTCCTATTAAAGAGGTTTACCTAATAAACTCGGCATTCCTACGATTTTATCACTATAAAGTGTAGGACGCAGCCCCACATTTAATTCTACTTACACTGGCGATCAATCAGACACGTCAATCTAGCCGCGGGACGGGAACAAATGGGCCAGCGGTACTTGCTGTTACGTTTTCATTACCACTTGCGCCGTTACCGTTAATGGGATGCTGCTAATTGATGTAAAAAGTTAGATTAGGATATTAGTCATCTTGCTTGAGCAGAGCGTTCTCGGAATCTGCTAGCGGCTTTTTTTTTCGTTCTTATCAGTGAGTAATAGTAAAATTAAATTTAGTATCCATTCTAAGAGAATTGCTTGGGCTAGCACATTTTGTTCGTGTCTTGTTTGTCGTTTGGATCTCCCTTTCTATCTAGGCTGTTACGATAGAGATGCACACAAGCGAGAAAATAGAACTGGTGCTAGCCGTACTGGTAGAATCTATGTCTTGTTTGAGTGGTAGAAGAACTTTGTACAAGATCGAACTGGACCGTTACTACCATCTTAGGCACCAACCTGCCGCGAAGTAGAAGGTATAGTATTCACATTTGATTTTGATTTTACTTTAATTGTAAAACTTAATGGGATGAATGCCTAAAGAAATACCAATTTTATTTTATTATTTATTTATTGTTGTGCATTCTATCTATCTCGGCCTTCACCGGTTGGGAACCCATTTGAATCTTGATTGCAAATTGTCGATGGACTTTTTTTACTAAGTCATGCACCTTATTTGCTTCAATGGGTATGCAGTCGAAGTTCGGTATCTATGACTGACGAAATGTCCTTGAGCCTCCGAGCTTCCCGCCGTCACAGATGGCCTGTGTGCTGGCGAGCCTCCTCAATGCCAATACATTGTTTCTGTTAACCTTTACGTTGAAACTTCTTACTTTAAACGTTAACCTGCAAAACTGTATCCTAGTTAAAGTCCCTACTTGTAATAATATTAGGCGGAATTTTCATTATTTAAGTTAGTAGTTTTTATAGTTATTAATTATTAGTTTTATATTGCTTAAGGATGTTATTGTTGTTAAATAGCAAATCGACCATAACGATAGCACCCAGCGTCAAGTAATTAGGAACTGTGGATTAAATCCAAGCTGCTACTACTACTTGATATTTACCCATTTTGTATCGTTGTTTGGTATCAAGAATTTTCATCATTGATGACTTGTCGGTATTTGATGTGAGCAATATATGTATGTAAAAAACTGCTCTACATAAAGCTTTCTAAACAGTTTTTGCACGATATCGTGTAAGAATGCGGCTCTGTTACAGAGCCAAGAAAAAAAACAGAGGAAAAGTCATTACAACTGCAATAGTTTTTTTATCTAGAATCCGCCGTATTCATACAAATTACACCGCATTATCTTATGTAAATGCATGTACTCTAAGTAAAATGTGATAATAATAACCTTCTTATCTGTCAATCCGATTTGACACGCCGCAATCACGTGGAAGTACTGAATAGGCTCCACAATTTACGAGCGTCGCGCAAAACGTTTGAAAACTGCCTTTAAAAAGCCTATTATAAAACTGAGTTTTCAATGAAGCCTTTAAATAGGAACGGGGCAGAAAAATAGACTTTACCGGTGTGATATAAAGTTACTTTTTGTTGTTGTGCTCGTGAACGATGTTAGATAGAAATCTCTCGGAGAGCCCAGTGACCGCACGACGTAATGACGTTGTCGGTAAAGAAGTCATTATTCATTTTTTTAATACAGTGTTTTGTTGAAACGACATTTTCACTAGTGTAATCACGAATGTACAGGCAATATATCAAGGCAATAAAAGACGCATTATTACACCGGGCGTTGATGGTTTTCAATTTGATGTCTTCATTCGAGTGTTGTCTCTACGATCGATTTATTATCGAGCAGCTTTGTTCGCTCGAGAGTTTCCCGCGGAGAGAATCGATTACTTATCGCCGGTAACGAATAGTGGCAGGTATTAAACTTAATTAGATTTTAAGAAGACTTCTATAATGAATTCCTTGCTCGTATCATCTCTAGGATTATGTTGATGCGCTTACTCACTCAGGTTGGAAACAAATCTGTAATTTCTTTCGTGTATAGTTTGTGTGGTTTGCAGTTTTTCACGCATGGTATTTTATTTTCTCACTTGTTACCTAGGGCGTCTCTTTCGTTTTACATTAGAAAGAGAGGGATTACCGAGAGGCCAACGAGTCTATGGCAACTTGTTCCAGCCGCCCTAGTGTTGAGGAATGTAGGTGTCTATGGGCGGCAAAAGTTACTTGTTATCACGGCCAATTTGGCTCGTTCGCCGTCGGTAGCATGAAAAAAACCTGCCAAGTTCAAGTTGAACTCGCGTGGAGAGGGTTCCGCACATACGTATTTTTTTAACAAGCAATGAACTATATTTTGTTTTTTTTTTCAGAATGTTTGGTTCAGTAGTTTCGGAGATCGGGGTAGTGGGAGCTGTCAATTTACGTCTTCTTTCATGAATAAAATCAAACCTTTTTATTTTACGATAATAACAAAAATATATTTGAGATACTCATAACGAGCTCTTTATATTATATGTGACACATTAAGGATTGCAAAACTTTTTTTTTAGTTTTCTAATTTGTGCCCCGAAAATGACCCTTATTTATAAAAAATATATTTACTTTGTACATCTGTGTTTAGGTTATCAATTTACATGGGTATCAAAATTCAATTTAATCGGTCCAGTAGTTTCGGAGCAAATTGGCTGTGATAGACGGACAGACAGACAGACGCACGAGGAATCCTATAAGGGTTCCGTTTTTTTTTACGGAACCCTAAAAATTAAAAAAAATATATTCAAATAAATAAGGCTTTCAGCAGGTTAATGCAAACATATACCTCAATAGTACTGAATAGTAATTATTCTGCCATTTTATCGAAATCCCACCCTGCTAGTTTCTAACAATACTTATACTATAGTGTCTGTTGTAAATAAGTGTCTTAATTTTAACGATACATGAACGATATCCACTAAGATGTTAGTTAATACCATCTTTATTGATCTAAATAATATCATAGCTATTATTCAATTTATGTTTATGAATAGAAAATATCTCTTGGTTGGCTCTAGTTTATTTTAAATCAGGCAACCTGCGCTGGCAGTAAGTTAAGTAGGTAGTATTGGGAGCTTCTTCTTCTAAGAACAAATCTTTAAAACCCAATAAGAATCTCTCATGCCATAAACGAAGCCTGAAAGCTCGCTACTTCCATAACATTGTATAGGAGCCGCCGCATCCCATTTCCGTGTATAGCACCAGAGAATGAGTTACGTCGGCATACTTCTGAGACAGCCACTCTTCTTTACACACTATATCTTCAAAGTTAATCGATTTTGGCTATTACTAGTCAAAATATAAGGTTGATGGTAAGTTTTCTGGACGGTACATTGTTGTGGTAAACTGCGTAAAGCAGCGAAACGGCGTCGGTGATGGCTCAATCAGTGCGCCGGAGTGTTTAGACATATAGTCGAGAAAACAATTTGCTATACAATGTACCGAGCATTCCGGTGCACGTATTTATTTCTTTTGAGTTTTATGACTGGTTCTTTGAGTGGTTTTGAGCCAGTTGGAGCTTTGGTTTCTTTGACACAGTAGTGTTTATACACAATGATTGTAGGGTGGGTGTTTCTTGGAAGTATCGGTGTGCGTTGCAAATTTCATGACATTAACGTAGAATGGGAATCATATCTTAATTATGAATAAAATGTGTTCACTTTGGTAACTATAATTTTATTTTTTTATGGCTTAGTGAATTTCAGGTGGCCATTGATCATTTCCAATCTCCTGTTGGTAACCACGACCTATGGTAAAAGAAACTACGATTAATTTTATCGTCTCGTCTATATTATCGGCTAAAACATAGCGGTGCTAACGGATAATACTGGTTTAGAAGCAGAATTATTGGGAAGAATGGTGCAATATGTTAAACATTGCTTCATGGTTAAAGCTAATTCAAAAAATGTAATACATGGATGCTATTACGGCGTATTATTTAATATAAGTTTAGCCCGACACTTTGACACGCAAGTCGTGACACTTCGCAAAAGGATACACACAACTAATGACTACGTGTCAATTGTAAACTCAAACGCGAGTTTGTTCAACAAGTTACCATTACCTGTGGTGCTTATTTAATATGTGCTAATGGCAACCAAGTATTAAGTATAAACTACAAGCAAATATTCTTTTCTCACAAATACGTGTCTTTTTAAAATCACAGGTAAGTGAGATTCTTAATAAAAGTTTGAGGTAAAGAGTACGACGTAGTGGAGTAAGTCTGTCAGGTCAGGTTGGATGCCATCTGACGGTGTTTCAGCAGCGATTGCTTCGCTACGTGTACTTTAGTTCAGTTATTGCTGGAACGCAGTGTCCTGACATCTGGCCGAAGTATCAGTTCCTGTTTCGGGGCAGCCTACCAGCATCACACACGCGTTTCAAATTCAGGACTTCGCTGTTTTCTCACCTCGTTGATTTTTTTTTGTATTGTGATGTACGTACGTATACGTAAATATGTATGTATGTATGTGTTATGAGGCGCATTTCAACTATTTATCCAGTTAATTACTCATTTCTACCCGACAATGCCTGATGTGTGTGAAAATCACTAGCGAGTTAAGCTTCTGCAGGGTTAATGCCACACTAATAAAGTGCTTTCAATCCACGATGGTGCGCGCTACCACTCAAATTAACATTGCAAGGTTGCGTCAATGTACGTCAAATTAAGGAGTGAGGCGCGCCGTCGTGGATTAACAACGCTATAAGTTTGTGCGCAGCTCTTAAACTCCCTTGTTTCTCTAGTGTTGCCATCACAGCTATATTTCCCAGCACAGTTTAAACAAGCCACGAAGAATTGGTAATTCCCTATCACTCAACATTAACAGTGTCGCAACTATGTTCAGAGTTTCCGTAAGATGTGCTTTTCTGATGTAGTCTTTGTTTCAAAGCAATAGGAGTTCATTTGAGACCCCTTGTTAATAGCACAATGTCTGTTTTAAGTCCTAGAGGTAGTTGGAGTCAGAGAATATGTTATTACAGATTGTTGAGTGTGAACTATGAAGCGTGCAGTCGAGATGGGTACGAATGTTAATGTAATGTTAATGAATTAAACTAGCAAAGAATTATGTTTATTTCAAAAAAATACATGTCCTGACATACACATACACACATTGACATGGTTGATCATTATTATTATTTTATAAGTTTGTTTGAACTCAATTGTAGCCGTTGTCGTTAATGTTTTTCTTCATTTTCCTGTCGCCCAGTGTCAGTCTTTCCGTTGATTATCGACAACGGTCACTTTTGTGACCTAACATAAGCCGTTTAGGCTTCGCTGCGTTTAGAAAATAAACAAAATTATTAAAATATAAATAAAAACCTCCATATACATATACCATACATAAAAATATCATACGAAAAGCGAAAAGCTCTATTTGTAATGTATAGAAAGTTGTAATGTAAGAGCAATGTAATAATTATATAACTTGAATATTGGAAAAAAAAACCAGGTGGGGGGGACACGCTAATATAGTGCAAATGTTACTTTTTTAATTTTAATAGGTTACAAAACATAGGACCTACGTTTTTACCTATGTTTTGTAATTCATTGCTTGTTTCCGCCTACAATATACCTTTTCCACCATTTTAAGTAATATAAGTACCTACCTACATTGGTCTTACAGTATCCCACAGATTATAGAGCTTGTCTGTCGATACTTATCGGGTTTGCCGTTCTAACCTTTCAGTTTTAATAAATGTTAACCTTTACGTACTTTTTGATTTTACTGTCAAAATGGAAGCAAAGCGAATGTAGCATCAAATAGTAAAAATTTAAGTATATACATAGGTATATTTGGAATGGGCTGTTTAATAACTTTCATTTAAGACCTATATTATTATAATAATTTAAAAAATCCCCTCCGTATATCAGATATTTTTTCGCGGACGCTATATTTAAATTCAATGTATCCTTTGTCACTTCGACATAATAGTCCCCAGCTCCACATCAAGCTCGAAAAACATAACCCTCATTTGGGCAGTTGGTTAAAAGTGGGCTATCTTTGCCCCTTATAAGCTGCGCAGTCAGGATGCCGCCCCGCGCCTGTGCTCATCGTGCGATGACGTGATTATAGTTAATAGAGCGCCAAGATATCTCACTCAAAGAGTGGGGCGTGGGGGGAAACTGTTATTTTAAATTAAATTTTAATTGTTTTCTGGTTGGGAAGGTATTAGTTGCCCAGTGGTGTGAGGACGTGTGCTTCGTCAGGATCGTGGGTTGGGTTTCGGATCACAACAGTCATAACACCTGTGAATGGAATTAATTTGAAATGTATCATAATTTTGTAGTTTATAGTTAGCATAGCTGTTGTATGATCTCCGAAATATTAAGTTGGATAGTGGGGTTTTGTAGGTATAACTTTTAATTATTTCAATATGATTAGTACCACAATTGAGATGGATCATGTATTCTAAACCTATTTTAACCCAAATTCAATTGTCATACTTATCTTTTACTTAAGTAGGTTTTTTTCATACGTAGACCTTTTGACCATTGAGGTTTTGGCACCAAAAGAAATCAAACGGAATATCGGAAAATTATTTTAGATATTAATAAAAGGGGAAAAAACATAGCAATGCTAATTTAACGAAGTGATTGTCCACGACCGCCACTGACTCGCTAGGCCCATTTTGTATAAAAATCAGGGCTCTTGGCAGTGAAAGTGTTAGTATAAATATGTAGGGTTTTTTTTCGGTCTATATTCATTATGCTCTATTTGCAACATAGTTATCATGAGAATCACCTACAGTCCTACACCCAAATATAAAAACACAATTATTATTCAACTATTACTAAGTTATGCAGCTTTTTCCCGCAGGTGTCATCGCACGACGCGCGCAGCGGGCGCTCAGCAGGGAGCCTCGTTATTAGCACCTCGGTCAAACGCGCCGCGCCCGTCCCGCGCCCGTCGCCCGCCCGTCGCCCGCCCGTCGCTCGTCGAATTAAGTGAATCGTTCAACTTAATATAAAATAATATAGTCTGACACGCGGTCGCGCCTTGCTTTGAGATCGAGATGTTTTTTCACGGTTGTAACAATTTGAATGTGTTGAATTTTTAGATATGTGTCGAGCTAGCCATTATGACGCCAGGTTTTTTTAGGGTTGCAATGTCAAACAACCCTTATATAGTTTCGCCATGTCCGTCCGTCTGTCCGCGGTCCAGCTCAGTGACTCTCGGTACTATACAAAGCTTTAATTAGACATAGTTATTACCCACGTATAAATTACGCCGACATGGTTGTAAAATAAATACTTGTTTTTTATTGGGTAGGTACATGTAAAGCAAAAGGTTTATTTTCCGGTTCATATCATTGGATAACTGTTGAAAAAATATGTTGGTAGGTTCATGTTAATCAATTATTGCCAATAGCCAAAAGTACAAGTAGGTACAGGTAGAAACAAATATCTGAAAAATAACTTAAATATAAACACATAACGAGCTTAAAAGACAAACTATCACGACTTAGTACAGTTGATTGTTTCCTGAGATACCTACAGGTTGCTAAAGTGCATCATCTAAGGAATAAGACAGCGCCAAATAATTCTAAATAGAAAATTAGTATAGGTACATGTCGTTTTTTTGAGATAGTTTTTTGCTTTTGTAGTAATGGCTTCGGAACCCTCCCTGACAATAGTGTTTTTTTAATTTGGTTTAGCCCGTCTCGTTTCTATGATCTTACGTTATACTGTGGCTCTAGTAAAAACGGATTCAAGTCGACTTAGTTCGACTCAAAAACCAGATTCTGGTATACTTAATAGCATTAATAGCAATACTAGTAGGTATATAAATACATTACATTAAATCACGCCTGTTTCCCAGAGGGGTAGGCAGAGACCACTTCTTTCCACTTGCTACGATCTTTAGGTACCTACAGGGTGTCCCAGAAACCGACGTCAACCCGCCTAGGGCTGATAGAGCAGCTCATAAGCTATCGATTTAACCCCCATGTATGTTCAGCAATTGTTATTAGTTTCCGAGATATTGATCATTTAAATCAGAGTTTTTGCCATTTTTCCTTATGTCCGTGGTACGAAAAAACCCTAAATTCATGTATTGATTCATATTTTTTTTAGTGTTTTCTTGCATGATTACAATCACTTTGAAATAAGGAAGTTTTTAAAGCTACGTGCCAATTTCTGCTGCTACAAATGTTTGCATTTTTCCCTAGAACCTCGAAAGACTGATCCTTGTTCACTTAGGGTCACAATTAATAAACGTCGGTGAAACTGCAAAACCGCGTAAGTAACTTTTTAAATAAGGAGAAAAATGCACCGTTTTAATAAGTTCGAAAGGTTTATTTTGCTCTACCATAAATTTGTTAGTTACGCGGTTTGCAGTATCACCGACGAAATACCTATTGTATAGTAAGGAACTCTTCTTTTACTGTCAGGTAAATAGGTAGGAGTTCCCAACTAGCAAAATAACCTTATAACATCAATCTTATATGGCCAAAACCCTTGTAATTGTTTTATAAAAGCATAACTTGGTCCAATGTCCTTATAACAGCTCATTATAAGAGATTTTGGCTATACAGCTTTTGTTCTTATAATTACATACATAGGTACATACATACCTTCACGCCTTTATTCCCAGAGTGGGGTAGGCAGAGCTACAGAATTACCAAGAACTCCAAAAACTTGTTGATAACTCTGTAACCACAATTTGCACAATTAGGCTAAGATGTTTAACAGTGTATATTAGTGACATGTAGCAAGCCCATCGCCTAACAGTAGGTACTACAAGCCTTTATTCCCTTAGTCGCCTCTTACAACTTCCACGGGAAGACATGGAGTGGCACAATCCTTTTCATATAATGACTCTAATAGTATTTATAAAGATTTGTTTGGTGTAATTCTTCATCAATTTAATAATAATTTTAAGATGAAAACTATTTCTGGGTCAAAAACCAAGTTTAGTGAATGGGCTACTGTAGGCATTCATAGAAGTAGAAATAAGCTTTATGAATTATATAGAGAGAGAGAGGAGAACAAGAACGCGGACTTCTTAGTTTATGTTAAGAAATATTCGAGGACTTTCAAGCAAGTTTGCTTGACTGCTAAGTCAAACTCTTAAAGCTTCTGACAATAAGGTGAAAACTGTATGGAAAATAATAAATAGAGAAACGGGTAAATCTAAAACTCAGGATAATCAAGTCACTCTAGACAAGGGAGACAAACAAATCACGTCAAACAAAGACGTGGCGTTAGCGTTCGAAAATTATTTCTCAACCATAGCCGTTAATACCACGAAATGTCTTCAATCATCTGCAATTGAAGCTCAAAAATTACTTTGTGCTAATGTTACTAAATGTAACGCAAGCTTTGATTTTAGCCACGTAGATTCTGTATTAATTGTTAAAGTATTCAAATCAATCAGTTTAAAAAAAACCGAGGATTTATGGGGAACGTCAGTTAAAGTCATCCATCATATCATAGATATAATTGCACCTCACTTAGCTTTAATCTACAATAATTGCATTTCAGAGGGGGTATTTCCAAATCTTATGAAATATAGTAAAGTCATACCACTTTTTAAATCGGGCGATATGAGTGATTTAACGAATTTCCGTCCCATTTCTATTCTACCTGTTTTAAGCAAAGTTTTTGAGAAGTTAATGTTAAAAGATATGTTAGGTCACTTCAATAGAAATAAACTGCTTAACAGTAATCAGTTTGGCTTCACCAGAGGGCGATCCACAACAGATGCAGCATCTGTACTCATTAACCCTTAATTTGGCAGTGTACATCACAGTGAACATACTATAATGTTCACTTTTAATGTTTGGAATGTTTTTTTATTTTTTTGCTGATTCAAAATCAAAAAGGGTTTGAATTCCCGACTTTTTTTATTTTTGCCAAATTAAGGGTTAAATATATATACAATATTTGGGAGAAATCTTGTGATGCTATAGGAATTTTATGTGACCTTTCCAAAGCTTTCGATTGCGTAGATCATGCGACTCTTATATTAAAATTAGAACATTATGGTCTGTCAAATGATTCTCTAAATCTTATGTCTTCATATCTTAGTGATAGAACACAAATGGTTGTTGTAAACCAAACAAAGTCTATTGGAGCAGCTGTTAAATTAGGTGTGCCTCAGGGCTCTATATTAGGACCTTTCTTATTTTTGGTTTTTATTAATGACTTACCACCCACGGTAGATAACCTTTGTGATATTGTGCTATTTGCTGATGATACATCATTAATTTTCAAGGTAGACCGAAAATCCGTCGATTACAGTAGGATAAACGCCACACTAGGTAAAGTACTTAATTGGTTTACTAGTAACAATTTGCTACTCAATGCTAAGAAAACTAAATGTGTTAGGTTCGCTTTGCCTAATGTTAGACCGGTAGAATCTAGTATATTTCTTAATAATGAGAGATTGGAAATGGTAGATAAGGCGCTTTTCTTAGGGATAACTATAGATAAAAACTTGCAATGGAGTCCCCATATAGCAATACTAGCAGGTAAATTAAGTTCGGCAGCTTATGCTGTTAGGAAAATCAGGCAACTTACTAATGTTGAGACAGCTCGCTTAGTTTATTATAGTTATTTTCATAGTGTTATGTCGTACGGTATTCTGGTTTGGGGAAAAGCTGCTGACATACAGACTATATTCGTGTTGCAAAAAAGAGCCATTCGTTCTATATATAATCTAAACTCCCGTGATTCCTTAAGAGTACTATTTAAAGAAATTAATATTTTGACAGTAGCATCACAATTTATTTATGAGAATATTATTTATGTCATTAAAAATCAAGACTCTTTTGTTAAGAATTGTGATATACATAATTTGAATACAAGAAATAAAAATAAAATTGCTATTAAAAAATTTCGTGTCCGTAAGGTTTATAAATAATTTGTAGGTCAATGCATCCTTTTCTTTAATAAATAACCTGACGTTGTTTTAAAGTTACCATTTTCAGTACTTAAAACTTACTTGAAAAAGTCGTTGATGTCTAAAGCTTACTATAGGGTCGAAGACTATCTAACAGATAAAAATGCTTGGCCAACACCTAAATAATTTAATAATAACTTAGTCATAAAAATATGTAAACATTTGTATATTGTCTAGGGGACACGGTTTCTGTAGGAGAATGTATCGAAACTTTTATGCAGGTCGTTTTGCACCGTCACAGGTAAGTATAACTTGTATACTTTCAATTTTTTTTTTATTACTGTTGCTTATTAGTTTTGTGACAATTCTGAGTTTTGACACATTTTCCTGCTCAACTACGCATGAATATATTAATTTTTGGTTTTATATGAGATTCATTGTTTTATATAATGCTAGGTTAAGTTTATTATTGTTTAATATCATTAGCAATATTTAAAAAACGACTTACTGTTGAGTTTCTTGCGGCGCTTCTTCTCAGCAATGGTCTCTTGTGAAGCGCTGGTAGATTTTTTTGACGTGTAAAAGTGCCCGTGCGGCCTACTTACTGAATAAACATCTTTTATCTTTTTTTTTATCTTTAAGCCGGCAACCACACGGCTAAAATATATTCTTATAATTTAGGTTGGATAAAGGCTAATATGGCCGAGTATTTATTTATTTATTTTATTTATTTAGGGCATCAACAGCAATACATTTTATAAAAAACAAGTTCAACATGATACAAAACAATAAGCCAATAAAAGATGTCCACAAAAGTACAGCTAGGTGAAACACAAGCAACAATTTTAACAACTTGCATATAATATGAGGTGAGAAAAATACAAAAACAACAAAACTTAGCACTATGTGGTGTGTATGTGATGTGTGTGCGTTGGTATGACCACAATAAGAATTCCCCTTGTAAGAGTGATTTATAAGAGATTTTAGCTATCACAGCCTCTATCCATATAATTTATGTTGGATAAAGGCGTATATGACCTAGTAATATGACGACAATAAGAATTCACCTTGTAAGAGTTGTTAATAAGATATGTTAGCTTTCACATTATGGATACAGTAAAACTTTCCCTTACAATGGTTGAATATTTTCCTTTTTAGCCATAGAACCTAACCTAACCCACTTTGCCGGCAAGAAATCACAATTACATTCAAATAGAGAATGCATTGAAATAATCAAAAATAAACATTCCTTTTAAAAGCTGTACACCCTTATAGATTGACTTTTTACACTATTGAATTTTTAGCAAATATATTTCTCCGCCTCTTATAAGAAGATAACGGATGCCGGTAAAACTTGTATCAGAATAAAGCCCTTGTGAACCTTGCCCTGTTGAAGATGTTGTGAAAAATCTCGTGAGTCAAAACGTGGACGCAGAGCAGCAGCGCTGACACGCCGCTTTTCCAACCTTTTGGAAGACCCAGTTGCCGCTGAAGCTGCAGAGTTATCCACTCGCGGCCCGATTGGTAAAGTACAGTAAAGCCCGCGACAGTAAAGGTACCTTGACGCAAGCGCACTGGTTAAGAACTTTCTGAAAGGAAGCGTTACAGTAGGTTCTGTGAAACTATATGTATATTTCACGTGCCTTAGTGTGGCGCAATGCGAGGGCAGCATTGATAGATTTCCAATGGTCCCAAAGCTGCCTGATAAGCGTAAAGGCATCAGACTAACAAATGCGATTGTCCACCCTGAGGAGCAAGATAGAATGCATCTCTGCTAGTTATTTCACACTAAAACATTACAATGCAACCACTGCTGCGAGAAACGGTAAGATAGGATACAACACGATCCTACTCCACTTTATTACAAGATTCCGGAGAAGAAATTTACCGATCTGATTATCCATGGCATGGTACAATAATAGGTACCTATTACTGAACATGTGTTTATCAAATAAAATAATTTTCTGCAAAAATCACAAGTACTTAAATACCTATAGCGAATATGTAACATAGGTATATATGATGAAACTAAGTGTCTCTTGTGTAAACCCAGTGCATACATTTTTGACGATAGGGTTTTTGAATTAACTTCATAATTTATCCGTATTGAATTTCAAGCAATAAAAATCCATGACTCCGTAGGTACCCTGTGCTCAAAGCTTAGCATAGAATAAACTCTAGAGATGAACACAATGAATACTTCTTAGAATATATTTTTAATTACAGATAACCGTCACGATGCGCTGGCGACGGCGACGGCGCGCGCTGATTGGCCGCGCGCCGGGGGGCGTGTCGGGGACAAAGCTGGCACTGCGCAGCTAATTACCTTTGGAGGGGGTTCAATGGCTGTAATGATGTGATGACTGTTGTGGTATGCGTTTTAATTTAGGGTAATCGCCATGTTTGTTATTATTTTAAAGAGATATCGTTGATTATTCGAGTTTTTTTTCTGGCAAACTCAAGTTGTTGAGTGTGGCGAAGACTGTAGTAACTTTCCGACTCTATCATCAGATCTGCTGAATTTTTCGCTATCATGGAGATTATATGTTATTGCAAGTTATATCTCTTTTACTTTACATAATGTTACACGATAGAAATGAAGAGACAGGGTTATCTGCTAAAGCAAAGGTCGAGGTTCGATTCAGGCATTGATATCCTTGTGTTATTTTAGAATCATTTTAATTTTCCCACATCCAAAAGGGTTTTTAAAATTAAGTCTTAATACTCAAATATAATCGGTTTACAAACAAAACAAACATGTTAATACGAGTATGGTGGTAGTCGATAATGTTCTCAAAACATAGGTACGCAGTTATACAAATCTTTTGAGTATTAAATAGAGTCGTTAAGGTGTTATTATTTTTAAGTCTTTGTCTGTCTACCATATTTTACATCGTCTGTAAGTAAGTTACGTTTAGAGGTAATTAGGATTGAAATTTGCTAGTCCGTTAAAGTTGTTGTTTACTTAATGACAGTAATAAGAATTTAAAAAAAAACATTTCGAGCAACAAAGCCCATACATTACAAATACCAAAAACTACACCGAAGTGATAGCAGAATAGCGTGGTCCTGTTTTTCCAAAATTGGAGGAGGTTGCAACTACCGAAGCACGACACCTTTCGGCCAGAAGTCAGGATACTGGACCGTCCCCAGCTTAAACCGCAGCACGCGCTCTACAAACGATCTGAAGTGCACGTAGCGAAGCAACCACAGCTGAAACAACGCGATTGCGACCTCTGATATTTTAAACTTATATTATACGAGTTCCGTGTGGTTGCCGGGTTAGAATTGTGCCACTCCATGTCTTCCCGTGGAAGTCGTAAGAGGCGACTAAGGGATTAAAGGCTTGTAGTATCTACTGTTACGCGATGGGCTTGCAACCTTTCACTAATAATACGCTAGTAACCATCTTAGCCTATTTGTGCAAAATGTGGTTACAGAATTAACAACAAGTTTTTAAAGTTGTGGGTAATTCTGTGGCTCTGCCTACCCCTCTGGGATTGCAGGCGTGAAGGTATGTATGTATGTATTTGTTTGTATTATACGAGAATTGGGCAATAAACCATAACACGTGCTGGGAACCTAGTGAAAAGGGGGTTCAGTCTTCTGAGGTTGAAGTGAAAAAGGGTATATGTTTGTAGTCTCCGCATATGACCTACACCCTTTTTTATTATAAGCAAAGTTGACTTAAGCCCTTTTTCAGCCCAGTAAGAAACCATCCCGATTAAACTAGATTTCTTATAAACCGCGTCCAAATCCGTCCATCCGATTGGGTGCGATGCCGCACACAGATACACAGATACGGTCAGCGTCAAAAGAAACTGATCACTTAAATACCTTGTCGCTTTACTGTCACACAAGCAATGTCAAACAAGGTTGTCTAATGTGTTAATGCGATAAAGTACAAAAGTAGCTTGAAGTGACCAGTTACTTTTGACGCTGACTGTACAAACATATACACGTACAGACATTAAATGCACAACACCCCCCTTTTTAGTCGGGGTTAAAAACGCGTATCACTTCGTTTGCCCTAATTTCAATAGCCATAATTGTATCACTTGCCATACTTATTTGCCATAAAGGCATTTTTTCTGAAACAGTAAACTTTTCTGGTAATGTTTACATGCCATCGTATAGAGCCCAATAGGTTAGATTTGGTTTGTTTTTGTAACAATTCTGAATAAAATAAATAAATATCAGGGGACTATGTCACGCCAATTGACCTAGTCCCAATAACTAAGCTTTAGGCTTGTGCTATGGGAACTTGACAACAAAATAAATACTTATATAGAATATACTTAAATACATAGAAAACACTCAAGACTCAGGAACAAATATTCGCGCTCATCACACAAATATCTGCCCTTACCGGGATTTGAACCCTGGACCACTAGCTTCATAGGCAGGATCACTAACAACTATTCGTCACGTCGTCAATAGTTCACGGTTTCTGAAAAAGTGCCTTTATGGCAAATTAATGTTAGAGCAAGTGACAATAATGGCAATTGAAATTTGGACAAATGATAGAGAACCTTAAAAACGATGTGTATGCGCACACGTCGCGGTGCTGTAAATAAATATCAGTACTTATGCGATTGTCATTTATTTTCATATACTCACACACAGTATTCAAACAGAAGGCAGAAGCGATTTAGATAAACCTATATAATTGAACGCAATTGAAAAGGCTGGCGTGTCCACCGCGCGTGCAAACTGTGGCGTAAATTAAAAATAGAGGCATTAAAATGAGTGCTTTATGGAAAACTGTACTTGAGTGGCGTAATTTATGAGATCGAATTGAAACACGAATACGTAGTAATTATTACTTTTGCCCGAACACTGGACTTACTGGTTCAACCATTTTTTTATTTCAACTTACCTAACATACATACAGGGTGGAAAGGGACGACGGCCTTTCCGTTAAATTCTAGATTATGTATCTTTAGTACTATATTTTTCTCCAAGAAACTATGCTAATATTTTTAGCCGTTTTCGAGTTACAGCTCTTTAAAGTTTAATACCAAAAACGTGTAGTTTCAACCCTAACAGCTGATAAGGTCAATGACCCCACCTTGAACTAACTAGTAAACACTAACTTTATGACGTTATTGATGGATGACATTTTGTAGGTCCATTGACAATATTTTTGTTTTGCAACCTGTTTGTTTCACAGATAATTATTACAATGACAATAAGCACGTCACAATTATGTCACACTCTTAAACTAATAAAATACTTAATAATGCCACTATTTGAGGCTAGAGATTATCTCAATTTGTTACTGTTATACGCAGAGTGCAACTACAATACCTCTGAGACTTTGCGTCAATACAGACAGCGATATCCTCCACCGCATCCATCAGATCGTCGAACGATTTTACGTGCCTTTGACCGCGTTGCTAGCAATCGTCCTATAATCCCCCGAACATCTCAAGACGACCAACGCGGAGGAGGTGTCGTGCGACTTGCTGCGGGGCTCGAAGAAAGAGTACTGCGTTATTTTGATCGAAATCCAAGAGCAAGTTCCAGGCGGGCGGGTCAGCACTTCGGATTAACTCATACGACAGTATTGAAGATACTAAAACGTGCCCGTCGTCGTCCTTATCACATACAGAGGGTTCAAGCGTTATTGCCCAGAGACTGCCCCATCCGGGAAGCATACTGCCGGTGGTTGTTGGACAAAATAGCTGGAGACCGTGACTTCATTAGACGCATTATTTGGACGGATGAAAGTGTATTTACACGCAATGGAATGTGGAACAGGCGAAATGAACACGTGTACGCCGAAGAAAACCCATTCGCGTACCGTTATTCGAGTCACCAATATCGTAGGTCAGTAAACGTATGGGCTGCAATTCACGGGGAAACAATTATAGGGCCTGTGTTCTTACCTGCAACACTTAACAGAGTTGGATACATGGCCCTCCTAAACTCCGAGGTTGACGCTTACCTCGATAACTTGCCACTGGCCGAAAGACAACGCACTTGGTACCAACAAGACGGAGCACCAGCTCATTCCGTGATAGAAGTGCGTGAGAAATTAAACACTGAGTTTGGGGACAGATGGATAGGGCGGTTCGGGCCACACCGTTGGCCCCCAAGGAGTCCGGACCTCACGGCACTGGACTTTTTTCTGTGAGGCACGATTAAAGACAAAGTGTTCAGGACAGAATGTGATACTGCCGAGGAAATTAAAGAAAGATTAATTACTGCCTTTGAACAACTGCGTAGAAAAAATCGTGAAGAAAATACATTATCGAAGGTGCATCGCCATACTCGGGCACGAGCTGCTGCCTGTATTATTAGACGCGGTGGAATATTTGAACATCGGGTATAGATCCCTAAGATAACAGGTATCCTTTTCTCCTTACAAATGTTGGAATGTACTAGTTAGGAACATAGGGTTGTCACCAATATTAAACATGACTTATTTTAACTTTTTTGTTTCCTTTATAATAATTGTTTCTAACCATTGCACATCGAATGTATATCACTTATGTGATATTATATTTTCGGAAACGGCCCTCGTCCCTTTCCACCCTGTATAACAGTCGGGTAGTGAGGCTTCGTCAATGTCAAAAACTATACCCAGATTTTTAATTGCGTAGAATTCTGACGTTTCTTGGTCTTGCCAGACTACAAAATATTCCTTGAACGTGTGGTGCAAAAAAGTCAAAAAAAAATCTTTAGAATATTACTTATATGATTTACATATTAGAATTTAAAATGAAATAATAAAAAGTTAATTAATACAAAGTAATTTTATTTTAAAAGTGCACAATCCATACATAATATTTTGTTAAACAAATTTCAGAGGAAAAAGATAATAGTTGTTGGTATCATTCAGATCATTGTCATGTATTACAAACCTTTGGAGTTAAGTTAAGTTTTTAGTATTCTTATCTTAGACACGTAGGCTAATGATTTGTTTGGTTCACTAATGTTTCACCAAATAATCATTTGACAAACTATATCCTTTTACAAACTTTCATTTCGCGAACAGGTAGGTACTTCCCACCGGTTTTTTTTTTTTTTTTGTGGTCAAAAGTCCAACTTAGCCTAACCTATTTAATAGCCTATGCAACTAATGTAATGTGTAACGGTTTAAGCACAAATACATTTTTGCGAAATGAAGGTTTGTAAAACGATATAGTTTGTCAAATGATAATTTGGTCATAAGTCGGGATACCGATTTGTTTACTCTACCTTATGTATGTGGAATAGCAACAAATTTAAATGAAGGCCAAAAACGTCAACAATTAAAAAAATGTTTGTTACTCCTGAAACGTCAGAATTTGATAGCTGTCAGATGGCTGTCAGAATTCTACGCAATTAAAAATCAGGGTTTACACAAAATAACCAGATCCAAACCGAAATTAAGACACAAACAGACAAGAAGTGTGAGTCGGTCTCTTGCACGAGGGGATCATTATCTATCTATTATCTATAAACATTGTTTGTTGTATGGGAGTTGTAGTACCTACCTACATATACCTATGTGTTGTTATAGCGGCAACAGAAATACATCATCAGTGAAAATTTCAAGTGTCTAAGGCCCGTATTAATAAACTGATCTCGACTTCAATGTCAGTCTCAAGATGCGTCTAAAATGACAGTTTTCTATGGCTTGACGTTCACTTTGACGTATCTTGTGACGCGCCTCTCAGTCAAGATGAGTTTATTAATACAGCCCTAAGTATCACGGTTCGTGAAATACAGTCTGGTGACAGACAGACGGACAGCGGAGTCTTAGTAATAGGGTCCCGTTTTTACCCTTTGGGTACGGAACCCTAAAAGTAAATTTTTGCCATTTATACGCGATCGTAAACTTATCCGTGCCGGCATTTCTTGATAACGGATCTAAACTACAAGAAACTAAATCAAGCTATTACAAGCACCTAATGCCAAGTATACTGAAACTAAGACACAAACTCAGAAAAACGTACAGGTAAAACCATTTTGTTTTTGACATGTCATCGTCTGTTTCTAACACTGCCCTAAGATGATGATAACTTTTGAAGCACAAAATACTTACATTTATACTGTCAAGTAAATACAAGTTATATGTAAAAAATACGATAACCAGTCAAAAGCAATATAGTTTTACCGAGTAGAGTGGAACCCCAGTAAGAAGTTCAAATAAACCCCAAAAGAAACAAAAACCCCTTTAATAAACTCCAACAACTAGCATCCATCTATGGCATTTAACCAGACAGCGATTTGCTAATTTCTTTTTGTGTTTATAGTCATCTTATAAAACTACTACAACAGTTCTAAGAAATGACAACAAAACTTCTAATATATAAAGAAAATAAAGTTATAATTACAAAAACAAAACCGAGCTTAACCATTTGTCTCAAAAGCAAAAGCCTAGCATCCATCTATGGCATTTAACCAGACAGCGATTTGCTAAATTTTTTTTTGTATTTATTATCGTCATATAACACTAGTTATACAACCAAAACAGTTCTAAGAAATGACAACAAAACTTCAAATATATCAAGAAAAAAGTTTATAATTACGAAAACAAAAGCGAGCCTAACCAAAACATGACCTCCTAATATTGCAAATCCCCTACCATTTGTCTCAAAAGCAAAAGCCTAGCATCCATCTCCGGCATTTAGCTGCGCTCGTAAACCGCCGAGACTTAATAATGGAGTCATCATATCGCCATGACAGCTTCACACCTCGGACGGAATTGGCTCTTTCTTTTGTGTTGCTCGCGTTCCTTTGAGCTGCCGCGGCGATGTACGAAGATAACCCGGCGATAAATTAAATTTTTACAGTTGTTTATGGGAGGGATAAGGATTTCGCTGGGGAAGGTGCTTCGGATAAAATAATCACATTATAAGCTCGTTTTACTCGACTACGGTGAAGCAAAAGTAGGGTTATTTACCTTGGTAATTATATAGAAAATTATTTAGTAGAAATTTCGTCAAAAAGTGATAAAATTGTTTATTGGTCACAAATCAAGATAACAGAAAGAAAGAAAGACAAAGAAAGAAAATCATTTATTCGTGACATACATAACAAAGAAAAAAGATTAACAAATACAAGAAGAAAGTAGCGAAATGATCCCAACTCAGCGTAATGCTGGCATTAAAGCCAGCGCTGGTTTTCCGTTGGAACCATCAGGTGAAACCACGGAAGGTTACAAACACTTAATTAATTGAACACAAAACATGAGTAACAAAACGAGAAAAAAAAAACAAGGTACTTTGAATTTAGCAAACCCAAAAAGTACGGTACCAATCTATTGATTGGGTTTTCGTAAATCAACCCGGTGTTGAATAATATTAGGCTTAGCTGTCCGTCTGTCCGTCTCTGTCACTATTAGAATGAACTCACAATATTAACCTGCCTTCTCCATTTCTCCGTAGATCATGAGCTGCAAGGCTAATCGGATGAATTGTCCGAATCAATAAGGCGTATTGTCCCGGTATCGATCCGATCATTACCGGCATTGTGCCCGAAACAGAGCTGTCAAAATTTTATTAGTGGCAACACTGGCATTACTGGGAACGATCAAGGAGATATTGGATCGAAATTACATCCATCCGAAACAGAACCTGGTGTTCTACTTACAATTACAACACTACTTAAAACATTATTTATGTTTATAATGTTAATATTTTGTTCTAGTGAATGTACTGTAATTGTTCTAAGAATGTTTACCTGTTACTTAAAAAAAATATAATTTTAAAAGAAATCACTTTTTGAAGAAAATAGGCTAAACCTCTATACAGTTGTGCATTTTTTGCACTTTACAATAACTTAATAGGATCTCCAGCGCTCTAGCTCGTATAAAAAAATCGAGTCACACAAAAAGATCTCACAGAGTATAAAAATGTGGTGTGGTGACAGAAAAAACATATTAAATAAAGGGTTACCAGTAATTTTATTCTCTTAGCAATAAAACCTTTGTTTCTATAATTAAAAAATAAAGGTCACTTGCTTCCTTAAGAGCGTAAACAGCAAAATCTATTTTTTATTCGCTCGTTCAAAACAAGTGAAAGAAAACGGAGTTAATTAACAATAAATTAAACATTCAATTACTTTGCCGCAGTTAATTAAGTTGTTGGATGTTAATGTAATTTAATTATGTGTCTGTCCGTCTTTCTCGCCTCTCCAACGCATTAACGTTTTTATTCTTTTTGAATCGTGATTTTGTGCGTTGGGTTTATGTTTTCTCGGGATCCCGCTTGTGAAGTCTCGTGCAATTACCTACATCTGTTTAACGGCAAATAACTACGAGAGTTAAAAGAAAACTAGGAACTTCGTTATAATTAACTATCATGCTATAGGTCCTAGTTATTATATATTTATTTATTGTTTGTCTGTTAATTTTGGAATAAGAGTTATTCTGTTCAACAAATCGGTCTGTCAAACATCTTAGTGATAACTCTATTTATACTTTAAACCCGAGCGATAATAAAAATAAATAAATATGGGGGGGGGAGGGCAATGTCACACCAATTGACCTAGTCCCAAACTAAGATCTAGGCTTGTACTATGGGTACTAGACAACGATATAAATACTTATATAGAGAAATACATAGAAAACATCCATGACTCATAGTAATTAATTATTAAAAAAAAAATAGGTACGTAAAGTACCTACTTTAATAAGTGTGAGTGGCCAGACAAGACACGTTGCGAGACAGTTTTCGCTTTCCAAAATGTAGGCAATTTATAAAAGCTGTCGACTCTATGGATCGTTTTGATCGTTTACTTGTGATAGTTTTCGAAAATTGCTATTGTTAACGTTATGCATCTAGAGGAACTAGTGACAAAGTAAGCTCCGTCATTGTCTATATTTGAGAAACTCAATGGACCGATCAGAGGCACTAATCTGAAAATCCAAGTTTGATGTTACGTTAGCTTCATCCCTGTCACTCGTAATTCGAGACTAAATCGAAAGAAAGGGATGAAGCGAACGTAACTTCAAACTTCGATTTTCAGAGTAGTGCCTAGTGATGGGCAATTTCTGAAACATTACAAAACTTTCCTTAACTAACAATTACAGCTTCTGAAAGTTACATAATTAGGTGGAAATTATTGTGACACAAGTAAATTTCATTGAAATTTCATGAAAAGTTTCCGTTACTTACGTTACTTTACAAAACTTTAGTTATTTTCAGAAATTCAACGATTTCACTTTAGTAACTTTCAGAATATTGCATCAAATTTTAGATGAAAGTTCCACTTTTGAAACTTACAAGTCGCTTATCACTAGTAGTGCCGCTGTTGGGCGTACTGCATAATTTGATCTTCGCTTTCGAACACCGGTTCTAAGGTCAAACTGAGCACTGTGGTCTGAACCATCGATTCCCGCATCCAACCGGCGCCCATCATACCAGGACCTGGTCTCTGAACCATTGAACCGACCGGTGAACTTTTAATTAATAAGAAACACTAATTATTATTAAAAATGACGTATTGTAATTGTGAGAGCTGGACGGTGCGCCGAGGCACGTTCGATGCCAATCGTAAAAAACAGCCCGCCCCGCCCCGCACAACACAGTGGTTCTAGTTATACATAATCCGGGAAACAAATCTTTTTTTTAAAGCAGCCGTAAGTTTTACCGAGGTCATTTTTATTATAAATTTTTAAATATGCACCAGTAGATAAAAAAAAAAAAAATTACGATAGGGATAACTTTATACAGAAATATAAATGTATCAATAAAATAACTTTACAAAGTGTCAGGTATTACTAACTGTTGGCTGTTACCTTACGACTACGCCTGTTCCCTCAGGAGTACGTGTATTCCCTCAGGAGCAATCTAATTTTCTGTGTTTTCCTGGGGTTCAAGCTGACTCAGTACCAAATTTCATTAAAATCAGCTAAGCGGTTTAGCTGTTTAAGCGTTGAAAACAAACAAACTTTTGCATTTCTAATATTAGTATGAATGTCATACATAACGCCCGCCCAGTCGTTCTCATCTTGAGAAAAGGTGAAGCATTAACTCTTTTTTTGGAATGCTCTAATGTTAAAGAGGGAAACCCAAAACTAAAACATTTTTGTCCCCCTCATTCCCTGACCACACCGCAGTGCGCCATCGGCCAATTACATAAAAGCGTTTCATTTGCCGCTGCAAAGTGTTATTGTGTGACCCCGGCGATACCATCTGCCCTCTCATCAAAAAAGGACCCAAAAGTCATAAAGTCCTCATTGCGTACGCGTTCCTACTATAGGGATAAAGGATTGAAATTACAATGGGGTTTATGAGGCACATTCGCTCTTTTTAACATGGAAACGCAGCCATCGTGCGTCGTGCCCATGCGCATTGCGCATAGCGTCGCATGCGCCGCTTTGGACCGAATTCCTTTCTGGTACACATTTGAACTAAACTTCGTCATTGGATAAGTTGCCAAGTACCTATCAATCACTAATAGTGATATAGTAATAGGAATCGTGTATCTCCGTGCCGTTCATTGCCTAGATTGTGTCAGATTTGGACATTTTACAATTTGGTCAAGGTTATCTTAAAACTGTCAGAAATTAAAACGAAATTCGACGTCTCCACTAGTTAGCTTATGTTAAGTATATATTATTCGGTTTGACAAGAAAGGCTATAAGTAAATAAATCTAAAATAATTTTGTCGAGTAATTCTTAGTTTTTTCATACAAAATTACATTTTAAGTGTGGCCTTATGACAGCTATGAGGAGCTTGATTTGACATTGTGACATTCTCGTTTTAGCTCTACCAAACCCAAATAAGCGGAACGAAACGAGTGTATAAATAATGTAAATTTCAATTCAATAAATACAAATACAAGAATACTAGATTTTTTAACTAAAAAATGTAACTTAGCGAAACTTAGCGAATCTGGCCCCCGGTGCACAGTGGAGCTCACCTCCGTAAGCGGTCAAAAACAACAAGTTATTAATTATTAATGAGTATCATTATTCCTCGCGTTTGCTATAGTGTGCGTCGCTAACCAAGCACCCGATACTATCGCGGATCACGCCGCAAATAGATCTCTTTAGCTCTATAATGCTTTAATTGTAACAAAATCTGGTCGAACTTAAATATACATACCTATACAGCCACAGGACATCCTTGTAGAGAATTTTGAGTTTGTTCTAACCGACTTGCAAATTGTGTAAATTGAGTTTTAGTGCAGAACTTTTGGACTAAGGTCCGAATAAGAGGTGAACTTCACACAGCTGTTTTTTCGATAAAATGTATTTTATATAAAATTTAATATGGTACGTAATATAATGGCGAATAGGCTGACTGAACAATTTCAGTCAGTGCAGTAATTAAAAAAAAACAAAAAAACACGTTTTTTTAAATGGTTACTGCTTGTTTAATAGACCAATTACATACTAATCGAAAGAAGGAAGCCTATGCAAACGTTAGGTTTAGTGCAAATGATTAGTACCAGCTTGCCTACCCATTAGTTACGAGTATGATGGGATGGGAAAAAAATTACAACCTAACGTTTGCATACTCTATAGGCTTCATACTTTCGACCGGTATGTAATTTGTCTATCAAACAAGCAATAGCAATAAAAAAATGCATTTTTTGTTTTATTACGAGTATATACTCGTAAGTACTGGACTGAAATTTTTCAGACAAACTATTCGCCATACTTACCATATTAAATTTGATATAAAATACTTTTTATCGAATAAATAGCTGGGTGAAAATCGTCTCCTATTCGGATCCCCTACTATTTGCATTAAAGGATGTCCAGAGGCCAAATAAATAAAAATAACCTGATGGTAAGTGGGATCTGTGATCCATAGACATTTGCATTCTAAAGACTGAAATCCTAAGACCACAAATGCGTTGCCAACCCTAAGAACTAAGGTAAAATGCCTTTATGCAAGTCATTTCACCCTCCTTCCTTCCTCGTTGTGTTGTTCTCATAGTCATTATTTAATTTTAATGTTTATTGACCTTCCATTTGTAATAATTGTATTTTAAGTAGTTTTAAGAATTTATTGTTTATAACTTCATTACCTTATTATTATTTAATGTAACTTACTTCTGCTGGAGTTTCTTGCGGCGCTTCTTCTCCGCAATGATGGTCTTGTCCGAAGCGCTGGTAGAGTCACTGTACATTACCAACGTGTAAAACAGCCCGCATGTTGCTAATTTACTGAATAAATATTTTGAATTTAAATTTTTTGAACCGTTTGTTGTCTTATCCCCAAACCGGAACACGAAAATGCGAACACTGCTGATTGGCGGTAGGTTAAGATGGTGGTTGCGCCTGGTCCAGTTTGCACATGGTCCGGCCACGATGAAAACATCCCCACTTTTGACACACCAGGTTATAAAATACCCACCAAGATATCTCAATTGCTGCACGTTTCTAATATTCAACGGCTTCGGATCTCGCGGTCTATTAAAGTTCTCACAACGAAAGGGGTAAGGAACTGGACAATCGCGGTATTTATCGAAATAATAAGGCGTCGAGGGAAACCTTAATAGTTTGTTAAGCGTCGTAACGCCAATGGCCGCCGTTATAATAACCATAACAATGAAAAATAATCACCGCGCCTGCGCCGATGGTACGCAGGTTAGCACACAGTGCCACAAACTCGTTATGGAGCCAGTTTTCAATAGGAATCAGAGGGTATGGTAGCGAATGTGTTAAGAGGAGGTAGCTAATTCGACGCGTTTTGTGGAGTAAATTGTTTTTGGTGTTTTATAGCAGAATTAATCGCATTTTTTTAATCCGGTAGTGATTTCAAATGCAACGAAACGAAAATAACATTGGTCAACATGTCTTACGTTTCTGAATTCACTTGGGTTATAAAATAATGAAACGTGTGATGCTCAGAGGTGAATCAATTTAAGTTAACTTTTCATATCTATGTAGGTATTAGTAGAGGAACCAATATCTGTCTGTGAAGATATTATAAGGTCTTAAACTTCTATTTTCTGATAGTCGTGGCAGGTAGTACTAACGTAACGGCGCCTATTACCGTGGTACTTAAGGAAGTTTTCAAATCATTCCAAAAAAATAAGGTTATCAAAGCTCCTTAGCGACCCAATTTTTTTATTTTATTTAAGAGTGTTTATTGAACTTTTAGCGTCGTAACTTTTTGGACTCATTTTATTTTATTATATATTGTAAAATAATTATTGAAACCAAAATACCCAAGTCTTCTATTACCGTGGTAATACACAGGTTGTGATTCTATTACCGCGAATTCAGCTTCCATTACCGAGGGTATAAAAAGCAGCAATTTTCTACCATCGGTAATAGGCGCCCGACTCACGATTTGGAACTGAATACCGTGGGTTATAAAATAAATAATGGCTTGGTTCTGTATATTATTTTTTAAATCACGTTTTTAAGGAAGTATAATTATAATTACTAATAAATAAATATGAAAATATAAATATAAGTATGAAAAGTAGAAATAACTTATGATCACTACATATGCAATACATAAACACGGAAATTTCCTTCTGATGAGTAAAAGCCTCAACTTTATCAAAGAAATCTGTACTTACGGTACCCTAAATGTGATTAATTTTATAGAATACTAAAATGTCACTCGGTAATAGACACTTCTTTAGGAACCTATTACCGACCCAAAGAAATATTGAATGGGTCGGTAATAGACTCCCATACATTCTATTACCGAGGGTTATCTGATCGTACCATCGGTAATAGGCTCAATATGGAGGGTTTGAAAAACCTAATTCCGACCCATAAAAACAAACGGATACAGTTTTATTTTCATTACAAATCAAAAGTATATATTACAACCTAGGTATAAAACCAAAATTACATAACTGGTAAGTAAATACACGATTTTATCTCAATATTTAAACAACTTGACAATTTAAGGTTCCTATACAAACTACAAATTCAGTACTGAAGTTTTTGTTAAAAAATAAGGGTTTGTTGAATACTTTCCATACCACGGAAATAGTTCTTTAATAGCGTGAATAGATCAAGATTGGAATAACCGTAAGAAAGTATGTATAACCGATCGCATATACCAAAAATAAAGTATAAATAACCGAAATCAAAAAAATCTATTACCGGGGTACACTACGGTATTAGTATCCACCGCAAAAAATGGCGTCTATCACCGCTGTATTTGATTTTCCATTTTAAACGTATTTCCAGGCCAAAAAATGTATAAAAAGCACTCATAAGTCGTGCAGAAAACAATAAACAACCATTTAAATACTATAACATTAGTTCAATTGCCATAAATATTACGTAAAACACTAAATAAGATTCGAGTTCACTTGCATGCGGCGTCAGGCGTTAGTATGGCACGTCCTCATTCTGCGCTGCCTTCGCGGAAACTGACGAATTGCGAGCACTTTGTTTCATTCACACACACTAGCACTAACAGGTCCGTAAGTCAACTAAATAAGCTTCGTTCGTGTAAAATTTGTTTTTTAGAATATCGATCGGTTTGTTTATAAAAAGCGTATTTGAAAATACCGCGGTGATGGGCGCCGATTTTGATACCCCCGGTTATAGGCGCCGTTACCTTAGTTTAGTTTTAAGAGGCTAAAAATCGTTTTCATGACATTTTTCTCTCTATTAAATTAATTTCAGAGATTCGTGCTTATCAATTTAGGCTCCGTCTTCCATTTTACTTTTAGTTCATTTGAATGATTGCTCTTACTCTTACTATTATTAATTTAAATCTGTAAGCAATCAGAGTAGATCCTATGTATAATATTTTGTTTGCATTAAAGTAGTTTTAACAAAAACTTACATACTGTACGAAAAAATACTGTCATGTCTTTCCATTTGTTCAAAAATCATGCTCAGGCTCTAAAGTATATCCAATAAAAAATATATTAAGAATACCTGATAATTTATTAAAGAAAGGAAACGATTTATCATTCGCAAGTCTCAAAGCAGGTGAAATCAGTGCCTTAAATGCAACTTGTAACTTGTAACTCTGAATGTGGAATATCGAAAGCGTACAATTTTGAAGATTAATAGTTGGATTGTTAACGTAGAGTGAGGGCATTCGGTTCCATTTCGTATTCAGGGATTCCATAATGATGCTGTTAAATTACTAAGGGCCTGTTTCGCAATCGACAAATAAATTTATGTTTCATTTAAAGTTGTCTCTCTCCTTGTCTATTTTCAAGTGTAAAACAGAGAAAGTGCTAAATTTATCCGCCAAATAGGGTAAAGTCACCAGTGGTCAGCCAGACACCTGAAGTCGGCCTTTGCCTATACTTTGTATGAGTGGGAAGAGTACGAAAGATATATTTCCCACTGGTATCTGGCTGACTACTGGTGACTTTACCCTATGCTTTACTTATCGATTGTGAAACAGGCGGTAAATCTGCAAAGTTTCAAAGTATGTATAATTTCCTCGTATTGATTTAAGAAAAGAGGCCCTGCCAAGATGCACGTCGCTAACTAGCGTTTCTATTCGTTTCGTTTTTAACCCAATCGCATCACTGGTAGATCACGTGACTTATCGTATCACGTCATCTACCAGTGATGCGATTGGTACTCGTATAGCTTACCGGTACCGCATAACTACTTGGAATGGATGTTTGAATAGCATTTTAATTTTGTTTATGATTTTTCTTGGATCGCGCATTTTTATAGTTTATACCTACTCGTTTCCATGCGAATTTATACAGATATATTAGTAGCTCTTATTAATTTTATTGTTACTACTTTTGATATAAGTATTGAGTTACAAGGTAATACAATGTTTCAAACGATAAAACGAGGCAACTATACTTCTTCTTCTTCAAGTACCATCTCTTAACAGAGCTTGGCGATCATCATGGCCATTTTGACTTTATCTACAGGCGCTCTAAATAACGACCTTGTACTCATTCCGTATCACTCATTTAGATTTTTGAGCCAAGAAATTTTACGCCTTCCTGGTATATAAATTCTAGAAGTCGATACTTTCATTCCGCATTATGTGACTAAAGTACCTATTCCAATTTGCGCCGTTTTATGGTGCTTAGGACTTCTTATACTTTACTGACTCGTAACAAATCACCGTTGTTAACCGTAACGAATTCCTGCACAAAGTAGCACCTACACCATCAGCGCTAGCATCTACAGTCAAGGAAGGGTATATTTAAAATATTGCCTGAGTGTTAAACGTCCAGTTAGGATCGCTTCACAATGCATGCAGTATTAATGGCGGGGCGTTCGGGCGTGCGCGGACGCAGCGTGCGCGAGATGAGAGATAGCGATGCGCGGTGCTGTGGACACCACCTTATAAAAATGCTCGTAAAAGTGCTTAAAATCACAAAATTATTATGAGAGTTTTGTACAATAATGGGAAGTACTGAAAACACGTCCATATGTGGTCACACCAAGTGTATGTTGAGAGATTTACTGCCGCACTCAGAGACGTCATTTAAATGTAATGCTTGTGTGACGTGTTATCTTATTCTAATGCTAAAGCAATGAAAGAGACAGCAGCAACTTTAAACAAGCTTTAAATTTAATTGACGTCTTTGAGTGCGGCAGTAAAAGTGTTCTTATACAATTTGTGATAAGGTCTAACGAACTGAAAGAAAAATGGTATTACTTATCATGACATTTGTTTTATTTGTTTTGAACTGCATGTGATTGATACTTAATTAATTTAATGTTTAACCCCTGACACGTGAGTAGGGGTGTTATGCCTAAGCTTACCGTGTGTGTCTGTGTCTGTATGTCTATCTATGATATCGTAGCTCCCCAACGGATGGAGCTGGAAATTAAGCTGGTATAAACCTGGCGGTTCTTAGCTAGGTTTCACGAAACTCATTTGGGCCGTTTATGAGATATCATCTCTGAAGCGGAATTTTCACTTATTTAATAATAACCTAAACTTTTAAATAACCATGGGGTACTTACCCCCTCTATACATTCTGGTAATTTATAAGATCCAATAACAATGTGTGCAATATCAGTGGGTAATTTCTCAAATACACACCTCGCGTAGCTATCGATAAATTAAATAGCCCGTCCGTCCGTCGGACAATCGGCCGGGCTCCTTATTAAATGATAAGCCTGCTAGTACAAGGATTGAATGTTAAATTATAATAACAATAGACGAGTAGCAATGGAAAAAAGTTCACAAGGAAAAACGCTTAAGGAGATAAAGTAATGTTAAGAATTAAAATAAGTGGAACTTAGGCTAGGCAAGTTGCTTAACGCTGGCATCAACGATTTTTGTAAACTGACCAAATGTATCGAAGTGACGTAGGCACTCGACGCGACTGTCTTACAGTTTACGTCAATCGCTTCGTTTATTTTGCATAACGATGAGGACTTACGAGGTACGCCAAATGCATTGTGTAAGTCCTTGTTCTGATTGAGTACTTTTCGTATATCAATTGAATGTGCTAAATAAATGTACAAGCTATTAAAGGATCAAAGGTACCTTTTTATCTTCATGTGATGAGACCAAAAAGGCCTTGCTTCTAGTGGTTAAACCAAAATAGATTTACATATTTCTAATAGCAGTAATCTTTGAAAAAAAAGTGAGTGTATACCTACACTCACTTTTTTTTCAAAGATTACTGGTGAAGTTGTGATGTCTGTGTGAATTTAATAAGATAAATTAGAAATTATGAAAAAAATACGGCAAACAGCTGGAAAGCTCTCACTAGTATGTATGTAAACTCTTTATTGCACAAACATATAAATATTAAACTAATGTACAAAGGCGAACTTATCCCTAAATGGGATCTCTTCCAGCTAACCCTGAAGTAGATGAGTTCTAGTTCTCTTGTTTGAAATACAACAGACAAATAGACGGATAGACAGACAGATAATGCTTTTAAACACAATATGACATCTTTCAGGCTGAGGGTGAAAAAGAGAAGAGTGAGAATAACGCGATATCATTACCATGCTGGCCGTGATTCTAATTATAAAGCTGATAGAAATTATAATTCCAATGAGTAGACGTCCTAGAATTTATTTTACAATTTTGGTCTTTATTGCCCCTACATATAGAGTCGAAAAGAGGTATAGGAGTTGCTTTGTCGTCAATACATTTACATTTTTATTGTCTCATTATGAGTAAAAGGTGGTTGACGGAGCTTTAAGCTAACTAAGTATTTACTTCAAACAAAATATTCCCTGATCCAGGTAAAAAAAACACATTCCTTTTTAAGGTTCCCAGGAACCCATATAGTTTCGCAGTGTACGTCTGTTCGTCTCGCCGTCTGTCCGGGGTTTTATTCAGAGACTCTTGGTACAGTCACGAGCTTAAATTTGGTACCCACCTAGGTCTAAAATCAACCTGACATTCTACAACAATAAGATTGAGTTTCCTAAAAGTTACAAATATCTCTAATGACATTGACGACTTCGAACATGTTTTTCTTGAAATTGGTCCCAAATTAACGCTAGTGACCGCACTATAAATTTATAATTTGGCATGTGTTACAATATAAAATCATTTTTTGGCTACCTCAACTGCTGGTAAACGAAAAGCGGAGGTATTTTATCACGACTAAGTAGACTTGTTTGGTTTCTGAGACACCGGTGACTGAAGTGTAATAGAAAATCAATTCACACTTGTTTTATTTTGGGATAGTTTTTTGTGTTTGTATTAACGTCTTTGGAACCCTACACTGAGCATGGTCCGACATGTTTTTATCCGGTGATTTAAACTTTACGAATTATGATAATATCTCTAGAATGATTATTACAAGTAAATGCTCGGGTTATCGGATCTCTAAAGTGTCATTTACACTGTAAGGAGTCAAAGGCGCGCCAGTCAAAGTCAGCTTAAAACGTTAATTACTAGCTTCATTAAAAGCCCAATCCGCAGCTGCGCAGGCTCAAACTTAACGCAGAGAACAAACGCATTAAACAGTTAATTAAATTATAATGGAAACCAATTTGTACCGTCTGGGAGATTTAATTAGCAACAGGAAAACAAATGTCGAAAAAGGTATTAAGAAAAAAGGTAAAAGGATGGAGATGAAGAGATCTGTCGAATACCTGCGCCCGCGCCTCGTGGCAAATTGAAAACGACGCGCTTGCTCTCCAAGGTAATAATAAATTCCCAAATAATAATAATTCATAAATAATAATCGTGGAGGAACGAAAATAAAAATATTATTCACGTCGAAATAATAAAGGATTCGGCTGCGCGGCGCACACGGGGCGGTTCTGGTAACTATGTTAGATGATTTAATTAATTATGGGTTTCTGTAACGCATATAAAATATCAAACACCACTAGCATACAGGTAGTAAAGTAACTTATTTAATTGGAATGACACAAATTCAATTTAAAAAAGACATTGGAGGAACCTTAAGTTTGCTATTTTGTAACACATTACCGTTCTTCCGAATCCTATAAGCATTTGTGCACAATAAGCCAAGTATTAAATGATGGATTGTTAAACTATTTAATATCAGTATTAACTGTTAAATCGAGATTTTTAGTAAAAGCAGCATTTTGGGCATCTGCAGAAGTAAAGGCTATTAGACCATGATAAAAACCATAAACAGAGCAACAAACAGCTGTGAATTGTAATTTTTTAACGCATTTCCTTGACAAATTTGTTAGGCCGATTGAAATTAAAAATCCTTACTGAGGCGTAAGGTCGAGAACGAGAACCTATCCGGATACATAACGCGTCCCACTCCCGAGCCGCGCGCATCGGAGCACAGAAAGCCCCCGTGTGCGCCGCTGGCTGCACATAAAATTGTTTTTCGAGGCACAGCTATAATTAGGCGATACGTTTTTGTTTGGCCCACATTTCCCGATCCTCTAATTTTTGGGTTTTTTGCCGCTCCTTTTGTAGTCGTTAATATGATTACACCGTTGGGATGATGGCTTCATACGTGTTTTAGGTTATAACTTAATTTGCTCGGGTTACTTATTTGTTTTTTTATTGTTCGTCGACTTCCTGAGAGCGTCTGTCGTGCGTTTTTTGCCGTCGGTCGTTAGTGGGAGGTGATTGAATGTGATGGTGGGCAAATTGTCGGGTCCGGCTCGTATCTATAGGGCTTACAGCGTCACGTATTGGGTTTGATTTCGTGTTGACTCAGTGTTTCGGTCTAAATTGGATTGTAATCTGTTATACGGTTTTTGTTATGGTTAACTGTTGCGTGAGGCTGTACTTGGAACAATCATGTTTAGGAAATGAATTGAATGCACTTACGTACTTATACTTAATTATAACAATAGTTAGTATTTTAATAATTCATCACTTTACTTTAAGACACTTTTACATGCTGTCATGAATAATTATTGATTACTTTAGTAATTTTTCTATTGTCAGCACGGTTGGCACTACGGTCAGCACGTTAGCATCTCTTACATTCACATCTCTAACTAACTACGTAAGTGTGAAAGAGACAGACGATAAATGCTGTGCCTCTTAATTGCGAGGCGCGAGTGACGAGCAAATTACGCCGCTCGACGCGCAAATTGAACCGCGCACGAACTTGGCGGCGGCGCTACCGAACACGGGAAATGTCACGATATGCCGCTTTTTTAGGATCGGCAAAAATTAGGGCTTCAATTGCTACGATTTTGATCAAAACAAAACTATTATAGCTTATAGCTACGTGTAATACCCGTACCTACTTGCTGAAATATTTTTTACTTTGGTTCAATTGAGGGCTAATTTATCCATCTTTAGATATCTGACAGATAATAGTAGCTCGATCCTTTTATTCCATATGACAGAGAATAGGTGAATGTTAATTTTAACTGACATATATTTCTTTCTGATGATGGGATAACTCGGGAGTAATTGTATTCAAAAAAACATGCTTAATCAACGATTTTTTTTAAATAGTGTAATTGCTTTTCTTTGTCTTTTTTATAAAAATAAAACGGAACCCATTCATCCGTGGCACGGTACACTCTTGGCCTGTATTTTTTGTTATTTAATTCTCGTGTCACCTCGTACGCGTTAGCACTTGGCCGTCACGCGTAAGTTCATCCATTTTCGGAATCTAGTCACGCCATCTGTTGACACATTTCGTGATAATTCGAGGCTCGTAATAACTAGGGTTGTTAGGTTGTTACCATGTCATTCTTCTTAGATTGGAATACTTGGAAGTTAGATTGAATAAAGTTGTAGAACTTTTAGTAGAATCCGAATTCACAGTTGGGGAATAAAGCCGCAAACACACTGGGAGCGGTGGAGGCGCGTTCGGCGCGAATACATACTAAACTAAAACCACCTCCGGTCTTTGGAACGCTTATGGACCGCGCCGTGCCATTCCACCTCTGCTCTGTCTGCAGCTGCAGAAGAGTCTTTGCTGTCATACACACGATAAATTAATCGATGCAAAGCTTCATACAGTAAAACCCTCGTAGCATCTACTACGATTGCTACTAAAACTTGCCGGAGTCGGTTAAAAACAGTATTTTTCAAATCAATTCCAAGGCAGCTTCCCCAATCAAAGTTATTAACTAATTGTAGATGACATTGATATCGACCGTGATCGGAAACTACAACTCACACCATACCCACGCAATTAAATCGGTACCCACCAATTTGTACCGCAATATTCGGTACATGCGCTGTAGCTGCGTGAATCTAAATCAATTTTATTAGTACTCGGTTAGCACCGCATACTTGTTAAGTAATTATACCGAACCAAACAACACAGACCTTTAACCCCCTCTTTAAACCTTTAAATAAAGATGATACGAAGGTATTGTTAGAGGTTTTCGTAATCTGGTTGGGCTTGCATGCTGGTTTGTATGATAATTTTTAAATCGGCCTCTTCGATGAAAAATTGATTTCAGTTGATACGTTTTTGATTATACGTTGGGCGTTGTTAGATACAATTATTTGGCTACAGACTGCTGCGCTGGGATTGTTTCAAACGACCATCGTTTTTATCGCTCGGCGTTGTTTATGGGCATTTATCTACGGGTTTTGATAACATTATTTAGGATTCGGTTGAGATGTTCGTCTTTAGATGTATGTGTAGTAAGTGGCCACTTTGGTCAAACTGTGGAAGGTTTCTGTTAATTGTTAATGTAATTAAATAACAATCTATATATACAATATTCATACGAAAAATCTCAATAGGGTAAAGTCACCAGTGGTCAGCCAGAGACCAGTATTCGGCCTCTGCTTTTTCTTTGTATGATTGGGAAGAGTACGAACGATATATTTCCCACTCTTCACACTCATATAAGGTCGACTACCTGGTCTCTGGCTGACCACTGGTGACTTTACCCTATATTGAGATTGTTGTGAATCATCTTGATTTCGCTCGCAGAACAGATGGCCGATGGGGTCCAAGACTTCTCGAGTGGCGTCCGCGTACCAGAAGATGCAGCGTGGGTAGGCTTCCATCAAGGTGGACCGACGATGTGGTGGAGTGGAGCTGCTTTGTGTTTTGTCGTTTCGGTTTGAAAGTTTCACGTTGATAAAACAAAAACGTGCACATAGGCAAATCGGCTATGGGAAAAACGGGTAAACATTTTAGTTACTTTTATTATGTAGATGGTAGTAAATATAAAAGCGAAACTTGCCAAGTGTCGTGGAACGAGACCACAATGTGGCTACTATGAAAGAGACTTATATGAACAATCACTACCCGCAGTGCCGTATTAGGCACGGGCAAAACGGGTTTTTGGAAGGGTGCACATTTTATTTTAATTTTTATATAAAACTGACGTATTTTTTCATTTCTTTGATTTGTGCGTAAGCGTAAAATATTATGAATACACGTACCTACACACTAATAAACGAAAAAAAAAAAACTACGCTTTGAGCGTACTTCCCCTATGTTTAGTCACAAATAGTTCAGCTTTGGTTGATATTACTAATTTATTGGGTTAAAGGGTTATACAACAGTATATATCGGCCCTGTGAATTACTAATGTAATGGCTATATTAACAAATGTATGTTAACTAAGAGAAAGGTCAATGTCCTTATTTATTCAGTCTTTCATCGATTTTATGCACTTATCCCGGGATTGTCAAATAGCAACACTTACATTTTATTCTAAACTACTGTCATTATTGTTTACACTTTTACACTTTGCACTCCCAACATACATTTCCGTACAAAGCTGTGTTGACACGCTGTGTAATTGCATTTGATAGTAAACCTCGGAGTATTATCGAGTAATCCAATAGTTTCATGACCGTCGTAACTGAAACTTTAATCACCTCTATCAAAGATTAGAAATATTTCCTTTATTACCTAATTGTGTAAATTTCCTGTAATAAATACGAGGTTGAAGTAATAATTGAATAAGTGAGTGTAGTGGAGGTGCCGTAATAACTTCATTATGCCGCGCCGGAAGCCTCCCCGCCGTAGTCTGGTAGGGTGGCCAGGACACATACATGCAGTTTTTGACTCCGACGCAAAAGGAAAAGAAGGGACTGCTTTATCATATTTAGGTTAAACTTTATTTTACTATGTTATGAATAAAAACTATCGTATGTCCTATTCCAGGACCTAACCAATATGTGTGCTAAATTTCATATCGATCCGTTCAGTTGAAGCGTGAAAAATGGACAAACACACTTTCACATTTATAATACGAGTATTAGTATGGATGTTGGTGAAGGTGAGAGGATTTTATCAATAAAATGGTTTTTTTATTTCTATAAGTTTAGCGTGTGTCTGTAATATCTGTAAACAAAAACGCGTCCCAATTTCCATCCTTTTGGGACCAACGATACCACAGACAAATAATAATCAACTGCAGTGAAAAAAAACTTGCTTCTGACAAGATCGTGATTGTTTTGAATAAGCGTATTGATTCCAAACGAGTCTGACTAGACCTAGATACACAACTAAAATCTAGATGAATTTAATCACTAACGTTGCTGTTGTTACTATCAGCTTTGGTTGACATAACTAATTTTATAACTATTTCATTTTTTTGTCAACTAATAGAAAACATCTTAAGCATTGCCTAATTGTGCAAAATGTGGTTACAGAATTATCATCAAGTTTTTAGAGTTGTGTGTAATTCTGTAGCTCTGCATACCCCACTCTGGGATTACAGGCGTGAAGGTATGTATGTTTTATGTATGTATGTAAAAGAAAATATCTCTTGGTTGGCTCTAATTTTTTTAGTGGGTTTTTCAATGGTATCTATCATAGCTCCCATACGTATAAACTTTCGGTCGGCCTTTCAATTAGTCGGCCTGTTTAAGGAATATCGCCATTGAATTGCGGACTTTATCTAATTACAGACGGCTTATTCCACCTTGCTGAGTTCATCAGTTCCAAGCGCAAGATTACCTAGTTTAGACAATTAGAATAGAATTCAGCAAGTTACCATCCATTATATTTTCTCTCGTCAGACGATTCGGCGATGTGAAAAATCTCTTTATTATCATTACTTATTACCTAGTTTATTTATTACCTACAGTATCTAAAGTTTTTTGCTGCTGAATTCCAGAATTTAAAGGATAAGTAAAATAGGAACTTTGGTCAGTACTGACGAAGGGGATTTAAAATTTACCTCGTAGCCTTACAGCATTGGTGGCCACCCTCCACTTCCGCTTACTAGAAAAGAGTGGGAAATGTAAAAAAATCTCCTCGTTAAGTTGGCGATGCCGCGATACGGGGAATTCACTACACTGCCAATTTCGAAACATTTTCACGTGAAATCGGCCCGATAAGCGCGAATGTAAAGGTCCTTAATAACGTGATGTTTTTATCTTCGATCTGGAGCTACCTTAAAATTGTTTAGTGAGACTCGTGTAGCGACATTAATGTTTGTATTTCCTTCCTTGATGTGTTTAACGGTAATTATCAGTGATGGGAAATAGGTGAGCTAAAATACCTATTCTTTGCGAGAGGACATAATATGGAGTGGTTACAACCGGATAAAAGTATATATTTTTTGGATTCCGGGTATTTGATATTTATCCGGGCACTGCGAATACTAGCCGTAATGTTGAACATACATTCTTTTCCTTATAGAATGTTTGTAAAGTTTGTAGTAAAAATGGTAACATTCCTGCCATAAAGTTAAAATTATAAGTAATCCGAAAATGTGAACGCCCATTTGCAAGTCATAAACAAACAATGCGTGGGAAAACCCATATTATTAGTCCTGCTACTACTTTTTAGAAATCTTGTACATTCCTTCTTTTCTCTAGCCCTTTTTAGTAAAAACTAACATTAAACATGCCGTACTTTAAACAAAACATGTCATGTTTTACATTACGATAATTACCCGAATAAATATCGAATACCCGGAACAGAAAAAAAAATATTTTTTATCCGGTTGTAACCACTCTATATTATGTCCTCTCGCGAAGAATAGGTATTTTAGCTCGCCTATTTCCCATCACTGGTAATTATGTGTACATGCATAGCTACCCATAGCAAATCACGTTTTTGGCTAATGTTGTATAGATAAAGGTACGGAGCCCTCCGTGCGCGAGTCCGACTCGCACTTGGCCGTTGTCTTGCATAGCGTGTTTTAACAGACGATATGTATCCGATGTGAGAGACTTAACTTTGAATTCACATGAAATCACAAAACCGTCACCTAATAAATAAGGATAGAGTCTGACCAGTGCTGCAGTGAGCGGTGAAAAATGGGGGCAAATTTAAAATATCACTAAGTGGTAACACGAAATGCATAACGACGCATAATGTGACAGCTTGTTTTATAAGTAAAACTTGTTGACATGTGAAGAATTAGAAAAAAAAATCGTGTCACGACTAGTTTTTAATACATGCTCTCTCTGGAATACGTAACGACGCATAATGTGGCAGCTTCTTTCATAAGTAAAATTGTAACCATGTGAAGAATTAGAAAAAAAAGGTCAGACTCTATTTAGGTTCATTTACAAGGATTAGTTTCGTTTTTAGTTGTTTTTACATCGAGTTTTAATTCAATACGGGCTGTGTCACGCAAAGGGTTTTTAGAAAGAGATCACTGTCAGTAAAATAAGTGATAAATATCTTTATACAAACAGTTTCGTCATACAATCAGAAGGTATATACAAGAGATGTCGCTAATGTGTAAGTTTTACGTATATTATGTTTTTGAGAAGTAATTTCATTTAGGAAGGTTCTGCTACTTGCTTTAGCCATAATAAATAAGTATAGGCGCATGTTACAATGAAATGAATGTTTTGCTAGAAAATTTCGTCTTCAAAATGAACAGTAACCTAATGCATATAAAATGCTAAAAAAAATGTAGAAGTAGTTTGTGACGTCCCTAGTAGTTAAAGCAGCATCGTGGTTTTAGCTTTTAGATGCAAGTGTTCATAGTGCAAATGTCTATGCGTCTATTATTTTTTAACTATTACGTGGTCTGTGTGTTTGTTTGCCTTCTTTGCACCATATAAAAAAGTTGAATTGTATGTCGTGTCTATTAAGGTGATAGCGTAGCGACACGTGCTTAGGGCGCGCGGTGTAGCCTACGTCACAGCTGGTTGTACATCCCTTCGCTAGTTATCGTCTTAAGCGGTTTTTACTAAGCGGATCACCCAGTCGTAGCCGATGTTCAATAGCTATGGTCCTAACACGGACCCCTGAGGAACACCGCACGACATCGGGTGAGCGACTCGCAGACTTCCGCGATCGTAGAGCACTACCCTGTCGGTTAGGCAGTGCTGCACAATCCGCCGCAGATACTCGGGCACCGAGTGGTAGCGGAACGGAAGGCCTCTCTGATGACCGGGAAGGGTAAGGAGCCGAATGCGTTCTCACCCTTCTCCTCCGCGTGCCCACAGAAGTTCGAAAGTTACTAAGCGTGCCTACTATAACCCTAGTAACTTCGAGCGCCCTGTTTCTCATTTATACCATTTAGGGTCATGACATAATCATGACTGTGGGCCATTTCGCGCTTCGTGCCGGCGCTCGCGTCGCACACGCAACGTTCAAATTGTTTTTCGCAGTTCATTTGTTATACCTCCACTGTTCCTATTGTGGACTTTTGGCCTTTATGGTTTCCAAGTTTTAGTTGACTTGTGGATTTACAAAGATTGTGTTATGCGATACTTGGTCGGTATTGTCATGAATAAATTGCTAGATTGGTTTTAGACATGACTGTGAACGAACCCTAGTTTTTTCAATGATCGATATATCAAAATATTTATATTTCCAAATGACATCATTTTTATTAGTAAAATTACAATCAAAAACATCATAACCAAAGCTGCGCCTAAAGGCCTCAATCATTTATCAGCGCTATCTCCCATGTACATCTAAAAACTTCATTAAACTCACATAAATAAAGAAAACCATTAGGATATCAAATTTGAATGGCTTCGTAAACTACCATTAAGGATTGACATTAAAATTTCGTTTTTCCTAATGCTGGCCTAATACCGGGATCAGATAAGGGCAAGTTCACATGGGGAGCGATCCCGCAATTATAAACAAATTAGCGGTGAACACTGCGCCTTGAATGGGCACAAATTGATATAATAAAAATAGGCTCGGTTTCTGGGTGACAGGGCTGTGGCTGTGCTGGAATACTTTGTCAAGTTACCACAAAATAAACACCTTATTTTATCTGGTAACCTATCGGAAGTACCTACAAAGTTTTGTTCCCCAAATGTTCAATTTTTCCGAAAATTCATACTTTAGATCAGATGCATGTTTTCCAGAACTTCTTTTTTATGAAGAAATCCAATTGGTATTTAAGTATAGTTAGGTTTAATTTTAAATAACTAACCCGACAGTTGTTCCGACAGACAGACGAGACGGATACAGAAAAAACGCATTTCAAATATATCAAAATTTATCAAAATTAAAAGACAGAATTTTTAGACTCAAAATAGGTAACCATTTTATACTACTACATTACTAGTGATGAAGAGAAACTAAAACAAGATATTCCAAATAATGTAGCATTTTTTTCAAACACAATTAATTTATAAGGTTTTTACCCTGGCAACCCTAGGGCTAAGGTGTCGCCCAATAATTAAGTGATTACGTAGAACGCGTGTCGGTCCGATTTGTATCACTGTTTCGGGCAATCATTAGCGGCCGAGTTGCCCCGACTGGGCTACTTTGTGTTTAAAAAATTTAAGGAATTAAGTAGGGGGAATGGTGGTCAGAATGTGACATATCTCGTATGCCTTACTCTTATTTTAAAAAGATAGCATCAACGAAAAGAGACGCACATTAGGAGCAAGTAATATTGCACTGCACACGACACATTGTTGGACCTGCAGTGAGTGATTGTTACTTTTTTCTTTCTCATGGTCGGAATACTCTTCCTTATCCTTGTCTTAAGCTCTATCTTTACCTATCATAATATATGCAAAGGTGTTTTTCTTTGTTTTGAAATATGGGACAGTTCCCGACGGAACAACGATAAATAACTTCTACGTAGTCTGCGTCGCGGGAAAAAGCTATAATACGTATATTCCTAGACTGTCACTGAAAACCTATTGTGTGATTTCGGTTAATTTAAAACCCTGGAAAAGGACACCGTTTTTTAAAGAACGGTAGTAGAATCGGGACTATTTTTGGCTATGTTTGGCCGATTAAGAGATTACAACTGTAAAAGACGGGTTCGCCATTATACCTACCGGGTGTTTTATTTAATTCATGTTTATTATTTAACTAGCGACCCGCCCGCGGCTTCGCCCGCGTGGAATGTATTATACATATAAACCTTCCTTAAGAATCACTCTATCTATTAAAAAATACCGCATCAAAATCCGTTGCGTAGTTTTAAAGATTTAAGCATACATAGGGACAGACAGCGCAAGCGACTTTGTTTTATACTATGTAGTGATTACAACGTGAATTATTACCTTGCATAGTCCTAATAAAAAATAGTTTTCTACACAAAGCATTACAATGTGAACACATCCACCGAGCGAGGCGAGCAACTTACTAAAAGATTAATGCGCCCCGATAACTCCGCTAAATGAAAAGTTGCTTCGAGCCGAATTGAATCATTTCAAAATGAATGCCTTCATTTGAATCATTTGAAAACGAACAGGTTCATTTGCATATAAGGTAATTAGTTTGTAATTCATGCCCTGTCTGAATTATTCACGAGTTTGTTTATTTTACGCTTCGAGAGCTAAATAGGTTTAGGTGTGAGGATATATGAAGAAATTGAAATGAATAGCCGCTTTGTTTGATATCCTTATGCATAGCAATTTTAGTGATGTAATAGTGACTTTGTAAAAATATAGAGCACTTGCCTTTTTCGATGTACATTGCGTGTCTAAGTATTATAAAAGTGGCCCAAGACGACATGCTCAACGGCACCGTAATCGATGTTCGATAACTATCGAAATCTATAGTTTTTTTTTTTTATGACAAGGAGATGGCACACGTGCACTCAGGTCACTATGCTAGTAATTTCACCGCTTGTCTTATCCTCACCACGGAACTGCTGCCGGTGGGTTAATGGAAAAGCATTTCATTTTCCTCATCATCCACATACATCACTTTACATTTACGATGCATCTTATCTTATCTTATCAAAATTTGTAAACTCAAATCTGCATTCAAGATTTATAACCACCTTCCCAACTCCTTAAAGATATTGAAACAGCTAACTCTCTCAACAATAAGTCGAGAACATTTTTGGTTTATAATTTTTTTTATACTCTAGCTAGGGGAATACTTTCATGATAAGTTCGAAGATGATGTTTAAAGAAAAAAAAAAGAAGAATTTTCTTTTTATTTTTCTTATGTTTAAATTATGTAGCCCTGTGATATTGCTGTACCCTTGCAGGCTGTCACATAGATACCCGTGTATGTATAATGTTCCATCTTAAGTAGCCTGTAAATGTGATATGCAATCATTTGTATATATTATTATATTTATATATTGGGACCTTGGTCAGCCGATATGAAAAGCTTTATTAAAGCTCTGTCATCCCGGCTCATAGAAACCTCCGGAGATCCTAGAGCTGGTGCTTACCTCTCCCAAAGGATTGGGCTAGCTATCCAGAGAGATAATGCAGCCAGTGCCATAGGGACCATGCCGCGAGCGGACCTGCTAGAGGGTTTGTTCTTTTTATAGTGGTGATTATTATTAACATCTTTAATATTAGTTGTATTTTTATTTAAAAAAGTTAAAACTAAACTTTTAATGTTATTATCTATATTATTTTAAATAAATATTTGAATATGACATTGAAATTGAATTTGAACAAAAAAATGTTTTCTACGGCCACAGGTTTATCCCATTTCAAATTTGGGTCAACCCTTTCTACCCTCTCTTCCAAAATTTATAAAAAAACTATGTTCCCAGAAAGACGAATGATGGCATGGCGGCATGGCAAAACTGCACAGGCTTCAACAAATTTCTATCTTAGAAAAAAACTAGTTTTTAACCTTAATAGAAGCCGTGCTCACATCACATAATTAAAAATGTAAATTTACTCACAGAACCACCTTATATCGTGTCATTAGATAATTTTTAATGCCAGTTGATGTAATTTGATGTAGAAAGTTATAAGTGTTTATTAGAACAGTTTTTATTAGTCGTTATGGTTATTACGGTGCTTCAGAACACCTGGTATGGTGCTGCCATGTGTCAAAATGTGATGCGTAGAAACGGCGTGTGCATCCGGCCTTAAATCGTAGTGTTGCTATAAAAATGTATCTTAGTAATAACTTTATAATACTGTAAAATATATAAATAATAGGTAATCGGAATTACTAAATAAACCCACGTTTTTTAATTAAATTAATTTGGAACCCATACAATTTGTACAATTTTACCAGTCCTTAACGTTTCCCGACATGCGTTGAGTTTTGGGTATAAATAGGGATAATAGATAAATAGGGTTTATTTTAGTAGATGTTTCTACTTATATCGATTTTTATCAAGCCCAAGCGTGAATTAACATGCGTCAGATTTAAAAACTTTTACGCGAGCGATTTCAATAATAAATTATTATAGACGATGACTATCGAGAGAGTCTTAATAATAATATTATAATGGTTTATTTTATTACACAGGTTTAGTACTACTTTCTAAGATAGCCAACTGAAGCTCATTACCATCGAATGGGTAATTAAGTTATGTACTTGATCATTCTATGTTTAAATGCCTTCAAACGTGCCTGCCTACGGCTCAATCTGCTTCACAATATTTCATAAATAATTAAAAATCAGAAATGACTCTTAAATAGCCAACACAATGCGTTTTACGCGCGTTTATTTTGAATGCGCACCGCGGCGAATCGGCGCCGGAGTGAGGCGCATTAACAATTTTAAATGCGCAAATTATTCGCCAGATGTTTACTACCTCTGAAAACCCTATTCTGGACATTCCGACAGTTTACTCCAACTACCGTCCTTTGTTTTCACGCTGGTGTTGAGTGAAATAGCAGGATGTCATGTCGTCGTTTTGTGTTAAATACGCGTTCCAAAAACGGCTCGCTTTGATATGGGATACGCATGTAATGGGGTGTTTCGGGCCTAATAACAATACGCGTGGAAATCCAGATAATGCTCATGAACCACGTGGCTAAAATTACATGACTGATTCGACGCATTGGTCACGGTGCTTGTTCTTTTGGTGGACGGAGCGGAGATTCAGTTAGAGACACGAAGTCGAATGCGTCGCTCTGCACTGTGCCGCCATACCACTTTGTTTTCACCTATCTTGTTTTTAATAATTTTTGCTTTTTTATCATCTACCTTTAATTTACTGTCAAGAATATCAGAACCCTTTAACGATATGATTTGAATATGGTTTATGACGAGGTAAAATAGGGAAGCAGCTTGCTATATTTTTTACTCTAACAAATGATACGACATGCGGCACGCTGGTTCGGCCGAGGTTGGGGCTCTATCGTTGGTTGAGAAAAGCTTCTACTCCGTAAATGAATATTTAATGACGAAACATTAACATATAATTAATTTACTTTATTTTTTATTTGAAATATTTAATTTTCTAGATATTATGGAACCTTTGTAAATTGTTAGTTTACATGTTTAATTGTTTGTTTGTGTGCATGCTGTCACAGACGGTTCAATGTGTCGGATTATGTTTTAAATTTAGACCATTTGTGCCACGTTTATTGCAAATAAAGAATCTCAATCTGAATCTGAAAAGACAAAAATTGCAGCTAAGTTTTAGTATTAAAAAGGCCGGAACTTTCAAAGTATTCAAATGATTGCTTCGTAGCAACCATTCAACCAACGTCGTTCATATACAAAATCACCGGACGATCCTGGCTTGCAATAGGATCAAAGTTTCGCCAGCTCGATGTAATTAAACTCACCTTCGCTACATAAGGAAGCATCACAGAGTCATGCTGGTGCCGGAGAAGCCTCGCTTTTAATGTATCAGAGCCCTTAGCCAAGATACAAATGCTACTAACGTTTTTCTTTTCTATCACTCAAAATGTATCGGATGACAGTTGACCACGTGGTTTATCGTGGTTTGTCATCGTATACATTGAGTGAATCAGTGCAAGACAATCAGAATTTTATTAAAAGGTTTCGGAAAAAAAACATGCTTATAGAGGACCGTCTCAAAAGCATACTAACTACATTTACTGAAAAAATAAATAAACAAACTGCTGATGGCTAAAGAGGTTAAACGCCACATGGTCTTTTCTATATCATAGCTAGTGCTAGACTTTAAAAAAAAACAAAACTAGGTTACATCATTCCGAGCACTAGTCCAAACAAGGCGTAGCAAACACTAATAATATTCAATGTTTTTATTCTAAGTAAAATAATAATAATAATGCGCTTGACAAACGACAAACCTCTATAAGCATGATCAGAACACTTTTTCAAAAAACGCCTCTTGTCATTCGGTTGGAATTCGGTACACCATATTTTCCACGTACTTAGTGTGCCTTGAAAAGTTGTATTTTACGAACGCTAACGACTTTTGATCAAAATGTATAACAGCTTACGTCAATCATAACATAATATCTAGTCATATTTTCCCGTGTGGTTGCCGGGTTAGAATAGTGCCACTCCATGTCATCCCGTGGATGTCGTAAGAGGCGTCTAAGGGAATAAAGGCTTGTAGTACTATTAGGCGATGGGCTTGCAACCTGTCACTAATACGCTGGTAAACATCTTAGCCTATTTGTGCAAAATGTGGTTACAGAATTATCAACAAAAAAAAAAGTAGATAATTCTGTAGCTCTGCCTACCCCACTCTGGGATTACAGGCGTGAAGGTATGTATGTATGTAATTCCAAATTATTATTTTTTTGATTTGACAAATTATAATTATTCAAGACTCATCATCGCGTCCAAAGTTTGCGTAACATTAACATGGAAAGAAAAAATCAACAAAAAAAACAGGCGTCATCTTTTATACAGTTTATGTTCAGCCTGATCTGAACCGGTACCACAGTATTGAGAACCGCATGTGAGTTACGAGTAAGTCCTGAACTTAGGTACTTAGTTGTCGCGGAAAAACTGTGAGCTGTATACAGGGTGTACAATCCAAATGGGTCAGTATGGTGAAGTCGGAAACTATGAGAGATAGCGAGATCTGTTCTTAGGAACCATGACGTCGATTTTAGATTTAATAATAATTACATTCAAACTTTTTTATTAACTCTCATACATAACCGGGAATCGAACCTGGTCTGTGAAAGTTATCAAAAATCAACACGAGGAGGTTATGAAAAGCCGTGTTTCATTTGAAGTTAATTCCAAAAACAGTATTCCATTTTCAAATTTTAAATGAATTGGTACGCCCGCTGAACAAATGCGTTCTAATTTTAAATAAACGGTATTTGTAATGCATAATACCGATGCAGATAATATATGCATAAGTGGTGTCTTCAGATAATTGATGATCGATTCATATTATTCACGACTTTTTGCAAATTAATAAAACTGTGGGCATTTTAGTCTAATTTACTGACAGTTGTGTTTACACCAGATTTCATAGCCAAATTTGGTCCTTTTTACTTAACGCGGTTACAAAAATATTGACCAGGTTCGATTCCCGGTTATGTATGAGAGTTAATAAAAAAGTTTGAATGTAATTATTATTAAATCTAAAATCGACGTCATGGTTCCTAAGAACAGATCTCGCTATCTCTCATAGTTTCCAACTTCTCCATACTGACCCATTTGGATTGTACACCCGGTATATCTACCCTTACCATGAGTTACTATAACCGTACTCGCTAGCGAGTCGAATGCTCTGTCCCTCGCCCTCTCTAATACTACTGCGAGGTCTGCAAGGGACAGAGCACTCGACTCGGTAGCGAGTACGTTAATTGTAACTCATGGTAAGGGTACTGGTAATCTATGTATCTAATCCGACGAACTGTCGGTATATTTGTGTGCGATGCTAAAAGTGAAGAGGAAGTAATAGCGCACTGAGTGTGACAAAAAAGGACGGTGCACCAGGCGTATGTTTTATTAAGAACAACTTAATATAGGAGATAAAAGAAAACCACTGCTATATAATTTTATTAATGTTATATTTTGATTCAATAAGTTATTCACTTAACATAACTTTTTACATCTTATATTCTTAATTGTGATGAACAATTTACAATCCATGTCTCACGTGTCTGCGAACACTCCACGCTCTCAAGATTGATCTCACTCTCAAGACACAGCGTTGAGAGCGGGTGCAGTCTTGAGGACGGTCTAATTACAACACTTAATTACTTTGTACCTAAAGCTCGTTGGGTACGAAGTGCACAACGGACTGACTACAACTATAGGTCGTTGAGGGAACTACAAACAAACATACAACAGTAAAATGCTGTATAAATAGGAATTTTTCATTACACAAATAATTAGGTTTCTGCGGCGGAAACTTATAGCAATTTCTGTGGACCAACATATTGTTTTATTTAACTACTTCCGCAATGGATATTTTTAATGACTTTTACATATACAAATAATACAAATAATATAACAGGCAAATACATGATACATATATGTATAGTATACTTGAAATGACATGTTTCCAGATGATTTATTACATGTCAAATTTGAACTGGTGCGGTTGTTATCAAATACCGCTAAGTAAATGAGCTCATGCCTCAACTTTCTAGCAGTAAAGAAAAAAAATCTTTAGTGACATTGGGGGGTTTTAGCTTTGAACCTTGCAAAAAATCTAAACAGTGTATTTTTCTAGAATCATGTATTTCAACTTATCTTTTCAAATAATAACAAAAAATTAAACATTTTCCATGATGGGAACAAGGTAAAAATAACGAAAACGCGTTTTAGTGAAAAAAATTCAAGGCAAATTAGTTAACAGGCCAATTCTAGTTATTATAATATATAAAAAATTGGTAGAAACAACATTTTTTTTTTTTGTTTTTTATAATTGTAATTCAAGCAAAAATATTAACAGGGATTTTTGAAAATGAAACTATTACAATTAATATATTAAAACGCTATCAGGCAAAATTAAACAAATTATGTCAACGCAAATTAATGTTAATAGTTTTTTTTTAAACTGGTTCAGACAAAAATGTAACAAAGTTAAATTTAGTTTAACTTTCATTTATAGGCTTTGTATCACTTATTTACAAGAAAATTGAACACATTAATACAAAACGTTTGTTTTACTATATTTTACTATTAAACAACCTCTTATCTGTTTAATTTTGAGAAACCTCAGTCTGGGCTTAAATATTTTCCATTGTTCAACAACTATCGGTTCTGTTACATTTTTGCATGAACCACTATTTGAGATTTTTTGATATCTCTGAAATGCAAAGTCATTATACATATTAGTTAAATATATGAAATAAAATCTACTTAGTATTTTTTTGTCTTGTTAGTATTTTTGCTTGAAGTACAAAGATAAATTATAATATTCAAAAAATATTGGATGACAAATCTGGAATTTTAGTATGTTTCATAATAAATTCAGGTTAATGGAATTCGCGTGAACGTTACATATTTCGTGCAATAAATTGTGATGTTACTGGTTATATGAACTTCATACTCTACCTACTGCGGTTTATTTTGGACATGTGAATGATATACTGAATTCTACACAAATTAAATAACTTACAATGTTGGTGTTATTCTCTAATTCTCGTTTCTAATATTCTAAACGCGTGGATGGTCTTTTTCTTAATTTTTTTTTTCGAGTTTTAGACAATCACAATGAACTAAAAAAAGAAGTCCACGGATATAACACGCGAGGACAAATTGATCGGTTAAAGAGTATTTTCTCTGGTGGACTAAACGCCTAAACAAAAGCACATCTGACAAGTCCCCGTTGACGGATCTGGTAGGTTCTGGTAAAAAAAACACATTTGCCACTTTAAGTTTTTTTAAATATTCCTTTCCTAAAAGTGGAGGGAATTTTACTTACGTCCAACCATATCATTATAATTTTGTAAACGTTATCGTAACTCTTATTAATTTGAATTGTACAGATACTATAAAGCCTATAGTTCAAGAGAAAGCCTAAGGATAATTGAAAACAAATTTGCAATGCGGTTTGTAAAATGATCTAGCAGGAAACAGCAAAATCAGATATGATTTCTATGGTCATGGTGGACTAGTCCGACTCGCACTTGACCGGTTTTAAATAAAAAAGCGCCACACAATGTGCTGATTGAGGGTACGTGCTTTAACGTAAATGAAATAGCAATAACGCAAGTCGGCCATTTTTGTTCCACTAATTGGCTGCTATCGCATTTCGCCCATAATTTTAATACCTATATCTTTTACGACTCAAGATTGTATTTTCTGCACGCAGTTAAATTTAAATGGTTTTGCTCTGGAACTTTATATCAATAATTGACAAAGAATTGAAACTAATCCATTTGTTATACGAGTATGATACGTAATAAATAGGTCGTAGTTATTAATTCACGTGTTTTTATTTATTGCGCGCTACACATTTGAAATTCCTTAGTAGTTTAAGTTATGGTTTTCGTTTCGAACCTTCTTTGATCCTCAGTAGTAAAGAAAGGAAAATAAAAATATAAATGGAACTTAGATACTTACATATTTTTCACTCTCATACTACAACTGTATATTTTGCCATCGTTAACAGTATCAGAGTGCTACGCATAGGGTTCTCACAGTGATGATAACTGCTTTGAAATAATTACAGAATTGTTATATAATGATTACACTTATTGCCGATACCTCTAAAGGCGTTTGGTAAATAAATTCATCCAAATCTTTGTATAATAGTATCACAACCGTTTAATAAAAATGTGTCAACGCAAAATATACTCAATTCCATAAAAAGATCTAATGCATCGCGTTTTAGCTCCGGCACTCGAATCTGACTTGGCTTCATTATGTGACAGTTACATAAAAATACTATTATCAAACGCGTGACCGTCCAAATCAGCATTAGTATACAGCAGCAGGATTACGTATGTTAATTTAAACAGACTTTATTAACGTTTTGCACGGAGTTTATAATTGTTACAAAGTGGAACGTCGTTATGAAGTAATTAAAGTAATAAAGATGTGCTTAGTTCCAACTGGGGTAATGTTGTTCTGCTTGACGCGTAAGTGATATATTAGCTCATTTAAGTTTATAAAACACAAGACAAAACGAAAAGCAATTTTTATGTGGACGATGTACGGTAATGGACTTTCATTCGTGCGCTACTATGGAACGTCATAGGTCAGGAGTAGGTGATTTAACGGGGTCTATATTGGAGTCCCTAATCATCATTTGTCCTAATGGAGCGTTTGTCCGGATTTTCGATTATCCTTAAACAATTTCCCCATGAAAATTTAATCTTTCTTAGTGTATACAACTCTGACGTAATATAGAGGTATTTTTGGTAAACTTAGAAATTTATTTGACCCAGCTGAAAACCGGTTTATGAGAAACGCTAATCTGGGCAAACGATGCGTTAGGACAAACTTTATTGGGTAAGGACCGAAAAGTTGGAACATAATTAAGCGCAGTTAACCATACAAACAACGAAGTTGAAAAAAGTTCAGTTGTGCGACGAAAATTATGCTTACAAATTGTATGGCTAATTTTCGTGTCACAAAAGAAAAGTTTCATAGAAAATTTAATTGAGTGAGTTAGCGTGCCCAACTTTTTGGTCCTTACTCTATTAGGAATTCCAAGGGAGACCAACTTTGTTGTTATTATGACATGGTTCCTAACTCCTAGAGCGTAGAGCCGTATTATTAAACTGATCCTTATTGGCTGAGGTACCCGTCTCAAGTCACGTGAAAGTAAGCGTTATATCATAGAAAACTGTTAGACGGGCAATTCAGCGCGGCTCTCAGTGACCCCGAGTGTCGAATCTAAGTGCAGGTCTCAGTATAAATAGGACAGTAGTTCATCTTCACACAAAAGAATATTGCGCGACTTGCATGTGTGGATCTGTGGATGCCTCGACTGTACACGCCGAGAGCCACAAGCAAACTCAACAGTTCCAGTCGAGGCCGCGCCGCGTTTGGTTGTGTGCATATCAAGTATCGATCGACGCGGATCGAGGCAAAAATATCGTCACGTAAATGTCATATATGGACAACCCTAGCGCCCGAGCGGTGATAGGTGACAGAAACTCCTAAAGGGCCGGAGATGACCTACTTTTCTATTTATACTATGGCTGTGTATACTTGCCTAAAGAAAGATGGCAACTAACGAACACGTTTTTGTTGGATTAAAGAATAACACCACAGTCAATTATAGTTTAAAAAATATAAATTTAATAGTGTGTGTGTTTTTTTTTAATGTGTTTTTTAATAGTAATGGTTTACACTATTCGAGAAGGTCTAATTTTAAACTAAAAGCCCCTCTAGATATAGTAAATTTTTTTATGTCTTGAAGAAGGCAAACGAGCACACAAACTATATTAAGTGGGATCTGTCACCCACAGACATTTGCATTATTAAGACTACAATATTAAAACTGCAATCCTAAGACCGCAAATGCGTTGCCAACCCTGAGGACTAAAATGAGATGCCTCTGTGCTAATTATTTCACCATTTGTCTTATTCCCTCACCGGAACAATAACACGAATGCTCTGCTTGGCGGTACGAGGGCTGTTTGATAAGTCCTTTTAAAAACTATTTGTAAAACCTTTTTTCTGGTAAATGGCATTAACACTGGCAGGCACAATCTTTCAAATGAAGACTGTCAAAAATTTAGCAAAAAAAAACAAGTTTTTGTCAGTTTAACTATTGTTTATTTATTTATTTATTTATTTATTTATTTATTTAAGGATTACCAACAGATAATACATCATCATCAACTGTGATCACTCGTAAATTTTCAACAACTATGGAAAAATCTGAATTTCGTGCCGTTATAAAACATTTTTTTATGAAGGGTTGAAGTGCTGCCACAATAAAAACTGAACTTGATTCTGTTCATGTCACTAACGCACCAACGTTGCAGACTGTTTATAACTGGATAAATTATTTTAAACGTGGTCGGTCAAGCACATCTGATGCTCCACGCTCTGGTCGCCCAATCGAAGTCACTACTGAGGATGTTGTTGAAGAAATCCAGGAATCATTATGATTGATTACTTGGAAAAGGGAAAGACTACCACTGGTCGTTATTACGCAGAGTTATTGGACCGTTTCAATGCCGAATTGTTGGAAAAACGACCAAAATTGCCCCCCAAGAAAGTCCTCTTTTATCAAGACAATGCCCCAGTTCACACGTCCACTATTGCAATGGCCGAAATCCACGAGTTGGGCTTCGAGCTGGTTCCGCATGCTCCGTATTCGCCGGACCTAGCTCCGTGCGATTATTACCTATTTCCAAATCTGAAAAGATGGCTAGGAGGGCAAACATTTTTGACAAATGAGGACTGCATTGCAGGTGTAAGCGGCTATTTTGAAGACCTCAACAAAACGTATTTTTTGGAGGGCAAAAAAAAATTGGAAACTCGCTGGAACAAGTGTTTGGCCCTCAAAGGAGACTATGCTGAGAAATAAATGTAAATTGTTAAAAAAAAAACAATCTTTTTTGCTTTTTAAAACGACTTATCAAACAGCCCTCGTAGGTTAAAGGATATCCGGACAGGACAGGATCCGGACGGACCAGGTCCTACCGCTATCACCATGTGTTTACGTTAACATGTTGATGCATTTTCATAGGTTGATTAGTTCGATGGAGGGGCATCCAGTTTTAAATAACACGATCTCTACTCATATGTCAACTCAATAAGTTTCTTGCAGTCCCTGCAGAATGATCAAAATATACGTTTCATAAGATAAATAAAAAAAGTTAAATTTTATTGAGATCATTATCTTTACCATGTAGGTAGGTACATTACAAATTCAAACATCTATATTTCATAACTATTATGATCTGTTTTTGTATTTAATAGAAAAAAACGAAAATGCGCGGTAACTTTAGAAAATTCTCCATTTATCAACCATTTTCCTGCAAAGTGTTGCGATTTTGTCCCCGGATATATAGCATTAGTAAAAAAACAAGGAAAGCAAAAAACAAATGATAAAGTGATCATTCATTAAATAAGTTGATTCTTGTTTCATTTCACTTCAAAAATAACATAGTACTTGTTATGTACAAAGCAAACATGTTAAGGAAACTGTATGATACAGTCTATTAAAAATAAAGAGGAATTGTCTAAAGCACCCACGCCCTTTTTTACTACCTAACATTAATAAAGACCTGCTCAAGCCATATCAATAAGGCTGGCTGACCATCAAAGCTATTCGAGAAATATATGGTGAGCGAAGAACATAAGGAAGTGTATATTGGCAGTGGTGAGCTAGACTAACAAACCGGTAGATTTTTATAGCTATCCGATATTTTTTCTCGAACATCTCTGTTAGTCATCCTTAAGATCTACACAATGATCTATTTAATAACGTAAAATTTAAGTTGTGCACACATTTTATGCGCAAGAGTCGTCGCATAGCATTAGATTCGAATCCGGAATTTTATGCGAACATTAGTATAAATACATCATATTTTCACAATGGTACAGAAAACAAACTGACAGAAACACGGTACAAGTAAAAGGTGTGATAAAGGCGAACTTACGGTTTTAGGCCTCCCCACCCAAATTTCATTTTTAGATCTTGTAAAGACATTTTTTTCGAAAAGGTGTACCTACATGCGAGTATATTCTAAGACTAAAACGCCTTTATGTTTAGTCATTTCACTGTTTGTCTTATCCCCGCACCGGAATACAATCCGGTTTTAATGAAGAAAAAAAATCAACAAGTCCGACCGAACTTTAAGGTACATTAGGAAAGTACATAAAAACAATAAATAGTAATACTCTATTTTTGAATATCAGTTTTTTTAAGGTGTATAGGATTTAGTACCTATCCGAAATTCGGACTATAATGGCCATACAAAATTCTCGGATCCAAAACAATAATAATAATTCAAAATGTCTATAATAAAATAAACATCGTGTAAGGATTTGATAGGCCTTTACTACACTCGCCACACACGTGCCTTTTGGTCTCAATAAAATATAAAATCGTCAAAAAAAAAACAATTACACATCAACAATTTTAAAATATAAGTTATTGCCCCGAATTAAAAATATTAACATTGAAGTCGAAAATAAATATGTTTCCTATTTACACTACTAACTATATAATACAATTAACCTAGCATATTCACACGGATATGTTATCTGGTACCTATCAAGTCTTTACTGAAGCTGATTAGAACTAATGATAATAATTCTTTAACATTAAAGCAAACTCTTATTACTGGGCGGCCCTTTTATGAAGCGCCAGTCCACTCATACAAACTATACCTATCTTTTTGTGTGCTGTCAGTTTTCATGAATCAAACTACATAGAGCCCCAAATGGCGTTGTACGTTTTCAAATCAATACCAACATCGGACCACGTAAACAGCCCGGTTTTAAGTAAACTAACTCTTCACAACTGGGCCCCATAATCACTGTTAAGACTCGAAGATCCAAGAGCCTCTATGGTCACTAGTTCTAGATATACAAAGTCACTTTCACGTATTAAGCAGGGATTCTATACTGAACGGGTTATGCTTCCGGACTCCGTTCTTCGTCAAGTCTTGTTCGGATCTTCCACCGCTTAGGTCTAAAGACACTGCCCTGCCTGAGTCAAAGTCGAACTTCTCGAAGTTAGACGCACCTCCAAACTGCTTGAAGAAGGATGGCTGAGGGTCTGGCAGCGGGCTGAAGTTCCTCCCGGAATGTGCGTCCGATGTGGAACTGTCGGAGTTGTTGACAGCGTCGCCACTTGATGGCGCGCGTAGTCTACCTGACAGTGAGAAGTCCTCGGGACCTGAGTCGTGGCAGGAGTCCCCTCCTACCACGTCGATCATACACTCCTCCCCATCCACGTCTCCATCTGAATCGGAATAGAGTCCAGTGTTCCGGTGCTGCGCCAGGTACTCCGTCTTCAGCGCCTCCAGGTCCACCGCGATGCCCTTGGCCCGCAGCTTCCGTGCCTGACGGTCTAGCGCTTTTGCCAGTTTCTTTCTTCTTCTCGCCCTGGTGATAAAATCAATAGGGCCTAATTAGTATAGAACCTATCACAATGGCACATGGAGACTTTGAAATCAGGTAATACGAGAAGTTTACGAGAAAATATCAGAGGACGCAACATTATTAGACATGATTTTCAACATCAGTCCGTCAAACAGCAGTCTAAAGACCGGGAGAGTAATTCATCTAGATAAATACTACCAGCACCAGCAGCTTCTGGCCTCGTATTTCAATCCATTACCACTACGCGTTTCGTACTAGAACTTTTATCCTAAGATTCCTCGTGACTGCCTAAGAATCAGCTGCTACGTGCAGCGCGCGTTACGTGAGTGGCTCACCTCTCGCGCGCGCGCAGCTCGTGCGGCGGGATGGGCTCGCCGGAACACGACTGCGGGTGCGCGTTGTGCGCGGGCCGCCCCGGGCCCTTCTTGGTGTGCTCCTTCTTGCGCCACTTTGCGCGCCGGTTCTGGAACCACACCTGGTGAAGAAACGAAAACATTAAAATCAGGTGAAGTTTAAGCCAATCTTATTGCTTAAAAGGTCTATTTAACTTTGTTATCCTAAAACTCTTACGATGTGCCAACTCATTAACAACAACTGGAGAGTGTCTGCGATTGGCTAGCGAAGACACCATTAGGAGCTTCCCTGCTAAGGTGTTAAGGGCTTATGAATAGGCTGAATGCAACTCTTTCGGCAACTTACATGCTGTCTTGAAGTTGGATCAAAATACCTAATAAAAGACGTGCCAGATAATCGTCTATTGGATGTAGAAATGCCAACGACTGGGTGTTTCTCGCAATCTTATTGTTAACCAATAGAATCTTTCTCGTTTTTTCTCGCTCATAACGTTTAACAGAGTACGTACAACTTTCTCCCTCCTCAAGCCATTGCGCCATAGCCGTCATAAAATGCGTTTACAAAAGATCTTCATTAGCATATCGAATAGCAATCAAAGGTTTACACATAGTTAATACTTCGCAGTATAAATAACACTTGAGCTTTTTAATACCAGAAGATAATGAGAGTGTATATTTTAATAATGGATTGAACAAAACCACAACTTATTGCGTAGGCAAAAGGAACGATGACTTGCGGGTTGCGATGCGAACTGTGATGAAGGTTTAAACATGTTAAGCCCTGCGTTGACTAATAAACATAGTAATGCGAATTGATCGCGCAAGCGCATTCGTCTCGCATGGTAATCGCAAGTTCATTTGCATGATCTTTATCATGTACATTCGGTGCCGAAAACATCGATGTAGGGTTCATTTTGTATGGATATTGAGAAGATTGGTTTTTGGTAAGATAAATTATGACCCGAGTTCATGTCAATTGTCCACCAGTATTATTTGTATGGGCTTCTATTACTCAATTAATACTCATACCTACAGGTTAACTCAACAAACAACTAAACAACAATGCCTTGGAGAAATCTCTATGGCCCGTATGCCTTTTTTGGTTTAGTCAGTCGAATGTACAGCGTTGTACACATTTGCGATCATGTATCTGTAGCTCTAAGATACTTTTTTGCAGCAGGGTAACTTGAAACGCAATCTCGCAAAGAGAGAAGAGGTATGAAAGAGCCAGTTTTACAATCTGGGCGAAAAGATATTTAAAGGAATAAATAAAATAAAAAAAAATTAAGAACATTATTATTTATTTATTAAAGTATGAATTTTGATTATCAAAAACCAATAAAGTAAAATTGTTCTTTAATAAATATTGTATTTTTTCTCCTTCATAACAATGTTGTAAGTATTGAAATGACTTGACGACTCGTGAGCCTTGGTAGTGACCCTGCCTACGAAGGTAGCGATCCTGGGTTCAAATCCCGGTTAGGGCAGATATTTGTGTGATGAGCGCGAATTTGTTCCTATGTCATGGATGTTTTCTGTGAATTAAAGTTTATATTTCTCAATATAAGTATTTATATCGTTGTCTTGTACAATTAAATAGTATAATGAAATGATTAACTAAATCTATTATCGCTCAATCAGCGATTCCGAAATCAATTGAAGATTTTTTTTTTTGATATTACTCATAGTTCCAACCTTCCTTCCATTCATCCAATCAGCTGATTGGTGGATACAGTCCACCAATCATTGGACATTCGCGTTTTCCTTTGCCTAACTTTATCTAACAATTATTAGAAAACACGCGTTTTAATGTTTTATAAGTAATCCATACATACATACATAAACTCACGCCTTCAGTCCCAGCGTGGGGTAGGCAGAGCTAAAGAATAAGTAATCAAACTCAATATTTACTGTATATAACCCTCCCGAATTAAAAATGCCCAGTCCTTTTAGCGAGGTCCGTTTAATGAGCCCATTGCATTTAATGACGGGGTACTCATGCGGATTAATTTGGATTAACTTAATAAAGTACGAAACAATGTGTTTAGAGATAATGAAGGTCAATTGAAACGTTTTTAACTTCTGACACTGAGTATTTTTTATGCCATTCTGACGAAAATAAGCACACCGGCCTCCTTATGGAATGTGACAACCCACAGACATTTGTTATCTTTAGACTGGGAAAGGACCTCTTTGCGTACCTACTTATAAGATAATTTTATTTTTCTAAATGTTCTAATCATCCATCATTAATAAAATAAATCCTTTCTTGAGTACTACTTTACATATACCTACAAGTCAGCACTTTTAACCCCACATTTACCTATATGTTCAGTCGAGTCCATAAATATGTGTACACTTTACTTTACCTATTACCTTGTCCACTTCCATTTATGAAATTGTCACAGCGATTTAAGTGCCAAAGTAATAATATATTTCAGCATATTTTATTTTTAAGACAATATGTACAACATAAAGCAATAAATGAATATGACTATGCCTATAATGTACCGAAAAGTAACTTCTCAAAATGTGAAAGTTTCTTATGAGAAATTCTCGGAAATTTCCAAGAATATTCTTAAACTTTGTATGGAAAGAGAACATTCTCAATGCTCTCAAAGGTTTCCGATAATATTCTCGGTAATTTCTTGAGAAGATTTCGTAACTTCTGAGAATATTCTGCAACTTGTACATTGTAACAATGTAATCGAATAACAAGATAATATTATTATATTCCACCATCTACCGATCGAAACGTTACACCATTAAAGATCAAATCAGATCGCAAAGAAAAGCAAAACATGCCGATACTCCCCCTGGACCCCAGTATTAATGACTCCTCCTCAATCTGGGAGGGGTGAGGGACCAAGGGAGGTATTCTCCAACGAAATGGCGTCGAATTCATCGTCGAACCATTAGGTATGCCTTGAGCCCGGAGTCATAGTCATAGCATTTGATTGTGTAAATCAATAATTTGATGTGGTTTATCAAAAGGTCGAATTTTGTTCCCATCTGCTTAAATTTTTCCAAATTTTCGTAAGTTAGAAATGCATTTTTGCCGAAATAGTTGAACTTTTCATGGTTGTTATAAAACAAAACTATACTTTATTTATAGGATATCATATTTCAGAAAAACCGGGCAAGAGCATGTCTGACCATGCTCAGTGTAGGGTTCCAAAGCCGTTACTTCACAAAAACTATCTAAAAAAAACAAGCATGAACTAATTCTCTGTTTAAAGTTATTTGGTGCTGTCTTAGGTGATTTTAGTAGGTAAAAACACTTCAGTCACCTGTATATTGGCTTTAATAGGTTACTTTTATTCAGATTTAATAACTTCAAACAATTTCATTTTTAATATTGTCGTCGATTCTGCCTATCTTTCTCTCTCTTCAGCCGTGAATCCGTGATGCAATCAAAAGAAAGAAAGGAAGGTAACTAATGTTTTGCTATCGACTATCAAATGGGGTTAGTGGGGTTGTTCATTAGGGGCTGGCCCACCACTGGCCATTAGGGGGAGATCGTTACGATTCTATTCCTCTCTAATCAATGTAACCAATTAGCGGAGGCTGTATTCAAGGGATACAAATATCCTATCCATTTCAGATGATTCATGTTTTTGTAGTTTGGGAAATAGGTATAATAATGCAGAGTTTGATTCCTTCCTTTTTTGTTGTATTCCTGATTCGTCGTATTCTTGATTCGTCGTATTCTTGTTTCGTCGTATTCTTGTTTTGACGGATTCCTTTGTAGTCACTTTCCGTTTTCGACATAAAAGATTTATATAAAAATCAGTCTGTTACTAATATTGTTTAACTAACAGGCTGTGTCAACTTTTATAAGATTTTTGTTGCCTATAAATACGCTTTATGTTAATGTTTTCTGATTATTTTTTATTTCATTTCATGAAAATAAAAAAAATATTTATAAAAGAAACTTTATATTTTTATTATGAAAGCAAAGTGATAGGCATTGTATAGTGTAACTTGGTAGTTCCACTGTGTCCAAACAAGAATATGTCGAAAACGGAAAGCGACGAAACAAGAATACGACGAATCAGGAATACGACAAAAAAGGAAGTAATACGGAGATTTACTTGCCTGTAAACATCTGTGTTGCTTTTATTTATTTGTGTAGTACCTATTTATTTCAATTTCATTCCACAATACACAAAGGCCGCACTCTTCTGAGTGCCTCTTCACTTACTGACAATTAAGTCGTGTTTAGTTACGATCTTTAGTAGACAAGTTTGAAAAAGGAACGATTTTAGGTATTTTAAAAATACATAATAATATAGAAAATGGTAACACATCATTTTATGAAATTTCACTTGTCTTTTCACTATTTTCTGCTACAACCATGATGTTTTCAGAATATCTTAAACAATTATTAATATTATTATGCAGGAAAGTTTAGGTAAGAAATGTCACTATCAAAAAAAAATAACACATGCAAGGAGAAATGCCTTTCAATTAAATAATAAGTGACCATTAAAAATATTAAGTTTAACAAAAGCTGGTAAGTCATAGTAAAACAAGTTTAAAGAAATGTAAGCTTTAAAAAAAATCTCTGTTATTTGCACAATGTCGTCAAAGTAATGTTACTTATCATGTATATAGGTTTTTATTTCGTCAATTTCACATTTACATAATTTTAATATAGCCTATGACACTCTAGTGATTAAGGCGAATCTAACCACGTGTAATTTATTAAAATCGGTCTAGCCGTTTAGTAGTTATGAGCGGACATTGAGTCGGACATATATACAAGTCAAACACATAACACTCCTTTTGGGCTTTGCCGCAGTCGGCTAAAAAAACCTGACTTTGAATACTCGATTTAGTACAAATCAAATGACGTCCGCACAAACGTTTGTTCAATTTAAAAACTATCCCCAACAAACCAAATCGAACAAGCTTACTTGTTTAAAAACACCTTTCCCTAGCGTATTGCCACAAAAACTACCCCTGCACGAGAACCATTTGCGGAAATAGTGTCGTCAAATCGTCGCGTTTCCCCCCACTTGGTTTTGGAAACGAGGAAATTCATCATCCTTAAGCACTTTAGGGTAAAATAGTTACATTTTACGTTGTATGCTGTTGATGAACAAGCTTAACACTTAGATACAGTACTTGACAGATAAAACTCAATCCTTACATATTGCACAACTATGAAGATTCTGAAAATTGACAATTTTCACAGCAGTAAAACAATGCTGTTATGACTATTGCTTCACATGCAAAAAAAAAGTTTACATACATACATACATAAACTCACGCCTTCATTCCCAGAATGGGTATAGGCAGTACATAGGCATAACTGGGGTAGGCAGAGCTAAAGAATTACCAACAAGTCTTAAAACTTCTTGATAATTCTGTAACCACATTTTGCACAAGTAGGCTAAGATGTTTCCAAGTGTATTAGTGACAGGTGGCAAGTTTAACATTGTTTTATTGCTGTCAACAATATCAAGTGTGCAATATGTCAGGATTAACTTTTTTTTAACTGTATTTTTTTTTGTAGTTATTATTAAAAAGCAACGCAGTTCAGTTTACGTTGCGAGAATGGGACAGAGCTATATAACTGCTGTAGCTCCGTCCTTTACGCTCGCCGTAAAATGAACTGTATTGCTTTGTCATAATAACACACCCCTGGAATATATAATTATAACAAAGTTACAATATACTACAATATACGTCTTCAAAGAAAGCGTGTTTATTTTAAGATCCTTTTTACAAATGAACTTCCCATTGTCAATGATATATTAAGTATTGCCGCGTATGTAAGTCGAGAAAAGGCTATATTAAACGTCGAGTTTAAACCCGTTAGATTGATCTGATTATAAATATTACCCTACAGCTCGTAACGTTGCTGTAAAATTGACGATAAAAATGTAATTCCCTTAAATATGCTCAAAATGTATTTATTAGTAAGTAGTCTCCAATCTTAACAATATTGACATATAAACAAAAGCATGTCATCAACATAATTCGGTGCGTTCGGTGGACATAAACATTTTACAATTTTCATAAGCTTAATTTGGTTTTAATTCTTAGTAAAAAATGTCGTTCATATCAATTCTATGTAAAACCCTAACCTAACATAATCCACACACTATAATAAACCAATCAAACGGACCAATAATTCAATTTAAATTATATTTAAATAAACACCCCTAAAAGTTGCAATTTCAAGCAACAACGAAATAAAATCAGAAACAAAAGGCCGTCACTTTGATTTCCCTTTATACAAACGAATTCGGATTCCCCCGTACCTTTCTGGCCTCGATAAGAAAAAAGGCAGTATTGATACGGAGTTCATGTGCTTATACTGTCTTTTAGTTTTGGAGCACAGCTTTGCTGTAAATGGGCTCCCCCGTACATGCATCTGTATTTACTGTTTCCCCTAAAGAAAAGCGATGGCCCTTTTTCCGGGGTTTTGAGCCCTATCAGCGGTTTGGGGGTGTATTTTGTAATGGTCCTAATTGCCGTTTGTATCCCACTTATAAATGATATCCACACTAATATTACAAACAGGTTTTTTTTATTGTTTGTTTGTTTGTTTGCATTGAATAGGCTCCGAAACTACCACCGGACCGTTTTGAGAAATTATTCCACCTTTAGAATCCTACATTGGACTCGATTCTACGTGCACATCGCTGAAATAGCCTAAAACTAACTAGAACTAAATGGTCTAATTTTAAGACATAGTTTAGACGGCAGATTTAATCAGTGCTATTCCAGAATGTCAAGCTGACAATGTATAAGACCGCCTAAAATAAGAAGCGTCCGATTCAAATTAGCGCTGTCATAGCGCTGTCATTTGATTATGACAGCTGCTCATAGAATAGCAAAGTGTTTTAGCGACACCTAAATAAAATTAGGAAGTTTAGAGGCCACTGTAGAATCGGGACCATTATCCGCTTTATTTTAGCGGACAGAGTCGCGGGCAACAGCTAGTAATTCATAAAACTAGTACCTAATTATGGTCACAGTTACGGACAATGCATTTTGGTAACCTTGCCTGCGACGCTAGCGATCCCGGGTAGGATTCCCGGTTAGGGGAAATATTTGTGTGACGAGCACGAGTGTTTATTCCTGAGTTTTGGATGAGTTAACTATGTATTTAAGTATGTATGTATATTTATAATTGCACTGAATTGACTTGTATTAAATTGGTCGTGGCTTGAGAATGGAACCACCAATAGATTTTTTATCTATTTGTACAAAACTGAAACAGAAATAAATCTTGATTTTTTAGTACATAAGCTTAAGAGTTTTTTGTGGGTCTAAATCGTAGATTCATACACACAATCTAGGTCTTCATACATCAATTTGTGGTCTTAATGATAAACACAAGTTTTGACCATATGGCACTGCAAATCTGCAATCAAATCAAATATTTTTAGTTTAAATCTACCTCAAAGCAGTCAAAATTCTCAATACCTGTAGGACAACATTCCTAATTTTTTAATTTATTTTCGTAATGCGTTTAAGTAAAGATTTTTTATTTTCAGAAATCCTCTGACGTTTTTCATCCAACACAGAGGTCCTAATTAAATTATATTATTATAAACTCTTGAAGAAGCATATTGCTTGACTTGTTGGATTAATTTTTGATTTATAAATAAATTTTATTCTAATACATTTTGAAATCTTACTACAAGACTCGCCTTTATTCAAATTCTCCGACCATAAATTGAACACCCTTAAATAACCCTTGAATACTTTAAAGTCTGCAAAAATATTACAGATAAAAATACATTTATATTCGCGCTACCAATGCAAATTGTAATGCTTCCAAAACTGTATTTCAGAGCAGACGATACCGCTGTCTCCTTTGTTTCAGCGCATACAAATTGATATTGAATCAGTACGATAGAGACAGATATAAATTTCACATGCGCGCACACAACTGCTACGCGCTTAACGAAAAATTTGGTTAGGGTTGCCGCTAAAAACTTGCCAAAAATTTAAGTTTGTTTTCTGTTAAAACAGTTACATACTTTGTAAAGTGTAAGGTAGGTACTGACATTATTAATACCAACTAAGATCCCATTACTGATACCGACTTAACTATTTAATTAGTATAAAAGGCGAGCTGCATAACAGGTAAGCAAGCAAGCCTGCATTAAATCACTTTAATACGAACAGAATAACATTTTAAAGTGAGAAGATTATTCAAGTGCGATAATTTGCCGCCGCAAGGCAACCCTACGAACAGGCTTCATGTCTATCTTTTACTGGTAAGCCTAGGGCGGTAAGGCTCATGTTTGATAGCGACGCGCAAAGAGGGACAACAAATAGCGACCTCGCGCCACGAGCAAAAGGGATGGAGGCGTCCTTAAATTTTATATTCTATCCGCATTTTGTCGCCTAAGCGTTCCATTTAGTGTTCCATATTTAAACCTCGCGCCATTCTTTTTTCTTTTCAGCCAGGCGGAGGATGTAAGACGTTATTCTATTTTTTTTTCGGAGGGTGTTTCCAGCCAGCTCTGGGTGTGTACGGAATACTGATGTGTTGTGTGCGACCGACGCCCTGTTAGGGAATGAAATTGGCATATAAATGTAAATTTTATGCTATGAATTTTAAAATGAAGTCGATACTTCCGTGCTTACGGCGGCGGAGGTTACCGCAAGCTTTACCGAGGCTGGATGAAATTAGATTAGAATAGGCAATTTTGGTAAGAGATGGGCTTTTAACGGCTCTCGTGGAGTCTTTATGGAATATAAAAACGCTCTTTTCAGAGTAGCTTAAGGCAAACGCAGATAAAGTACTGAGGTATGAATGTTACTAAAGAAAATATTTGGTAAAAGAAAACGTTTTTATGTAAAAAATATCATCACATTTTTGTGACTCCAACAAAATAAAACTTGTTTCATCTATCGAACGCAAAATAAATATCCGCAAATTCGGCAACATTCAAACAGCAAAACAGCAAAGAAATAACCTCGGGACCTTGAGCGAGCGCAAGAAAATAGAGAAATCAAAGAAGAGGAAAAAATCCACTTTACAGACGCAAACAAGTCACTTTAACTTTATTGAGCTGTAATCGAATTGTGACGTCCCTGTGAGCCGAGCGGGCGGAGCGGTGCGATCTGTAGCCATCCTTATCTGACCCGGGCTTTTTAAATCTATGCTATTCAATCGTGCCGTCTCGCTCGTGTCCCAGGGGTGCCGCCGAGATTGCAATCTTTTGATTTATACCAACTATTAGGAGAGCTGCGGGATAGTATGTCTCTCGAACGAGATCTTCGATAAATGTTGCGTACTGCGCGTTAGTACTTATTATACAAATGGCTGTACTGATTCGTTCGTTTTACACAAACGTTTGCCGACAAATGAGCCGCAATAATGATATGTATTTATATCAATTTTTAACGTTAACAACATTTTTGCGTAAAAGCTACATTAGTTTAGTTAATACTAGTTATTATGACCAAGTTCCTCACATTTTCTCACAAAATAACATACAATTAACCAATACCTTTAATTTGGTTTGTAAAAATCGCGCATAAGAAAAAATTACAGCTTTTAAACATTTAGTAGGAAAAGCGTTTGTGGTTTTTAAATAAACTGAATGAAGAACTTAATAAATAGTAATGCCATGTTTTAGCAGTCCTATTGCCAGATCTAATATAATTATAATGACTGAACGATTTGAACTCATCTGACTGGTTATAAACAAAACTCGACCAAATTTATTCTGGTTGACATTCGAACATTATTTCGAAATTAATATTTTCAAAACAGAACACCGTGTTCCAAAATCCCTTAGTAGGTATATCTAACCAGCCAGGTATTTGCGATATTTGGGTAAGGTAAAGCGACGTTCCCCGACGGCCGCTTAGCCCTGAGGTTTGCGCGGGAATCGCCCCTCATTTATATTGGACGGACCCTGGTTCCTTTAGCGCCATGTTTTTCTGGTACTTACATACAGTATCATTTGAAAAACTTCTGTAGCTTATTTACCTTCTTAAAAAACACATCGTTGTGCCCGTTGATGTCTTTTGGGTTGCAAACATTAAAGATCAAACAGATGTCAAGGACCAGAAATTTTTTTTTTCGTTTCATAGAAAAATCTCGTTACTATTTCTTATAATAGAAACACTAAATGTGTAGCTAAATGGCAAATAATAGCCTTCTGAACCTAACCTAACGGGGCAGTTTTGCATTAACAAAATTAGAACTTAACATAATGGATTGGTATTAATAAATAGTTATTTGTTATACAAGTGGGGAAAGTTGTATTTTACCTGCGAGTGTTCATTTGAAACACGAGCTAGCGAAAGGATTCTATGATTGACCACGAGCGAAGCGAGTGGTTCAAAAATAGAATCCTGAGCGTAGCAAGTGTTTCAAGACACGAGACGTAAAATAACTTTTCACCCATGTATAACACAAAACTTTTCGCCTCACTACAGCGAGGAAACTAAGAAAAGGGTTTGTACTGTAAGCTCAGTTCCGCATTTTGCACGGTTTTCTGTAATTCCACAGGTGTTAATACGACTTTATCATTCGAATCACTCATTTATAATAACAAAACAAACTAGAAAAACATGCGAATATTTAACGTTGACTACAGCGAGGAAACTAATCGACTTATTTGGACTGTCAGAACATTTTTATTATTTATTATTATTATTAATTAGCCCAATATAGTGTCCCACTGCTGGGCAAAGGCCTCCTCCCTTGATTTCCACACCTCTCTCTCATGTCAGAACATTTTATCCGTTTTTAAAACAAGAATGAAGGTTAATTTTGAATGCTGATATTTATGAATTAAAAACTCTTCCCTCACTTGTGGATAAAAAGCGATTTCCTCAATAGATATCAAAGAAGCAAAAAGGGCTTTCCGAGCTAGTGAGATGAGAAACAATTATAACTTTAGAATGTATGCCCTAAAATATTTCTGAAAAATTATCGTTTACAGACGCAGGTCATGGATATCAAAATAACTTCAAAGAATTCTAATATTTTACATTATGGATCATTAAAGTCAGAATGTTTAAGCGTTATGCATTTGATTTTTGACTATAGACACTTATGAGCATAAATAAACAGAACTCAATTTTTGACTTTCAAAATTCGTAGATACAACAAGGTTATGGGTAACAAAGGGCTCCCAAAATAGTCTAACCCACACGTATATTTTTCAAGCACACTTTATTTGAAAATAACAGCCAATATGACCCTTTTGATTTGATTGGTTTATGATTTAAATCTAAACAAATAAGAACAAACAAGGTAAGGTATTAATACTTCAATTCAATTCAATTCTTTGATTTATGGCTACTGTCCAGTGGGACAATTCTGCCAGTGTCAAGGTTGGAAGTTACACGTGATCGGTGAAAATACTTTTCCAGAAACAGGTGCTGAATCATCAGTTGGGGAATCTAAAAATAAAACAAATTATGTACATTAACTACAACTACAATACCAAATCTATAAGGCAATTTACAACTTAATATTAAAATCATTAATATACATATTAATACTTAAAAGTTCATGGTTTAAATATGACCTTTTAAACTGTCTAGTCTAGACATGGCCATCTGTCAGAATGACAGACGGAGTCACCTCTTAATAACAATACTTGACATTTCACAAGGCATTTGACATCTCGTAAGAAATGATAGAACACTAGTGGTTATTTTGTGTGTGGAAACACCCAAAGGTAATATTATCATGTCACACATTATTTTAATTGTTAGGTTAGGTTAGGTATAAGACCGATTAGCTCTTAGTTTTATTGTGCCTGGGATGTATTTAGCACCTTTAAGTTTTAAAGAGCTCAAAAACCAAATACAATCCAAATACGACCTTTTGCAATACTACCCGTTGTAGGGTTCTCTTTGAGTTAACGTTTCGCTTGATCTATACTCACCGCTATATTTAGCGAAACATTAATAAATAAGCTTTAATTCGTAATGCACTTACTTATTACTTGTGGGAGAACTTTGTGCAGGGTCCGTCCGGGTTGTTACCACCATCTTATCCATTAACCTACCGCCAAGCAGCAGTGTTCGCATTGTTGTGTTCCGGTTTGGGGATGAAATGACTACCATAGAGGCATTCCATCTTAGTCCTCAGGGTTGGCAACGCATTTGCAGTCTTAGGATTGCGGTATTGTGAATGCGAATGTCTATGGGTCACAGTTTCCACTTACCATCGGGTGGCCTGTGTGTTTGCCTTCCTATGCCATAAAAAAAAAAAAAACCAATCTGAAATAAATCAGATTACTTTTTTTTGTTCCGCTAAGTTTGCCGGTGCGTGTAGTTCAACGAAATCATAAAGTTAAAAAATACGTCCAGGGCCTCTATTTAAACCGGTAAAACTGCCTTTGACGTGTTATCGTATTTTTTTTTAACTCGTCCGCCATTACTATATATTAAATAAGAGCTATCAAAACGTTGACAATACGGAAATAAATCAAACACAGTAAGGTTTTACCGTGTAGGATCTCAGCCCTGTCTGTATTAACCACATCTTCCTTGTTTTTAAGAAAAAAAAATAGGATATTGTAAAAATATTGAAGTTTCTTTCCTAGATTTTGCTGGGCGAAAGTAGTAGCGTTATTAGACTCCGCAATTACTATACTCTGATTATTATAAGATGGTGCATGTGACAGCTTATAACTAAAAACACTTATTAGGTACACTTATTTCTAATCATTCGAGCACACAGGCCACCTGATGGTAAGTAGAAACTGTGACCCACAGACATTCGCATTCACAAGACTGCAAATGCACTGCCAACCCTGAGGACTAAGATGGAATGCATGCCTCTATGCTAGTCATTTCACCGGCTGTCTTATCCCCAAACCGGAACACAACAATGCGAACACTGCTGTTTGGCGGTAGGTTAATGGTACTGTGGTACCAACCCGGACGGACCCTGCACAAGGTCCTCCCACAAGTAAAACTTTACATAAGTACCTATTACCTAATCGCTACAATCCTTTTGCTTTTTTTTAAACACATCTCTTGTGAGTATATAGTAAGCGATTGAAGTTACGAAATATGGCTGTCACAGGCATCATTTTAGAATAATCGGAGTATAAAGAAGAAAACATGATTCGTTTTTTTTATTATTTATTAAATCAATGTAAATCAATTATTTTTTTGAGTTGTTGGTAATTCTGTAGCTCTGCCTACTCCACTCTGGGAATAAAGGCGTGAGTTTTTGTATGTATGTATCAATGTTATGCATGCATAACGCCATCCATCGTGTGCAGACGTATTAAAATTAAACTGAGGGCGAACTGACACTTCACACTATTTCGTCACATGCTGATCGCGTCGGTCACGGCAGAGAACACAGATCTGAGAAATACTAGGAGAGGGGTAAGATTCTCTTAAGCGTGTCACAAATAAGATTGCTTTAGTATGATGCTCATGCGAGATACTTATAAGAGTTATAAAGCTTATAAATGGGTAGTCTCAGAACGTTATAGGAGCAATTGTACTCTGGTAGAACTTCTGTAAGTGTATTATAGGGCCTAGTGACTTTCTGCTAGTTGATTATAAGATGGTTATAAGAAAGCGATGCTCCTATAACTGCGCCCAATTCCGTGTTTGTAGCAAACTACAAGTATCTTATAAGTACAATAAAAAATAGGCTTGAAAACACTATAAGTACTGATTTTGCTTGTTGGGTTGTTAACTCGACGCAGCTCACATTAACCGGCGAGTTTAAGTAGTCCCGTCAGAGCGTACAAAACACATTTTTGTCTTTCGTGAATTCTCAATTAGGTAGCCTTATACGACATTGACATCGATAGACGTCTCACTCACGCAAGTCACATTGCACAAGTTGTTCGCGACTTGTTTTTGGCTAGGATTTCCTTTTCTAATTACCTAGTCTATAAAGATACAAACGATACAGTCACACAGAGCGTCAAGCGAGAAAAACCAACTTGTGCTACCTGTACTACCCTGTACAAAGAACTATTGTGGTGTTATTCTGTTGAAAACGGCTTCTTGACATTGAGCTTTGTTTGTATGCCGTGACAGGACCACTTTAATGTGCTGGTTAACAATTCGTTCGTCAATTTGAATTGAAAAGTGAGTTACTTAAGAGAATAACATGACAGGTCTAAAGCCCAAGTATAAAAGCCTAATTGCAGGAATGGGCTTCTATTCATTATTCATTACAATAAACCAATATTGCTTTAGAGGTAGTGAAATTTTGCGTTTTGCAAACTTTAGATCGTAACTATTAATTTAGTCTTTATTCTATCATATTCATTAAGTACATATTCAGTAGTACGATTCATTAAGAACAAATAGGGTTTCACAGAGAGTTTTATTACCAGTTTGAGTTATATCACCTTAGGGTGTTTTCACACCGCATCCGACTCGGATCCTTGAATGGGCAGGTAGAAACATAAAATCCAATAATTTTGTATGGTGACGACGCACGGTGTGAAAGTGCGCAAAACTTCCAAGTATAGCAACCGAAAAACGCTCTTAAGCCAGACAGACACGGCGGTGGAATTTGTTTTATATGTATTAACCACCCAAATAATATTGCCATCTGTTTATTTTCTCGGATAGTTGGGTAAAAATACGAATATCCTGGCAATTTTAAATGCTCGATCAAAGCGATAAAATAATACACTAGAAAAAGGTTCAACTGACACGATTTCATGTCTCTCTTTATAATTTAGTTGTAATATTTTGATACGCGCTTCCTGCCGCCATGTTACGGGGTGTAACTGGTGTAAGCGTCACTTAAACGGTGTAAAAAAGTTGTAAGTCGCAAGCCGCCAGCGTAAGAAGTAAGTATAATCGGGGCTATTACCTACCATTAGTTTCGCTTCATTCACTTTTTTAATAACACTTTTAAGTAATTAAGTTTTCAATATAGCTGCTATTTTTCACTTTAGTTAAAAAATCTTCAGTTTTATAAAACTTGTTTTTGTATTTTTAAGTTTTCGCGTGTTATATGCATTTGAACTATTAGGTATTATTCGAAAATTGTTGCAATCAAGATATTAAAACTTTAAAACTTTAAATACTTACTTAACTTTGACTTTTCAGTATTGTTTTTTAATATTACACGAACATGACTAAAACTGTTAATGAATATTCTTGAGAATATACTTACAACACAGAACAGAATTTTAAAGGTCTTCAGTCTACGAAATAGAAGCAAGGTCTATAACAAATTGGTAATAGGACCCCTGATCTCGCATACGAACTCGCCTTAGCTGCATAAGAACATAAAAGTAATTGTCCATTTTGCATGACAATAAATAACGCTCTGCGAACAGTTTTTCTGGAACATCAACGTCTCTTTCAGGATATGCAATTTGTTCCACGGCTTTGTTCGCCGGTTTAATGGCAGCTAACACGTTTCATGTCTTCATTACCGTACTGTACTCGTAAAATATTAGCCAGTAGTTACGGCGGAGGGAGACGGGGATATATGTTAGAGCGAGAGAGTTAAGGCTACTGTGTATCGGTTTCGTAGCAAAGAGTTAAGCTCGTAGGTGTTTTGTTTTGGGATATTAGCGTAGGGTGAAAACGTTTCTGTTTGCTAGTTATTTTGGTTAACAAAACTTATGTCGTTTTGGAGACTTTGTATCTTATTGTATTTGTACGTGTTGGTTTGAAAGCAAAGAAAATTTCCACAAGTTCACCAAGATTTTACTGGGCGGGTGATTAAAATCGTTAATTTCAGGAACGCAGTAAACATCAGAAAATGTTCAAACAAAAACAGTATTCAAAGAATTCTAAGTTTTCATATCCTTGATACTTGTTGCCTGTTAACATATTGCATATAAAAAAACCGACTAAGTCGGAGTCGAGTCGGACTCGCGCACGAATGGTTCCGTACCATTATCTATAAAAAAATCACGTTTGTTGTATGGGAGCCCCCCTTAAATATTTATTATTTTCTGTTTTTAGTATTTGTTATTATAGCGGCAACAGAAATAATCTGTGAAAATTTCAACTGTCTAGCTATTACGGTTCGTGAGATACAGCCTGCTGACAGACAGACGGACAGATAGGGTCCCGTTTTTACCCTTTGGGTAAAAACCCTAAAAACTAGACTCAGTTCACTACGTGACAACATGGTGTAGCGTTTTTCATACAATTTTAGCAAAATATATAATGAAGTTTAATTTACAAGATCTTTTTACATCATCATTTATAAACATTTACTTACAGCCACTCTACTCTCCTTAAGGTCGAGCCTCATCGCCAGCGCTTCCCTCATGAACACGTCAGGGTAATGAGACGCCAGAAAGGCTCGCTCCAGCTCCTCCAGCTGCCAGGAGTTGAAGTTGGTGCGCGAACGCCGGCGCTTGCCGCTGTCGCCGTCGTCGTCGCCCACGCAGCCTGCAGAGACGGAAATGATAATGATGAGACAGGGACATGATAACAGTTACACAGGGAACTTATAATAGTGAGACACGGATTTATAATAGTAAGACAGAGAAATTATCAAAGTGAGACCAGGAAATTATAATAGAAATTATATTGTAAGACGGCAGTGATGAGTTACTATTCTTTTTAGTCTATTACTTGTCGTCCGCAAATTTCGTGTGGTGGTGGTGGTGTGTGGTGTGGTGGTAAACATCTTAGCCTGTTTGGGCAAAATGTGGTTACATGGTTAACAACAAGTTTTTGGAGTTGTTGGTAATCGTTTAGCTCTGCCTACCTCACTCTGGAATGAAGGCGTGAGTATATGAATGTATGTATGTGGTATTCTCTTAAACTGCAAGGACAAGCGAGCTCGACCGACTGGAATAACTTAACCCCAGCGCGTACGGTCTTATCTCGGCCTAGCCTCGGCTAACCAAGGTAGCCACGTATTCCCGTGCAAGTTAGGCTAGTCGTTTGGGCTAACTAGGTCCCAATAAATAAATAAATAAACGAATGCAGTTGAATTATAAAGTATTTTTTGTAATAAATTGACATAATGGTTACAGTAAAACAAGAATCTATCCAACTTTCTGTATAATTCATTAAACCATACCAGGCTCAGAGCATCAAAATAAATAAGCCAAATTACCATAAAAGACAAACCACGGCCTAACAAACTCAATTTGGACAATTCCTCCGCCGTTAAAACAAAGCCGCGGCCAGGGGCTCATAAAAAAGAGATAATCTACCAACCGTCAGAGCAAGTTTTTGAAAATAGAATATAATTTCTAATTCTCCCGCTCTCTCGATGATTTTAATTAAAAATGGTCTCTGGAGAGAGACGGGTATACGCTCGCGTTGGGGGTGGAAAGGAACAGCTATAAATTACTCGGTCTGCCCTCAAAGCGACTAAATAAATTAGAAGTGATTAAGAGCGCGCTTCTGTGCATCGTTATCTCGTTGTTTTACAGCTCTACTATCTCATTCCCTCAACTTTTAACACATCAGAATTTAATTGAAATTAGTAAGTAATTATTTAATTTCTAAATTTTTCAATACCATACACATTTGTACGCATATATTTAGTTTAGAACGATTAACCTACCCAAGTTAACGATCACAAATTCGACTCGATCAATTTCTAAAAAGGTATGCGTTTCCTGTAACCCCAAGCTGATACGTTACGCGCTGTCGCCTCAAGTAGAGTCCCAAATTACAGTACAGCGAGAGAGACAACGCTATGTGCCTAATGAGGGGAATGAGGGAGATGAGTAAGGATATTGTATTAAAACAAACGACCGCCTTGGGCCCACAGACAACAGTTTTGGCGCGGTTTAATTTAGTCTGTTCAATGTTTTTACGTGGGAGGGGGGAGGGGGTTACTAAGTATCTATTTGAGGGTATAACGCGGTTAATAAATTCGTACAGTTAATTATTAGGCTTTGTTTTGGTTTGTCTGTGGTTTTGATGGCGGTTTAAGTCTTTTCATATGGATTGTTTTAATTACGATTATTACCATCCTTTTACCAACCTATTTGATGTGTAGTGATTTGATTACTGTTTTTTATTTCTTGGTGTTTTTATATTAAAAGGTATTTCGCGCTGTGTTTATGTGTTTAGTCCACATAGGGCGTTTTTTTACCAAACTTAACCAACGTGTCGTATTATTTTCAATAAGTTAAAAATAGAATGGCGTAATTTACCACCACCGACAGAAATTTTGGAAAAAGAAATATAAATTAGTAAAACACAGATTTTTTATTTCCTTTTTAAGAAGGAAATACAGGAACAGATACAAGATGTAGGTACTATAGTGACTTTTACCTATGACATAATATGGGTGGTATTTCAGCTTAAGCGTTTCTTTTTATTGAGAACTAAACCAACATCCATAGCGTTTTCTTTTAAGTTATAGGTGCTTTATGATGGGTGGAAAGTTGATTGGAAAGTCATTTCCGATTTTAAATTATCTTTGACTAATCTGCATAAATGCCGAGATTGCATTCTTGAAATCTGTTTGGTCCACGTTTCACCTCTATAGTTCGACGATTTAAACGGAAAACGCAAAACGTAATTAAAAATAATATAATTAATACACACCATACCAGTAATTTAATTAATTGGAAATAAAACTATTTAAATTAGTATGAGGAGAATACTAGCTGAATGGAGAAGAATAATCAATGATTGGATTAACTTTTTAACCCCTGACAAAAAAGAGGGGAGTTATCAAGTTTATCGTTTGTATCTGTCTATGTGTGTGTCTGTGTATCTGTATGTCTGTCTGTCCCATCGTAACTCCCAAACCAATACAACGATTTGGTGGTTCTTTAGAAAGAAAACAAAGAAACAAGAACGAAAAACATGTTTATTCAGACATCTTACAAAAGGACACAACAACTCTTAAACAAAATGATAAAGATAAAGATAACGAGACATTTATTTGCAAAAGAGACAAAAAACATTATTAAGAGTTTAACTGCTGCACTCAGAGACGTCAATTATTAATGCTTGTTTAGTTACGTGTTGCCTTATTCTATTGCTATAGCAAAGAAAGTGACAGCAGCAACTTTAACCAAAAACATTAAATTTAATTGACGTCTCTGAGTGCGGCAGTAAGAGATATTAACTCTCAAAGAAGGGATCACCATTATATCGGGGGTATAACCTCGTAATGCCCAACGTCCTAAATTTAGGATATTTGTCAAAGTGACTTTTGACTTTAGTTGACCGACACAAGATTATTTTTCAAACTAACGAAATTCGACGTGGACCTTACGAGGAACATATTATATTTTTATTTAATAGTTACTTATTCATTTTCAGGCAGTAGGTACCCAACATAATATGTAAAGTACAAAAGTACCGTAACGTTATGTTTGAAAAATTTATAGTTCAAAAGAGTACCATTTGTTTCTTCGAAATAAATTAATAGTAGATAATAATAATAATACCTAAGTAAGTAGGTATGATTTTAGAAAGAAAAGTATAAAATATTATTTAAGATATTAAGATAAATAGTTGCTGAGAAACTGCTGTATTGAGGTTGAGATGAATAAGTTTTCACCCGTGACTTTGTCCGCGTAAAAGTAGGTAATGGCTTCTCCTGCGAGAATGGGAGTGGACGGAAATTACGAAAATTTCCCCTTCTTCGACTACCTCTTACCTGAAAAACGGGGAACGTAAACTTTTCCGAATATCTTAAATAAATAACGTGTAGACTAGGTAAGGTTAGGTGTAATTTATAAAAATCCTGAAAGGGTAACTATTTATTAAAAAAGTAAGTTACGTTATGACTTACGATTAAATATGAAAAAAAAATACGATAAAAAATATGACTAACAATAATTATGGCAGACGATATACCTACACCCGAAATGTTTTTTTTATGAAACCCGTTGGTTTCACACAACACACTCTTGAATTTATAGTTTTAATAGTACCTATTGATTATTTATCTATTTACTTACTTTTAGTAACAAAGAAAATCATGTTCATTTTATTCTTGGCGTATTAGACATAAATATCTATTCAATAAAAGTTCCGCAATTCATATTTCTATTAAAGATAGCAAGGGGACAGATACGGAGCAAATGTAGCGAATTACATATAATTTATAGCTCGTGATACGATCTTTATTTGTCTATTGGCTGATTGCTTTTTCATAGACAATTCTGTGTATTGATATCTATTGAATTGAGTCACCGGAATATTATTTAGATAAATGTTTCGTGGAAGAAATAGAGATACTGATAATAATCTTTTATAAGCTTGTTGTTTTTAGGGTTCCGTACCCAAAAGGTTAAAAACGGGACCCTATTCCTAAGACTCCGCTGTCCGTCTGTCCATCTGTCTGTCACCAGGCTGTATCTCACGAACCGTGATAGCTAGACAGTTGAAATTTTCACAGATGATGTATTTCTTATGCTGCTATAACAACAAATACGAAAAACAGAACATAATAAATATTTAAGGGGGGCTCCCATACAACAGACGTGATTTTATAAAAATAATGGTACGGAACCCTTCTAGCGCGAGTGAACACCCACTTGGCCGGCTTTTAAAAATATATGATTAGCTCGACAACAGTAATCAAAGCTTTTTTAAAAGACCATTTCAATGTTTCGTATTTTACTTTAATTCTAAAAGATTGATTTTCATATATTTTTCGAAATTATTATAAGGTACACTTTCGCTATAGATACCTGTATGTGTTTTTCTCTTAGTTACTAGCGATCCACCCTGTCTACGCCTGGTTGTGATCTGTGGATCTAAATGACGATGAATACCGCATCAAAATATGTTGAGTAAGTAGTTTATAAGAACGATGCGGACAAACAGACAGACATAAATAGTAACTTTATTGTAATCAACGTATGATACTCATTTGGATTTATAGTTTTGACAAATATATATTAGTAAATAGTATTATGATGTTTGCGTTAGCATGTATTTCCAACGCCCGGGTCATTCTACTTTTCAGTGTACATTTTTGGTTATAGTCCGATAAAAAGTATACCAAATTATGAATCCGCGCCTAAATAAATAACATAAACTTAGAATGTTTAAGTTTGACGGTTTCCAAAAAAACAACTCTTAAATTACTCAATTATCGTTAAAGAATCTTGGTAACTCAGTGGTAAATTGCACTCTTTCCATAGAAAAGGCGGGGACATCAACATCCACTGCGTTACTGACATTATAGTTATTACAAATAACTTTTTATGTATTAGGATAATTCTAAATAATAATAATACAAGCCTAGAGCTTAAATTGGGACTAGGTCAATTTGTGTGACATTGTCCCCTGATATTTATTTATTATTTATTTATTTATAAATACAAGCTTATTTACGTCCCTCTTCGAGTTTCAAGTTAAAAAACGGTGCAATTCACCGTTTTTGAAATAAAAATTGTTTAGTGCAAATGTGACTAAAAATTTATGTACAACGAAAAGTAGAATGGCCCGCCCAATAACGGGTGAACTTCGATAAAACATAGTTTTAATAAGACAAATTATACTTTTAAATTTGGAATACGTAATAATGACCAGGGAAATAAAAATAAACAAGTCCTACGCAGACCAAGGCCACTAGAACAACTATTTAGTCTTTAAATAAATTCCATATAAATTGAATTCACTATTGCACTACTGCATAACCATAAGTCTGTCATAAATTTTAGTCATAAATATGAAAGCTGTTGATTTAATTATATTTTATTACTTTAATAAGATTTTCCTTCGCAATGTACTCATTTGTTTTTACTTTGTGTTAATATCTATAAATCAAACACGGTTTTATTGTCAAAGTCTCATGTATCTGCGTAATAATTTTATTATTTGCCCATAAACATGTCTATAATAATAAATTAATTTATCATTTACTAAAGTTAATTGAACTTATTGTAACATTGATAGTGCTGCGGCAATTATAGCAATGAACTAATTTAATTGTATATCAGTGTGAAAATACATGTGTATAACCGATTTATTGGTGTTTTATATGACTTATGAACACCGATAAAGATAAAATAAACTGTCTCGAGAGACAAATTAAATCTTGTCAACAATAAAAATCCCCGATATGATGGCGACCCTTACGTTCAGTGCGGTTAGCCAAGTTGCTTAGCGCTAACGTTAACGCTTTTCGAAAGCTGACAAGATGTATGGAATTGACGTAGGCGTTCGACGCGACCGTCTGACAGCTTACCTCAATCTTAAACATTTTGGAGAACGATATCGAACGCCGAATGCATCGTGCAAGATAGGGAATGCAATTTAACCGGTTATTAACCATTTTTGTATGAAAATAACCGGTTAAAACCAGTTATAACCGGTTATTTGCATTCCCTAGTGCAAGACAAGGCCTCAGAGCTGATATCTCTTAAACGACCCAACAGATTTAAGCAAAACCAAGCTTAGCCCCTTCCGATTAAAGTAGTTTTCTTTTTAAAAAAACCGCGTCCGAATTAGTGCCACTATTTGAAATACACAGACACAAAATACACACGTTTAACTTGTACACGCCTTCTTTTTGCATCGGGGGTTAAAAAGGATTCTTTAATAATTGTTTAGGATTTTATGTTAAGATAACAAGAAATAAACGACTAAAAACACTTAAACTTGAGAAATGCGGCGTTTATTACGTCACATATCTACGGTGGTAAACATTTTCTTGACTGTGTTGTAAGATTTTGGTTAGTTAAAATTGATGAAGTAAATTGGTTATGATAAACTATGCCAAAGGACAAAAAAAATAGTAAACCCGAAACCATTGACTAAATATCGATTTCGACGGTTATTTTCGAAAACAGAAGCCTTAAGGCATCGACTGATTCACAGGAAAAGTCGTTAAGCCCAAAACGGCGAATGAATGCGTAATAAAAGCTCAATCGAGCAATCGCTGCCTCTGCTTAATTCGATTCTTCATAATTTTTCGATTCTGCGAAATAGTGGATGTTCAATGCTGAATGGCCGAAAATCCGCTCGGCTTTTCATTTGATTCAAGAAGGTGTTTAATCTGTCCCAGTTGGATCGGTATCTGATCCATAGCAAAACCTTTCTGCAACCACACTTCAAAGCAAGTCTTGTACTTTGCAGAAGAGATTTAAAAAAACAACTTCCACAGGTAAGCTCTTACTCAGATATGCTCTTTGAATAATAAAAAAATAAATAAATACATGCATAAATATACATGCGAAAATCAGAAAAAAAAACCGATAGTATTGTTTTGTGTAGTATCACATATTAATATTTTCGAATTACCACACTACAGATGAAGTGCCTAATCCTTTCCCATCGTTTTTTGTCGGAAAAGTTCGTATTTATCTTGATTTCTCAGTTGGCTTATTGATGGGTACTGAAGCTAATCGAGAAAGCAAGATAAATACGAACTTTTCCGACAAAAAAGATGGGAATGGATTATTCTCTATATCTGTACACTATTATGTATACTCGAACTAACTATCGCCTTGTTGAAGTAGACCCTAACTTTTACGTACTATATAAAGTACCCAATTCGCTCCCTATTTTCGCCGAACGTGTCAATAAAAGCACCTTCGTCTCAATCAGAAAAAAAAACCCACCGTCGAACACTACCGAGAATCAATCGCGAACAGGGGCGGACTCAGTGCTCGGCAAAACTCGGTAAAACTCGGCAAAATCACGATCATACCGTTAAAACGACCTAATAGCACGGTGCTCGGGCAAACCGATAATTGGCTATAATGTTCACACTACCAAAAGGATGTCAAGTTTTTGGAAAAGCATTAAAATAGTTGCTCTCTGCAATTTTGCGCTTCTTTATGGTGCTATAAAGTGGTAAGGCGTAATTGTTTTATGTTAACTGAATCGAGAAGAGACCCATTTAACGAATTAAATTAAGCAGGTACTCCGTAAGAATTATTGTTCAAGGCTCCGACGGTGTTGTTAAGGAAATAAGAAAAAATAAAAAAGCGGGTTTAGTTACACATAGGTATTTGTTCCAAACAAATAGTCAAATAAACTCAACAAAATTTATAAGTGACTGCCTACGAAGCTAGAGGTCCTGGTTTCAAATCCCGGCAAGGGCAGATATTTGTGTGATGAGCACAAATATTTGTTCCTGAGTTATGGGTGTTTTCTATGCATTTAAGTATTATATTTATCCATATATGTATTTATATCGTTTTAGTTTATAAGCTTAGTTTGGGACTAGGTCAATTAGTGTGACATTGTCCCTTGATATTTATTTATTTATTTATTTTCCCTTACCGGGATCACTTGCTTTGTTGCCAGGTTAACTTTTAATCCCAAGTATTATCAACAGTACAGTACAACAGTACCAAATAGGCTAATCATGTCGTCAAATTGAAACACAGTAAAATGATTTCAGGAATTTCAATTAAAACCGTAGTCACATGAGCGGCGGCGACGCGATGCGTTAGGCGTTTGGCGACGCAATGCGTGGGTAAATGAAACACGGCGATTATGATTATACTTTTGCTCGCCCATTGCGCCGCCCAACGCTACGCAAGTGCCGAGCGAAGCCTTATGAATGCTTCGGTAGTTGCATATTGAAATAGAGCCTCTAAACTCAGACTCAGCCTCACTTTAACTGTTAAGATATTAATAGCTACTTAACAATACGAAAACAATAGGAGAAAATACAAAGTGGAATGTAGGCCCAGGCCATTACTGCTCCAATAATATTGCAGAGTCCGGCCCTGGGCCCGAGTGCCGATTTAATGACTTAATTTACGTATCGAAGAGGAAAAGGTCTTAAAAAGAAAAATGGCTTAACTCACAAATAAAGTGATTTAAATAATTAACTCTTTTAACACTGGTTAGGATTTAAATTTGGTTAAATTATTTTAACTTGCGTCGTTTTATTAACAAGCGTGGATCAATGCGCGCGAAGTAAATCTTAACCACTTTAATTCTTCATAAATTGAAGAAACGCAATATCAAATTGAATTGTATAATGTCTGCAATGATGGTAACTGTTATTAATGCATACAATCCTTATTAAATAGCGTACTACGTATGCAGTGTATATACGTAGAGTTTTGACTAATAGTGTTTACAAAATTAACCTGAAGTCTCAAAGATTCATTTCAACATGTCGTAATACTGAAAAGATGTTATTTTTAAGTTAACCATCATGTCCTTACCGAATGAAATTGTTGCGTAGCTAGTAAATGATAGTATGTAAGTCTTGCAACATAAAAAAGGGGGGTTACATTTTCGGCCCTTGGAAAATTAATAGGTAGAGGTACTTTAACGTCTAGAACAAGGATTTTTTATTTCTTTCTTCTGAATCAAGATTTTTATTAAATTTACACAAAATATCAACTCCAAGTAGGTCTTGTCCGACTAAGTCCGCGCATGCGCCGTAATTTGGCCTCGATCCCGGGAAATTAATTTCGAAAATGACCGGCAATGAGCAACTTATAATTTAGCCGAAATGTGCCCGGGACGGACTCGACACGCGCCCCAGAGACGTATTTATCAGAGCCGATTTAATAAATTTATGGACACTTTACCTTGTAAAAATAGACGCATTCAATCTATTTCAATAATACAGGGTGACTGGTAATTCGCCGTATTCCTTGAAAGGGGTTATTCTACAGCTCATTTGTAACGATTTAAGTCCAGTCAACCAGGGGTCAAAACTCACTGGTTATCGAGTTATTCACGTTTTTAGAATTTTTAAAAAATACCCGCCTTTCGACCTAAAACTAGTCATTGTGTAAAAACTTCGTCATTTAGAAATAAAAAAAAAGCATTTTTCAAATAGCCAATGAATTACTGATTACGAAAAATAGTAAAAAATGCCAAAGAAATGCAAAGTTTTGCAAATAACAGGATTTGAAGTTGAAAGTTCAAGTAATTATTTTCCAAATTTTGTAACATTTTAAAGCATAACTAAAAAAAAAGTATGACATTTCGCGTACAAATGACAGGAATAGTTTGCTCAATTCATAAGCTTTCTAAAAAAGTACAATTTATGACATTTTAAACTTAATTTTCATTTAAAAATGTACAATTAATAAAAAATAGCAGAAATTTTCGCGGTTAAGCTCCATCGTTTCAACTAAAAATCGCGGAATCGTTATCGTTTTTAAATTCACTTAATCGTGTTCTTTTAAATTTGCTTTTTAAAAACATAAAGTGCGTTTCATTTTTAACCGAAAAACGCGGGTAGTGTTGTAGTAAAATGAATAAAACATCGTTCTCCATTTTAAATTCGGCTAATAGTGTTTTATTTATAAATAAATTTGCTTTTTAAAAACAAAGTGCGTTCCATTTTGAAATTTCGAGCATCTCAAATTTTTTTGAGTGACCTACGTAATCAGTTACTTTCAACTTTCTTTCCATTTCGGACGATATTGATAACTAAGCTTCTTACTCAAATGCCTGCTTGCCAATTCGAAGAATACGCAGATATCATTTATTGTTACGGATTCTGCGATGGAGACGCGGCTGCAGCTAGAAGGGAATACCAACGTCGTTACCCTAACCGCCGTTTACCTCACGCAAGCGTGTTTGGTTCATCGTACCGTCTTATTTGGGAAAGAGGATCAGTTCAACGCCGCCAAGCTGATGCTGGAAGACCTCGACATGATACTTACTGCTCAAGATGAAGAAATCCTTCAGTGTTTGCGGACAGACGGCACTAGTTCGACGAGAATTGTGGCTAACCGGCTCGGTATGTCTCAGTGGAAGGCGTGGTTTACACTGCACTCAGCTCGGCAGTACCCGTGTCATTAAACTCCAATACACGCTATTGAAGAGGGAGACCCGGCGAGAAGGATCTCATCAAAGTAGTGCCGTCTGTCCGCAAACACTTGGAAAATAATTACTTGAACTTTCAACTTCAAATCCTGTTATTTGCAAAACTTTGCATTTCTTTGGCATTTTTTACTATTTTTCGTAATCAGTAATTCATTGGCTATTTGAAAAATGCTTTTTTTTATTTCTAAATGACGAAGTTTTTACACAATGACTAGTTTTAGGTCGAAAGGCGGGTATTTTTTAAAAATTCTAAAAACGTGAATAACTCGATAACCAGTGAGTTTTGACCCCTGGTTGACTGGACTTAAATCGTTACAAATGAGCTGTAGAATAACCCCTTTCAAGGAATACGGCGAATTACCAGTCACCCTGTATTTAATTAGGTATTGTATTTATGTTTAATGCTTAGAGAGAGATCAAGTTAATTATCTCTAAAATGACAACGGTGGTCATTTTTTGTTTCACAAACATATTACCACTGCAACAACAAGAAAAATAATAAAATATATGTAAATGGTAATTAAAATAAATGATCTGTCATCATTTTACGACAAATCCCCAATAAATAAATGAAATAATAACCAACAAAAACTTAATAAGACATTATTGTAAGAATTGTGCAGTTTTTTATTTCTTAACCTTTAAAGTTCGTCCGATGAAGACATCGAGGAAAGTGGCTTCATTAGTGTTCCGCGAAACGACAGCGCTGCAGCGCTGTAATTGATTTTTGTGCTTGTGCGCAGCGCTCCGTGTTTACCGTGCGACAGCGCTGCCAGTGGACATGGATATTATTTTATTTTACCATAAACGCTTAATATAAAGTCACAACAGCGCAGTGCTAGGGTTAGAGACGACTAGGTATACTTAAACAAGGAACAGAGACGTCAAAATCAACTCAAATTAATTAATTGACAGAATTTATGATGGATTCGAATTAAGATTAATATTATTATTATTTCTTCGCTTTATTTGTTGTAACACTTACTGCTATTATTATTTTTGGAATATTTTCTTACTCTCGTTTCGAATTTGGTCGAAATTACACAGGTTGTCATAAAATCACTAGTAATTTTAGATTCTTGGAATTTTTATTACATTTTTTTATTACATCTTTAGCCAAAGGAACCCTAAGCTAATTATGAATATTACGAAGGCAGCCTGGCCACACGAGCCCGCCGGTATAATTGCCGGCTACCGTCGCCTGCGCAGCATTATGCCATATTTGAAATTATTAGCAATATACATATCATTTCTCAAGCATTAGCGCCTATTAAGACGGGAGACTTCATTTTTTGCAGGATTACAAGAAGTCATAATTTTATGACGTTCTGTGACGTCGCTCGGGAATTTATAGTTTTTAACCGACTTCTATGTAATTAGCGGAGCAAAAAGAAAAGAACACCAGTTTATTATGAGCTTAGGTCTTTTTGTGAAAGTAAGAAGAGCCAACCAACAAGATTTTCTTTAGTACGTAGACATAAAATGAACACAATAGTTACTAGTATGATGTTAGTTATAGCAACAGCGAGTTCTTTAGTGATTCAACTGACATCTTTGTTGATCTAGGTATCTATCTAAAATCTGGTTAAGTTCGTATGGAATTAAGACGCCTGTGCACAACAATCACAATCTTGTTGGAAATCAATTTCCTTTTCAGTGTAGCGTTAAATTTATTAAAATGGTGCCTCTTCTGAGTATACATGTACTTACCTTGATTTAAATCTAGTTCCCAGTCCGCCTTCCCTTAAATATTTCCCTCTCTCTGGTCGGTTTCTCATGGTTGCGGATCGTGGTCATCAGGGATCGATTTAAACTTGTAGTGTATAATTCCTCTACTGCTTTAAATGTTTACCGCTTCCTAGTGAAGCATCAGGCAGATGTTTTGGTCAATTGCAAGTCGGGCTTTATCTCCGTGAGGCCCACCATACCACCATAAACAGGGAGACTTATGTAAGTGGCTATATGAATCTGACAGCAAGGAAATAAAGTTCAATTATACCTTTGCTCCTTAATGCCATTTTCAATTTGGGAGCACATAATATGAACTGTTTACTTACTAAAACATAGTTTAAACTAAATAGCCTTGATTATGTAACTCTTAAGCATACAAGCTCTCACGAGGATATAGAGGTGTGTAGGGTTCAGTAGCCGCAATTGTAAACGATTAAAGTGCGATGTCGTCCGATGTCAATATACAAGGGTGAATGAATAATGTGTCATGTCTAAACTATACAAATTTTAACTATAATTTCATGTTCGTAGCTCACAGAAAATTTAAGTGTCAATTTAAATCTTGAAATTTTCAGAATTTTGCATGGAATGCAAGTGAAAGTTTCACTTTTGGAACTTACTTAAGCAGCCCGTCACTACTCTTAACTCGAAGGTTTTAAAATGCTGGCTAATAGTAATAAAGATGATTCTAGATGCCGCCACCACACTCACGCCCGCGTAACCTGCCGCTGCCGCATCTGCGCTCGGCATCGCCCCCGCGGCGAAGATGTCGAGATACCAGCAATGAGGCTGTACGGGATAATGCCTTTGCCATGTAGACGGAGGGTATAAACATTGAACGTAGATATAGACATTCCGTATGCATTTTTTTTACCTCTCAAGATAAGAAGCTTGACATAAACGTTTAAGGGCCGTATTAATAAACTCATCTTAACTGAGATGCGCGTCACAAGATACGTCAAACCATAGAAAACTGACATTTTTGACGCATCTTGAGACTGGCATTAAAGTCGAGATCAGTTTATTAATACGTCTCTTGTCTGCGAAACCCCTGGGTTAGGTTTAGTCTTTCAATTCTATCATGCTTCGATATAGTTACGATATCGAAGCAAAATCGGATGTACCGTGTAGAATACAGCAACAGGCGTATCTACTATATTGACATTGAAGCTGCTGACTATTCCTTGTATATGCCCGAAGGAGCAATACGAATTAATAAATCAATAATTCTTGTTTTTTTAATAATTTATTTTTACGTACTTTACCTACCCATTAACAATAAACAACAAAGCAATGCAAAATTTAAAATTACTCTCGACCATATTAAGATATTAACCCCGAACATAATTACAAAAGAACTACTTAAAAATCCTACAATCGTCGGAACCCTTAAAGTATACTTTTAACGGTTATTTTATGCTCGAGAAGATGGCGCGTCATAAAAAGATAATATTTCACGAAGTATTGATTGGTCCTTGGATGAAGACGTCTGTAATAACAACGTCAAGATCGGTTTTTAATTGAGACGTTTCGGCCGGAATATTAACTCGAGGTAAAGGTTACTAGTGATTTAAGAACAGCCCCGCCACTTACTGCCCGGTAGCTGTGGAATTTGTGAAGTGAGCGGAGTCACCCGACTTGACACATTACCTACCTGAGTTGTTTGTTAAGAGCCTTCTTACAAAAACTGTAGTATCATTGCTGGTTTTGTTTTTCTTGATTATCGTTGTGAAATTAATTTATTTCTCAAATGTAATGCTAATGTAATACAAAAGTTATCAAGTCATCATTTCATCGAAAGCTATTTTCTGATGCTATTTCAAGATATCTCAAACATTAATGACGTAGGTCTAAACTATACCTAGTTTAGACTTGTGAGAAATGTCTTTGTTTCGATAAAATAATAGGTATCCAAGTCAATGAGATATCCTGAAGAATTGCTAGACAAGTGGCTGCGGACGGGGGCACACCACTCGCAGAACAGATGACCGATGGGGTCCAGAATTTTTCGAATGTCGTCCGCGTATCGGAATACGCAGCATGGCACCTTCAATAAGTGGACCGACAATTTGGCGTGGCTAAGATAGCGAGAAACCGATGGATGCCAGAGGCGCAGTTCCAGTCTTCGTGGCAAACCTTTGAGGAAGGCCTATGTTTAGCAGTGGACGTCCTTCGGCTGAAATAAATAGGTATATGGCTTTGTGCATACCGTGTGTTGAAATATATGTGATAGGAATTATTTTCTTCAAGGAGAAAGAGATAGTGAACAAAGGTTGGGGTGATATAAAGATCCCGCCCGACTAGAGATTCCCATAGGCTAACAGTTTACCTGCAGTCTCTAAGACCGACAGACAGCGTGACAGTACGAAATCTGTGAAGAAATGTATGAAACCTAGAGAAACTGAAAGTCATCGTTTTATTAAGATGACCCGATGATCCGTTTGAAACGCATAAAATTGTTTTTGTAGGTATTGTTTGGTTGCCGGGGTAGAATAGTGCCACTCCATGTCCGTGGATGTCGTAAGAGGCGACTAAGGGAATAAGAGCTTGTAGTACTGTTAGGCGATGGGCTTGCAACCTGTCACTAATGCGCTGTTAAACATCTTAGCCTAATTGTGCAAATTGTGGTTACAGAGTTATCAACAAGTTTTTGGAGTTGTTGGTAATTCTGTAGCTCTGCCTACCCCACTCTGGGAATGAAGGGGTGAAGGTATGTATGTGTGTATGTAGGTATGTGTTTGGTCTTAAATGTTTCCACCCAACATCCTTAGGCTGAAATTACAGAATTTTATAAACATCTATTATGTAGATTAGTTAGGTTAGGTTAGCTTTTAAAAAAAAACCGTTTCGATATTCTTTTGAATTCATTAGTACAATGTTTATGACAAGCTAATATTGGCAAGCGAACTGTTAGTATACTGGTTCTGTGTTTGTTAGTTTAACTTCACTCGTTGCAGCTTTATATTTGAAATAAGAACGACATTCACGCTTTTCAAATTATTTGCATAATCTGTGGCTACACAAATATGTTTGTTTAAAAACTCGTATAATTTAGTAGGTTTCCTAATCAAGTCATAGCTTTAGGTGCCAGTCATTTGCCCGGCATTCCTGCATAATAACTCGCTTAACGTTTTCTGTGGCCTCTGATGTGTATCTTTATGTGCTCGGCAGTGTAAGGCAGGCCTAGTACATAATTAAAATGTTACCTACACCAATTTAATGAAAATGAATGGCTCCTTTGTTTGAGATGTTTAATCAATTATATTTTGTGTTATGTGAGAGCCAATTAAGTTTGTATACGACTGAGATTATCAAGTGAAGCTAAGTAATTTTAATGATTATTTAATTGCCTTGGAATAAACTACTTCTCTCTAGTTTCTTATAAAAAAAACGAAAGCTAAACGAAAGTGGATTAATCCTGCAATATACTTAGAAGTTTTATTTCTTATGAAAAATAAACATTTATAAAATATCGACTTTGGTATTAGTGGGCATTTTTGACCTCCGTTTGTTCTGGTGTTTATGCCGTAACAGTGCAGTGTCACTATTTTTAGGTTTTTTTGCTAAAAACTGTTTTCATTAACTAAGCTGTGTCATTACCTATATATACTCGTATTATATGTTACATGTGTCTTGAAGGTATATTAGGCGATGGGCTTGCACCCTGTCACTAATACACTGGTAAACATCTACGCTGGGCATTCACGACGGCTACAACAAGCCGAATAGAGCAGCACCGCGCCAAAATCGACCCGTGCATGTCAAATCTGTAACGTCCTTGGCGCGGTCCGTTGGATTTCCAAATGGACGGAAAGCCAGCGTGACGCGCCAACGTAAATGGCGAAATTCAACGTTGGAACACTCCACGCTTCCGCGCCAAGCCAAATGGCGTAGTCGTGAATGCGTTCTTTGGCTGCCATTTTCTAATCAGTCTACTCCGGGATGTCGCACCGTTGAGGCGTGGCGTGGCGCGCCCGTGAATTTTGTCATAATATTACGGCCATCCAGTTGTATACACTCCATCCGTCGCCGAAACAAATGGCACGCCCGTGAATGCGCAGCTTTAGACTAATTATGCTAAATGTGTTTACAGAATTATCAAATGCCTACCCCACTCTGGGAATGAAGGTATGAGTTGAGTATATTTTCTTTTCTTTCAATTTTGGAACGTTAATTATATCTAGTATTAGGTACATACTGGTATCTGTGATATTCTCAATATTATAAACTGGCATGCCAAAATAACGACCCAAAATAAAATAAAAATATTTTATTTTCAAATATTTTCATCAAAAGAAGTGTTTGTGGTTTGTATTATTATTGAGTTTTTACAACCACACTATTACAGTCACTGAAACAGGTTTTAAACTTCCAAGATAAGCCCCAAAAACCAAACTAAGTCACTTAACTCAACTCCAACAAAATCGTACTTTTTCCCGTATACTTTATCGCCGTACATACAAATATCGCAGCATTATCGTCAAATCACGCAGCAAGTCCAGAACACCAGTAACCACAACAAACAACCCGAACAGCTGACACTCGCGAGCAGATAGGGAGAGTTATAGCTCCCGCGGGACCGAGGATAATGTACTGCGGCGTGTGGACCCGAAACACGGGCCTTATGAATAACAAGCGGCGCAAGATTCTTATATTTTAGGGTTATGTTTTGCACAGGTTAAAAACTAATCGTACTCGGAGACCTTTTGGAGACAATTATCTTGTTCCTTTTTCAAACTTGTGTACCTATTAATCCTTACTAAGGAACGTCTTAATTGTCGCCGTAAAGCGCGCAAACGCACTAAGAGCGGAGGCGGCTCGGTTTAGCGCGATCTGATATTAAAAAGCGTTACCAAAGCGTGCTGGAGGCGTTTTCTTTTCAGTGCGTTTGCGGGTTGAAACTTGACAATGACACCTAGTGTGACACATGCTTACGTTTTATATAGTCAGTATAGCAAGTCTAATAAGTAATTATTGTAGACAGTGACACGTATATTTAAGCAAAAAAGTAAAAACAAATTTTATTGTTTTAATTGAAATTTGTGCCTTTATTATTCTATCAAATACTTACCATATTAATTATATTTTATATATTCTAATTTTATTGTTATATTTCTCCTTAAATTATAGTATTAGTAAGGAGCTTTAACTATGAGCGCTGTATGATCCTGTAAAGATGATAGCACGTAAGACAAGAATTACTTAGGTACTGTTTTATTTTTACAACTTTTTTGTACAAGTTGTACATCCTATTTTCGATCACATAGTAACATAGACTGTTGAACTCAATTCGTAACGCTTCTTTCAAGTTACCGCGGTCGGGTTTATTAACCAGTCCAGTGCTCCGTCTCAATAATACTGACTACCTCAAAACATTACTCTTTTAACCTTACAGAACAGTGGACTTTAAATTATACCTATTGTCGCTACCCTAAATACAACGGTAATTTTCACCGTCATCAAAACATAAGCGGTTAGTTTGTCTATGAATATATCATCTCCCAATAAATTAGACCCCTTAACCTATCAAATGCCGCACTAACCCGAAGATAATGTTCAAATCTATCGACGATTGCATTATGGTATGTGGATTTGCCCCCTGGGAGGCATAACTCAGCCGCTCTGTCCGGACAACATGTATTGTAACAATTAGGTTTTCGAACACTGCAATAGATATACTATAGGTATTCAAGTACGTATGTATATATAAAGTACTCCGCCTAGCCCTTTTGCGGCACAAATTTATTGACGGTGACAATCCTCAATACACCTTATTTACATACGACCTAGATGTTTTGCAGGACCGCAAAAGTATAAATAAGTCGGAATGTTTCGAAATACTTTGTTTTTTTATATTTATACATGATTATTTATTTCTTTTATATGTAAAATTATTGCAACCTGTTCGTGATTACTTATATATACACCATATACTGAGTAGTGTGTTTGGTGGTGCGGTGTTCATAATAACATTGGAATATCTTAAAAGTCTACAAGTACAGTCAACAGCACTAATATCTATGCGGCCACCGCGCCAAATGAGTGGCAATGGGGCATGTATATGACTGATGGTGTCTTTTGACGCTTTGGGTCCGTATACATTCATGACTTTGACTGTGCAACGTGCCTTTTTTAGCATTGTCCCAATGAAAAAGTTGCAACGATAAAAGATTTCGTAAAATTTTGGGATGATACCTGGCCTGAATTGCGTTGCTGTATGCAATAAGGATTGAAAGGGAAAGAAAGGAAAAAGGAATTTAATATTTGTTTTCGTAAAAGTATAACTTGGCAATTTGGGGGCACTGTTGTTCAGAGTTAAATTGGTAATATGATAAATAAATACCCAAAAGTAGTTTATAATCGAGAAGAAATGTTACAGTTCCACATGTCTCCCTGCTAACTTTATTTTGCCAAGTTATAACGCCGCCAAGTCAAGTATAAGTAAGTCTTTAAGAACCTTATATTTATTTAATAAACATTCAACAATTATCCTGCTCAACCCATTCCTACCGTGCTGCCCTCCTACGGAAAAAAGGCACAAGTGAAATTAATTCATAGAAGTATATTAAACTCTCATAGGTTATAATAAAGTTGGAAGTGCAATACGATTCGTATAGTAGATGTGCCTTTTTTCCGTAGGAGGGCAGTGTGACTCTTCACTAGATGCATTCAGGGAACGTTATCGTCGAACGTTAGCGTCGAGCGCTGACAATTCCTTACATTGTAACAGTTTTCGAGAGTAATTTACGTTAGCCATCTTGTCCACAGTTCCAGTGTTGCTACCGTAACGCTAAATTTTCCGCAAATATAGGTAACGTAACTTACTAACACAATTGTAAACTTTGTGAATAAACAGACTGCGGCGAGCAAGCCCTTCGGCGAATCACAAGGGCCACATTATCGGTGACGCCACCGGCTAGATTTATTATGGTTATCACTGCTGCCCTCCGGGACACGAGTGAAATAATTACGCTACGGCTGTTTGTATTAATAATGCTAATTAAACTTTCGATTGAGACAAAGGACTTGAACGAGCTTCGTTGATATGATGTTTTATGCTGCATAGGTTAGCGTCATAGACTTTGCTCCTTTCATTGACGGCCTCTTCCTACTCCATTATAAGAAGTTATTTACATATAGTATTACAAATAAATGATTATAAATGAGTACGCGTTTAAACCCTGGAATAGCTTGTTTCAGTTTCAGTTCAATACCTTTTTTCATTATAATAATCTAAAGTTGTTGATCCGTTTAAATGTAAAAAGATGGCATATAAAACATGAATTAATACACAAACCCCCATCCGCTTTAATTGCTTATTGGAACTAGAAACGTTGGTATATCAATGAAATTATTGTAAAAAAAGTCAGTAAACATGTCGTATAGTGAAAGTATTGAAAGTAGCACTTGCAAGCTTGCAACACTTTTTGCCCCAAATTCAAAATCCATTCTGAATTCAAAATGCCAGTTTATTTTTAAACCGGCCAGTACTTTTGCCCACTTTGGCCCGTTTGACCAAGTATTTGGCTTCTTATTTCGCCCCGTGTTGGGGCGTCGCTTAATTTTCTGGTACATTAAGAAGGGCGCAAAGGGGTAGCGAAATGCGATAGCTTTAACAAGATATTATAAAACGTAAACGGTTTTATTTATTTTTATGGCGTTAGCTTTTGTTTGTCAGGAAATTGGATTACACGTTAGTTATGCTACGTGTTACGTCAGGTAAGTATGGGTGTACGATGTTGGTATTTTAATAATATAGGTTAGTTTTTTGATAAAATCGCATACCTTTCATTATTTTAGTTGTTGTAAGTAAATAATTGAAATCGGTCCGTTGGTTTGGGAGCTACCAATCTTATACATACAGTTATACAGACAGACAAACAGACCGATACTTAAAAGGATTGTTAAGCGATGTTTAAATCGCGTAGCTGTCAATTTGTTTTTCATACAAATTTAACTAAGGGAAGAGAAACGTCATCGCATTTTGTATGGATTTTTTTAGTTTCTTAATATTAAATGAAGTACATATCTATAATCCTATACTCAACCACATTTCACCACTAGCCAAACAAACACCAACCCCCAGTGTCAATCCGATACAACACTTATGGCAATGTAAAACTAAGCTGCCCGCGGTCGGTAATCCGTTCGAATCCGGCCCGTGACATATTGCTAAGCCTGAGAATCTGGGGTCTGGGGTTTGTCCCCACACCGTAACTAACCTTATTAGCGGGTTCGAAGTCACTTTGATTTTTAATGCCAGTGTGATCTAAATAAATCAAATAAAACATTTTGACTACGTAGGAATCAGTCTAAGATACGAGCGAGAACATTTTGGTTAAACCTTTACTTACTGACCAATACCTAAAGAAAATACAAGTTCTTAAATTAATAACACACGTTTACGATTTCATTTAACAGAGGTTATTGACATAATAATATGTCAATATGCAACAAAATTAACAAAACACTCATATAAAACACCCACGCAAGAGTAACCCAAAAACATCACCCTTGCTTAAAAGTGTCGCGACCTCAAAAAAGTAAACCTCATTACGCAAAACAAGTGACAAAAGGCCAAAATGTTTGTAATAAGGTATCAAGTGAAGCAGTCAAGGTGTGCAAAAGTAACCGAGCCGGGCCAATTTCAAGGGTCATTTCCTCTCACACCACACCCCTGGATGGGGGAGTTTGCATTTTAAAATAAAAAGAATGCGTGGTCTGTTACACAGCTGTCGTGTTATAAGTTATAAAGTAAGTAGCCAATGAAGCATAATTTATTGTCTTTAATGCGAGCATTAATTCGTTTTTAACTGGTTCGGACAAGGAACTGGTGTGACGGTTCTGGGATGTAAAATTATACGGTGAATGAGGAAAACAACCCGGATGAATGAATGAAACTGAAATAGTATACTTAATTCGAAATTCACAACAAACAAAACAAATATAAACTCACGCATTAATTCCCAGAGTGGGGTAGGCAGAGCTAAAGAATTACCAACAAGTCTTAAAACTTCTTGATAATTCTGTAACCACATTTTGCACAAGTAGGCTAAGATATTTCCCAGTGTATTAGTGACAGGTTGCAAGCCCATCGCCTAACAGTACTACAAGCCTTTATTCCCTTCGTCGCCTCTTACGACATCCACGGGAAGACATGGAGTGAGAAATTCAATTTAATATAAAATATTTTTTGCTATGCAATAGGGAATAATCCATAAGTGCCATAAATAATTATGATATACCTACACGCCATAAACGTAATATCGACTATTTACATGAAACTTTGTAAACCTCATATCATAGCTATTACGGCCGCCATATTCCCCTCGGATCTTCTTTCCTACATAAAAATACTAGAGGATTTTGTTTTATCGTTACACCAACTGGCTTTGAAAACCAATCATTCCATGCATTTGTTTTAATAACATTCGACCTATACATTCGTAATTAATATTTTTATTGGTTTTCGAGACGCCATTTTCTTCCCAGCTGTCACTTTGACGTCTAGTCCAAATCGTTCAAACCATAGCGCAGGCGCAACTAATCACGGGTCGCGTGCCCCAAAACACGCATTTATCAAATTCGACGCGCTTTTTTAGTGTTTACTTTATAATACACCCCTTTCGAGAGATTGGTCACGGGAGAGCGCCAATATGTCGTTTAGCGGTTATCGGAATAGGCCCCCGGGCGACTTAGATGTAATGACGAAATTGGTGTTATTGGATAGTTATAGTTTATTTGGTTAGTTATTTAAGATGTTAGATTGAGTAAACGATAATAAATCATATTTAAGACTTGTTACAGTGTTTTATATTAAGCACCAATTTCAGTAAGCAATAGGTAGTTTAGCATATAAAAGCTAGGTATAGTCAGATCCGTTTTTATAGGCGGCCCGGTGGTATTGACCCCAACGGGTGTCGAGACATCACACATTCGTTGGTAAAAAATCGGAATGATAAAAGATAAAGATAAAGACATTTATTCAGTAAGTAGGCCGCACGGGCACTTTTACACGTCAAGAATCTACCCATTACCCAAAAACATAACTGTAATATTTAAAAGAAAATCTGTGAAAACGGTCAGGCCGTTTGGCCTCACATGCACAGTTTACTTAACACACAATAAAAAAAATGAAGTCAATGCACTGTTGTACCGACAATTGTACAACGTGTACTAAAAAAAAAGGTTTCATATATTTAATCAGTGTCTAAGCGTATGAAATGTAGTTAAAAATTATTTAGATCAAAACAATAGCTCATTATTTATGAAACTAAATGATTGCATTGTTTCCTTCTATTGGAACTAATTGATTAAGCCTTCATGTATATATTATTATACTTATAATGCGTGGGATTAAAAGAAAAAATGTCACCCACGTTTTTTTTCGTCGGCAAAAAACAAACAAGTAATTTCACGCGCCAGCACGTTGAATGAATACATTACGTAGTTTTTTTTAAGCTTTTTGCTACTCGCTGTAATTAATAGACCTTAACGAGAATTGCCAGCGGATATATTTGTAAAAATGAATGTAATTTATTAATATACAGCTAAGCTATTTGCGTTATATGATTGGCAGGATTGTAAGTAGGTATAATTATTGTGTATTAGAGTTCATATTTTACTTTGTAATAGAGGCTTAAGCTAAGTGCTGGCTAATTGTTCACTTACCCTTCTTTATTCAAGTTAAAGAAAAAACGTATCATAACAGAAAATTAATTTACTTAATTACTTAACTTCAAAACATGAGTTTTAACTTAAATACGTAGATAGATACATAGTTAAGGTAAGTATTTCTATTATCTCAGAAGTGGGAAGTAATTTATAAATGCAATAAGTATGTCAAGTAATTCATAATTTAAAATTAATTTTACTATCTCAGTATAATTTATTTAGAAAAAAAAACAACATTATCTATCCTAGTAATATCAAATCATTTAACATGTAAAATACAGTTTACAAAAAATAGTTTTTACTAAGTTGGTCTAGTTATAATCATTATGAATAATGAATCATGTATTAGAACGCCAAAAACTGTTAAGATATTTGCTATCTGTTTTATGAGAAATATTTTTTTATTATTTCTGCGATGACGAAAACCAAACGTCATTACTAATCAGAAATGTTAAGTAAAACCAACCCCGCAAATAAAGTCCGCAGTAGAAAAAATACGATTCCAAAGAGTCATAATGTCGATTCGATCGAAATTCCGATTTTTTATAATTTCAACCATTTTTTCTACTGAGGACTGTATTGTGTAACACCGCTCATGGCACAAACCAAACTGAAACAACTATTAGCAATTAAATAATGCATTTATAATCTAAAATAGATACAGCGTAACATAGCCGTTGGAAAAAACAATAGTACATTGTGTATTAAGGTCGGTAAGTAAGGAATTACGATCGAGGCTCTAGTAGAAGCCCGAAGTCGAAGACTGAGGGCTTTCTGAGTCGAGGTTCGTAATTCCTGTACCGACCGTGAAACATACAATGTTTTTCATCACATTTGCGAGTAAATAAATAAAATTATAGGACAGAAAACACTTATAATACTTACACAAGTCAGCACAACTATTATTACGAATTACTTGAACTTTTTTTAAGCGGATGACGGGCGGACTCCACAGATTATACAAATGTTTCGTTCAGAAACGTTAAGGGCAAATACTTACGTAGGTATACATACAGCCCTGAAGGAGTGTAAAAAAAACGACGTTTTGATACAGAAAACTATTAAAATCGATTATTAAGAACATTAATTGAGTATTTAAGTAACATGTAGCGAGATTGCAATGAAATTCCTGTTTAAATAACATTTTAAGACAATTTTTCAATTGCGTGTAAACTCTTTGCTTGAACTTGCATGACCTGTGTGCTGTGCTATAAATTAAAAAAAAATTACTTACCGACCTTGGGTTTCATGGTAAATAAAAAGGTCGAGGGTTTTATATGGGGCATTGCGGCCAAGTTAACCTGTATGTTTAGATACTGTTTACGTGCAAGTGTGATGAAAAATTCATTATTTTTAGGTGTTCCCAACGTCTACCTCTATTATATTTTCCCCTTGTGGTTGCCGGGTTAGAATAGTACAGTCAGCTGCAGAGAAAAAGATACCCTCCCTCATGGTAAGGATCGATTTTTTTCGATAACCTGTGGTTAGATTAGTACATACATTACTTACAATAGTAAAATCTTCAATTCACCAAAAAATTATATAAATTTAACCACAGGTTTTTGAAAAAAAACGATCCTTACCAGGAGGGGGGTATCCTTTTCTCTGCAGCTGACTGTACCACTCCATTTCTTCCCGTGGATGTCGTAAGAGGCTACTAAGGGAATAAAGGTTTGTAGTACCGTTAGGCGATGGGCTTGCAACCTGTCACTAATACGCTGGTAAACATCTTAGCCTAATTGTGCAAAGTGTGGTTACAGAATTATCAACAAGTTTTAAAAGTTGTTGGTAATTTTTAGCTCTGCCTACCCCACTTTGGGAATGAAGGCGTGAGTTTATGTATGTATGTAGTAAAGAAGTCTCTTCTAATAAGTACATTTATATAGTCAGTAAGGATGCCAATTGTCGGTACTAAATAGTGATGTGCAATTTCTGAAATATTACAAAACTTTCCTTAACTGCGAAAATTACAGCTTCTGAAAGTTACATAATTAGATGGAAATGATGCTGACACAAGTAAATTTCATTTAAATTTCATGAAAAGTTTCCGTTACTTACGTTGCATTACAAAACTTTAGTAATTTTCAGAAACTAAACGATTTAATTTTGGAAACTTTCAAAATATTACATGAAATTTTACGTGAAAGTTTCACTTTTGAAACTTACAAGCCGCCCATCACTAGTACTAAACCCGTGTTACTTGCACAACAGTGACTCGAGTCCCCGGCCCGAGTTACACGGGAGGCCGACTCAGCCCCGCCCCCCACAAATTGGACATTGTCAGTGTAGTGTTAAAAGCTTTAGAGAACAATACGGGTTGCGGTTCGAGCTTCTTAGGTCCAGGTGATGTCTCAATTTAGACGTAAGAACGAAACTACATAAGAAGGGGTCTTAGAGCGAATAGATTTTCTGTTTTGGTTGCAAAATATGCACCGCAAACCACAATTTTTAAGGTTAATAAGAAACTTACGACATTCTATAATATGTCATACAAAATCTTAATCATTTTTGCTAGATATTACAAAAAAATAAATCCAAGTCAAACAATTTTATGATCCTACTATCATAGGATAATGTGTCCCGTACCAATACCGTTTCCTTTATATTATGACTTATAAAGTTAGAACAACGAAGCAAACGATTAATTTAGATACCTATACGTACATATATCAGTCGTTATAATTTGATATTTAATTAGCCACTAACCGTTTTTATATCTCGATAAAAATACGAATCATTGAAAACATCTGATTAAACGATTGGCAAACATTTGATCCAACATTGTGGTCAAACCTTTGCCCAAGTAGTACCGGGGCCAACTGCCGGTTGCCAATCCTGTACGGGAGCGATACACGGCTTGTACAAGTCTTGTAACGCGATGTTATTGGGGTGACTGACTTAATTTATGTGTCCTTTTGCAGTCCAAAATAAGCTTGTATTGTGTTATTAAGTACTTAATACGTTTTTTGGAACATGATATTTGGGTTTATTTATTTATTCTTGGAGGCTATTCTTGGGTTTGATATGTGTTTATGTACAGATATTAACTGACTGTGAATGTGTTTAAGTGGATATAATAAACCATAAAACGTAGTACGATTACTGTTTGGCTATTTTGTATTTACGATTTAAATACAAAATACTTTTTCCTTGAATCTTTTGGACTTAATAGCGACGAGTAACTTCTTGAGTAGGTAGGTTTTTTTATGGCCAAGGAGGCAAATGAGCAGAAGGAGGGAGATGAGGGTTATTAATAACAAGAACAGGAAAAGCAATAAAAATAAAGATTCATAGCTACTTATAAATGTTTGTATTTTTTTTAACACAATATTTTCGCATAAATAGTTACTAAAAGCACTGTTGCAACAATAAACTCTAATAAAAAAATCACAACATATTATTCTTATAAGTAACGTAAAGTCATTAAAACATCATGTCACAATCCAAAATCCTGGCTTTCAAGACGGCAATGTTCATTCTATCCTTAACTAGGGGAGAGCAGGCTAATGTATGCGTTGTTCCATTAAAACGCGGTCCCTCACCCTTTATTGATGTGCTTTTGACTAGTTGTGATTCCTGATTATTAGCCCTTTTGGCGTGTTATTGCTGTAGGCGTTTGTTTTGCTATCATAAATCACAGCTAAATTGGCTTAGACGTTTATAGTGTTATCTTTTAGGAACGTTCCAAGTTTGCCCCTTTTCCCCTTTTTAATTTAAAATAGTGCCGATTCTGAACTTTTCACTACTGACTTTGATTTATTTTCCATTTTATTTTAATTTATAGTTTTAGTGCTTTTAATAATTGTGTGTCTGCCGTTTACGCAATGGTTTAAGACACGTTTATTACCAACTAGCGACCCGCCCGCGGCTTCGCCCGCGTGGAATGTATTATACATATAAACCTTCCTTAAGAATCACTCTATCTATTAAAAAAACCGCATCAAAATCCGTTGCGTAGTTTTAAAGATTTAAGCATACATAGGGACAGACAGCGCAAGCGACTTTGTTTTATACTATGTAGTGATGATAAACTCTGAATCTGAATCTGAATCTGAACGCTCAAGCAACAACAAGACCTTTTATATTGCTATTATTTATAGTATTTGTGGCATAATTACTAACTAAAGTTTATTTATAAAAGTATTTATCAAATTTGGCTTAGCTTAGCGTTAGCTTTGCAACATTTTATATTCATGTTTCTCATTGGTGAAAAGTAGTATTTTCGTCTCGCAGACTTCTTACTACGGGATAGATAACACCACACCTGACGTAAATTATATTATTTTAGAACCTACAAGGGTCCAAACTACACTTGTTGTACAAACAGTTGTAACAAAGTCAAATATCGTTTTTTCCTACTAGGTACATAAAAACACTATACTTAACAGGTTTTACAAAATGACGATTGCGTAAATACTTTTCCATTGCACTACGCCACCCACTGAAACAAACCCGTTTAGAAAAGGGCAAGAAGACTTGAAAAAACTAATTAACGCAAGACAGGCGCCATCTTGTCTCGCAGACCCAACCATAAACAATCTCCGTTCCGATCGATTGGCGCAAAGAAAGGAATTAATCCTTTTGTCTTTGGTCGTTCTTTGTGGCCAGTTACAATTAAAAGCGGCCGTTTGGGCGGGTCGTCGCCCGATTACGTTAAAAAGGCAGTTGACCGTTGATTCGTTAAAATTGGAACAGTTTAAGTTGTTTTTTTTTCGTTTGCAAGGTGGCTATAACAATTGGGGAAGTACTATGAATGATCGAAGGACGGTTTTAAACAAAAATGAAACGTATATGTATTAACAGTAACAGTGGCGTTTGTGAGGGTCTTCTGCTTACTTTCCAACAAATACCCATTATCTATGGCAATAAAACAAGCCATGGTTTTCTCACGATGCCTAAGTTTACCGATATCGTAAACGGTCGATTTTCACATCGCAAAAAGCAATAGGCATGGTTTCAATATAACATACCAAAAAAAGGTACTTAACCGATAGCGGAACATTTAAAGGTCTATCTAAATAAAGACCGCGTCGCTTATTCTTACGGCAGACCAAAAATTATAAATGCACCTAATGACTTGCTTTTAGGACTGGCAAAAGATTAAAATTAACTATTACAAATTAATTAATGTTTTAAAACTAACTAAGTACCTTAGTTGTTACAAATTCGCTCAAGTGATAACGTCCAAGCTTGTAGGACTTTATCAATTAAGTATGACAACATCCATTCAACAACAGATGTGGGTGCTTCCTTATTTCCCGAGTCAAACAATAGGCCAGTCACAAATTACTGCTATCACACAGTAAACAGATAATAAACAAATCAGTACAATGCGTAATTATTTATTAGCGGCTACATTATTAGAACTGTACGTTTACGTTTAATTTAGCAACATTGTGTTTTATGTTTGTTAGATAATTAACAATATAAGTAAGTACCTATCTATTATACAAATCATACTTGCTGGCTACTGGATGTACAGTCAGAGTCAAAAGTAACTCACTTCAAGCTACTTTTGTATTTTATCGCATTAACACATAGATAATCTTGTTTGACATTGCTTATGTGACAGTAAAGCGACAAGGTATTTAAGTGATCAGTTTCTTTTGACGCTGACTGTACCTACCTATACTTACTTGCAAATATAGGTAAACTTGTAACTCATGGGCACATGGCGAAGATGTTTTTAGGGTTCCGTACCCGAAGAGTAGGTACCTAACGGGACCTTATTTTTTTCTGAATGTTTTACTAGCGGGTGAAGTAACAAATGTAAAAATTAAAGAAATTGAAATAATGAAGGAGTAATTTTTGTCGTATAATAGTAATAGGTACCTTATCGTCAAAACGGTAAAACATACAAGCGTCAAATTTAGTATAAAATACAAACTCTGAAAAAAAAGCAACAAATACTAAAATTAAAAAACCGGTCAAATGCGAGTCGGATTCGCGCACCGACGGTTCCGTATTTAAAATAATATGCTTGTAACCGCAAAACAAAACACAAATTTTGTTATGACCTTTATTTTCTATGCAATAAGATCCATTTTAACTAGACCAAATTTTAATACAGCTTTTTTTTTGTTGTTTTTTCTCAATAACTGTAAATAATGAACACTTCATTTTATTTTTCCCATGACATATAAGTATTTATGTATACCTACGTCAGAATTTTTTCAGATTTTTATTTAATATACTTCGGAGATAACGGGGGAGAGGGTAATTTTTTGTACTTTTTGGCTACATATCAAAAAAGTACATCACAAAAAAAACAGTTAATAGTTAAAAAGTCAGTGCACCAGTTGTATATGACACCCCATTTTTCATAATCAAACTACTATCACTTTTAAACCCCCCATTGTAGACTCCTTTTCAATGATTAATAAAATTAATTTCATATTTTTTTACTAAAAACAGATGCGGGCTAGCAAGGTGTACAACTACCTGTGCCAAATTTCAAGTTGATAGCATTTTTAGTTGCTGAGAAAACCTAATGTGACATACAGATAGACAGACGGACAACGAAGTCTCACCATAAGGGTTTTTACCATTTTGGTACAGAACCCTAAAAATGGTTACGTGTGATTTGGACTCGCGCTGATTCCGCCATGCGGAACCCTCAGTGCACGAGTCCGAACCGGACTTGACCGTTTAAAAAAAAATAAAAAATGTCTCCTAACAAGCGTGTCTGCAAACTCCTTTTGGGTTGTGACACGTCGAGTTAAAGTTTCAACCAAATTGTTTAAAAAAAAAGTACTTATTCACCAATTTCAACATCTCAAGCTTATTGATGTTGTTTATTTTAATATAGAGCTCCTTTTCAAATTTTACTAGTCAACTAAAACTCACTTGAACTAAGGATTCTCTGAAAAGCAAAACGTGACATGTACCTACTTTTATCAGTAGTCCAAGACCAAGTAACTTCAAAACTGTCGTAATTATTATAACAAACTTGTCATAATAAAGTCACTATACCTTTCCAATTCAAACACTCATCCAATCACACGGTAACATTCCCAACACCGATGTTCAACTGTTAATCTATAATACAAGCGTGCTTATTGGAACATCGACACAAAGCGGCGGCGGGGTCATGCGTCATCCACAAAATATACTAATTCCGTGGGTAACACCTCAGCGCTAGTGCCGACAAAAGAGTCGATAAAAAGGTCGATAAAAATCTCGATATCGGTTCAAAAGCGACGCGCGCAGCAGGCGGCCGGCCCGTGCAACTAATAACTTACACTCAGATTACGCTCGTTAGCCTCTTCGCACCTTTCCGACGTGTATTTTTTATTAATACAAAAATTATTCAAACGAGAATATTTTGGGAATAATACCGATACCTTAGTAATATTCAAGCCATAATTTATGCCTAGAAGGATAAGCGGGGATCGTGTAGATATTATTCATTAGATTATGTTGAGGTTATTTTTAATAGTCGTGGCTTGGAGTTTTTTAATGGGACTTGGATCAACGTTGAAATTAATATTTTAGCGATACAGACCTCGTGATAGATGTTGAAGATGAATAAGACATTAACAAATTGCCTAGCTTATTAAATAAATTGTAGCATAATTTATTCGCGGCGAACTAAACTTTGTCGTTTTTAATCTACATAACATTACATTATGCTTCTTTAATAGGTTAATTCAAAATCAACTGCTAATGAAATTATTTGTCCTATTAATTCTCCTATAGTTGTCTTATTTAACAAATGCGTATTTATGCGTTCTTATTAGAATTTAGTTGTTTTTTTAATATATGGACACTCATACGGCAAAATAATTTAATTTTAATAACACTTTCTATTAGTTCCTTGGTACATACATAGGTAATATTATTCGCATGTAACCCGTATGTACGTAGGTAAAACAACGACGGCGGCACGGCGTCTAAACCTCTGTTGGTGAGAAAAACTGTACCTATGCATAAAACTCCTTTTTAATAGTTACTTAAGTGTCTGTTCATGTACATACGTGGTTTGATTCTTGACAACAGTTTTAATACAGTGCAAGTATACCTAAGTGTATGTTTAATTTATATGCACCGTGCACCGGTACCGGCTATTATTTTGTGAACAAGTTGCGACAGGGGCAAGATCAAGTTAGGTAGGTACTTATATTTTTGAAGATTGTACTCAGAAATATTTTTATTGAAAATACTTTTAACTTATAAAAACTAAGCAATAGGTATATCATGCGGTTTTTCACAGTTATTTACTAAATTTCTTTCATATATTATAATTTGTATATGTATAATGAAACTATATAGTTAGTATATTATTAGTGTTTTGAATTGTATTGTATTGTATTGTATAATTACTATGTTATTATTTACTAACCAGAAAGAGCAGGGATGACACGCTAGATTTAATATTTGAAGCTGAAATTTCGACCGCTATAAACGCTTCATATGTTTGAAGTTTATTAATATTCCTAATTACCCTATACCTAGGTACAACTTTTGTGAATGAAATGGGTACTTACTTAATTAGAAATTATTTTTATGCCACGCATTTCTCAATTTATACTTTAAGTACCTTTTGGTAACTAGGTTAAAAGAAATAAGTAATTAATAATTATAAAAAACTGAATGATAAAGTTAAATATTCGGCTTTTGAAACTCATAATGAGCCGACGGGTTACGAGTTTCAATATTGTTGTGCATTTTAGTTTATATAATATTTTTTTATAGAATTTAACGATTTTAAAATTGATTAGATCATAATTTAGTTTTTTTTGTTTAAGTAGGTAGTTATAGCGAATAATTAATAATCTGGTGTGACTTTTATAGGCAAGTAAATACCTACTACGGCTTATTTCGGCGCTATAAAACTTTTAGTACGATTTTTTTATTGCATTGAATCTATAAGAGTAGAAAAAATTACAAAATATGATTATTTATGTCATGGTCATTAATATTAATTTTTTCCTATTTTATTTTTACACTATAAATAAAATCTAAATTGAGCCAGGTTACGGCAATATTTATTGACATAAAAAACAACTTGTTTTACTCCCATGTTTTTATTTTACATTTAACTAAGTACCTCTCGCTAAAAGTGAATTACTAATAAAATGAAGCTTTTTTAATATTTTAATATATAGGTACCTAGTTGGCACAATCTATTTTCGAGAATTTGTTGACCAGTCTAGCCGCCGGATTTTAAGAATAAATGTTGCTTTAGTATGAAAGGAAAGAGCACATGTGAAATATGGCGGGTCCGTGAAAATTCTATTATTTTGAAAACGAGATTTTGTTTAGGTATTATTGTGCATAGTGCCCCTTAGTGCGCGGTAATAAAAAAATTGTCATGAAGGTCGCCAGCCTAAATAGTTTTTTTATGAAACATGATCTGCTTTTTGCTGCTCAAATAATAATTTGGTATGTGAATAAATATTAGCTTTTTTAATATAGTTCTGTTCTATCTACTACCCAGGTATTTATAACCAAAGTATTAGTTTGTTATCATACAGATTTTTTTAAGAAGTCTTTACAAATTATTGTATCAAATGGCATTGGTAAACAAATTAATATGTCTTTAAAAAAAACACCCAATCTTAACGGAAGTCCTTAGCTCCTAAAGGCCTTTTCAATTGTACCTATCGTATGTTATGTTATTTTCCTAATTCCTCGACCTACCTTTACTACTGCCACCATCCTCATTCGAGTCCTCGCTCGGCGGTCCATGCGGTGCCCTCCCCGGCAGCGGGTGCGGTAGCCTTGGCCGCGCCAGGAACGGCGGCGGCACTCCGAAGAACGGTAAGAACGGCGGCCAGGCCGGGCGCGGCGTGAGCTGCGCCGCCGCCGCCGCGTACAGCTGCAGCGGCGCCGGCAGCCCGCGCTCCAGCACCATCGCTATCGACAACAGACTATCGACACCGCCCCGCACTAACTACCATATCGTTCACTAAACACTGCAACTGTTTATCCACTCACACCACGGTGCGCTCGCGCGGTCGGCCCAACACTGCCATGGCGCGCCCGGCGCTGGGCGGAGCGAGGGGGTGATAGTGGGGGACCATAAACTCCCGCCTCTTTCATATTATAGATTTATTCCCGACTGTACGAACTTGCTAAACGATAATAAACCATACGCTCGCGAGTTACAGATCGATATTGAATAGCGGGTGATAAATTAAATGCGGATTGAATTAGCGAAGACGTAGACGACTTGCGGGTTCCTTCTAAAATAGACTGTACCTACGTAAGAATAGAGTTTACTTTGATTTGTTACTTGGGAGTAAGTTGGATTTATAAGGCTGTCGTTTCACGCGCTACGTTGTCATAATCTTTTTTAGCCGCATGGCGCGCTACAACACACGTAGAGCCATAAATACTTATAGAACTGAATAAGAATCTAAGGAATTGCGGAATGCTTGTGAAAATTTGCGGTGAATAGTGTATGTAAGCGCGCGGTGACAGCGTCTAGTGGGTACCTATTTTAATTGTGAACGAGCATACGTATGTTGCCTTTAAACTGGCTCTTGGAAGGACTTGAGTGACATCTGATGTTTCATTAGAATAAAAGTTATTCAGAATACAATAGAAGTACTAACTGTACTTGCAATTAAGTTCGAAACCTCATCTGCCTGACAGGCGACGGGTATTCAACGCATCGCCGACAATAGATCGTTGCGTAAAACTAGATTACGCCGGCCTAATGACGTCCGAACAATCAATCATACAAAATTAACACGTTCAAGATTATATTTTTGACAGTGATGAATCATAAGCGACTGAAAGGCAATCAATTTCACAACCAATACCTTATTCCATTAAACAAAAAAGTAATAACCTAATTGACATAAATAATAATAAATATGTCAGGCGGCGTAACGAGTCGGACGCGACGTGACAGCTCTATCAGGGATCTCGGACTGACTGCGACTGTACCGCCACGCCCCCTCATCGGTCGGCGCCGCTGCGCGCTACTATTGGCCGGCTGCGTGTGGTGGGAGAGAGGCGGGGTTAGAGGGGGGGTGTTCGGAAAGCTTAGTGTTGCATGAATTTAATTAGTGTGAGCTCCTCGGGCGCATTAGGAGCAGCGATGGGCGAAGCAATAAAAGATATAAAGGAATGAGTATAAATTAAAAGTTAAATAGAGTGGGGGTGTTGCTGTCCCGCTCGCGCCCGTAATTGTTTGACGATCTTATTAGTATCAGTTAATGTCGGTTTTTCTCGCGGATTTAATTACTTTTTAATTAGCGCGCTTAATTAGTTGGCGGTTTTTGTCCGCGTTATGTGGTTCTGACGTTTTCTTCGGTGCGGAGTGCTTTTAAGTTCTAATGGAGTCGTTTAACTTTTTATTTCTTTTCAGTTAAACAATTACGTTTAAACTTAGCAGTCTTAGCAGGAAAATTGTACAGGGGGTTTCTAAAATAGAATTTACCTAACAATTAACTAGAGAAAAATACTAAAGTTATTCTCTACCAATTTCGATATTTAAATCTACTTACGTACAAATAACATATTATGACACAAAAAAAATGTTTCTCTTTATAATGAATCATGTATATTACATTGTTATGAAACTTAATATGAAGCATCAAAAAAATTGACACATAAACTAATCACCTCATAAACTTTAAGCTGTCCAAACTGCCTAACTTCCAACAACAACCATTATTATTAAACCTTTACATTAAATTAATCTCAAATAAAGCCCTTAGCACTTGTGTGTCCCGCTGTACTACGCTCGTCTTTGTCTATGGCATTAAGGGCGCCATGCACGCGCGCGCCGTTCGTCCTCATTACGCGGCGCGCGCTATGTTCTATGTATCGCGCATGGCACGCCTTAGCTTGCTTTATTGATGGGTTGTGATATTCTGTGGTTGCGGTTTTTTATACCTATATTTTTTTACAATGTGTTTACTGAAATAATTTGTGTGACAGAATAGGCTCATTTATTTTTGCCAATATAGCCTACAGGGTTATTGGTAAGTCGACCTATTCCCCTCTAGGGGTTATGGGGGAGATCATTTGCAGTAATTTTGGTACCCTACGCAAAAGTTAGTAAGTAATTTTTTCTTTTTTCGTGTCATTTATGTTGCATAAACTGATAAAAAAACTTGTTTTTCCTTACTTTTCGGTCTCGAATTCTTAAACGTGTACTACCAATAATTCTACTTTTAATATTGCATAAGAACCGCAATTTTACCTTGTAGGTACAAAAGCTAACAAAAAAACTAAAATTTAAATTATTTCAGAAATGGTTCACTTTTGCATAGGGTAAAGTTTTTTGGTTGCAACTAAACAAATACATAGTAAGTTTGTGCTTATCGTTAAACAAGTACGTACCTATGTAGGTATCTATAGCGGAGGTCCTGTCATCGTCTTCCGACTCCATCATCACATGCGCTCTTACATAATATTGCTCAGTCATATGTGGTTCAAATTTTAGCCCATTCCATAAACGGGGACTGACTTAGGTACAGGTACCTACGTACATACATTGCAAGTTAATAAAATACATACATACATACATACCTTCACGCCTTCATTCCCGGAGTGGGGTAGGCAGAGCTACAGAATTACCAACAACTCTAAAAACTTGTTGAAAACTCTGTAACCACAATTTGCACAAGTTAATAAAAAGCTTGTAAAAATAGACAATAAATTGATCGCGTTACATAATAAAGTTAATCTTAACAATAATAAATTATCAAGCATTCACAAAATTCTAATTTGGTAACAATTTTTTAACTCAAATTAATTTAAAAAAAATGCCTTTAACCAACAAATTAATTTAATACTGTTGATGTTGAATGTACTTCAAGTTTGGCATAGATGGTAAAATAAAAATGCTAGAGGAAAAAAAACGTAAATCACACGTTTGACTACGACGAAAACTTTTATAATGATGCCATATTGTTTTCTACAACGCATTTAGAATTTTAATACCATCCGCTACGAAGATATAGTTTTCGGTGGGATTCAATTCAAAGATTTTTTTCATCAATTCCTCAAAATATGCGCTAAGCCGTGTTAAGAAAAAATAAAGAGTTAGTTGGTACCACAGAAGACAAGTTGCTATCTGCTCTTGTTAAATCGTCTTTAAATTAGTAAAAAGACGTACCTAATACCTAATAAGTAGGTACCTATTCAAATGGGTTCTATAATACGCAGGTGCAATACACACAGAACAAAACACTGTAGATACTTATATTGTTTGTTCGTGGACTGCTATCGGTTACGTAGCAAAACGACTAAAATAAAATGTTATAAACTTGATACACATACGTCTAGAATGCCGAAAGCCTAAATGAATAAAGTTCGTAATCTATAACGTTCGAAATATATACAACACGACTGGTCGAATGAATATAATATCGAATTACAAAATGAATAAGATTATTTGACATAAACTTGATACACATAGGTCTTAGAATGTAGAAAGCCTGAATTAATAATGTTCTAAACCTATAACGTTTGATATTATCTAGCCGCGATTAGAAAGGGATTAGAAGTGACAGTTTTACCATATACTTACGTCAAAGTGCGTATGAATTGACAGCTATTCCAATCCCAAAGTAATCGCGGTTTCATAATACACATACATACAACACTACTGTACATTCTCTGATACATTCCGTAAACGTGCCTACTACTGATCAAATGAATATTTGTGTAATAATACAAAATATTGTATGGTATGAAAATTTATTTAAACTTACTAAAACACGGTACTTATTCCTTTCATTACAAAACAAACATTTCAAAGTAAAATCACAAATTGGCAGCAATACTCTTTAAAAGGTCGAAATGGCTGTATTCGTGTATTTTTGTAATAATATATTGCTATATTACAAGAATCATTTTCTTAAGATAATTGATAATATTGATAGCCTGATAACTAGTTAAGAGTAATTTGCTGCACGCATTTGGTATTTGCCATTTAAATTAGTTATAAATTTCAAACGTTATGTAATTTGACTTTATGTATTTTGTACGTTATACATAGTCAGCAGTATAGATTATAAACGTTATGAATTTAGATCGTAGACATTTTGAACTTATGATAAATGATGTTATTGATGTCGTACGTTATGGAATTTGACTTTATATATTTCGATCGTATGAAAAACGAACTTATAATATTTGATTTTAGACGTTTTGCTACGTAACCCTGCTATCCTACTTAATATTATAAACACGAAAGATCGTGTGTTAGTTTGTTACTCTTTCTCGCTGCAATAGCTGGACGGATTTGGATGAAAGAAATGGATATAGCTTATACCCTGGATTAACACGCAAGCTACTTTTTTGAATAGGCTAGTGTCTGGAAATAAGTTCGAAGAAAAAACCGTGCCATTGCAGAATGTTACACGAACCCATTCAAGCAGGCGTCAAATAAAACCTGCATTCAGCAAATCCGTGCCACCACCTAGATTCCGCGTCCTTTTTCTATAGAAAAAAAAGAAATCAAAAACACTACCCAAATGCGTAATAATAACTCGATCAGGCCAGCGACACCACAGCGAGTTTAAATTAAATACAAATTCTATTTAGCGGCGCTGAATACGTTTAAAACTGGGTAAACGATTTTTCTCTCTTCACAAGGGGCTCATTTCCGCTTCTACGTCACGCTAATGTTTTTTAAATATTGATAGCGGAGATGGATGGAGCGCACGCGCCGATTGAAACTAACGCGATGATTGATACGCGTCACGCCCCGAACGGGTTGGGGACTTAATTGTGTTTGCCAAAAAATATTTTTAACACTTAGATTTCGCTCAGTATTTGATATAGTAGAGGTAAAATCTGGATTTGATATGTAGTATCTGAATTTGATTGGCACTTGATTTATCCTGGCACTGTATTTAATTGGCTTGCTTGTGTGAAAGTATCCTTTCTCGTTCAAGCTAATTCAGTAGCCAATTTCACCAATTGGTATATTAAGGTGTAACAAACTTTTACTTTTGAGAATTCTTATGAAGAACATATTTTAGGTAAATTCATTGAGGGATGCTTCTTTTCCTACACAATGTGTTTTGAAACACACACACACACACATAACGGACAACGGGTAGATACTTGTATGAAATCAAACATATATTTAGTTATTTTTGTATGACAGCGAAAAATTACCTTTTTTTGATTTTCTTGTTAAATATCAGAAAAGTAAAAAAATCTGTATGTACTTACCAATTTTCTTTTTTAAACTATTTTAACTCAAAACAATCAAAGACGTACTACATAGGTATATTGAAGAAAGAAGAAAGTGTCCACGTTAGATATATACAGCGACAACGACGTTAAGGTCTGAAGGCTCCCATGCAGACACAGCCACTTACTTAAGGACCACTTCAAAATCCGCTGTTACATAGAAACGTAACAATATTAGTAGAAGGAAGCGTATTTAAAAAAAAAATATGAGCTCGCGATCTTGTGCAAATGTTGGTACTTACCACCATCTTAGGGTGCGGCTCCACTGAGGCGGAGACGAGAGGAGCGGAGCGGAGCTGTGCCAATATTAACCAATAAAAGGCGCATGCGGTCACGTCGAGCGCGCCTTGCGCAGATTCCATTGGTTAATATTGGCACAGCTCCGCTCCGCTCCTCTCGTCTCCGCCTCAGTGGAGCCGCACCCTTATCCGCTTAACGTCGCAGGGTCGAGTAAAAAAACACTAGGTACCTAAGTGGCTTCATCTATATTAAACACCGTCGATAGATACGGAGAGATAAGACAACTTTTAATGATGTACCCCATATGACTTGTCTTATTATTACAGATCTAGTAATTATAGCAAGTACCTAAGCATTTAAATAGTAAGTTTATTTTTCCTGAACATATAATAAGGCGCAACTTTATACCAAGTTTAACTTAAGCAAGCGACATTTAGCGAGATTACTGTCTAATTGAAAAAACTGTTGAGCGATATTGAAATTGAATTTGGCAACAATCATCTTGTCCAATCAAACAACCGAAAACGCCAATAGTTGTACTACCTATAACACAAACAACTTTTCTCTTAAAACATTTCTACGCCAGCCGTCCAGTCTCCACACTTAACTGTGACGCTTAAAAAGCGGTCGGATTCATAATCTTGTTAGCACTCAAATTTGCATTAATTAGGCCCTCAGCCTCAGTTGTGTCTAAACTCGGGGGTGGGAGTGGTAGGGGGGAGGGAGATAATATTCAAATGGTACATGTAACGACGCCCGCGCCGCCGCCGACAAGCAATATAGAAGGGATGCTTGAGGAGAAAAGTGTCGTCAACTGAAAATAGTTTTTTTTTTAATAATTCAGGCCACACCCGTTTATTAAAAGATACCTTGTATTAAACAAATTCAATGCGATACCCCTAGTATTACATTTTAAAATAAATGTTTTTCATTGACTTATTTGTTTTTTTAGTTGCCATGCCCTTCCCAAAAACGAGACGTAATAATAATGAGGTTAATGCAATTTTATTAGTTTTACCGACACAATAATGCCGCATTTTAAATGCCTATGTGACAACCAAAATTCTGGTGTGTTAATATTTTGAAAACGATTCTAAATATATCCGAACTTATTCATCATGTCATGTCACTAATATTGTCGTATTTTAAATATTAATATGAAAGCTTTTATTAACTTATTAACACGTTCCCTGTCCAGGTGCCCCCAATGTGCAACACTTGGTCTGTTGTTCTGACCTCCCTCAGGGAGCAGTTTATGATGTTACAACTTTCGTTTACTTTTCTGTAAAGGTACATCCGCTGGAAAGGACCTACTCGTTTTGCAAACGTTGAATTTTTAGCATAGGGACTACTTACTTACTTACTTGTGACATTGTCAGATTGTTTTGTATGGGGACAGTGAACGTGATAACACTGATAACTGACAAAGTGGCTGAGTCATAAAAAGTAAGGGTGAAAACGAAGAAGAGAGGCTCAGGTCCAATGTGATAACTATAGATACCCATGTTCATCATGTATCTCTAGTGATGTTGTCCTCCTTATCCAATAAATACAAAGAAACCTGTAGCCTTTCGCTCCCGACAGTCCGTCTCTCTCGGCATGGAGGGTGCGCTCGACAATTTCCTCCTCGGGTAATTCACTAGGATTTAATTTAAATTAGTTTTGGCTTGGCTTAATAGCTTCCCCACCCGGGGTGGCTTCGCTTCGGGATGGATTCTGGAAGCTTTCATTATTTTCTTGGCGAGGTTTATACTAGACTTATTCGATGAGGGTTGCAGGTTGCAGGAAACTGCTGGATGCGAGCACAGGAGCGATCATGGTGGCAATCGATAAGATTGACTGGGTGATGAAGATGATGATTCAACATTGGTCAAACAATATAATATAATATTGCTATCAATTATTTTCTATGTGTATCTTGCTTTTTAATTTGCTTGTAAAAAAGGAATCACAGCATTATTTAAAACGGTCGAAAGCGATATTGATTACCATTATATTTCTTATAAATGCACTATAAACAAGATACAAAATGACACAATGACATATAAGGAAAAGGGATTTTTAAGCATGTTTTAGCATGTAAATATTCATAAAAATTTATAAGAGGGTTAAATAGTTAATTACCTACCTGAATAATAGATGGCATTCGAAAGAAACAAAAGTCAGGTTCATGGAATAATCTCTGTGCCAAAACCACGTCACTGACGTCATTTTAGTGGTTCCGTGTTTGCCTGTAAAAAAACCTTTGTAATACCTACCACATCGAACTACATTTTATTGGTCAAGATGAAAGTGGTCACCGCCGTATTGACACTCGCAATGACTGCAACAGCACGAGAGGGATGACGCAGAGTCGTTGGCAGAAAGGTTAGAAGTTGAGATAAGTGTTTTTTTTTCGCAACACATTTAAAAACGGAAGATGTCAGAATAAGCCGGTCTCGGTAAACGAATGACAACCCACTAAACAGTCCGCCGTAGGTAATTATTTGCGCTTAGGCGGCCAAATTATATAAATAACTACTTATCTAGCGTACTCGTATGTAGCCGAGTTACGTGAGTTTAAACTATCCTGGTAAAAGTTTGGCATTTAATGGCTTTACTTTACGTGGTTCTGAAATTTAACAGATTTGCGGTGTAGTTAGGTTATATTAAAATTTACCACACGGTTGAAATATTTCTGTATATGTATTAAATAAGTAGTAAACTAAGAATATAATGTCAGTACCATCTGTAGATATCAGTGCAACTACTAATAAGGAATCTTATATTATGAGGTCTAGACATCGCCATTATTTGATGTACTCACTCATACAACTAAGTGAATTTCTAGCAAGAAAGCACTTTAAATAATTGAAATAACTATAAATGAGTCTTTCGCATATCTCACTGATTAACCATGCATCATCAGGCGAAAGATCGAACATTTGTATGATAATAAGTACATCTCTTTGTAGTCGAATGTACTTAGTGATTTTTTTGTCTCAATATACGATAGGTATGTACATATTTATGTAAACTCTATATTTTATTTATTAAAATATCACAGGTATAAATGAATCAAGCTATCTTTTGAGTTAAAGATAAAGAAAATACGGGTCACGATTTACGTAAACTTGTAATGAGGTTTACTGACATTTAAAAGGGTGACAGCGATACACATGGTAGGTAGTACCATGGTATAACAGTAATTCACTAGTTGTTACATTTTTAAATGTGTTGTGACTCAAATTTAACACTGGCCACTAATAAATTATAAAACAGTAAACCTACCCGACGTGTATAACAATTCGAAATTCAAAAATCTCTACCAGACAGTACGAGTGATAGAATTCCAAATTAAAATCCATAGACAGTTATAATCGCAGATAGCGGACAGATGCGCTAGTTAAAGGTTATGGCCGCCTTGGGACGGGTCCGCCGGGACGGGGCAGCCGTTATCATCTGTGATTACGCTATTGATCACTTGTGCTGAGGTCATTGATGGTTGCCTGTTGTTTTTAATACATCTTTGTGTATGTTATATTAGTTATAAGATCAAGGCAAAATGTATGTATCGATTTGTATTTATTTTTACGTGGTTTAATCGTACAGCCAGCATAAAACCGGGAAATAATAACAACATCAACTTAGCACAATGAAATTTCGTCAAGTTTATACTTCTGGAACTATTATATACAATGCAAGGTTATGTTTTCCTGCATACTCATACAAATAAGTATAAACAATATACATGTACATCATTTTTGTACGGATCGTACCGAAAAAATATTATGTTCTATAATAATTAAAAACGTAAATATACTCGACTACTCGTTATCTCAGTAGAAACAAAACAATCAAACGAAAAAGTATTTGTTATTTGGCGACGCTACGACATCCGCTACGGAAGCGCTACAACTCTACGACTACGCTACGACTTGCTCAACTTACAAGCAATGATTTCAATTGATTTTATCAAACAAATTAGCATCGTAACTGATACACCGGGTTTAATTTTATAGTAGGGTAAAGTCACCAGTAGTCAGCCAGAGACCTGTAGCCGGCCTATGCCTATACTTTGTATGAGTGGGAAGAGTACGAAAGATATAATTCCTACTCTTCGCACTCATATAAGGTCGACTACCCTATTATGATATATATTGTAATATTTGTAGCGAGTTAATTCGGGAACCGTCCCAATACATAGATATGTTTAACGAGCGCCTTATCGCCGTTTACAGCCGCGGCGCTCGATAACAACTGAACCGAGTTGAGGATTTATTAAGATGATTTTACGAAATTACTTACTTGTCAGCAAAGTCATTTTCATTATTCTGATTGACGTTAATAGTTTGTGAATTTTATTGCTGAATGTAAATGTAATTTTTAATAGTTTTGTTAGGTACTAAAACAATTCTGGGGGGTTATTATGACATGGCTATGCAATTCATTTTACGCTGAGAGAAAAGGACAGAGCTATAGCAGTTATATAGCTCTGTCCTTTTCTCTCAGCGTAAACTGAACTGCAAAGCTAGGTATAATACCCCACTGACAGTTTATCATAAAAAAAGTAAAAAAAATGTTATAAAAGTTGGAATGCCAAACGAAACGCCATTTTATTATATCCATGTCCATCGTAACCAAATAACAAATCGATGGATATTAATCATCTATTTTTATAACTTATTTTATTTTTTATTTTTAACACATCGAGGGGTCACGGGCTATTTGTATTAAGCGACATTTTTGGAACTTTACAGGAGAGCATAACAAAGTTTCATTTTTCGAAAAAAAAACATAACAAAAAAGGTATCAATACATAAACTCACGCCTTCATTCCCAGAGTGGGGTAGGCAGAGCTAAAGAATTACCAAGTCTTAAAACTTGTTGATAATTCTGTAACCACATTTTGCACAAGTAGGCTAAGATGTTTCCCAGCGTATTAGTGACAGGTTGCAAGCCCATCGCCTAACAGTACTACTTACAAGCCTTTATTCCCTTAGTCGCCTCTTACGACATCCACGGGAAGACATGGAGTGACACTATTCTAACCCGGCAACCACACGGTATCAATATTTTTACAAAAAAGTGGCCTAGGTTATTTTCCTTATCTAAATCCGCGCAATTTAGCCTAGTTCTCATTTATTTAAAGTTGTTTTTACCAAAAATAAAGGTTGCTTGATACAAAATGACCTCGAATCACTTTTATTTAGAAACAGGCTAATTGATTGAAGCGCTATAAACTGAACATTTTAGGTTCAGGAAAAAGGATTTAAGCGATACTAGGGTGTTGTGCTTGTGTAAAGCTAAATGTATTAACAACCATCGCGATATTAAAATAGAATCAGGATAGTCCGCTTAAGCACCTGAAGTATAATAAAGTAGATGCACTAAAAGTAAACTGTTTGAAGTGACAGTAAAACTGAGTGTATAATAAAGATTGGCGGCTAGAACAAAATTATTTTGCAGGATTTTAAAATCATTTGTCATTTTTTTAAAGTTGTTTTTACTAAAAATAAAGGTTACTTGATACAAAATGACCTCGAATCACTTTTATTTAGAAACAGGCTAAATGTTTGAAGCGACATCAAGGATGGATTTCAGGTGCAGGCTTAATGTTTGAAGCGACATCAAGGACGGATTTCAGGATGCAGGCATAACGATTTAAACGCCCTATAATACGTAGTGTATGTCAGGAAAAACCGCTTAAGTCAAAATCACGAAATATCTTGTCGGTATGAAGTCCATCTTTTCTATAAATGAATATTTGTGTCGCATCAATCACATCAGACTCAAACTAGACCTTAATTTACTCATGTTTCAAGCGACAAAAAAGTGCTCCGATCGCCACAAAACCGTGCTCAAACGACGCAGAAAAATCTGGCGATTCCAAATATGTATATAACTCAAAATCGGCCAGAATGTCGCTTAATACAAATAGCCCGTGAACCCTCGATATAGTTAGACTCAAAATTATTTTGTTATTAATATACGTAATTTAAGTTGGTGTTAAAATATTTTTAACGCTTCATTATACAAATTAGGATGTCAAGTGTCCACTAAATTCCAAGACTGAACTCCGGAATGACGGTTACCATGGTAATAACATTTTTTTTTTTTTTATGGTATACGAGGCAAACGAGCAGACGGATCGCCTGATGGAAAGCGATTACCGTCACCCATAGACACCTGCAGCACCAGAGGAGTCACAGGTGCGTTGCCGGCCTTTCAAATGAGAGTACGCTCTTTTCTTGAAGGTTTGAAGGTCGTAACGATCCGGAAATACCGCAGGCGACAGACCATTCCACAGTTTAGTTGTGCGAGGCAGGAAATTCCGTGTGAAACGCACAGTTGTGGACTGCCAACCATCTAAATGGTGGTGGTGGAATTTCTGTCGCGTAGGACGAAGGCGGAAGGATGCGGCAGGAATTAATCCGAACAGCTCCTCGGAGCAGTCCCCGTTGTACAAGCGATAGAGAATGCAGAGTGAGGCTACATCTCTACGCAGCGCCAAGGAGTCAAGCCGATCAGAAGTACGCTGGCAGCCGACAATTCGAGTGGCTCTCCGTTGGATGCGGTCCAGAGGGAGAAGCTGGTTTTGGGGAGCCCCAGCCCACAGATGAGAGCAGTATTCCATATGTGGCCGTACCTGCGCCTTGTACAGCTGCAGGCAGTGGGCCGGAGTGAAATACTGTCTCGATCTGTTGAGCACACCGAGCTTCTTCGAGGCCAATTTGGCCTTACCCTCTAAATGACCGCGGAACTGGACGTCACTCGAAATGTTGACACCGAGAATTCCGATACTGGCTGAGGCAGTGAGGGGAGTGCTCTCAAAACGAGGAGATGCATCGAACGCCAACTTCTTAGCGGTGAACGCGCAAACTTGAGTCTTTGTGGGGTTAAAACGGACTAAATTAAGTCGACCCCATTCTGAAACTTTTTTAAGAGAAGTCTCAATTTCAGACACAAGTTTGTTTCGGCTCTCGACGACGTTGTCCCGAGAAATATTGGCGCGGCCGGTGTAGAAGGTATCGCCTGTGCTATCATCCGCATAACAGTGAATGCCGCAGACTTGCAGCATGTCATTGATATGCAGAAGGAATAGCGTGGGCGATAGCACACAGCCTTGAGGGACACCAGCATTAACAGAGATGGAGTCAGAGCATGCACCGTCAACTAAGACTTTTATGCTTCTGTCTGCTAGGAAGCTGGTAACCCACTCGCATAATCTCTCGAGAAGCCCATAAAGCGGAAGCTTAGAAAGTAGTGCTTTGTGCCAGACCCGATCAAAAGCCTTCGCAATGTCCAAACTAACTGCCAGTGCTTCGCCCTTAGTCTCGATCGCCTGTGCCCAACGATGTGTGAGGTAAACTAGAAGATCACCAGCCGACCGGCCCCTACGGAAACCGTATTGTCGGTCACTAAGCAGCTGGTGGTCCTCTAGGTACCTTAAAAGCTGGCAGTTGACAATGGACTCCATTATCTTCGAGAACAGGGAAGTTATGGCTATTGGCCTGTAGTTGGACGGGTTTGAGCGGTCACCTTTTTTAGGGCTCGGGTGCACCAAAGCTGACTTCCATGAAGCCGGGACTACGCCAGAGGAGTACGAAAGTCGAAAAAGACGCGTTAAAACCGGTGTCAACTCTGGAGCACATGTCTTCAACACAATAGGAGGGACTCCATCGGGCCCACTCGACTTATGAATGTTGAGGGAAAAAAGTGCTTTGTTTTCACGCTTCGGTTACGCTATAGATAGTATTCTGACACCATTAACGATATTAATATTAGTGGTTTATAGTACGCGAGTAGAAAAAAAACTTCAATACAATATAAATCACTTTTATACATGTGATGGTAGGACCTTGTACAGGGTCCGTCTGGACCGATACCACCATCTTGTGCTTAACCTACCGCCAAGCAGCAGTATTTAGTGGGAGTTTGGGGATGTGGGGGTTTGAGTGTGTGTGTATGTGTGAGTGCAGTGTGGGGTTAAGACAACCGGTAAAATTACTAGCATAGACGCATTCCATCATAATCCTCAGGGTCGGCAACGCATTTGTAGTATTAGGATTGCAGTCTTAGGGGCCGTATTAATAAACTAATCTGGCTGAGATACTGGTCACCAGATACGTCAAAGTAAACGTCAAACCACAGAAAACTGTCGTTTTTGACTTATCTTGAGATGAGCCTTAGGGTCAAGATCAGTTTATTAATACGGTAGTTAGGATTGCAGTCTTAAGATTGTAGTCTTGAAAATGCAAATGTCTATGGGTCGCAGATCCCATTTAGGTAGTCTGTATGCTCTTCTGCCTTCTCTGTCATAAAAAACATGTGCTTATTTCCTCATAAGGTACGAATACACAGGAGAATCGGTTAAGCTACTATAGCATTTTACTAGTTTTAAAAAAATTGGCTCACGGTTGTTGCTTGGGATCGAACTTCGTACCTTGCGATTGCGAGTCAATACCTCAAGCGACTACGCCAATGACATTTTCAGATTCAAGTTACTGGCTATTCCAGAAATAAAGACATACAAAGAAAATCAATAAAAATCAATAATTCTCAAATGCTTAGATATTTATTCATAGCACAATATAAGCGTATGAGGCCGCATTACAATTGAAAGGATTGTATCAAGGCAAATGTGACGAGACAGGTGTCAAGTTAACAACTTTTACAACCCCGAATATAGATATTTAGATAACCACAATGCTGCCATGATGCTGCTACGAAAGAACGCGCATTACTGCAATATAACAGTCAACGCATCATATACTCTATAGGTAACCACACTAAATTCAAAAGGCTTATACTATTACTAGGCAATTAATCGTATTCTTTGGTAACGGCAGAATGGCGGTCTGTCAACACATGTTTCAATTATTACTATCGGCGTTATCTCCGACCACATTGTGCCTCTCCTGGGCTCCCTAATCGGGAGTTCAGAAGTTATCAGCAGATGATGAGATGAAGTTTTATGGGTTATACAGTCGAAATCATAAGTAGCGGTACATTTTAGTACCATGTCGCAGTAACGTTATACGGTACGAGTGGTTTTTATTTAGTATATCAATAGCCGTGACAAGGTACTAAAATGTACAGCTACTTATGAGGTGACACTTCTCCCAGCTTTTTTGTGGCGTTCTTCGGACTATCGTATCGAATTTGCACTAGTGACGTTATACCTACGAGTATATTTGTCACTAGAGTTTTATAGAAAATATGAAGATTGCCGCTTACTATTAAGAAGAATTGCATGTCGTGCTACTTTCACCATCAAATAAATTAAATTAAAACCTGATTTATGGCATAACTTGACGATTGCATGAATCAGACGTTCAAACCCAATTTAGAGCATGACACGCAGCTACAAGTTTTTTTTTTTAGATCTCTTTTCATGTAGGTATACACACAAAAGTCGGGTATATTTTTACTAATATTCTAGTACAGTCGTCTACAAAGAGATGTATCCACTTTTGGACCTTATTACAATGCAATAAGGTGAAAAAATGGATACATCTCTTTGCTATTCGATTGTATATTGTGTTGCGTTCATCTATGCTATTCTCGGAGCTATTTAAAACCACTTGCACCAACAATTTAACACTGGATTAAGACACTTACTCGAGTTAAAATGACAGTTTTCGTATGAATCTGACGTTTACTAACTCGAGCTAGTGTCTTAACCCAGTGTAAAAATTTGTTGGTGCAAGTGGCCCTCAGTGGACTAAATGCTACAAGCATTCTCTACCGAGTCATCCTATAGGAAAAACCAAATTCAAATAACAGGTACAATAAAAGTACATTATCAGACATTAATTATATATGTAAAACTTAAAAATAGATAAACTTAGGTGGTGAATATTATTTGAATGCTGCATAATATCACAGTGATCTTTTAATTTTATTTTAACACCTATGTTCTCTATACAATACCGAATCACTAACCCGTTTAACGTTGCAAAAGCCATGCTCCGTTCTCTATTCTTCTTTTAATACAACTAAACTCAATGTAAACAAAATCCAACTAACCGTTTAAAAGATTATCAGTTCCATTCAACCGCAATCGACACCGCGTTTTGTCGCTGCACTGTTGTAAATGTTGTAATTGTCACATCTGCCAAAACACGACCCTCTGCGCAGTCAAGGGGTCATAATACAACTCGAATTTATTCAATGTTTATTGTATGTACATGAACCTTTTTGTGAAAGATTAAAGATGGTTAAGAGTTGATATAAAATGTGCTCCTGTTCTAATTAAAAAAAAACAAAAGATTATTTATATTTATGTTGCTCGTTAATAATATGAGAGGAAAAAAAACATCATTAGCACATAGTCTCCATGGTAATAGTTACCAACAATAAAAGACCTCAAATGGGCGTGCCTCTAATACGTTTTTAATCTGTGTTACGTGAGTTGCAATGGAGAAATAGTTTATTTATTTTTGCAATACAACGAGGTTTCTTATCCATATCCACAAACCTATACAATAGGCTGAAGGTTCGTTTTTGCAGCCAAACTGTTTCTAATTTATGTTATCGAAAAAAGGTTGTTACACACGTACGCATGCTGCCCGCAGAGAAACGCTGAGCGCCGTAAAAAAATAAAATATTGCCGGGAAAAGCGCGGGAAAATGATGAAATATGGCGGCCCCGCCGATTCGCGCCGCGTCCTTCCGATGTCATTAGCGACCGTAAATTTTATCTCGTAGTACATCTTGCGACTGTCTTACACGATTGTTATTTACGCGTGTTTTACAACCTTGTTATTTGTTAGTAACAAGCTTGTATTCGAACGTTTCCCAATTTTTTAAATGTATTTTTCATTTTAAATCCAAGATCGGTGTCGTATTTATGTATAAATTATCATTTGTGTTACAAGCAAAAAGTTTTTTGCCAAATATTCGTTTAAAACGATAACATATAATGTAAGGTCTAAAACTTTTACACGACCCACCCGATTCGGTCCTAGTTGGACAAACATATGATATACGAGCAGGGTGTTCAAGCTTCTCGTACTTATCTCTTTTTGCGTTAAGATTAATTACCCAATAAATAACAGAATATGTTATTTTTAATAGCCAGTAGCTAATCCAATTCAATAAAAAACTAAATACCATTGACAATTACTAACATAACCGTAGTAATTTATCTAGATGTACATTTGTGACTACAAAATAGTAATAACTTAGACCACTATATTTTCCTGTAAATACCTAGGCAGATAGTAACATGCAATCAATTTTCACCTTTATTCCACTAATGTAGAGCTTAATCATATTTAAGCTCTACATTCGTAGAATAAAGGTGAAAATTGATTGCACATTACTTGCAGGCTACAACTGGAATTTTATTTATTTTTACTAGTATAGTAATACATGTTTTTTTACTGGGTTGATATATAAAAATACTTCTTAAGAGTTGCCATACACATTATTCACATGGACAGCATCGCGCCAATTATTTTCAACTCTTTTTCTCGTGCTGTAAATGATAGGTATGTACTTTATTATAATGAAAATTTTATTTAATTATATTGCTTATTTCTTTCGATTTTTAAAATAGTATGTTTAAAAATATCCAGGTTTACCTTACACCGGCGTTGTTTAGTATATTCATATTTACGAATACCTACCCGGGATTTCCTTTACACGACGCGTCGAACATCCCAGCGAGGGAGCGTTAAGTGGCTTTTCATTTCCCGCCTTCCCTCCCAGGCCTCATTTTTATTTATTTTTCATCGCCTGGGGCTTGGCCCGATATTATATCGGCCGTTTTATTTATTTTTATTACGATATTACACACAAATGCTCGGTTATTTTTATAGAATACACAATGGCAGGGTTTAAGGTTATGACAATGGGTTTTAAAGTATTTTAAAATGTTTTGGACCGGTGATTTGTGATACGATCTCTCTAAAGATCAGTAGTTATAGTAATCATTTTACATGCAATCGTGCACAATTCCTTGGGAAAACTAAATAAGATTAGAAAGGTAACATTCAACAACATATAAATGGAGACAAACTGATAGGTGCGACCGGCAAGGCAATATTAAATTAGCTATAACCTATAACGACGGCGTGAATACTAACACGACGACATAAACAGAATAAAATCTACGTATACGTATACCTAAGCATACTTCACCAGTTCAATTCTCGCTTATATTAAGCAAAAAAGACAATCCATACCAAATTGGAAGCAGACAAAAAACGCTAAACAACTATCACAGTTTATGCGGTGTGCTCCAATATATATGCGAATTGGCGGGGTCAGATAAACATATAAAATAAATTGAATCGGGCAGGTTTCGCTGAGCAGGCGCAGTGTTTACTGGACCCATTCAGACTGTAGTTCACTGGGGGTGGGTCATGCAATAGGTTACAATCAAAACACCGCCCTACAGAATTCTCAAAGTTGACAGTCGAATTTTTATACAGGTGTAGCCATTGATTCAAATGGTCTTCGTTTTTTAATAGCACCCACTATAAATATTATTATTACTTTTGCATTATGATTAGGTACTTTTTTATACGGGCAGTAGTCCTATTTTTTCAATAAGTAAATACACTAGCAATTTCATGGATTGTTATAACGCGCTGGCCTAGTTGGTAGTGACCCTGCCTATGAAGCTAGCGGTCCTGGGTTCAAATCCCGGTAAGGGCAGATATTTGTGTGATGAGCGCGAATATTTGCTCCTGAGTCATGGATGTTTTCTATGTATTTAAGTATACATTTCTCTATTTAAGTATTTATATCGTTGTCTAGTACCCATAGTACAAGCCTAGAGCTTAGTTTGGGACTAGGTCAATCGGTGTGACATTGTCCCCTGATATTTATTTATTTATTTAAATATAAATGGTATAATTTCATACTAGGTAGTCGTGTTTATTGTTAATAAGACTTTTTAAGTAATTACTTATATTATGCATTGCAATCGGGTTACTTGAAATAGGATTATGCTTACTCATTGACTGCCACTTTGTTTTGATATCAACCAAAGGTTTGTTTATGCGTATATACATTGTCTTGAACACATTGGGAAAATCTCATCGGATCCCAGAACTCTTTATGTTATCAAGTTTCCCTTTTTGTCACAATAAACAAACTCGTAATTGTCGTGACGAGTGAAGAGCTAACCCCAGACTCGTAACACAGGCTGATGTGTAATCGCGCTGTCTCAAAAGGTCCGTTTTGACAGGAGTCAACTCAGTACACAATATGTGTTTGAGGCATGATTGAGGTTATATTTTGGACTTGACAGAAGCGCGGGGAGCTAACCCCATGTGCTTATGTTTAGTCCATTAGAGAAAATACTATTTTACCGAACAATTGTCCTTACGTGTGATATCCACGGACTTATTTCTCTAATAAGTCCATGGGAGTGTCTATAAATAACTTATAACTTAACAGGAGTGAAAGCCTAGAATTAAAATTAGAATTACAGGTTATATTTTGTAAAGCTGTCAAATCGGGCCTTATAGAACGTTGCGAGTATATAGTCATACACATGGCTCAAAAATCAAAAAATAAAACCTATACTTAAATTTAACTTGAATTTTCTTAGCGTCTCATTGCATAATAGTGTCCGTGCCGTGACTATTTGGTCGCCGCCATCAAAATGTGTCCAATTCGTCTGTGCCGTTCAATTGGCGAGTCACCTTTTTGTCTCTGATCCGCAGGTTTTGAATATATTTACACTAATTCAGAAAGGATTTGATGGAAACACAAACCAATAAACTCGATAAACAGTAAGAAGGAAATACATACCTAGGTAGGTATGTAAATAATATATTTTACTTTATGCAACAAAAGCTGATACAATATCTTTTTATATTAAATAATTATCTTGAATACCAATTACTTTCCTAGTTCAAGATCTAGAGAAATACATAAAATGTTAGTTTAGGTGACCACATAAGATAGCCATCATCGATATCTTACTAATACTGTACTTACTCCTGTTACAGAAGTATGAGTAAATTTGAAAACCGTTAAATTAGGATAACATGGAATAATATTTCGATGGATCATATCCTGGATTATGCCAAGGTTCTCAGTGCTCGAAAAAAAATATTGCGTTTTACAATGTTGTAATTTTTGTGTTATAAATTTATACTGGAATAAGACTTACTCTGAGATTAGTCTATACAAATTCGGCGTTTAATCTAGGTCTATGACCTTATTTCACTTTGGTCGAATCCGCCCCTAGTACGAATCTAATAAGACGTTCGACGCATATGTTACAAAAATATTTAAAACTTTAACAGACAAAGTTTCTGATTTTATCATGAGCTTTAATGGATAACATTATTATTTTTGACAAAATCTCTTTTAGTTACCATTGACTCTACTTAATGAAGAATAACGACAAACTAATGCTAACGAAGTAACTGGTAGATATACCTAGTATTAAGTATATACACGATGCTATAGTTCCCAGTCCCACATAATCCGACCATAGATAACCCGATAACAGTAACAGTATATGTGTAATAGCTCAAACGCCTCTAATGCGCGCGTAATGGCCCGGCGCGTGGCCGCCGCGTGTCTAGTGTTTGTCCGGGCCCAGGATGGACTTACCACTTAACACACACAAGCCCAGCAACTAACGGTTCTATCTCATTGTGACTCGTTGGCGCGTCGCTGGCCCCCACTGTGTCTACACGTTCAAAGCCAATAACTCGATGATAAGTCAGTATTGTAGAGAAGTAAGAGAGCTGGGCATTTAATAGGTAAGGGTATGCAGCTATTCGGCTTTAATTACAGATTGAGCTGCCAGATATGTTTGTTGATGTTGGCCGGATTATAGGATTAAAGGATGTCGGGTTTTTTGTGGGAAATCAGTGAGATGCGTGGCTGAGAATATTGGCCTCATTTGCACTTGGAGCTAAAAGTTAAAAAAATGTAAAGCTGAAATATCTGACGAACGCAGACGTAAATTTTTCAATTATGTACTTACTACTTTTTTGGCACTTTATGTGCCTGTTAGTCTCTTGTTTTCTACAGTTATACTGAAAAATGTGTGGCTTTTTGTCTTTGCTTAAACATAATCCGTAAATTCGTTCCCTCTCTTACTTTAACCAATAAGACGCAACGAACGAAGAACTTTAGAAAGTGCTAAGGTGACAATCCCCATGCATAATGAAGTGCCACCGGTTTTCCTGTATTGGGTTACAGCTGCATATATTTGAGGGCGTTTCGAACATAAAGCAAGTAATCGAGAAAGTTCCGCAACACTTGTTAAAGGAAATCGTATTTGTACAACAATAAAAACAAAAGCAGCGCCCACTTTAATAAGAAACATTGCTTCCGATCCCTGACACCATCAAATTACAACGAGGGGAGGACTCACTTAAATATGAATCATTTCATTATAATGCCGTATTCAATCCGAGTAAACCTCACTTATGTTGTTATTACAAAGGGGAGAAAAAAGTTGCGCGCGCTGTAAGCCCCGTGGAGACGCTAACTGACACTTAATACCATAGAGCGTGACCGCATTACTCTGTGATCTATGGTCCGAGAGATCTGCGTGCGCCACTTTATCTATGAATCGCTCGTCGCGTATCTGTCAAAAATTGGAGGGAAAATTTTCGCAAACTAGTTTTTTTTTTAATATGTGTTACAAACAATTCCGAGTCGTATTCCAAAGTATTAGGCTTATATTTGCAATAGTCGTTACATTAGAATGTAGGGCGTCGCAGCATAGCGCCAACGTGACATCTACATGGATGACTTTTAAGTCGAAAATTCAATGTTTTGTTGTTCTTTTAGCTGCTTTGAAGGGGAATTCGGGGTTTTATGGGAACAGCAAATTCGGCACGTGTCAACCGATGGAATTAGCCTTAATACTTGCATTAATAAAGTGTGAAATTGCCACCGGGCGCGCTTGTTTGTTATAATTCCGTATTAGATATTTGGTCTCGAGAGGCTTAGTAAGCGAAAAAGATTTGTTCTGCTAGCTGACTTGCCAATTAGCAGCTCCAATAGAAATAAAGGTGAATTATAATTATAGGAGTTGGGAGAAATTACGTCATTTAACTTTGGAGTAGGTGCTAATACAACTGGATAGAATTAGCGATTCTCCTTACTTAAATTTGTGTGTTTATGAATAAATATCAGTCTGCTAACAGTCTGCAGTGTGTAAACTATTGCTCAGGGTATAGGTAAGCACTTGCGGTCAATGGCCTAAACCACCAAAGACTGTCCTTTAATATAATAATTTATAGTACGTATATACTCGTACCTACATATCTTACATGGTTAACATTACAGAATATAAATCGGGGTTTGTATAGCTGACATACTCGTAGAGGTCAAAACTTTAGACCCCTAAAGTAGGTGGGGACCTGTGTCGACATCGTTGCGTCAATCACAGTTACCTCAGATGAGGCCTATCGAAAGATTTCTTGTACAATTTTAATTACACCATAATGTTCATTCAACCGAAACTTTCCTAGAAATTCAAAATGCCACTAGGCAAACCAAAAGGTCGGATTCGTTTCACAATCTGTATAGACTTACGCTCTTTTGGATGAGTGGGTAATATTTAATTCCGTGGCTTTACGGTTACAGCGTTTTATTGATTGCCCGGCCAGTCAGCCGCGACGCCCGGGACTGGATAAACAAGGGCGAAAAAAATATTTAAAAATAAAGATGGCGGCGGAGGCACCGCCCCCCGCTGTGCAGCGGCTACCGTTTCGAAGTGTCATTCTCCACTGTTCTAAACGAACATGACAGCGGGATGGTCGCGGGTTATCGATGAGTTATCGATTTTATTGACTATCAATAACATTTTAAGATGTTCCACTTTAGAAAAATTATGCTTTATGTAATGGTTTATGAGGAGTCAACAAATTAATTTAAGAGATTATTAAAAACCAGGTGATTGCTAAGAAGACCCCGTAGTAGGAATATCTATAAATAATGAAATACTGTTACATCATCATCATCATCATCATTTCAGCCTATTGCAGTCCACTGCTGGACGTAGGCCTCCCCCAGGGTTCGCCACAAGGCCCGATCTCCCGTTTTTGCCATCCAGTCACCACCAGCCACTTTTTTTAGGTCGTCGGTCCATCTGGCTGGAGGGCGTCCTACGCTACGCTTGCCGAGCCGTGGTCTCCACTCGAGAACCCGTCTACTCCACCGATCATCGGTTCTGCGACAGATGTGACCAGCCCACTGCCACTTCAGTCTGCTACACCTCTGAACTACGTCAGTGACTTTGGTTTTTTGTCGGATAATCTCATTCCGGACTTAATACTGTTACGATTGGACTAAATCGCGTAAAATAAACATTTAATACCTCGACGTTTTGATTGTATCGCAAGTATTGCAACGATTAGGATCAGGGGTAGACTACGAGTATCGATATCGATAATCGGTGATTCAATTTATCGACTTGTACAACCATATTCCCAGCAATTCTCTACAGCTCCGATTGTAACCGGAGCATCAAATCGTTACTTTTTTCATCAATCGTCTTTCAATTCCAACTTTGTGATATCGTATCGATTTATTCAATTTCTAGAGCCATTCTCACCTGTCGTGTTGATCATTTCCGTTGCTCGGTGTTTTTTTGAGTATCGATACGAATGGCCGATTCGTCTCGCGCATTCCTAGCGTCTTTGAGGAGATTGTATTATTGGATATTTTATTTCTGACGCCTCTGAATCAGGTGTTGGAGCCTGACTTTATCAACGAAGTTTAGTTAAGAATAAGAAGTTGTGGTTATTTGGTAATTTAAATAAATGTGACGTTACGTCCTACTTCTCCATATTTATTGTTTGCGGTGAATGATTAAAAATCATGTAACAAAAAAGTATGAACTTTTAGAAAATAATCGATTTAGCGGTAACTTTTCCCTTAGATATATCTAAATATGATGCTTCATTGAATAATAAAAAATAAAAAAAATAAAAAAATATATATATATTATATAATGTAAATTCAGAAAAGTAGTTTAATGCATGAGTACTACATAATAAATATAAAAATGAATGTAAGGTAATATAGTACTTTCATTTCGATACAGGCTCAGCCAAATAGGTTATTTGCCATTTTTTATTTCTCTCAAATCTAAAATAGCTTTATAGCTTATAGCTTTTTCGGTAGAAACATATGCCTACAAAGACAGAGTCCTGCTTATGGTAATGGCAAAGAAAAAGTACCTAATAAGCAACAAATTAAGTCTTGCTTCTTTCTATGTATCAAAAAAAAATTCAAAATATTTATTCAGTAAATTGGCCACATGAGGGCTCTTTTACACGTCGGTAACATGGAGTGAATCTACTAGCGCTTCGGACAAGACCATCATTGCGGAGAAGAAGCGCCGCAAGAAACTCCAGATGCATACATACATACAAATACATACATTAAATCACGCCTGTTTCCCAGAGGGGTAGGCAGAGACCACTTCTTTCCACTTGCTACGATCTTGACAAATTTCTTTCGCTTCTTCAACATTCATACATCGAGTCATGCACGCACGTCGGTTTCGGGTACTTAAGATTCTATGTATGCAATTATTGATTAAGTATGCTTAGGAACTCGATGTCTAGTTCCCACAGTACAGATCTAAAGATTACAATTGGACTGAGCTATGTAACAAGATTTGCACTTATAAAGATTATTTATCAGTCCTTTACGAAACTAAATGAAACAGGATGCGCAGAGAATTTTACTACAAATTACCTGGATCCTAAAATAACGGTTATTTTACGTTTAAGCCACTTATCCGTCACCGCGAGGGGTATCCCAAATAATTCAGCATTTAGCACGTCATTGGCCCTGTTTGTGTGAAACACCTTTTTATGAGCGTTGTTAATTAGGATGCGCGGGAGTGCCCCGCGGTGAACCGCGCAGTATGGGGGAGTAGATTCAAATTTGGAATACAATAGAGAAACGGCTACTCATACGAGTAGGAACTGGGAATAACCTAGTTTTGTACCGAATAGTGGGTAAAACATTAAATATCGCACCTTTGCTTTAATGACAAATAAGCGCTAAATGCAAGTCTCATGATATAAAAACAAAGGAATACCATCATTTGGTATTTGGTTTTATTATTTTAGTGAATAGGTTTTGAATAAAAGGAAAATATTTAAATTGAACTTGCTATCGGCTTAGTTAACTACTTCTAGATAAGGTTATCGGTATTTTATTGGTTTTCTTAGTATAGTCATATTTAATGTTCATTTCAACGCAATTCGAAACGATGATGATCTCATGCCTTTCTCAATATTTCGTATTAGTATTTTTTTAAACTGTTTTCATTCAGCATGATAATGGAGATTTTAAGGCAGAATTTTTAGCTATTTACATGTTATAAACTTACTTACGTATAAAACACTGATAGTTTTAGCCAAGGTAATCTGGCAACATCGATATATTTCATCATCATTATTATCTCAGCCCAAGCAGCACCAAAATCTTTATCACCAACGATTATCGGCTCTACCAACGTGGGTAGCCCATTACCACTTCAACCTGCAGAGTTTAAACCTATGTCAGGCACCTTGGTTCTAGTCATTGCTTCATTTAATTTCCGTTCATGGTGTCTATTAAAGTTGGACTGTGCTGAAAGCCACTTGTTTGGAAGAGACTAGAGAGCAAGAAAGTGACGTTTGATATGGATCCGAGAATAAGGCGCATTAAGAACCAGAACTAAACATCCAATGTCGTATTACAAAATTCTCGGAAACTATTTTTTCGAATCTTAATAGAACGCAGCCATACGAAAAGGCCCCAAGTCATAGTATAGGTTAGGAGCTAGCGGCCACTAGGTGGAAGCTAGTTCAAATTATAGGTACAACGCCGATAAGTGGCCGCAACTGTTAGTCGATCAGCTAAGCATAGCATATGTCTACTATGGCCGAGTACTTAACCAGCTAACTGCGCATGCATATCATCGATTAGTTGCGGTTTGTCTTGATCTTGGTTACCCGTAATGTTCCACATCTTGCCGTTCTGATTTTAGTTCCCTCCTAGTGTAGATTCATAGAAAGGTACCTGTGGTGTGATACTTACGAAAGAGGTACATTACATTATCAAATGATATTGCTGTCCATAGAGATATGGCGAGGTGACAGGAAAGAAACAACTTATGTTTGTAAACAACACACAGTAACAGCTTTTTGCGTGACCATATACCGTCTACTTCTTATGAAGAATCCTAGCCTGGTGACTTTACGATGACTTTTCCTACTTAATCTGAGATTTTTTAATTAGAATCAAGAATACGTACACTTTCAAGATATTAAGGCATTTCAAAGTTAAGTGTGCTCTTGAGCTCGCTCGCTTATGCTTAAATAATTCGAAGACCCTTTTCAATCCTTTAAAGAGCTAATGCACCTTTAATAGCATAAATACTATTATTAGTACGAATACAAACTCCTCAATGACATTATCAATCAATGAGTAACTAATCAATATTTTGTTAGGGCAGGGAGTCGAACTAGAGTCAATGGAACGGAAGCGCCGACGGGCCATAGGCCAGCTCAATATATAGGGCATCAGATAAAACGAATGCGGTTGCGTTGAACCTTAAACACTTAGACATAAAGGTGGGAAACCAATGGAATAGGTTATTTCTTTATGGTACATAAACGTTTTATAGATGCCGACTGAAATTAGCGTGTGAATCATTAAACTTAGTAATACATTTTTTGTTTTAGAATATTAGGAAAAGGGCGAAAACAAGTAAATTACGTGATGGTAAGCGTTAAGCAATGAACACGTAGGCGTACATGCTAATTAAAATTAAGAAGATGTGCGGACCAAAGACTTTTATGTAAACTACATAGGTACTAGATCGGCTACCCAGCTTCAAGAAATTGCGCACAAATAATGGTTTATATACACTAGATACTTTATAAACACTAGGTATACTTACCCGTGTGGTTTCCGGGATAGAATAGTGCCACTCCATGTCTTCCCGTGGATGTCGTAAGAGGCGACTAAGGGAATAAAGGCTTGTAGTACTGTTAGGCGATGGGCTTGCAACCTGTCACTAATACACTCGTAAACATCTTGCAAAATGCGGTTACAGAATTATCAACCAGTTATTACAGTTGTTGGTAATTCTGTAGCTCTGCCTACCCTACTTTGGGAATGAAGGCGTGAGTTTATGTATGTATCTAGGTATACTTACACTACACCGGCAATGCTAAGTAAAAATAGTGTCACCGCTATCGCTACGCGCATTACGGGTTGAAAAAGCTGGCGAGTGAAAAAGCCGGTGCACCTCCAACATATTACTGGTACGAGTGACTGAAATTTGTTTTTGAAGCGACGTGGTTTGTGAAATAACGTAAGTAACGTAAGTACCTTAATAAGACTATTAAGGTACCATAAGGTTGAAAGTTCCATCTTTTATAATAACACTCATACGACATTACTTTGCAAGCTGAACAGTGAAGTGTTACATTTACATCTAAGATGGCGTTTACGCATATTTATTTACGAAAAATACTATTTTGTAAGAATAAGTAAATTGAGTAAATTAAGTGAATAACAAAGTGGGCGCGTAAATAACGTTTTTATTACGAGTACATTGATTATTGAAATGAACGTTTTGGTTAACGAATTACAACATATTTTGATTTCAGTAATCAAGGCAATGAAATCATTATGTACACACACTTTGTTATCATGATTTAAAGTTCATTTTCTATTGTCTTTGGTGAGGGCAAACCAATTTAGAGCAGGTGATCCTTACTACCGAACGAGAATGTAAGGTACAAATTATGTAACATGCATTTTCCCATTAATAAAAGCCTATCGCTAACTGTAGCGGCCATCGATCATCGATATTGGATAATGATTTTCATCGCAAAAATAAACGTCGGTAGCCGTAATCATTAATCAAACAATAATTAACACGTGTGCGAAACATTCCTCTCAATTAACCCGAAGATCTATAAAGATAAAATGCAAATTTTTGCATCCACAACCATTTTTTATACCCCGTCCTTTCAAGCAAAAGAGAACTAAATAAATCTGATCCGTTCATAAACATGCGTTTGACAGCGCCTCGGAGCCATCTTTGATGCCACAGATTATTTCAACCATCGTTCATCTCTTTCACACCTACACAGAGTGCTGTAAAGCCTTACCCTTTTTTCAGTAATAAACCATATCTCAAATAAATAATAATGATCTCTTAATATTTATTCGTTGGGAACGCAATGAAGTCGTTATTTTCGGCGAGAATTAATCGAATTGATTTCTTTTTTCTCCGTCGGGCAGAATGTAATTATTTCATTATTTAACACTTCGGAGGGTTAATGGAAATTGGCCCACATTATGCGCGCGGCCATTTTTGTTTTATTTCGTAATTATATAAACAACGGCGCGTCATTTTTTATTATCTGTCTGTAACACTTCGAAACCCATGTTCAAAGCGAGTGCTAATTTTATTATCTCGATGTAAGCAATTAATTTTTAATTAAACTTTGTTGTATCAACATTCCGATCTGTATAGTATACAGTTAAGCGTTTTTCTGGTCTAGTTTTTAATGTCATCCGCTATTTAATAAAAGATAATAAATAATTCGTTTTTGATGTTAGCCTTTTTAGAAGTCTTTAATTTTTTTTAGGAATAGTGTACAATAACCGCCGGTAATTCTTTACTTTTCAAAATGTACTTACACAAAATCGTCACTCACGAACGACTTATTCGTCATTAACTAAGTGCGGCCGTAAATCTGTCTGAATTTAAGGGTAAGTACCTAGCAAAAAGTCGGGCACGAGCAAATTTTTGTACCTATATGTTCTACAGGTAGATCTTGATTCAAAAGCCAAGTTTTCGACCTTGGCTACTGCTGCGGGCTTTCATGCCATGTCCATAAATAAATAATGAAAATTTCGACGTTTTCCATTTTACAAACTTTTATATATACTTTTTTTTCTGTTAAACTGAACTATTTACTCAATACTCAATACTCAATATTTGCTTTCCATAAAGTATACATAGGTGGTATCTACTTAAAAAAAATATTATATTAGATAGTATTTATAGAAAATACGAAACATGAAATTTTCAGCCGGTGATTAAAATTTTGTGTGTTTAAGTTTTTAATCTAAGAAGATTAATAATTATTTTGAGTTGGCAAAAATTTAAAATAAATGTACATGTAATATAAGTACTACAATTAAAAGTTAAAATTGTTACTGAAATTTAGTATTCTAATACCTACTACCGTCCGTGTGGTACTAGTACCTACAGATATTTTTGTGTTTATGCTTTAGTTTGATAAAAAAAAAAAACTGTACTGGTGTTAGATGTAAGCAAATAAACGTTTTTTCTTTCTTTCTTTCTAGTATACTTTCCAGTTTCACTCTTGACACGAAAACCTGAACCACTCGAGTGCTTGAAAATGTCATCGTCAAGGCCTCTATTCAAGACGGTCAAGCAATATTACTCTTGACGTGTTATTGTATCGTCGACGTTACCACAGCTCTAACGTATTAACTCGACAGTAATGGTGGCTGACGTCACAACAATACCATAACAGGTTAACTACGATATCGTTTTTACCGCTTAGAATACCGGCCCTGTTTGTGTGATGGTCCGTATGCCGGCATCGCTTGAGGCACTGCCAGACATGACGCGAGACCAAAGAGGTTGCAGATTCCTTGCTCAAAGCATTCGTCTAGTAATTCAACGCAAAAATTCTGCCAGTTTCATCAGGACAATTCTCATTATTCATGATTATTTCAGACCAGGTCCATATATTTCGTATACAATGTCGCAGGCGCCATTTTAGATTAAATATGTTATTTTTATTCTTGTTATTGCTTGGGTTGCAAAATAAATATACTTACTACGTTTTTCAATCAATCAATCAATCAATATCACTTATTTGCAGAATACAGTACATAAGATGGTACAGTAACTTTTAAATAATAATAATGTCAATGTATCCAGCAGGATTTTAGATATATTATCAGCTGATTTTTGTATGACTTTTTATGTTCATTCAAATTTTAGTACAGGGCATTTCTTTTTGTTGTACCTTGTGCGGGATCATTCTGAATCACCTCACCATCTTGCCATTTATTGGTGTTTCGTTTCGGGATTGTTGAGTCAGTGTGTTGTTATCAACACATCGAAACAATTTGCCTTATGGCAAACGGTGAAATGACTAGATTAAAGGTATTCTATCTTAATCTTACATGTGTACAATGCATTTGCATTTCAAATATGTACCTATGTGTACCTCCCCCAGGCCATAAAAAGTGTTCTTGTCTACGTAATAAATGTGTCTTGTCTAGCCTAAAGTATCGTGATAACATGTAACTTAACTAGGCCGCGGTTATGAATGGCTGGATGTGATAGCGCAGCTGTTTTCAATGAACAGGCAATAATTACCACGCAATCGCATGCACTAATTACAACGCTTTGTTACTGTCCAATTAAATCTGGATGGCTCTATGCACTTTGCTGTGCCAATTTCGTTATTAAATTAGTTAATTTAGTAGGTACGATTGAACTCAGAAGTTGCTATACATGTTAGTACCTTGTCAGCCTATTTTATACTTAACGCAAATCAGTCGCTACGTAAATATATATTATACCTGAAGGTATTAAAATGTACAGTTACTTCTGATAAAACTTTATCAGTACTCACGTTTTTAATATTGATCTTTTTACATACGTTTTACATACAGTTTACATTAATTTCATTTAATTTGTAATGCCTATCAGTATGTTTTATACATTTTTAGAGTCAATGTCAGCTCTTTATTTTGATACATCGCACGATGTAGATCTCCTTCTTTTTTAAATTAAATTTAATTGAGTGGAAGAGACTCCTGATCAAAAAAATAACCGTCTTTATTGTGTCGATGCGAGATTACCGGTTATTTTTTAACTTTAGCCCATTCAATTTGTCAAATCTCTACACTGTTAACTTTTACAGAATACTTATCTAGCGCTCCTGGGGGCCTATTATGGTCATGTTTATCGATGTGGATAGACGTGGATAAACCATCTGTCACTATCTGACAGTATGTAAGTGTGAGAGTGACGGATGCTTTATCCATTGCGATAAAAGCGACAATGATACTCTGGGCTACCAGCTGTTGCATAACACAGTCCTACGCTCGCGCAGTGTCAAAGGATCTCGCTATCGATCGACGTAGGTTATCGATCATTCGCTATATCCCAACTGCATCCGCTCGCACTGATAAGCGTTACAATGAATGGAAATACACTATGCAACTTATGTATGTCTATGATTGGGAGATGAATGAGAACGCGATAAGTACAGCAATCTGTAATGCTATGCTATTTACTAATACTGTTCGTAATAACAACTCTTTGTCGTGATGCCTGTCTATGTCAATGCTGACAGGTTATGGGTACAGTTCTATCTTGGAGTTTAAATGTTTCACCTCCATTTAACCGCAACGATGAAGAAAGTAACATCAAGTCACAAGCCAAACCAACAAAGGAACTGTCAAATTTTCCAGAGTAAAAAGTATCCTGTCCGTCTAAGGAACACAACCTGAGTTAACATAAGTACTTGTGTCTATTGTTATTATATTGAAATATATCTGGGGTCCTAGTAAAAAGGGTATAAGTCGACTTAACTCGTAATAGAAAAGGGTTTATACATGAACGGACTATACTAGACTTAAACCCTTTTTCACTTGATCTTCAGAAGACTTATACCCTTTTTCAGTACTACCCCCGATATTACCTAGTGTTAAATTGTAAGTGCCATACGTAATTTAATGTAAATGTGTCTAAATAAATAAGTCTTATTCTTATTCTCGATACCAAATTTGTATAGAAATTGGTTCTGCGATTTAGCCGTGCTTAGAAAGCGTTACAAAAAGGCAGACTAAAAGAATCACTTTTATAATAGTATAGCGAAAGAAATGTGTCAAGTAAAAAGAAGTGGTCTCTCCCTACCTCTTTGGGAAACAGGCGTGGTTTAATGTAATGTGATGTATGGATAATAGTATTAGTAATTAGTTAGTAATTATGATTTAGCGCTACCGCAGTAGTGTTGCCCCTTTTCAAAAATCATGCAGCTAGGAGTAGTTCTGTTATTGCGTTTCTTGCTGCTGAAAATGTCAGATACCCGCCCTTCTTCGTCTACGTACTTTTCGAAAGACACCTTAGTCATTCCCAAATTGACATAAGTGTCCTTCATGACATTCTTTTAAACATATTTCACGTTCATACTCAACTGACACTCCATCCCCTAACGTATAGTATAAATAAATGAAAATTCTCAAATTACACCCTTCATAACAACCAAATAAAGTTATATCCTCCAAACTGAAACATAATGCGGCCTATAAAGTCCATTTATCCGCCATTATTTTTCACTACCACTATCACTGGTGCGTAAATCAGGGCCGTCCATTCTGTCCTCGGGCGATTTTTGATCTGCCTCAGTCCGCTTAAGTTATGTGTCCCTGGCGGCAGGCCCTTGTGTGCGTGTGAGTAAGTGTTGCTTTAAATGTAGTGCTTTTTGTTTGCGGCCAGTGTTTTCAGCGACTTTTGAGACAGCCAGTGCCATGAAGACGATATTGTGTCCGTTTTGTACGCATGTATAAGGAGTCATAAGGAGCAAAGAGGCATTGAATGTATCAAAGTGTTTTGCCAATAATTTATTAAAAGGCGGTAATAATCCTCCGGTCATGAAGTCTTCTTGTCCTTGTCCACAGACTAGGGTAACCTAAATATATCCATTCATGTAATCGAGGTTTTACACGTTGCTATTGTATGTATTGGTGTTACAGGGCCGAGATTCTACGAGACAAAAACCATATCGTCCTTGACCTGTTATCGTATTGTCAACGATTCGATAGCTCTTATTTACTTGACAGTAAATGGCGGGCGAGTTAAAAACAATACCATAAAAAAATCGTTTTGTTAACTAAAATCACCTATAATAAACTCATAAAGAAGATAAATCCCTGTACAGTAGGTACAAATGAAGCAAATATCGCCATAATTTCCCGTATTGCTGAAACGTATCGTCGGAATTGGCCATAAAGCATGATTCACGGCCGAGCACGGGGATGGGGAGGTGCCTACTTTTATCATTATGCTTCAGCACATATTCTTATATATTTTTCTTTTAAGATATAGATATATACCAAGGGTATTTTATTACAGTTTAATCTTAAGCTAAAAAAATCCATTCAAAATGCAATGCGATTTTTTATATGTTGTAGATATTTTGAAAAACTAGGTCTGTACGTTTTCCTTTCCAAGAAATTATTTCTTGGAAAGGCACAAATGTAAATATATAAAACCGTACAAACCTAGTTCATCATAAAAAGTAATAACTACAACGTACTCAATATTCAATAATCGTGGAAATCGACTTATTTAGGGTGTAGGAAACGTTATCGCCCTGAACTAAATTTAAATTTAAAAAACAGACACCTTCGCTACCAGATTCAACTATCACTTTACAATCCTCTTAAATAGTTGCATGAAATAAAATGTCAAAGGAATGTCTTTAAATTGCATTATTAGAAGATCCTGAAGCATGAAGTCCGCCTTTTTTACCAACTACTGACTCAATTTGTGCAATTAAGTAATAATGGTTATTTGTTCAACAAGAGAGCAAAGTTGGTTTTTGCTGCGAGTGATGATTTTGAATAACCGAGTAAGCGAAGGATTTTGTTATTGAATCACGAGCGTAGCGAGTGATTCTAGGTTAGAATCCTGAGCGTAGCGAGGAATTCAAAGATACGAGACGTAAAAAACTTTGGTCTCGTGTGAGACATACAACTTTTCACCTCAGCAGCGAGAACAACACAGCGTGAAGCTGGTAGGGCCAACGCAGGTCTTCCGTTGTGACCATTTTGTGAATACACGACTAAATAACGACACGATCGCATATATATGCATCAATCACAAGCATTTTTGCAAAATACTACTAAAATAAAAAGTGGAAAAAATAAACATGAAACAGATAAAACCTGTCACTCAACTTGATAATGCCGTAGTGCAAACACAACTTTATACAGCTTTATGTAGTCTGTGGCTTTAAAAAAACCTATTTAGGCCTTGTCTATGGCTATTGGCTACAATAATCCCGCTATTTTTGAAATGCGTTCTGAAACTGCCCCCGCGGTTTATGCCACGAAATTAAAGATTGTTAAAACGATAACAAAATTATGTAGATACATGATAAACTTCTTATTTTTCATTAATTTTGTCTTCAAAACATTAAATAAAAAAAATGGTTGTACCTACTGTATAAAATAGTTATAATAAACACGTTTCAAACTTTAACACATAGTTTTATTTGCAATTTTACGGTTATGTGTGCATCCGAACGTGCGTTTTTTTTTGGGCCTACTATGTGTGGAATTTGAAAATCGAACTTCGAATCAAGTTGTTTCTATCTCTCGCTTTTTTCCTATCGAAGTGAAAGTGACAGAACAAAGTGAAGTTCAATTTTTTCGAATGTTGTGAGTAGCCCCAGCACTGCTCACGGCATTTAAAAAAAATAATTAAAAAGCTACTTTGCCTCTCGCTCGCAGCAAAATTGAATTTTGCTCACTGTTTTTAAGCAGCAAAACCTGCTTGTTTGAGCTGCTGAGGTGAAAAAAAACTTTCCACCAAATTCAATGACCGATATCCACGTCTGAACTCTCTTCGGGTCAAAAACAATAATAAATACTTACATTACGAACAATTTTTCCATTTGTTGTCCAAGTAAGCAATCACTTAATAATGTGCGGCTAATTGGTCCCCGATAAGATTGGTATTAATATACTTAACCGTAGCAAATGTGCATTTAGCAAACTATAAATTATTTAAAACACGTACTTTATTCTGTATCTGATATAGTGCTAGGTATTTATTGTATGGTCGTTTATAAAAGATTTTTCCAAGTTCCCAGGCTTATATCGATTAGACGTTAAATACAAATAAAAATAACCCCAACCGATATTACAATGGATGCTCATTTACAGTTACAATAAATTTGGGGACTAAGCTTACATATTGTTAAATTTAAAAATATGTTTTTGTGATGTTATTCGCGTTTTGGTCTTTGACATTCTACTGACCACAAAATTGGTTTCTTATAACGATATATTATGTATAATTCGATAATTTTAATACTGTTAAAGTTATTTTATTTAGGTATACGGTGTAAAAATGGTTTTTAATTATGTATTGCAAAAATGTTTATTTATTTATTGTAGGTATTTTTTACTAGAAGACTTTTTATTAAGTTGTAATTTTTATAAGATACCTAGAGAATAGAACTACAAACTGTTACAAGAAAAAAAGTAAAATACGAGTACATAATGATATAGCGACACTTTTACGAGCAGGTTATCGATACCATAGCCAAGAGCCCAGTTGCACAAACGTTTATTAAATTTAATTTCGCCTTAAATAACGTTGCACATGTAATACCTTGGTAAATTAGAAAGTGGTAGAAGATTTTTAAAACTGGGTGTATAATTTATTAAACAAGCGACGCATGTATGTTTTCCAAGGTAAAGTGTCCAGATTGAACAAATAACAGATGTAGGTATTAAGGTCGTATTCCATAAACAAGCAAATTTCAAAATTATAGTAGTCAGAGTAAAGGGTTGCATGCAACACTAATGCTTTTTATTGTTTACTAATGTATGGTCAAAAAACTTTTCCCAAAGTATCACATCCCAAATTATTTTACTCAAATTATCATTTGGGAAAAAATCATAAGTCAAAACAACGTAGGTGTCACAATTTAACAGTTACCAAATTGGTCATGTTTCGTTTTACCGAATTTCATGTAGCCAAATGTGTCGTTTGGGATAACATACCCTGCCCCAATTATTGTATGGCATACGATTTACATCCTAATTCAGTATAGTTCATAGGATAAAATTAAGGGTATGATTATATTTCGTTAAGTTGCTTGTGACACGGCGATATTCACAATTCATTCGTTTGTATGTGGCATTGGCATTCCTTTAGGCATTGATTAGTTTGAAGCGTAATAAATAGTTGATATTGTTGTATTAGTTACATTAATATAATATATATAATAATATATTGTATAGATAGACACCCGTGACACGGTCAACGAATGAGAAAAAATAATAAAACGTGAAATATAAATGTGCTAAAGATTGGTTTGGGAAATTAAACTAAAGCGGTAAGTTTTTGGCCAGTTAATTTGGCGAAAAACATTTTTCCCAAACCGCACTATACCGCTTTTCAGGGTTCCCTAGTCAACAAGGGGGTTCCTTATAGTTCGCCAAGTCTGTGCATGTTTCCGTTTATCCGCGGTTTAACTCGACGCTTGGTAGGTACTATATCAATCTATAATTTGGCACAGTTATACATTTAAATTATGCTGACAACGTTGTAAAATAAAATTTGAAGAAATCACCAAATACTTTAAATGCAGAATTAGTTCATACCTACTTGTTGTTTTTCGAGATTACACTAATATGAGGAAAGCACAGGGAACTGTTACTCATTACCAAAACGACTTTAAAATTAGATAAACATAAACGTTACAAATTGTGAAAGTGTATAACACAACCAAATGTAAAATTCAGTGTTATCGAAAGTTAGTGAACACATTCAGTGCTGGCGACACGCTTAACGTGCAAAATTAGATAGAAACGCCAGTTGATGGCATCGAACGAGGCCGTCCATGCAATGCCAAGCGAAAACAAAACTTCTGCCTACTTTTGAGCAATCAATAACAAGTACAAGTAATAATTAGGCAATGGTCAGCCAGAAAAACATATGATAGCGGCCATGTTCAGTTGGACACGACCAAAACAACGCGGGGGCAAAGGCCGTTGATAAAAAATGTATTAATTTGCTGGCGGGCTGACAAAGAGTGTGCTATAACGTGAGTGGTTCAAAGGGAACGCTAAGACTTGTACTTTACCGGGAGAAGAACAAATGCTGGGAGGGGAATAATCGTAATTTCTTTGCACTAATGTCAGTAAATGTAATATAAACTTTGAATTCAGCCCTGTAAATTCAGATTCAATAGTCAAAGTATTTAAATCGCTTAGTTTGAAAAAGACTGAGGATTTGTGGGGCACATCAGTTAGTGTACTTTTTCATATAATAGATGTAATTGCACCCCATCTAGCATTAATATACAATAATTGTATATCAGAGGGGATCTTTCCAGATCTAATGAAATATAGTTAAGTCATTCCTCTTTTTAAATCAGGTGAGATGAGTGATATAACGAACTTCCGTCCCATTTCCATACTACCAGTTTTAAGTAAAGTCTTTGAGAAACTAATTCTGAATGATATGTTAGGTCACTTTAATAGAAATAAACTACTTAACAATAACCAGTTTGGCTTTACCAGAGGTCGATCAACAATTGATGCGGCATCTGTTCATCAGTTCATCATAAAAATTTGCAATAGATTCCCCATATAGCTGTACTGGCAGGTAAACTAAGTTTGCAAACTTACGCCGTTAGGAAAATTAGACAACTAACCAATGTTGAGACAGCTCGCTTAGTTTATTATAGTTATTTCCATAGTATTATGTCGTACGGTATTCTGGTTTGGGGTAAGGCAGCTGACATACAAACTATATTTGTGTTACAAAAAAGGGCCATTCGTTCTATTTACAACTTAAATTCCCGTGACTCCTTAAGAGATCTTTTTAAGGAAATTAATATCTTAACTGTAGCGTCTCAATTTATTTATGCGAATATTATTTATGTTATAAAAAAATTGGATTCTTTCACAAAAAAATCTGATATAGATACATAATTTAAATACTAGAAATAAAAATAAAATAGCTATTCGAAAATTCCGCGTCCGTAAAGTACATAAATCATTTGTTGGTCAATGCATTCATTTCTATAATAAATTACCTGAGGTAGTTTTAAAGTTACCCTTTCCAGCACTCAAAAATTACTTGAAAAAGTCGTTAATGTCTAAAGCGTATTATAGGATCGAGGACTATATAATAGATAAAAATGCTTGGCCTAAACCCGAAACTTAATCAATAATATATATTTTTTTCAAATTGAAAAGCTTTATCTGGGGGACACCGTTGATGTAGGAAAACATATCAATCTTATGTGGTCATCTTGCACCGTCTTATAATGATAATGATAATGATAATAATGATAATAATTTATTTGTAAAACCAATTTACAAGTCATTAGATTTAAATAATTATACATAAAAAGGTAATTATGTCAACAATTACAACAGTAATAGTTACAAGTGTACAAGCACTAACAATTTCAGTTATTCTAAAAATACGATAGAGCATGTCAATTTCAATTTTTCGCGTTATATTAATTAAGAATATATATTAACAATAACAACATTATATATCTCACTTAGATAGAATGCCCTAGCTGACTATGACTTCAGCGCAACGAACTCGTCGAAGGTATAGAACGAATGCTCAACGAGCCAGCGTGTTAGGCGTTTCTTAAAGCTACATAGGCTGGGAGCTTCGAATACATTTTTGGGCAGCTTGTTATAGACTGTTGGGCCCATGACATGGGTGAGCTTGGAAGATTTAACAAGCTTACGACTTATAGTAACAAGCTTATTTGCATTTCGGGTGTTGTGCGTATTTAACATTTTATATGTTTTAAAAGACTCTTTGTGGACCCTCGTGTAGACTGCCACTTGCATTATGACTATTGCAGGCAACGTCAAAATACCTAGTCGTTTGAACAGAGGTCTTGCAGAAGTATCGAGTGGGGCCCGAGCGATAGTTCGGACTGCGCGTTTTTGAAGGCGAAACACTCGCTGCCACTCCGCACACCGTCCCCAGAGCTCAGCGCCGTACTGCAGCAGGGAATGCACAGTGGCGAAGTAGCACGTTCGAGCTACTTCTTCAGACACCGTCCTGGCGACTCTGCTTAAAGCGAAACAAGCACTTCCCAATTTTCCACACAGTTTATCTATATGTAGGTTCCATTTTAAGCCCGCATCAATCTCAAAACCCAGGAAGGTCGAACTAACCGTTTGTTTCAGTGGCGTGTCTTTTGCTACAACATTCAGGGGTCTAGTAATACGCCCTGAAAGATTAAAACAAAGGTAATGCGTCTTCCCCAGATTCAGAGCAAGCCCATTTGCATCAAACCAGTTGACTAACTGCGCCACTGTTTCGTTTAGTTTTTGCTCGACACAGTCGACAGAGGGCGCAGTTACTATAGCAGCAACGTCATCAGCGTACATTAAGATTTCTGCAGAACTTATGGATTGAGGCAGGTCATTAATGAGCAAAGAAAAGAGCAAATTGGAGACGGACGATCCCTGCGGTACTCCCATCGTTGGTGCTAGGGGGTCAGACTTTACTTTTCCCATACTACCGACCACAATTTGGAACCTACTACGAAGAATGCTTTTAAAAAGTGATAACGGCACGCCATGTAGTCCGTAGTGCATCAATTTTGTGGTGATCACGGCATGGTCTGCAACGTCGAACGCTTTCGAGAGGTCGCAGCATATTACAGCAACTTCTTGTTTGCTCTCTCTGGCGTCCACGATGCGCCGGACCAGCTCGCGAGTGAGCGATGTGGTTGAGCAGCCCTCGCGGTATGCATACTGGCTCTCGGTAAGGGCGTTAGTTGAGACTAAAAAGGCGGACAGGCGACTGCTAAGACCACTCTCTAAAACCTTCGCAATCGCGGGAATTATTGAGACCGGTCTATAGGCATCCATATCCTCCTTTTTACCCTTGCCCTTAAATATGGGAGCAACCTTGCTGATCTTAAGCGGGGACGGGTACAAGCCCTCTTTTATACACAGGTTGAAAAGTTTTGCCAAAACAAAAGCTAGGGGACCTGGGGCCATTCTTAGAAGCTTCATACTAATACCATACACGTCCTTAGACGTCTTAGGCGGAATGCGTGATGTTATAAGTTGGTACACTTCGTCGTAGCTAAAAAGTTTAAGTCTGAGAGAGCGGTCAGAGGCAAGGCGCGCAGCATGCAGACCGCGCAGGGCTAAGGCTACGTCAGCGCGAGGTGCACCGCACGTTGCTGCTGCTTTAAGAAACCTGCTATTCATGGCATCAACCGCATCTTTTTTATTTACAAATTTTAACCCGTCAGAATTCAAAATTACCTCAGTAACATCAAGTGTTACGCTATTATTTTTTCCTCGCTCTTTGTTTACTACATTCCACATGGCTTTCGATTTGTTAATATTTAAAGAGATAACATTATTATAATACTTTGATTTTTGAATTCTAATTAATTTATCATATTGTATTTTCATGTCAGATACCATTTCATTAATTTCTGTATTATTTGGGTTCCTATTTCTAACTTCTAAAAAATCAAACAATAAAGATTTGTACAGCTTGACATCCTTGGTGATCCAAGATGTACCATTCCTATTAGCACAATTAGCTTTCCTAAGCGGAAAGCATATTTCAAATTTATTCGAAATTATATTAATGATGGAATACGCGAGGTTTGTGGCTTTGACATTTTGTTCCAGTAATTTGTTCCAATCGATACTGTTGATAGCTGCGGCAAAGTTGATCTCATTATTATTATATACACATAAGTAGGCGTTCTTTTTTCCTTTTCTCTCTTTCTCTCTTAAGATTTTGGTGTGTTTTCCTGCGGAAACTACGCACGATATTTGAAATATTTTTAAAATTGCTATTTATAGATTTATATAATGCTAGGGTTCACTAATGTTTCACCGAAATACGTTTGGCCGAATGAGTCGTTTGGCAACTGTTTCATTTCCCAACCCGCTTATATTGCTGTAACTGTAAATATTTCAGATTTTAAAAAAAAAAAACTAACCTAACCTAACCTATAGTCTACACAATGGTACAAAAATAAATCCTGAAATATTCACAGTTACAGAAATATATGCGGGTTGGGAAATGAAACAGTTGCCAAACGACTCATTCGGCCAAACGTATTTCGGTCAAATGAAAGGACCCCAAATGCTAGACTTAGTAGTACCATTGTAATATTAAATATATTTAAAAAAATGACTGACTGCCGAGTTTTTTGCGGCGTTTCTTCTCAGCAGTGGTCTCGTCTTGTGAAGCGCTGGTAGATTCTTGACGTGTAAAAGTGCCCGTGCGGCCTACTTACTGAATAAATATCTTTTATCTTTTATCTTTAAGTTTGTATGTGTACTTCTTCGTCGCGGTTCAGCACTGTAGGTGTACCCAACGCCTCGGTGCAAAGATAGTATAAAGCCTGGAAACGGATATCTATCCATCCATACTATTCATACTAATATGGTATGGCCATGACATGAGGAGGGATGAAAGTCATGTTACAAGAAGAGTTGTGACTATGAATGTGGAGGGTTATAAAGCAAGAGGAAGACCTAAAAAGAGATAGATGGATTGTGTGAAGAGTAAGAAGAGTGAAGAGAAGAATATGAGAAAGAAGGGAGTGAAACTGTTCAAACTGCCATATACGAATTATCACAGCGATTAAAGTGACAAGGTACTAAAATGTACATATATTTATGAACTCGACTGTACCCCATAAAATTAAACAAATCAAAAGGTAATCTTCTGTGCGGAAGAAGACGCGGACAAAATCTTGAATTGAATTCAAATTTTATGGAAGGAATTGAAGTCAGAGTCTCATTTACAGATCAAAATTATTTTAGGAGTTTTCAGTGAAAACAGAAGGTAAAAGATCGAGAGGTTTATATAGAGAATACCACCATGATGTTGACTTGCCATTAAGTCAAAGCATTACGCTTACGAAACATCGTTTACCTCGGCACCTTATTTAACGGTATTCTTGAAGTGCAAGAACAGATCAGATCAGTTTTGATTGAATTACCAAATAAAAACCATATATTTGCATTAAATAATGCTTTTTATTATGTTATGAATCAATTTATTCCTTATGTGTACATATATTGAGTTGCCATTGTTTTATATTTAGCTTCTATGTTTTTTCCGCTACTAGGTACCTAATTATTCTATTGTGAAAATAAGTTTTCGTAATAAACTAGTAAATCAGTAAAGTCGGAAAATTGAACAGTTCCCGAGGGAATGGCGATAAAAGACCTCTACTTGGTCCTTTATCGCCATTTTCTCGGGAACTGTTCAATTTTCCGTTATAAAGTAGCCTATGTGCCATTCCAGACCCGTTTAGCCGTTCTGGCATGATTGAGCAACAAACATCCAAACTTTCGCATTTATACTAATAAAATATAAGTAATATAAGATGAGATAGATTAATTAAGAAAACGTGTAGTCGGGCTTGGATTTTTCATATTTTAACAATTACTCTAATTCGAAAACCATTGCGAGGAATAGGGTTTTAAAGCCGTTCTGCATTACTAGGTTTTCGAAATATTTATCTCATCATCATCATCATCATCATGTCAGCCGAAAGACGTCCACTGCTGGACATAGGCCTCCCCCAAGGCTCTCCACTCAGACAGGTCTTGTGCTTTTCGCATCCACCGCAACATTTATCGCGGGCTTCATACCATAGGGGCGTATCAACAAAAACTCGTTTTTTCGTTTTTAATGCCATTCAATCACAAAATAGCTTTATCATTTGGTCAATTTTTTTCATAATTTTTAATTAAGCAGATTTTGAGAAATTCACGAAAACTTTAAAGACGTATGATTGCGGATGACAAACATGTGTTAAACGAAAGGGGCGTAACGTAGGCGTATGGACATTTTTACCTATGAGTCGCATAATTTCGACAAAGTAAAGAGACGTATGAACTTACGGCTCACCTTTTGGAGATCTATCACTTAAAAACTCTCAAACCATATGGACGTATGCACATACGTCCGACAAAAATCAAATGTGTACATCAGAAAGCGTTAAGCTATAAAGGCGTATGAACATACTCGAATTATAAACAATATTCTAATAAGGTGCTGTCCTGGCTTGAAGATCACACACAACCTTAGTATAAAGCTACAAGAAACTAACTTAATACAATTCAGACCGTACCAAAGACCTGCTATAAATATTAACTATTCCTGCCATCATGATAATTTAGAACCAGTAAACAAGTGCCCACTACTCTGTATACATATTGACGAACATTTTAACTGGAAAACTCAAATAGGAAATTAGCAGCTAAAATTATCTAGTTTCGCATAATAATATGCTCTCAGATAAATAAAAATTAACACTGACTTAAAGACCGCAGTTTGTGCTTATCACGCCTTTGCCCAGGCTTGGCTTCAATATGGAATCTAATTGTGGGGCAATAGTGTTGATGTCACCGATTGGTTTTTACTGCATAAGAGTATCTACTAGCTGGTATAAATAATAATGAAACATGCATACCACATTTTATAAAATTAAAATTTCTGACACTAACATCCTTATACATATTAGAAACTTACTACAAACTATATTTGTGTTACAAAAAAGGGCCATTCGGTCTATTTACTACAAATTAAATTCCCATGACACTTTAAAATAACTTTTTAAAGAAATTAACATCTTAACTGTCTGTAGCGTCTCAATTTATTTATGAGAATATTATTTATGTTATTAATTATTTTGATTCTTTCACGAAAAATTCTGAAATACATAGTTTAAATACTAGAAATAAAAATAAAATCGTTATCCGAAAATTCCGCGTCCGTAAAGTATATAAATCATTTTTTGGTCAATGCATTCATTTCTATATTAAATTACCTGACGTAGCTTTAAAGTTACCATTTCCAGCATGTAAACAGTAGTTAATATCTTAAACGTTGGTGCTACAATAAATGTGGGGTTTTATTTTCTATATAATAAAAATGAATCGCTAAATGTGTTGCTAAGCGCAAAACTCAAGAACGGCTGAACCGATTTGGCTGATTTATTTTTTGTTGTGTTGGTCATTGTCAGGACAAGGTTTGTATGAAAGAAAATAAATGAAAAATCCACAGGGGAAGTCAGAAATTTGCATCGGGGCGGGTATATAGGTATTACGCAGTTTATAGTTGTTTACACTCCGTCCGAAACGTTAAATTGCCTTATATTCGAGTATACATTGTTAAATTATGCTATAGTGGTCAAAGAAAACATTTAAAAACTTTAAATTGTTAGGTTCTTCAACATAAATATAACGACTCACGACACTAAGTTCCTATTTTATAATAATTTTTGCTGATAGATTGCATTCACAAGAAAAAAAATTGTTTCGTATTTCAAGAGGTTTAAATTATGTTTTGTAAGGTTTTTTTTTTAGTATTACAAGAAGTTACCTTATTATTGCTTTATTTTTGATAAAATTATTTTATTTAGTTTTCAAGACAAGTTATAATCATAATAATCATAATCATAATAATTTATTCGTACCTAAAGCTAATTTACATGTCAATAAAAATGTGGTACACGGATGTCAAAAGTAAAATAAATTAGGCTACACAGGTAGCAAGTAAAAATCGTAATAATCATTTAAAAATAATTTAAACTACGACTACAATGTCATGAACTCATTGTAGCTGTAGAACGACTGCTCAATAAGCCAGCGCTTGAGGCAACTCTTATAGCTAGACAGGTTCGATGCCGCGATTATGTTTGCTGGTAGCTTATTGTAGACCGCGGGACCCATGACATGAGTGAGCTTAGTCGACTTAATCAGCCTATGTTTTACGCCGGCAAGCTTATTTGCGTTGCGTGTGTTGTAGGAGTGGATCATACCCCGCGTTTTATAATCCCCTATATTAATGCGTACATAGAGCGATACTTGAAATATAAATATTGCAGGCAACGTCAGAATCCCAAGCTTCTTAAATAGTGGTCTAGCCGGTGTATCATGTGCTACTCTCGCTAGAATTCTGACCTGACGTTTCTGGAGGCGGAAAACCCGTTCCCACTCGGCACAACGTCCCCAGAGCTCGGCTCTGTACTGCATCAGGGAGTGCACAGTGGCAAAGTAGCACGTGCGGGCGATGGTTAAAGAGACAACCCTCGCCACTCGGCTCAGGGCAAAGCATGCGCTGCCAATTTTGCCACATAGCTTGTCGATGTGTTGGTTCCATCTGAAGCACGAATCGATTTCAAACCCTAAAAACGTAGTACTAGTTGTTCCAATGGTATTCCTTTTGTCAAGACAGTTAAGGGTCTGGTGTTCCGGCCCGACAGATTGATATGTATAAAGTGTGTCTTCTTCGGATTTAGGGCCAGTCCGTTTACGTTGAACCATTGAACAATAAGTGCCACGGTTTTATTCAGTCTTAGCTCCAGGCAATCAACATTTGGTGCGACCACAATTGCACTTCGGCAGATATTATCGAGTCCGGGAGGTCGTTTAGGAGTAGGGAGAAAAGCAGATTAGAGACTGACGATCCCTGGGCTACACCCATCGTTGCCTTCAGCGGGTCCACCTAGCCTTTCCTCCATCCCTAACCACAATCTGGGATCTATTTTGCAGTAGGCTTTTGAACAGCGAGAGCGACGCTCCATCGATTCCGTAGTGTTGCAATTTACCGGCAAGTACGGCATGGTCAGCAACATCGAACGCCTTCGAGAGGTCGCAGAACAGGATAGCTACTTACTGGTTTCTTTACCTAGCATTTATGACACGTTGCACCAATTCACGGGTAAGAGACGTTGTCGAGCAACCTTCGCGATAGGCGTACTGCCTATCGGATAGAGCGCCGAAAATTTGTGTTATTTTGGTTTTATAAGCTTTTATTTTCGTTGAGACTTTTTAAAATAGAGAGTTAAGTACTTATGTATTATGTGATTAATTAGAATTAAAATTACCCTTCCGAGACCTGATACGATTTCTTTAGATCTCTTTCTTAGGTTTATAAAATTTGTATTATTTTATTTTTGTAATATCCTTGTCTAACGGATGCTTAAATTACTTATAAGAAATACGATTAGTTTAGGTTTTGAATAAATACAAATTCATCTTAAAATTTGATACTGTTTTACTTTTTTTTACTTGTTTGGATTTTATAATAATACCTACTAATGATACATAAGTCTCATGTACAAACCAAAAAAGTCAAATTATCGTCAAGCCAAAGGGACTTATAGATTTTAAAAAACACGATTAACCGGGAAGTTTTCACTGAAAGGAACGGTCTCCTCCAGATGAATCATTACATCACAAAATCAGAATTACGATTCTGTGCATTTTAAATAGAAAAGCTGATGTTTAAAAAATATGTGTTTATACGCCCATAATTTGTATGACTTTTTTGAGAGAAAATAAATTAACTTCTTTTTTTTTCAGTCATGCTAAAAAGACGTAATGACATAAAATAGTCTTTAGAAACAAGCTACATTAGAGTAAAGCAATCTATATTCACAAAAATCATTTCCAAGGGCTACATGCAAAGTTACATTAAAATTACTTAAGCAGAAAAAAAGTTATTCAGTTTTTTGTCTCTCCTGAAAAGTAGGGGTTTTGTTGTTACGCCCCTTTGTTATGAAGCCCACGTTATCTATTTCGAACATTTCGACAAAAGTATGTTTGACCTTTGTTTGACTTTCGTTTTTGGCTTGAAGCCCTCCTAGGTGTATCTTACGGGTTATGTGAAAACCGCTTGAAATATTATGTTTTATTACACTATTACAATCACTTTTTATCATTAGATATCATTTAATTGTTGTAATTTATTAGAAAATGCCATCCCAAATTTAAAATAATCATGTCATGCATAAAATGTCTGCGAAATAAATAAAGATAATAAAACAAAACTATGGGGTCAAATACAAAATTAAAGACATTTGTCCCTTAAAACTACCTATTCTTTCGAATTAGAATGTACAAAACCGTGAGTAATTTTTTTTGGTCTATCCCAAGTTTTTCAGTTTTGTGACGAAAATTAGCTATACATTGCGGCCGCAATGTATGGATAATTTTCGTCACAAAACGGACATAGTTAAAGTTCCTTAATTTCAGTCCTTAATTAGGGTACTTACACGTTTTAATGAAAACGAATAGTCGAATAGGGACGGCATGCGCCAGTAGCCGGCACCCAACGTGTCGACTCATAGTACCAAGTCCCCAACGATAACCCGCTTATCACAACTCGAGTAATAAATTAAAGAACATTCTTTTTTCAAGTAACCGCCGTTGATAATTGTTTATTGAATATTAATATCTCTTTCGACGCAATTAAATTGGGGTCGTTTTGTAGATCATATTGAGGTCATTCGAAGGAGATAATATTCAATTCTTTGTGTAGGAACGGTGGCTGATTAGGTAATTGTAGCTTCGCTCGTTGGTGTGTGATTAACAGTCAGGCGTCAAGGTTAGGACGCCAGACGAAATTAGATCACAGCGTTGTAATGTTTGTCGAAGATTATTAGGTTTATTCGGCATGTATAGATTTAATTGAGGTAATCTAACAACTCCCTATCTACGCTATTACAATTTAACAAGTCCAAAAAAAGGCATTCGTATTTATATGTTCCTTTAACCGATTTTACCCGAACAAGAAATTAAATTCCGTCCGTATGGTTGCCGGGTTAGAATAGTGCCACTCCGTGTCTTCCCGTGGATGTCCAAAGAGGCGACTTAGGGAATAAAGGCTGGTAGTACTGCTAGGCGATGGGCTTGCATCCTATCACTAATACACTGGTAAACATCTTAGACTAATTGTGCAAAATGTGGTTACATACAGAATTATCAATAAGTTTTTAGAGTTGTTGGTAATTCTGTAAAAGATAAAAAGATAAAGATAAAGATAAAGACATTTATTCAGTAAGTAGGCCGCACGGGCACTTTTACACGTCAAGAATCTACCAGCGCTTCACAAGAGGAGACCACTGCTGAGAAGAAGCGCCGCAAGAAACTCAGCAGTCAGTCATTTTTTTAAATATATTTAATATTACAATGGTACTACTTAGTCTAGCATTATATAAATCTATAAATAGCAAATTAAAAAATATTTCAAATATCATGCGTAGTTTCCGCAGGAAAACACACCAAAATCTTAAGATAGAAAGAGAGAAAAGGAAAAAAAGAACTCCTACGTATGTGTATATAAGACGGTGCAAGATGACCACATAAGATTGATATGTTTTCCTACATCAACGGTGTCCCCCAGACAAGATAAAGATTTTGAATTTGAAAAAAAAACAAATAAAAAATATATTATTGATTAAGTTTCGGGTTTAGGCCAAGCATGTTTGTCTATTAAATAGTCCTCGATCCTATAATACGCTTTAGACATTAACGACTTTTTCAAGTAATTTTTGAGTGCTGGAAAGGGTAACTTTAATACTACCTCAGGTAATTTATTATAGAAATGAATGCATTGACCAACAAATGATTTATGTACTTTACGGACGCGGAATTTTCGAATAGCTATTTTATTTTTATTTCTAGTATTTAAATTATGTATATCAGAATTTTTTTTGAAAGAATCCCAATTTTTTATAACATAAATAATATTCTCATAAATAAATTGTGACGCTACAGTTAAGATATTAATTTCCTTAAAAAGATCTCTTAAGGAGTCACGGGAATTTAAGTTGTAAATAGAACGAATGGCCCTTTTTTGTAACACAAATATAGTTTGTATGTCAGCTGCCTTACCCCAAACCAGAATACCGTACGACATAACACTATGGAAATAACTATAATAAACTAAGCGAGCTGTCTCAACATTGGTTAGTTGTCTAATTTTCCTAACTGCGTAAGCTGCCGAACTTAGTTTACCTGCCAGTACAGCTATATGGGGACTCCATTGCAAATTTTTATCTATTGTTATGCCTAGGAAAACTGCCTTATCTACGATTTGCAAACACTCGTCATTTAGAATAATACTAGAATCTAACGGTTTAACATTAGGCAAAGCGAATCTAACACATTTAGTTTTCTTAGCATTTAGTAGCAAATTGTTGCTAGTAAACCAATTAAGTACTTTAACTAGTGTGGAGTTTATGCTACTGAAGTCTATGGATTTTCTGTCTACCTTGAAAATTAGTGAAGTATCATCAGCATAAAGTACAATATCACAAAGTTTATCTACTGATCAGGATGTAGGTCTGCCTACCCCTCTGGGAATAAAGGCGTGAGTTTATGTATGTATGTAAGAAATTAAATTAACACACATAAACTCTATGACTTCTTGTATATAATTGAACTAATCATGTGAATAAACTTAATATTGCATATCAATAACTTTAATAGGTAACGTGAGATCGATGTCTAATCATCATATTTTGTATGGAAGCCTAATCTATCCTTGTCCTCTTAACAGATTAGCTTCTAAACAGTTTCGGTGAAGCGTATAATTCTCAGCATCGTGGAATTTCAATCATTTGTAACTTTGAATGATGACGACCATAGAGGTGGGATTCGAAAGTATTAATGAAAAGGTAATAGGCCGAGAAAGCGCATAGTCCCTTTACGACCGTGGTATAAAATTAAATTAAATGATATAGATTTTTCAGACATATCAATATAATTATACATGTTATCTCACGGATCTTACCACAATTTGTATACACAACTTGCTTAGGTATTTATTGGGGTACATGAAAAAATATCGTCGAATAATTTACAATTTCATCATATCGTAAGGACTGCCTACGCACGCACACAATGCTCTGTTACACATACATAGAACACATAGTTAGAACATAATATAGTAGTTACAATATACAATGCGAATAAAAAAAAATAAAAAAAGTGTTCTAATCACAGTTCTAATTTAGTGGCTTTTGCATCTTATTGACGTTTCCTCCTTTAAATTATAGCAACTGCGAGCAGTATTGTGACAGAATTTTAAAAACAAAATCACCCTTAAAAATGCAAAGCGAACGCTGCAACACCTTGTAAATAAATAAATAGACACCAACCAACACCTCCGCCTCGCATACGTAACTACTTACTCAAGAAAACAATGCCTCCCCTGCCACAGCATTTCAAACTTTACACCACGGCTTTACGGTATATTAACCTGATTTTGTTATTTTGTCATATGCCACCGATCTTTGTAGATAAAACCCCAAGTTTAAAGGAACTTCTATTCCTTATTTAATCTTAATTTTAAATATACAAAGTTGAATTAGCATTGCCCGTTGAATGCGCATACGCCGTTTTAAGTTAAACGGGTAGTATGAACTTCCTAGTCGTGGTTACGGGCATGTAATCCTAAATAAGAAGCCGGGTGATTTGTGGCGCTTGTTATTTCTCCATTGTGTTGTAGCTACTGACAACCCGCAATAATATACGCTGAGGCAACTTTGTCGCGAGTTGCTTTAATTGGTTCTTTTTGGAATTGTCTTCAATATTGCATTTGGGTTAACTTAATTTTTGCTTGGCAAAAACAGACTTATCAGTGATGATAGATGGGACTACAATATTCTCCAGTCCAGCAACACTGCCAATAAATCAAAAGTTTCTAAAAATAGTTTTATTACCCGACTGGGTCAGAATTCTGTCAATTTGCTTCTCTAACGTCGATAGGTTTCTAAATTCAATCAATCTCTTATTTATATACATTTATTTACTTATTTATTTAAATAGATATATATTTATATAAAGCTATCTTCGTTGTTCCTCAGTTTCCCTTCTTGTTCAGTACATCAGGCGAGCGGTGATGATTCAGTGCTCTGTGAGTACATCTAAAAAAAAGGCTCACAAAGGTTTTTAAAATAAATGTCGTTTGGCGGTTTTAACCCCAACCCTCCCTAAATTACTGACAAATAAAGAGCACCAATAGAAACGTATTGCGACGAAAATAATTTAAATAAAGAACGGAAACGGCAATGCAGGTGAATATACGGGCCGTTCAGTGTTGCCAACCGAATAAAAATAAATCAGCCGTGATTTATTCTAGTAGCGCCCGTCGCGTACTGTCCTGCTGCAATGTATGAGTATGACTCTTGCATATGTGAATTTGTGCATTTGCATTCAAGGAACAAAGTATCTTTGTTTGTTCTAGTGGAATGTACGCTTTATAGATGGAAAATTCGAAAGAAAAGACTGAAAACAGTACTGAATGACGCTCAAATTATCTGCATAGACTGGCGTAGACAAAGGGTTCACTAATGTTTCACCGAAATACGTTTGGCCGAATGAGTCGTTTGGCAACTGTTTCATTTCCTAACCCGCTTATATTGCTGTAACTGTAAATATTTCTGTTTTTTTTAAAAAAAGCTAACCTAACCTAACCTATAGTCTACACAATGGTACAAAAATAAATCCTGAAATATTCACAGTTACAGAAATATATGCGGGTTGGGAAATGAAACAGTTGCCAAACGACTCATTCGGCCAAACGTATTTCGGTCAAATGAACGGACCCCAGACAAAGATATATTCTCCGTATTCTTTTCGGTTTAATAATTAACGATACAATTACTATTTACTTTTTTAACTCCTACCTAAAAGGATTTCTAAACAGGCAACATTATCACGGCAATGCCGAAACTCTAATAATCCTCTAAGACCTAATTGGCTACTTGACAGTTTTCAGAAAAGTATTTTAAAATGTGCGTTTGCTTATTTTATACATCTCACAATTTTTTTTTTCTAGAAAAAAATGTTAATTATTAGAAAAAACACGTATATTACGAAATTAATTTGAAATACGCGCGTAAACGGTAGGTCACGTGACTTGTCGTTGGTGACGTCACTACACATAAAACAACGAACCGAATTATTATAAAGCCAACTTAAGCGAAAGGATAAAGTTTTAAAAATATATTTTGTGAAAATGTCTAATTATAAGACGTGTGCCGTATCAATGTGTAGAAGTACGACGATCAAAACTCCTGAAAAATTATTTATACACACACGTTCCTAAAAATCCTCAACATCGAAAGAAGTGGTTGCAGTTGGCAGTGGCACGTCGAGATTCAAAGTTAACATCTGCCCACTTTTAGCAGATTTGCACTATCTGCCTTTAAATATCCCGCCTCCATTTAGTGCAACTTCTCACGAATACAATTATGGTAAGCTTTCGAGTCGTTTATTTTTACTACGGAGATGTTTGACAACTTTGTGTTTAGGCTGCAGTGACGTCACACGTAAATCAGTCATGGCCGCTAGCGTTTGGGTTCATTGGAGCCACAGGTAAAAAACGACGATGTTATTATCCAAAAATAAAGTACTTATCATATTTTTTATTGCAAATAAAAATATGTGCAGTTATTTTTTTAGTGTAAACTACCATATTCAACACTTTTTATATTTAATTGTTACAACTGTCAAGTAGCCAATTACATTTACCTTATTCTATTCTGAAAGACAACCATGATAAACAAAAGCAGTTCAGTTAAGGTTGAGAGAAAGAGACAGAGCTGTATAACTACGCTGTAGCTCTGTCCCTTCCTCTCAAGCTAAACTGAACTGCTTTAGGATGTCATAGTAACAACCACAGAGCACTGAATCGTCACCGCGCGCCTCTACTAGAGACGGCAGTGAGGACAATATTCGTGCTTCGCAGTTGCGCTGAGCGCAATTGATGGAGGTAAAGCCCGTCAGTGTCTATTTGGACGTTGTAGAGTGCACATGATCAAAAAAGCGATATTATGCCTCATTGTGCTGTGATATGGCGTAATAACCAAAGTAAAAACGTGAATAAACAAAATTCTGGCGTATCATATCACAATTAAGTATTTAAAATCAATTTTTGGTTATTTGAAAATTGCGATTTGAGGTTATCTTGGAACACAAAACCTCCTCTTTTTCTTCTTCTTAACACAAAACCTCCACCTTGCCGTAAGCAGTCTCACCAGCCAGTGACGCCAGTAAATGCGTTAGTGAAGTGTAGCGGTGTATGGCGTCATATCGATAGAGCGCATCGATGTCCATAAAGTATCAATGCATTTTTATTCCATTTAAAATTGTTAATTTAATATTAATTTTCCTTTACTAGGTTTCCTAATGATGCTTACATTAAAGATAAATGGATATTAGCGACGGGAAAGTTTAACTGGTTTCCTCAGGAACATGGTACGATTTGCTCAGACCATTTCGAGGCTGGAAGTACCACGAAAAGGAGTACCAGAACATAGCTATCTTCTGATGCTATTCTAACAATGAAACTCCATCCTGTTTTTAACGAGGTAAAACTTTCACAAACTGATTCATTTCATAAACATATAATTTGGTAAACTGCTTTTTTCCGGAACTGCAAATTATTCAGGATTTTTTTCAGGACTATCGAGTCAAAACACTTTAGGTTAGGTTAGTTTCATAGAAATCCTGAAATATGTACAGTTACGGAAAAAAAAGCGGTTTGCTAAATGATGTTTGTGAAATCAATCAGTTTACAAATATGTGGAAAAATATGTGGACATCAGACTGAACTACCTTACAAAAAAACGCAACTTCAATTTATTAATACGAAGTTATTGTAAAAAAATATATGTTTTATTTTTGGGGCAGTGATGGCGCTCCGGTTCAATTTTTTTTATAATCTTGATTTTAATATACAACCCCAATAAAATGATTTCTATTATTTTGGCACATAGTTGGTAATGCATGCCTAAAGGTATTATGAATAATTTTGAATATTGCCGAAATATTGTTTTTAAAATAGTCATGTGTCCGATTTTGGCTCTTTAAAATATCGATAAAAATATCGACCTCACACCGCAGCCCTCTTAAGCACTTGTGACTTTCTTGTGGCGCACAGATGGTTGACATCTAATGGTGCGTTCCTATATTCAAAACCGTCGGTAGAGTGGTGACGTCTCGTTAAAATTTGACACATTTTGTATGTAACAAATGTCATAACGCTACTGCCCGTAAGGGAAACGATTCGTTTCATGAATATAGGAACCGGGCATAAGACAATACGGATACATAATTTAAGTAGTAGTGCGTGTACTAGTGTGAGTAAACGGTGACGCCCACTGACACGCTTGATTTGTATGGAAAGTTTGGAGCATACCGTCTTTAGTAGGGGCACGGTTCTGTGCTCTGTGGTAACAACCCTGAATATTTCAATCGGGGCCATTACACAATGCCAACATTATAAACTCAATTCCAAACGTTCCAAAATCAAAATTCAGATCGCGCCCTATCGCCGTGCCCCCGGAAATTGAAGCCGGGCCGGCCGCTTGACCGGGCGGTCAGAGTGACAGCTGTCAAAACCCTTCCCGCCATTTTGAGACTTGACTTAACACCACTATTTCATTCGCTGACCCTGAATAGTTCAGCACTGCGGGTAAGATTTGGAAAATTAGATTATGTCCTCCTACCTGACACAATTTTTTTTTTTTTATTTTTTTTTATAGCATGGGAAGGCAAACGAGCACACATGCCACCTGATGGTAAGTGGAAACTGTGACCCATAGACATTTGCATTCACAAGACTGCAAATGCGTTGCCAACCCTGAGGACTAAGATGGAATGCCTCTATGCTAGTCATTTCACCGGCTGTCTTATCCCCAAACCGGAACACAACAATGCGAACACTGCTGCTTGGCGGCAGGTTAATGGATAAGATGGTGGTACCAACCCGGACGGACCCTGCACAAGGTCCTCCCACCCCTAAAGTTACTTTTTCGCGCATGTGACACCAGTTACTCGTAGATAGACACGCTCTTAAAGGCGAGTTTTGTGCTAGTCATGTTAAGGAACTGTCATTTTCACTCGTTCGTCGCTTGTAGCTGGGGTCAAGACACCTCGGGACTCGTGTAAAATGACATACTTTATGCACTTGACACTCACTACATAATGTACACCCAAATACCGTTTCTTTAGAGGCTTACTTATCTCTACAATTAAGTTAGACTCGGAGGTCTTCCGCTCATTCACCATCAAGGTACAAAGCAGTTTTAAAATAGAAACGTTAAAAATCAATTCCTGACCCCGGGTCAGATGGCCGGAGCGATAGTTCTGGAACGGTCGGTAATGCATCCCGGCATCGATCGGTATTACAATAAATCCCGGCGCATGCGCTAATGTATAGCGTCCTATGATGCGGTCACGCGCAGCTCTTCCTACTGCTCACTAAGTGTGGAACGCTGCTTTGTCTTTATTCTAATTTATGCTTGCAATTGTTGCTTGGGAGAGATCCCATTTAGGGATAAGTTCGCCTTTGTACATTACTTTAATATTTATATTTTTGTGCAATAAAGCGTTTACATACATACATAACTTCGGCCTTGCGTATTCATTTGTAACTGTAATTACGTAGTTAATAGTAATATATTTATGATCATTGGTATCCCATTAGATATTACTCACTATAGCTGTACCTATAGATGCCAACAGCACCTGATATTAAATTTCACGCTAGTGACATAACGTGTGTGCATCAATTTCTTTGTGCGTTCTTAATCATTGTTGGCTTAGCTTCCTTGAAAAGGGTTGGTATAATTTAATTAAAGTTTGTTCGTTCTACCAAAGTAGGTATCTACTAGATAAATTTGCATTTCATTCAAAGACGACTTCTGCCCTTGAAACGAGGCTGCATGCATAAACCGATGGTAATAATTAACTGATAATTAAATATTTTGAACATGTAACACTTGCAATAACAATCAAGGGGAAGGCTCTATATTGGAATCCCTAGTCGTCATTTGTCCTAATGTATTGTTTGGCCGAATTTTAATTTATCTTAAATCCTAGCCCTAAGCGCAGGTACTTTTGGAATACTTAAAAATATGTCTGACTCAGCTGAAAACCAGTTACTTAATGAGAAACGATCATTCGGATAAACGATGCGTTAGGACAAAACGTTATTAGGGATCCCGAGGGACACCCCAAGGTAAACCCACTACACATACTTAAATTGGTTATATTGCGCCTATCCACCTTCACTTGACTTTTTTGTGGAAGATTAACTTATTAGCGTTAGTTAACATAATTTGTGATGCAAGGGAGAAAAGGAGATCAACTCTTAACTCTCTTTCATTCTCTCGTCTCGTCTCTCGTCTTTCATTAATTAGAGGAAAACTCCATACCTACGGACTTTGAACAAGTCACTACCTTAACCATATAGGAGCACTGACCTTCAACCTGTATGCCAAAGATGTTTACGATAACTCTGGTTTAACACAAGAATAGAGTTGTTTCAATAAATCTATCTGTACAAAGCAACCCTTACTTAAATTTTAGTCGTAAAAGAACAATGGTGCATTACCATCACTCATCTATTTATAGCCTAAGAACTAATTCCAGCTCCATACTTATCGGGCCGACTCTAGTAATGAAGACATACTGTGCCAGACCACGCCCCCTCTAAGCGGATAATTGAGTCATTATCCAGCGTGCGCGCAGATCGCGATCGAGCGATACCAAGCCTCGGGTACTTTCGGGAAACTCCGTATGAGAACTTGTTATCTATCAGTTAAATAGAAATTACTTTTTGTACGATATTGCTTATTACTTTCACGATCTTAGCGGTTATAGCGCTGCTGTAGAACTAAGTTTAAACGAATTTTAGTTAACGTAGAAGTTGGTCATTTATTTCACTTGAGATTTGGACTAGCCAGAGTAGGTACAAGTTAGCTTTACCATGTGAACAAAATCTCTTCTTTTTATCATATCCATGTTTCTAGACTTTAATTCATACCAGCAACCTCTTTTCCTCTTTATTATGGCTTATATGAAATAGGCGTATGTTGTAAATGTCGTAGTGTCGTAGACTCTATCTATTGCGCCGTCTGATAAGCCGTACCTATAATGTACATACGTACAGTAAGGGACATCCGCGGTCGTCCACTTAAGAAAATTTTGGCTTGTTTATCGCAACTAGCTAGCTAATCCTACAGCACAAGCACGAGGTGATGAGTGCAATGAAAGAATTACGGCAGAGCTTTTGAAAGGCAGGAAAACCTCGGTAGGCTGAAACTCGTCAGACCTGCGCGAGACGAAAAGGTATTTTAAGGTACTTAAAACTTAGAAGGCAGGAGCCAAGCTCCCGCCTTGACCTTCTAACCTAACCTATCCGAGTCGGTTCTGCCCTGATTCGGCTTGCTCGTGGCATTTTCTGGATAGTCAAAGCACCATATTATAGCTAGTGATGAATAGAGATTTCGAAGGTTAAAGTTAATAAATTTTATGTCATTTAAAGCTTATGGCTAATAATTAGTAAAAAATGTTTATAGAATTTGAACTTTGTGATTGATTTTTGTGATTTTATACCATCTAAAACTTATAGTAACTGAAGATTATGGAAACGAACTGTGACTGCTTATACATGTAACTAAGGGAATACCGATGGTAAGTGATCATCGCGACCCATAAACACCCACAACACCAGAGGAATCACAGGCCGCTGCGGGCCTTTGAGAAAAGAGTAGGCTCCTTTTTTGAAGGCCCCCAAGTCGCGTAACTTTCACGCGTTAGACTATCAAATTGCGACTGCGTCCTTTTTATTTAGGAGGGCAGAGAATGTCATCTCATCAGATACACGCCGTCTGCTTGGCACAGACCGTCCCTAAAGATTTCGATCATGATCGGTGCTTTCCTACTCGCATCCATCTTTTTTTGCGACTCAGCACGGGTAGCACAGTCAAGTTGTATTTGCTCGCTTGTCGCTTACTGCGTTTCTATCGTTACTGACGAGATAGAGACGGAGATCCGAGCGACAACCAAGTCGCGGGCAACTGACAGTACAGAGATGCATTACTGGGCTGTTCGTAAAAAAACTGACAAGCGTATGCTCGAGCTTCAACCTGCTACCGTATTGTCAAATTTACTATAGCTCTTATTTACTTGATATAATGGCGGCCGAGTTAATAAAAACCATTACAGCTCAATGGCAATATAGTTATACCCAGTAGTATCTCTATTCTATACTGCCCAGCGGGCCTAGTATGGTTGCGTTTATCGCGTGACAAAATGTGGATGAAGTTTCCGTCACTCTCGTGCTTATACACGTGTCAGAAAGTGACGGATGTTTTATCCACATTTTGTATCGCGATCAACGCAGTCATATTAAATATTCTTAGGAAATTATCGTCACATAGATAGGTATCGCTTTTTCTTCTTCTTCTTTTTTCTTACCGTACCTAGGTATCAGCGAGGTGTTAGCGTATCACTTTATAAAATAGGTACAGGAAGGTACAGGTAGGACGATGCACTTAATTCGAAACTACAGGTGCCCCATCCCTTTCGCTCGTGAACCGCAACTGAATCTAAAGCGGGATTTAAATTACGAAATTAGTGTCATGCAGGTTGAGTTTAATTTTACGAAAGTAGTTTCGATATACCTACGCGAAAGTAATTTCGTAAAATAATTAGTGTCGTGAAATCCGCAGTACCGCGGTAACCATGGCCCCGTCAGCATCTAAGCTATATTTTTCTATATTTAATGTGGTTAAAGAGATGCTTCTTTATAAACTTAAAAAAAGACTAGCAAGAAAAAAAAGACGTTGGTGGGTTCGAGGATGGATAACAAAAAAGCAGTTTGGTGCAACAAAGTTAATCTCTGAATTAGCAGATGAAGATCCTGAGAGCTATAAAAACTATTTTCGAATGAATGAAGATAATTTTAATTTTTGTACTGAGAAGAGTATCCAACAAAATAACTTAACAAACTACAATATGTCGAGAAGCATTACCAGCAAAACTGAAACTTCAAATTACGCCATTTTCAAACGCTTGAAGCGTGGCGCGATGATCAATACGCACGTCCGCACACCGCAGGCGCTTTCGCGACACTAGTTTCACGTCGCATCTACACTATGAAATTAGTTGCATGACACTAATTTCAACAAAAAATCGCGCAGAGCACGAAACTGATTTGCATTCGTGAAATTAATGCATGCATTATGAAAGTACTAAATTACACGTGAAACTGTTGGTAAAACTAATGTCACGAAACCAATTTCATGACTTTAATTTCGAAATGTAAATCCCGCTTTAAGAAAGAGAAAGTAGGGCTCCAAAACCAAAACCTTATCATAAAATCACAGACATCAAACTGACAAATAATTTGACAGACAAATTGTTACCAATACATTAACCAGCATACGGCGAAATACACCTTAACAGGAGTGAAAGCCATTAATTCTTCTTCTTCTTCTTCTCTTTAGTGGCAGCCACAAGGCTTGTGCCAAAGCCATTAATTAAAATTAGAATTAAAACCAGCATTGACATTTCAAGACGTTTGACATTCACAGCTACTAAAAATTCAATTACTTTGGTACCTTCTTCCACAGTAACAAATAATATGTAAGTAAAACCAATATTCTTACCACAGTTTCATGAACATAGAAGTTTAATGAAACGCGATTTAACCGCTATACATTCGTGTCTTACTCACTAAGGGCGCTTTCACTCTTGGCGACTAATGGCAAGCGACCACCATGTCAGCACGGTATGGTAAAACATCATGGCCAGGACTTTTGGCAGCAGCGGCAGCCTTCAGCGGCGAATGGCAAAACCAAATAAGTACACCGCCCAACGCACGTCAAAAGTCGCAGCCGAATCATTAGACGCGGATGCGCTGGTGATTGTAATACCGTCTTCCCTAGAGTATTTAGTGCGAAAACTGAAGTTCTTTATGTGAAATTGCGAAGTATGTTAAACCGCTGGGCAGCTAAATCCTTAAATTAAAAGCGCTTTACTCTCTTAACGGTAGAGAGGGCTGGGCGTCCAATTCCACGTCTTGTGTCTTTGTATAGAGCATGCATTGTACTGCACTTTTATATAATACTAGAGCAGGCCCATGACTTCGTACGCATAGAATTAGTTTCCCACTATTTTTCTCCGTTGGGGGTCAGTTTTCAAAAAAAAACTCTTTCTTAGTGCACCCCCTAGGGTACTCTATGCCCTATGGAATAATTCAAATACCTAAGTTCAGCAGTACAGGGCCTGTCACTAAAGTGTTTCAGAAGTGTATATTTATGCTAAAACGTAAGTTATGATCGTCAGATATTAAATATGGAGAAAGAAGAATCGAAGAATGCTAGTGCACAACCGTATGGATACAACACGACATATTTAGATAAAGAAGAATACGACTGGATAGAGGCTTTCGGGAACGTGTCGTTAGTAGCAGTTCAGGAGAAAAAAACAGCCGCGGCTGGCGTTGGAAAAGCCGCAGACCCGTTGCCCCTGTACATTGTCTCGGGGGTCATGGGTGCGTTGTTCATCATACTGCCAATATTGGTGAGGGGAGGACCTAACCAAGGGTGAGGTCACATATATCTATGAAGCCTATTTATTGTTGAAATAGGTAGTCCCTAAAATATAGCTAGAAAGCCAAGACTAATAGTGAGCTCCACGGTCAAAGCAAAACATCTATAATAATGGTAATAACTGATTTTGCGTCGAAGCTATTCAGTGTGCCCCTGGATAAAGTGCTCAAACGAAAAGGGTTGAAACTAGGTTCCCTTCGCATGGTCCGAAATTGTAAGTGCTAAAAGGGTTTGGTCGTATACGTTTGTTATAATGTTGAAAGGCATACTTTTTTCTTAAAATAAAGATTTATTTGCTTGCATTTTTGTCTAAAATTAACCCGAATAAAATTTTAATTACTAAAAGACTCAATCCAAAATATGGTTTGGTCGAATTGTTATTAAGCCCTAAATTCAATGCCCTAAAATTAAAATACCGACACTTAAATTTATCTGCTTGAAGTAGGAAACAACTTAGAATTAAAAATCTTCAAATGTCTTTTTTTTATTTATTTCTTTGGTGAAATTGCATCCCTATTCATTTGTGCAATTTATCTAGGGACACACTGTACCGCGAGGAAATAACACCTAGGGTATGATTTTCTGAAATTAATTACTTTTTAATTCGACTAATTAGTATCGAGGGCCTCTATTACACTAGGGCCAAAACTGGAAAACGCTTCTCTAAGCCGTGCAAGCGGCAAATCATGTAACAGTTGGGGTGACAAAGTTATCGGAGGGTTTTGACCCTGCAAAATACGGATATGCCTGTCGCCATTCCAAAATTTGAACCGGAAGTACGCTATACGGGAACGCCCATTTAGTAAATCATTATTCCAGTACCCTGAAAAAGGTACGACTATTATGGTTTTTTGATATGATGTAAAGGATCACGATTTCTCCAGGACTCTCTAGGGGAAATATAGGACGAAAAGTTTAGTATGGTCTGCACCAATTCCGGTATATCGTACTTCCGGTTCCAGTTTTGGAATGCCACCAGGCAGATCCGTTATCTGCAGGGTCTAAACCCTCTGATAACGTTGTCCGCTTGCATTCTACTTTTTCAAAAATGTCCCTAGACTATATTGAGCAAGGTAAACACCAAATCGTTTTTGATCTGTTAATCTATTGTCAACGATTTGATAGCTCTTATTGACTCGATAGTAATGGCGGTCGAGTTAAAAACTATCCCCCCCCCCCCCATACTCGTACCATAACAGGTCAAGTACGACATAGAATAGAGGTTCTTCGACCAACCCCCTTACTTATAAACGTGGAATAAGCTTGGAATAGTTTATGACATGCTTTATCACTTTCTGTCAGACGCAAATGTCACAAATACAGATAAAGACAAAGCATGGCATAAACTATTCCAAGCTTATTCCATGTTTATAAGTAAGGGGGCAAGAGTTTAGCTTGCCAGTTAAAACAAGTCTACCAATTATACAACAAGTTGTTTAAGCATGTCATGATCTCAAGTCACTCACACGCCAAATATACAAAAGCTTACAAAAGCTATGCCAAATTCAACAATCGATATGAAAGATAGTCTCTTTCAAACTGTATCTCTAACGACTATAAGCTTCAGCGGCATTGACGACTTTAAGCGTCGTTGTCTTACAAAAGGTTAGGTTAGAGAGCAAACCCACGTCCATGGGCTGTGCTAGGCTGAAATAATAAACAGCTTAATTTGGGTTTTTTCTCGCACTTGGCTCAACTTCCCCGCTCAATTTTGGTTGACTTGCCATATCGATCGTGTACCGATTGCAGTACGTTTACCGTATGATATGATTGACCTTATACATTTGTTTTGTTGTTGTGTTAGGGTCATACGATGCTCAATGATGCTGACCATATTTTCCCTGTGGATTTTGTAAGTACATTTTATTTTCATTTTATATTTGACTGGCAACCCGCTCTCGCTTCACTTTGGTTTATCTGAGTTTTCTGTAGCACCCATACATAAACCAGAATTTTATATATAAAAAATTTCTGTTAAAAATACGCTTAGGAAGACTTTGTCCACAGTCCTATTTCGGCACCTTCTTAACTTGTCCAAAATGCCATATGACGCACTAATCCAATTCGTCGGCATCGGGATGGTCACCTTCTTAACTCGTTCACTTTCCTATATTATAACCTTCCTAACTCGTCCACATTCCTATATGGTCCATAGTGCTAACTGGTCTACAGTGCTAACTGGTCCACATCCCTATATTTGGTTCGGGTCTAAAACTATTAATCGCTTTAAAATTGAAAATCACATTAGGCAACGCTTGAGTCATGTGGACGAGTTAACATTGTGGACTATACAGGAATGTGGACCAGTTAGCACTATGGATGATATAGGAATGTGGACGAGTTAGCAGTATGGACAATATAGGAATGTGGACGAGACAGGAAATTGACGATACAAAAATGTGGATGAGTTAGGACTTTATTTTATATTATGTAGTTGTACAGACCTTCAGTAGATACTCGTTTTCGGCAACTTTTGGTTAAGTTATAGGTATATCTATAATCTATTTTATAGGATTGAAAACGCTTTTGTTATCATAATAGACATAGATAGTATATAGGTACTCAATTTACTTTTTAGCGATCTAGTACTGGAAAAGTGCAGTTGCACGTTATTGGCTAATGGGGATCCGCTAGAGCCGCACAATGGAGCAGTCCGTCGGCTCTTATATCTGTACGGTGCGGACGCCTTTGGTTTCCCTTCTTACGACTTATTGTTTATCGTTTAGTTGTGACTTGGGTAGTGAAACCGACCAATGTCTCTTTTAATCCCTTATTTTCAAATACCATAACGAGTCCTAAGAAAATTATCATTTGTTGCTGCCAACTTGGCTACCTACCCCTATCTTTTGTCCTTGTCATTTGTATGACATTGCGAGTGAGAGAAGCCTATACTAGGTCGTTAAAGTAAATGGAGTATAGGCATTCTTTATTGATAATAATTTCATTACAAGTGATAATTTACCTAGTTTCTGTATAAAATTAATTAATTATTCAGAAAATACATTATTAAGTATCTTTCAATTAAAAGAAATCATTATAGTTGTAATAGCATTGCTGGACCAACCATTTTTTAAGTTTCCTTCAAATATTGTTACGCTAGAAGCGTCAGTTACACTTTGAAAGCGTATTGTAAACGTCAGGTCCCATAACCAGAGCCTATGTAAGTTTAGGTTATGTTAGTTTCGCAGCAGGCCCGGAGGGCCAAACCACTCAGAAATAGGAGCTCCGCGTAATCGGCCGGCCAGGACGAATGAAGGAAGGAGAGCTGGCCATGGAAAAAGAGGATGCATTGCAATTTATAGAGTATTAAAATCCCTCTTATCGGGATCCCACACCATCATTATCAATTTTCAAAACACATCAAGTTTGGGCTTTTTTTGGTTGAAAATGGCTAAATGTGTTTGTGTAAAACATATGCCAATTGACTCATAATCAAAAGTCATGAAAGCAGTTTTGAAAATATAATTAAATGGTTATTTTAGTATTATAAATACCATGCCCACCCCACCAATAAACAGCCGCCAAGCTCCCGAAACAATGCATAATGATATTAATGATGGTATAGCCTCCTGATCAGAGGGGTTTTATTGCAATACGAATAAATTGCAAAGCTTTTTCCGTGGCCAGCTCTTGGTCCATAACATTAATCGGGAGTGTACACGTAACACGAAGATAATGCTTATGATGGCGACAATGACGATCATGACGATGATTGTGATCTCAACAATGATGGAGGTGGTCCTGTTGATGATACTTGTGTTCTAGCTGGGCGACCGTGTACATTGCGCAAATGAGACCAATTGTCAGCCCGCGCCTGGCCAACACTTCGTTGGCTTGGATGAAGAAGAATTGGGTATTTTTATTTCATTTTTATTGAGGATTACCAATAGTGTCATCATCATCATGTCAGCCAAAAGACGTCCACTGCTGGATATGGGCCTCCCCCAAGGCTCTCCACTCAGTGATGATGAATATATCCAACTATACTAAATCTGACGCAATGTATTTGAAGCTTACAAACTGGGTAATGAATCGGGGTGTTCAGTATTTTTCGTTAAAATACAGTCATCATAATTTTAACAGATTCCCCAACAAGAGTGCGTTTTCATCGTCGTTCGTCATGCTTATTTCTGTATGTAAAGTTATATCCGATCACAGTTGATTCATAAACGTATCAAACCGAGGACGAAACTGCATTCATCAATCAGATGTGACACAAGCGGCAGCCCACAACCCAGGTTTCTTAAGAATCTTGTAGGGTAGTTGATTAAAAAAAAAATACTGTTTATTTCTTACACAAAAAAACAAATACATTATTAGTTTATCTTAACTTATAATCTTAAATTAATCAAAGATTTTAAAGTTGTTTTTGATTGCAAAGTTACAAGCTTGAAAACTTCGAGCGTCGGTGATATTAGACTTTCCCACATTTAGTTTAGAACGTGCGGCAATAACGCCGTTGAAACCGACATCCAAAACATCTGACATTTCAAATTTGACTAAAAACTGCTGACTCTCCATTTCTTTATTAAGTTAAAATATGAAATTAAAAATATTTGTCAGTCGAGCACTTTTCGCTCTTCTTGCAAAACTGTTTGGGTATTGATTTCTCTAATACCCCCCCTGCGCTTTCAGGATCAGACTGTCTCTAAAAACTGAACGGATGTTCGAAGGCCGTAGGTGGAGTCGCACTGCGGAGTTAAATCCAAAGAAGACCTAGGATTCTGCAGCCAGCTGTTCTCTAAGGCCAGTTTCCAAAATTGTACACACTTTGTTGATTCAAAACCCGTGCGCCAATGGCGGCTCGAGAAATGGGAGTTCTTTGTTAACCGACCCTAAATAATGAATAGTAGTTTTTTTTGGGGATAAGGGACTAAAGTAGTCCATAATGTCAAGAGATGTTTTAGCACAAGAGTCAAGCAAGGATAGTTGTAGGTGTCATTACGGCATTTTAATCTCAAGTAGGTACTTTACTCTACGCAAATTCTTTACCATTAGGTAATCATATGCAGAAAGTGACAAAACAGTTTTTTTGGGGTGACCTAGAGAACCTAACAAATGGTACATAATGTAACTTTCCAAAAGGAGAGCTCGGCGGAGCGGCGCCTAAACGTAGCAGAAGAAAAAGCCTTCTTACTTAAGTACCTATCGACAAAAAGTATCACATATAAGTTTGCCCCAACATGGCTGTTTTAGAGTATGAGAAATTAAAATAGCATTTCGGTTTTGTGAACCATGGTACCCCTTCAACCTCCTGCCTGACGTTACGTAGAGCCGCCGAGCACTGCCAGTGCAGTGTACTTATATATATACAGGGTGTTTGGCAGTCGGGGTATGATATAATAGTTTGGGTCATTTTGAACATTTTTGACACCATTTAAAGCAATTTATGCAAAGTAGCACGGTTTTTGAGATATTGTATTTTTTAAATTCTTGATTAAACGCTATTTTCTTCTACTACTTCTTCTACTGTCCAGACAGTATTGAATAAATATTTAGTGTTTTACCTTCGTAATACCTTGGTTCTTCAAAATGAATACAAATTGACGCCTGCTAATGCTTGACTGATTATTAATTGTTATTCTTGCTAACAGCATTTTAAAATAATAATAAAAAAAATATATAATATTTGTAAAAACTGTGCAACTTTGCATAATAGTAAATGTGGTTAAAAGTGTTTAAAATGACCCCTTATATCATCCCTTAAAACCCCTACATCCGACTGCCAAACACCCTGTATACCATAGTATAAATAGAGAAGTAGCTCGACTCCAGCCTTTTAGGAGATTCTGATATCTATTGCCGCTCGGGCGCCCAAGGCTAAGCATGCTGTATTTTGTTTTCAATTATTAGCGTATTTTTTTTTAGGTTAATTTCGATTGTTTTTTTTTTCACTTTTAACGATTATAATAAGAAAAGCAGCTGTCAAGACGCGTGTGCCACTTAAGACCCCCGCATACCAACTGCAACAGTTAGATGGACAGGCCGAGAGGAATGCAGCTATCTGTTAGAATGAAGGACATGTATGCATCTTTTTCATTCTAACAAATGGGTCTCGGCCTGAAAGTCCGTCTGTTGGTCTATCTATGGGAACCATAAGAGTTATATCCAGTCCAGTTTGGTGACTATACCAGAACTTATAGCTAAGCTAAGCTAACCATACCTAACCTAATCTAACCTATAGGTCAATCAGAAAGGTCATCTTTGATTTTATTGTATATCGTTTCCTAGTGGGCCACTGTATACCCTTTTCACTAATAATGCTCTTTTGCCTACAGGGTACACGATGTGTCATGATCAGAGATCGGACAAATGGGTGTCATTACTCGCAATAATGTGGACATGAAACCAAAGATTTTAATTAAATTACATTATATGATTTCTTATGAGCCGTCTGTGTGCCGGCTGAGAATAGCACCACCCCATCTCTTCCCGTGGGTGTCGTAAGAGGCGACTAAGGGATAAACCGGAGGATGGGCAGCAGCGTCCTCCGCGGACTACATGGTATAACTGCGGTCGCCAACCCGCCTGCCAAGCGTGGCGACTACGGCATTTTTCCCCCCAACGGTTCTAGATCAAACCATTATGAATTTACAACATCAGCCCAGACCCCTAGTCCCCGGCGGCCCCGCTATTCCTGACTCCAGTAGCGGCCATGGTAACGGCGGGGCAGGGGGTGCTTTAGGTAATCTCCGGCAGAGACCCGGCTACCAGAAACGACGGAGTGACGACCTTGTAAGGATCGCGGGAAAGCGGTGGATGCGAAAAGCACAAGACCGGTCTAAGTGGAGAGCCTTGGGGGAGGCCTATGTCCAGCAGAGGACGTCTTTCGGCTGACATGAATGATGATGATAATATGATTTCTTATCTGAAACCTAATCTTGGTTGTTTTGCAAGACAGTAATAAATAAAGAATAGTCTTTCAAAGGATCAAAATAGTTTTTAGGGTAAGTAATCAATGAATGTAATTTAATTTGTTTAATTAAAATCTTCGAAGTCATGTCCACATTATTGAGAGTAATGACACCCATATTCCGATCTCTGGTCATGATGTAGCCGAACCTCCACACCATATCTCAGACAACCCCTGCGGCTCGGGCTTTCAGTATATTTAGTTTAACTTTTTTTCTTTATTTGCATTAGGTATACAGTCAGGTGTCCTGCTGTTTGACCAAAAGTCATTTGACAAAATGACACTTGACAAACAACGTTTTACAAAAAAATGTTTCGTCACTTGATCATTTTACTAATAGTCATTTTACAAATGATTTACTTTTCCAAATGATCAACAGTTAAATTTACATTTTACGAGGAAAACGAACCAGGGCATAACCGACTCGGATAGGTTAGGTTAGAAGGCAAAGGCGGGAGCTTGGCTCCCGCCTTGGCCTTCGAGGTTGTTTTTTTTTCTGCCCAGAAATAGGTAAACTAATTGCTAAATGATCAATTGCTAAGTGAGTTTTTGTAAGATGATACTTTTGTCAAATGTCTCGTTTGCCAAATGATCATTTGGTGAAACGTTGTTTGTCAAATGATCATTTGTCAATAATTTTTTGGTCAAACATTAGTGAACCATACAGTCAACCAATTTGATTCCTAGCCCACTGCGGACTTTGTCAACGTGAAGTTGTAAACCAAACGATAGAAGTCTCTTAGGTTTTGGTTGTCAACGTCACTTTAACATAGTCCATAGTGGCGTAGAAATCAAATTGGTTGACTGTACATGAGAGTGGTTTTCCTCTAAGAATAATTCGTAGATTGATAAGTTTACGGATATTATGCGAATTTTATTAAATTAAGTTAGTATATGTTAACTGTTTTTTTATAGTTATTCGATTAAATAAAAAATATATTTCACCCAGATTTTGATTACTACTGTCAGTCGCAATTGGAATGGACAAAGATGTTAACAAAAATAAACAAAACAATTACAATTTTTCCTTCGTCATCACATACTTTTAAAGATCAAGTGAGGTCTTTTTAATGACTTGATCGTTACTAACTTTAATATAAAGTATTTAACTTATTATTTAGTTAATTTTTACAAAATCACTCTTGACAAAAATTTCATGTTGTGGAACTGTAGTTATTTGTTTTTGTTATTTAAGGCCAGCCACAGCACACTTTCGATTCCTCTGGTATTGCCGGTGTTTATGGCCCTTGTTCGGTATATGTCAGATTGGGCAGATTGGCGATAAGGCAGGTTCGCTACTCGACAGATTCTCTATTGACAGAATTGCAGTTTGGCAAATTCGCTATATGGCAGAAATGGTACAGTAGGGCACAATTTGTCTTATGCCCCTTAGATACGAGGCCAGAGTAAAAAGTCTGGAAAAAATTAAACATTTTTTTTTTTTGGTCCAAGTATATATTTATTTTTCAACGTAGTCCCCATGTAACTCAATACACTTGGTCCATCGCTTTTCTAGCTTTTCGATTCCCTCCGTATAGTACGTTTTCTCCAACCCTTCAAAATACGCATTGGTTTCTGCGATGATTTCTTCGTTGGAACCAAATCTTTTTCCACCAAGCCATTTCTTTAAGTTTGGGAAAAGAAAATAGTCGCAGGGGGCTAAATCTGGAGTATAAGGCGGATGCGGGAGCAATTCGTAACGCAACTCGTGGATTTTAGCCATAGCAACTGCACAAGTGTGGACCCGTGCGTTGTCTTGGTGAAAAATGATTTTCTTTTTCGCCAAATGGGGTCGTTTTTCCATTAAAACTTCATGAAATCGCTGTAACAAGTTGGCATAATATTCGCCGTTAATCGTTTTACCTTTCTGAAGGTAATCAACATATATTACACCACGAGCATCCCAGAAGACAGTAGCCATAACTTTATTCGCCGATAAAACTGCTTTGGCCTTCTTTGGTGCAGGTTCACCTGAAGCAATCCATTGTTTTGACTGCTCCTTGGTTTCTGGTGTATGATGATGAATCCAGGTTTCGTCAACAGTTATGAAACGACGCAAGAAGTCCTTTTCATTACACCTAAACTTCGCCAAACATGCCTCTGACAGGGTCACCCTAGTGCGTTTTTGATCTACTGTGAGCAATCGCGGCACCCAACGGGCGGAGAGCTTCTTCATATCCAAATAAGTGTGAAGGATATTACGTTCGTTTCATAGCTGTCAAAAAGAAACTAGTGTGAACTGGCTGAAAATATACGATTTACCTCCAAAAAGGCTGCATTACAAATTGACATTAATGAATTGGTGAAGAAAATACCTTTAATATGATTTTTACCAGACTTCTCACTCTGCCCTCGTAGGTTTAGGTTATGTTAGTTTTGCAGCAGGCCACCCAGAGATAGGAGCTCCGCATACGAGGAGCTCCTTCGACACTGTAATAGATTTTAAATGAGGGTCGACGGAGCTTCGCTAACGTGGAGCCTAAACCTACCTTGGCTCTGGTTATGAAAGTGGAAGTCTTGTTTAATAACTAGTTATGAAAAAATGCAATAAAATATACACACCCACATAATTCATCTTAACTGTACTTCTGTCGATTCACAATTCTGTTGAATTCAGTATCCAAGATTATGCCGAGTAGTGAATCTGCCTAATCGCGAATTTGTCCAATACAGAATGTGACATATACCGAACAAGGGGGTTATTTATAATCAATTACCATCAGGTGACCTGCTTGATGGTCTGCCTACTTTTTTCCGTAAAAAAACACATTTGCCCACTTCCATTTGACACCGACTATAGACTGCAGAGTCTTGATACTCAATGTACAGTGTATACAGTGGTTGTCACACAAATAGGGACGCTTGCGTTTTTCCCGTACAATTGCTTACAAATACATACATACATACATACATATCTTCACGCCTATAATCTCAGAGTGGTAGGCAGAGCTACAGAAATACCTACAACTTTCAAAACTTGTTGATAATTCAGAACAAATATGACTTTTAAATTTTGACCAATCTAATAGTTACTGGCCGAGTCATATTTGTACGCAATTTTATAGAAAAAAACAGGTGTCCCTAATTATATGACCATAACTGTATAAAAAAACATCTTTGCCCACTTCAATTTGACACCGACTATAGACTGCAGAGTCTTGATACTCAATGTACAGTGTATTGGTGGTCATACAAATAGGGACGCTTGCGTTTGTCCCGTACAATTGCCTACAAATACATACATATATACATACCTTCACGCCTATAATCCCAGAGGTAGGCAGAGCTACAGAAATACCTACAACTTTAAAAACTTGTTGATAATTCAGTACAAATATGACTTTTACATTTTGACCACCGATCTAAAAGTTACTGACCGAGTCATATTTGTACGCAATTTTATAGAAAAAAAACAGGTGTCCCTAATTATGTGACCACCTCTGTATATGTAAGGGTATACACAGACGTCCAAAAGACGGATCTCAAAATCCCTTCAGTTATTGGTACAGATAAAATAAAAAAGGCACATGTATTGGCTAACAAATGTGTTTACATTAACGCACACGCCGCGCAGCCGCGCCGCAATCGCCATCAGCAGAACGAATTATCGCGCCCCAAACAAATCGGTTGGTATCGCTGAAGATCAAAATAACATTTGCACCGAAATCATTTATCAGCCGTGATTCTCTTTCCATTTGCCCCCTCGCTCACACCACTCGCCCCACGGGTAAGGTTGTCCCTTTAGTGATAAGAATAGCGTTATACATGAAATATTAGCCTGTGTTATTGTACTTATTGTATGCAGTGGACTTCTAAATCGCTCGGAGAAGGAAGGTTAAAACAATATAACGCCTATATAAATTATATAGAAATACCTACGCTGCCGTAACTTTTACGGCTAACTACATAGTAATTTTAAATTGAATATGGCTACCAATAGAGTATGAAATGCTTCGACTACTACGTTGAAGTTTACTAGTAGACTTCTTTGGTATTACAGCAGTCGGGTCCAGTGATCACAGGCAAGATGCATTCTGCAAAAAATATCGTAAGCGAAAGTGTACGGGAGAGACGTTAGCTGCCGGACGGTCGCGTCGAGCGCATATGTCAATTCCAAACATTTGGTTAGTTTTCAAAAGTCGATAGATAGCTAAAAATGCATCCTTTTAAGGCCCGCTGGTGAATTTGAAGCCGTAAGCTACTCTTTAACATTTTTCAGAGTTCAGTTTGCAAACTTAAAAACTAATTTCACTTTTTTTTTCAAGAGAACTGGTGAAATTACTGACATAGAGGGCATTCTATCTTATTCCTCGAGGTTGGCAACGCATGGATCTCTCAGATCCGGAAACTACGCAGGTTACTTTATATATTTTTTAATTTAATATTTATAGATTTATATAATGCTAGACTAAGTAGTACCATTGTAATATTAGATATCTAATTTAAAAAAAAGACTGACTGCTGAGTTTCTTGCGGCGTTTCTTCACAGCAGTGGTCTCCTCTTGAGAAGCGCGGGCAGATTCTTAACGTGTAAAAGTGCCCGTGTGGCCTACTTACGGTATAAATGTCTTTATCTTATCTTTATCTTTATCTATACTTACCATCGGGTGGACGGAGTGCTTCGTGCTTTAACATTGCCATAAAAATACACACACATAACTCGGCCGCCACTAGTGTCACGTAAACGATCCATATCATAACGTTGACAATACTATAACATGTCAAAGGAAACATGGTTTTAGCCAAATTGTAGCCAGTATAATAAGACGCAGTTTGGTTCAGTCAGTCCGACGCCCTATAATCGCTGCTCCCGACACTAAAGGCGGCCCCGGCCCCGCGACTAATGCGCTCCCGGAGAACACCTAGCGTCTTGCCATTAATACTGGTGACGACGTTTACATTAACATTTAATATTTGTATTAAATTCTTAAACTGGTTATGCATGCGTAATGTGACTATACTGCTATAAAAAACAATGTTATAAAAATATTATGACACGGTTAGTTAATCTCTGAAGTGCATCTGAAAAACCGTGATTTATATTAGATGACATCCTCAAATAATAACATTGGTCCGGAACCTATGTGATAAAGACAGCCGTTTGAAACATAAGTCTTAATGGAGGAATTCTTGCCGAGGGGTGTCGAATTTCGACGACTTCTTGACTGACAACTGCGAAAGTGTACTGGTATATTAATTTTAAGTTATACATATATTGTTTTTTATGTTGTTCGTAAAGTATTTTTAAATATGGGCCTTGTTGTCTGAAATTTCTTTTTTTTTTAAATTTAATAGTAAAAACATAACACAAACAAAAAAACAGAAAAATAATAAAATTAAAATAAATAAACTTATTCTAAATAACTAAAATATGTAAAATACAAATATCCCCTAAGCCATTGCCATCGTGAATGGTGCCCATAGTGCTGGCTGCATTTCCTCGTTGGATAGCTATTGCTAGCCGTTGGCCGAGGAAGGAGCTAGCCCTATGGTCACCTGAGGCACGACTCATTTTATTTTCTAAATTCTTAAAAAGTGTCCGTGCCTCCGGGCCCCACGATCTAAGAGTTTGTACCGCAAAAGCCGCAATTTTTTCAATGATCGGCTGTATTTGCATATAGTATAGGTACATTATGTCGTTTATGTCCCTTACGTCAGGATCAAGATCTGTTAAGACATGTTTTTTTAATAAAAAATCAAAATAATAATGATAAAAAAACAATCACGCATTTTTACAATTATTATTTTTTAATCTAAAGCTAACTTTAAATTATTTTACCAACAGAGTGCACGTCTACAAACTTGACAAACTCTTCAATAATTAATCTAGGTTGGTCCTGCAACCCTCCTTGATGCCAAGTAATCACAATCCTCCAACACTCTATTGGTTTTTTCATCCAAATTCGCGCCATATTGCGTCCCACCCCATCTAAATGATAATTCGAGGGCTCTCCTTACAATAAAAAATATTGCGGCCAGTTTATTTTATTACACTTCGTATTGTTCTCAAATACCTACACTTGAATAAGTTAATCCTGCTTTTCAAAAAGCTATAGTCGTGCTATTATGATTGTTAACCCAAGGAAATAAAAGTTACTGGGGTTTTGAGGGGTGTGAATCGTTAGTTTGGTCTGAGAATGACACTTCGCGCCCTCTGGCCAATACTTCGTTATTCGGATCGTTGACTGTTCGTTACAATTGATGTTTTTGCACTTTTCGGGAAATCGTTTTTTTTGGTAAAAAGGTAGGTAGGTACCTACTAGGTAGGTTTGGTAAAGTATGACCCAGACACACAACAGACTTTCCACCATAGCTTAGTTCTCTTTTTATGAAATGTCATGGTAAAGTACGAGTAAGAATAATCAAATCAACTTCTAACGCTGTAGCATTTTATTTGGACGTGAATATTATTATCCAATGGTTCGCCTTTGGAATACCTAATCGTCATTTGCCCTAATGCATCGTTTGTCCGAATTTCCGTTTATCCTAAAGCCATTTCCGCATATATATTTTTTAATGTTGTTATAATATAACCGTAACCTAACCGAACTAAATTCCAATAGGTACTTAAAAAATTGCCTGACTCACCCGAAAACCAGTTTAGGGCAAATGAAAATTCGGACAAACGATGTGTTAGGACAAACGTTGTAAGGGATTCCAAGGGACACGCTTATCCAATATTTTATTATTATTATGATTTCGCAACAGACGGAAAAAATAGAAATTCTATTAGCCTCATACCTAATACAAAACTTTAATTATCATAACGCCTATTTACTATTGCAGTCATCAACCACAAGAGACCCCGCTCTTATCTCCCTCCAAGATCGCAATCAGTCGCCATTATGAATCAAATTCCCGCCTTTTTTTTTCACCATTCGCTAGGCACCGGCGTCAGATCTCACAGCCGATAAGTTCTTTATTATCCTGGATGATTTTTTTATCCGCGTACAGTGGCGTTTTAGCATATTCTCTATTGTGTGGGGAACGGAAACAATGGAATTGCTAGCCACCGGGTGTTACGTTCTTTAGCACCTCTTTGAGAGTTAAATGAGCAATAATTCTTAAACGTTTGTTGGATGAGTTAGTACGTATAATATGGAAAGTTAATGCAACTCAAAAGTAAGAATTTGACGAATGGGAATGGCACAGTTGCAAAATAACGTAAGGAGAAAATAAGTTAATTTATTACGATAAATATTTACACAGGTGAGGGAACCTTACCAAGTGCTATCTTTTAAATCTTAGAAAGAAAATACAATCTGCATAATAGTATCTTGAGTACTATGAAGTGCAGGATACGACATCGTATTTTGTCACATAAGTTTGTATTTGTCTTACTTTCTCAATTAACTTATCGATGGGACTCAAGCTGACTGAGAAAACTATACAAATACTTTTTTAGACCATAAATGATGACGTATGTTTGTTAAATTGATCGTACTATGACATTCGACTGATAAATACAGCTCTAAAATAATTTTCGATCAAAGAACGCGATTTCTTACGTTTTTTTCTTTTCAAGCTTTTTATAACATTTCATGTGGTGTCACATATTAAAATGAGAGTTGTTGGTGTAGGTATGTACCCGTACCTAGAGGCGCCAGATCGCAAGAGATTGTTTTCGTATCGTAGCGTACATATACCGTATCACGCCGTCGCAGTCCTCCAAAACTCTATCCAAAACCAATAAAACACATTCGAAGTTCGAACGCTATCACCGACGCTCCATAAATAACTCCGTTGACAATTTTCATCCATCCCCGACCAAGATGGCGACTACAATACGTGTTTTTTTGTCCTTGTCTAACAAGTATGTAATAAAAGAGACGAACAGAGCGACAAGTGAGAAATTTCAAGTTGTTCTTACCGTCCAAGTTGGGCGATAAATTGCACTCAGTGAAAAAGACGCAAACCAGGAACTTAGAAATTGGAAAATCTACTTAAGAGTTCACGCGGTGAGTTTTTCTCTCAAGTTTTCAGCGGGTCTACAGGTTAGGTAATTGTCAACTAAACTATTTTTCTAGAATAGGTACTTATACAGTGTGTGTGTACATACTGTGAAGGAGTTTTATTTATAGGAATATCAAAAAAAAAATTTGGTTACTTGGGAAATTACTTTTAACTACATATTATTGGTTCCGTGCTTTGACGTAGGAACAGGCTGAAAAAAAAAATAGTTAGGTACTCACATAAAATATTATTTTACAAGATAATTATTGGCTACTTCATCACGTACGACGATCAAAGATATCCTACGCATTTTGTTAAACAAATATACTAAGCTAAAGTAATTATTTGAGCAGCACTAGCCGTAATGGCGGCGCTTCCGGCGCGGCCGCCATTAGTGGCCATTTCCTGCTCACTTCCGGTCGCTCGTGGCGCCACGTTGCGGTTTTTTCTGACAACTTTTATGCCTGGCCGTTTTCTTTTTGCTAGTAATGATGATTTTATCATTTTACCGTCCCATTATTTTTTAAACGAGTTTCAGGCCTTTCTATGACTGTTTATAAAGTCGTTAAAGGTTTAGGTTAGGGGTTGGCCGTTCTAAATTAAATTGTCAGTTAATTGAACCTCTTTACAATTACTTACAATGTTAGACGTTACGTCATCGTTACGTCTACTAATTTTGCTTCGTTGTCATTGATATCACACCTAAAACAACTTTAATTCATCAGAACTATAAGGTAAAAAGCCTAAGAAAATGACCTCTTGCATGCAGTTGTGTACAATCGCCGACACAGCTGAGTGACCAATGAAGATAAACAGAGAGTCTCTGTCGTGCACATGAGATTCTTATGTAAAATCTATATTTATCTCACTTCTGTCTTTAATGGGCAGTTAAGTGGCTGTTTGTACAAAAGTAGTATAGAATTAATGTCAAAGGACAATGGGCAAAATGTCCCCACCAACCAACAGAAACGAAACATATCTCATTTGATAGATCTTGGCAACCTGATGATTTTTTACTATGACGACGATCGTCCTATGTATGGGGTTTTCTTGGAAAACCATTATCATATCGTATGGAATTGGTTTAAAAATGAACCCATTCTTGCATTGCATGACTCTTGAAAGGTTTTTTTTTTTGAAAAAATCCCATCGATTTAGCTACTAAAATAGTTATTTTGTCTTGTTTTGGGTCCTAACCACAGATCACAGAAACAAGGGAGATATGTTATGGGGGCGTGGTTCGTGTCGCCTCGATATGGTCAAATTGACCATATCGGCACGAGGCGTGTCAAGCGTTGACACAGTCACTCACTGAACGCTGTCAGTATAGAAGCTCCGTTTAAATGATAAAATGACTGTATGTAGCGTGAAAGTGTGCAAAAATCGAAATACAAATGTTAATATAAAATCAAAGGGCATAACTTACCACCGGTAAATTTTGTTTTTAAGCATTATTTATACTTTTAAATGAATATTTTATATTTGAATGGATTTCAGAGCGTAAGGTTGTGAAAGTTGTGTTGACGTGATTTCTATCGACTATCGATAAATGACTTATTCTACAGCTATCATTAGAATTCAATGTGTTAATAGTTCTAGTTATTTATCACTACCACGACACGCTTAAAACAGAAGAAAAATAATTTTAACAAATTTTCACGTTATACAAAATTTAATTTTCTTTACAATATTAACGAACGACGAAGGACTCTAGCAATTCAAATATAAGTAGGCAAATTATACAATTAAGATAAAACTAAATTAACCAAACACAAACCACAAAGGGCTCTGGCTCAGTATTGAGCTGTGTTTGCACACAGCGCTGATTGACAGCTCGCGCCGACTCACTCTTAAAAGGATTCAAGCCTAAAGGTTGGATGGTAGAGATTGCCCCAAGTATTAAGTCTATCTTTCTGTTTTAAGTAATTTGTACCATTTATGAAATAAAGTTTACATAATCAAGTCGGTAAACTACTGGTTTGTCCCAAACTGAGATCTTGTGACGTGACACTCAACCGAACCCATTTTATTAGTATATTTGTATTAACATCATAAAGTCCAAGTTTACAATTTAGACTTTTATGTACTAATCAAAACGAAAATCTTAAACAGCTCCAGAAAATTTAACCAAAGAAATTCGGCCATTTTTTGTTACGTTCTAATATAGGTATCGTTCCAAATTTAAAATCTTATGTATCAATTTTACGCAAACCGTATTCTTGCTAATAAAATATTATTCTATTCTAACAATAATATATTAAGTTTAAATGATGTAATTGTATTAACCTAGTAGTAAAATAATAAAAATTGTACTTATTGCCTGTAAATTGAATAGTACCTATATTAACGTTGCAAACAAGTTTGAATTGTTTATCGATATATTTTGAACCATTCCTTGTGGCATCCCTAAGTGGACGACAGGAGAGAAACGCACACCTCTTGAAAAAAGTATAACTAGATGTCGCTGTGTGTGGGTAGTCCTTAACCTGCTGAACATAGGGACTACTATCTTGGCGCCATCTAGCTCTGAGGAACTAATTAATTACTCGTCGCATAGATGGCAGCTAAGTGACGAGTAAGCGCTACCTTACGTTCAGTGACTGAACTACGATGGAAAAAAAACGATCTTTCAGCATTTTTCAACCTTGAGAACTTAGTATAAAGCTTAATTTTCTGCTACTATCAAAACTATGTTACGGCGTTTTTAGTTCGTAAGCTGTAACCAATTATGAGGAGGTTGTTTTTGTAGTAGTTAATAGAGCGTAAGCGTAAGACGCACACATGTTTAAAAGTGGCGACACCGGGTCTTGTACGAATTGGCGTTCATGACATATCTCCCTTGTTTCTGTGATCTGTGGTCCTAACGAACATATAAACATGCATCCCGTGACTGTTGGAGGGTGGGGACGGGGTCCATACAAAATTGCCCATCACCCTTTCAAATATAGACCGTATTCTATATTTGAAATTTGACATACAGATGGGTTACAACTACATGCAAGAGGTCATTTACTTAAGTTTTTCACCTTACATCAACTGTAATTTATCAAATACTAGCGACCCGCCCGCGGCTTCGCCCGCGTGGAATGTATTATACATATAAACCTTCCTTAAGAATCACTCTATCTATTAAAAAAAACCGCATCAAAATCCGTTGCGTAGTTTTAAAGATTTAAGCATACATAGGGACAGACAGCGCAAGCGACTTTGTTTTATACTATGTAGTGATTACGATCCTATTGAAATTTTATTTTTAATCTAGCAACATTAGATATTTCAGTGGTTAATATGGTAATCTCTCATTACTTCTGATTATTTTAAGTTGCATACGCACTTGTTTTTTTTTTTTTTTATTTAACAAGGAAAGTCCTAAATCTAACAGATTTTGTGGGGTAAGTAATACGAGATATAACAACTGATAATATAACACTCATAATATATACGCTCACTTTGTATAAACACGTTTAGTATAACGTTCACTGGATATAATGAACGGAAGATATAATTTCAAAATATCTATTTCCATAAAGTATAACGTTATTAATATATAATATCAATTTATATAACTATTAAAACGTATAACGTTCATAACACCTAAGATTTAAAAGATATATCAATCAAATTATCTAACATCAAAAAACATAATACACGTATTATATAAAAACGCCTAGAACGACTTCTTTCGAATTTCGAATTTCTTAGAGCGATAGCCTCAAATTTGAGTTTAAAAAAACATTACACATTTATGATATTATGCATATGTTCTCAATAAATATAAATATAATAAATATGTTGTAAATTATCTAACATCACAAAACATAATACACGTATAATATAAATACATGCATATGTTATTTGAAATTAAATTCTATTTTCAGTATTAAAAAAAATAACCTCGAAGGCCTAGGCGGGAGCAAAGCTCCCGCCTAGGCCTTCTAACCTAACCTAACCGAGTCGGTTCTGCCCAGAGAAGTCTTGCTCGCTCGCTTCGCTCGCTCACATTTATATCATACGATATTATATCTTGTAACACTTATACTAAAAGATAATATGTATTATGATCGCTATATGTCATGTATGTTATACGAACTGAAATTAGTCATTGTGAGTGTTATATAAAAAAATATTATATAAAATGAATATTATATGACTTGACCGTTATTCCTTATAAAAATATTGATTTTGTTATTATAGCTAACGTTTATTATATCTCGTAAACGTTAGTAACATGAAAATAGTTATTATGTAGTTATATCTCGTGGGACGCACCCGATTTTGTGCTGTAAACGAGACTGTACCTAGGTCTTGCTCACGTATCGTCTCGCTTCATACACACGTCATTGTTCCATATTCGCTTCATGTTATTTTATCCAGTCTCACTGAAACAGTACTCAATCTTTAATTGAGCTGAAAAACAACTACGAACGACTACAAAGTGACTGGCTGATATTATTTGTCTCTTTAAAATAAATATTACGGGACAATCTCACACAGGTACCTAGTATAATCAGTTAAGCTCTAGGCTTGCACTGTGGGTACTAGGCAACGATAAACATACATCTGTACATATAAATATCTTCTGTGACTGACTGACAGACAACGCACAGCGCAGCCTAAACCACTAAACCGCTGAAAAATGAAAAGTTTGCAGGCGTTACAGCTCAGCTTGTGCCCTGTGAAATAGTAATGTATGTAGGTACTTACACAAATACAGAAAATAGACAGAAACACAAAGGGTATGTACCTACGCAGGCGAACTTATCACTTTAAAATAGCCAAGCCACTTTGAAATAATAAATAGCCAATCGTACAACAGTGAAAAGTAAATAAATAAAATGAATGAATTAGAACGATATTAGCAGGAAACTAATTATATGTGTACGAAGTCGCGACCGTCCTCTATTATACAAATATAAATAAATAAAATCGGGATTCTACAAAATAAAACTCTTACCGTGAACCTAACCTGAGACCGCTGGCGTCGGCGTCGTCGGACAACTTAGCTAACCCCGTCGTAAAATGTTTTACATATGTATACATAATATCTTATTTGGTGCATATTAATAGTTCCACCCCATGTCTTCCCGTGGATGTCCAAAGAAGCGACTAATGCCCGGTTCCTATATAAAAGAAACGAATCGTTTTCCTTACGGGCAGTAGCGTTATGACATTTGCTACGTACAAAATGTGTCAAATTGTAACGAGACGTCACAACTCTACCAACCGTTATGAATATAGGAATGCACCATTAGGGAATAAAGGCTGGTAGTACTGCCAGGCGATGGGCTTGCAACCTGTCACTAATACACAAACAAACGTCTTACCCTGATTGTGCAAAATGTGGTTACAGAATTAACAACAAGTTTTTAGTGTTGTTGGTATATAATTATGTAGCTCTGCCTACCCCACTCTGGGAATAAAGGCGTTAGTTTATGTATACCGTAAAACGGGGCTATTTGGGAACCACGAGGCTATTTGGAACCCAAGAAATTATAAGCTTTTAGTTGATATATTTTTGTCGTGGCAATAATATAACTAAAAACTTAGCCTGACAACAAATTTTCCAGTTCTAGCATAGCCATGACAAAAAAAATATCAACTAAAAGCTTATGATTACTTAGTTCCAAATAGCCCCGTGATTACCATATAGCCCCATTTTACGGTACTGTATGTATGGTACATAATTATTAACTACAGAAATACAGAGATTAAATGTGGTTCCAGACTTATTTACAAGTTTTAAGAGTTGTAGGTAATTCTGTAGCTCTGCCCACTACTCTGAGAAGGGTCATTATTCGAGCGTTTCAACCGCCTCACTTTCGTGGACATGTTTTTGAAGAATTGGGCGTATATTTTGACAGCGTTTTTGGATATTTGATAGATGTCCGGTAAACTTAGATACCTAACCAGAAACAAAATCGAAATCTGAAGTCACTTCTACAAAAATGTGACCACGAAAGTGAGGCGGTTGAAACGCCCAAATAATGACCCAGAACGAAGGCGTGAGTTTATGTATGTAACTACAGAGATATTCCTACAGCGGATAATTTATTTTAATTCCGCCAGCGTAATGTAGGCAATTTTGCAGGGCAACCGAAACTAAATATGTATTAAAAAAAACAAACGGAATAAGAACCTCCTCCTTTTTCCAAGTTGTTTTTTTTTACCTATAGCTATATTTGTTCTCTACTGGAACAGGAAATGACATGGAAATTCAAGTGAGTGTCGCTTTTACGTGTAATTAGTAGTCTTTGGCTAGAAGCGGTAATGGACCCACAAACAGCGCTAAGTGGCGGAAGCTGCCCTTGTCCAGCCCGAGCGGAGGGAGCGAGACACGTGACCTCGCACTTCTGATTGATCACTCAAAGGTATCGTTTGATTCGGTGATAAACAGGAAACATTTGGAGAGTGACTTTTAAATTGGGAAAAGTATCATTTACAATGTTACGTCAACTTTTAGGGTTTCACACATTTTTCTACGATAAAACGATAAATTAAGTTTTTTTTTAACTTGGGTGACCTCGCTTCAGTTAAATTCCCTGATTCTAGGTCAACGAGAAGCAACGCATAGGTTTTGTGAGTTTGAGAATATTGAAATATGTGAGTTATATGACCGACTGGTATTAATTTAAATATGATTCCTTTGCCCATTCTTAAGAAAAGACAGATCTTGACAGATGGACAGATCGTTGGACGGACGGACAGATTGATTGAAACAAAGAAAGAAAACGAAGACATAATATAATTTATTGACAGAACTTTGAGGTATACCACACACCACCACCACTGCACTGTGTGTTTGGTGCCGTGAGCTTTTGAATTATTTTTTTGAAAATTATCTTCAATGTACCAACTGACATTTAATCTTTACAACTTTATAATATTATAGATAAGTAAAAACAAAAAAAAATATGTACCTGAATAATAACGACAAAGACAGATGACGAGTCATAGAAAATTACCAATCATGGAGATTGACGAATTAACAAAAAGGGCGAATCGGGGAAAATTACCAGTAGGGCACTAACTCGTACTTTTGAGTAGCTAACTAATCGTTATCGTGTTGTAACAAACGAGAAGGAAGTGGAAAAAAGCGATTACGATGAGTTATTTTTAATTTAAAGTAGAACATGCCCTGGCTTCTATAATATGCTATGCGGTAATAGTACATTGTGTATTAAGGTCGGTAAGTAAGGAATTACGATCGAGGCTCTAGTAGAAGCCCGAACCGAGCCGAGAACGTAATTCCCGTACCGCCCGTGAAACATACAATGTTTTTCATCACATTTGCGAGTAAATAAATACACAAGTCAGCACAACTATTATTACGAATTACTTGAACTTTTTTTAAGCGGATGGCGGGCGGACTCCACAGATTATACAAATGTTTCGTTCAGAAACGTTAAGGGCAAATACTTACGTAGGTATACATACAGCCCTGAAGGAGTGTAAAAAAAACGACGTTTTGTTACAGAAAACTATTAAAATCGATTATTAAGAATATTAATTGAGTATTTAAGTAACATGTAGCGAGATTGCAATAAAATTCCTGTTTAAATAACAATTGGGATAGACCAAAAAAAATTTTACATTCTAATTCGAAAAAATAGGTAATTTTAAGTGACCTATTTCATTAATTTTGTATTTGACCCAATAGTTTTGTTTTAATATCTTTATTTATTTAGCAGACATTTTATGGATGACATGATTATTTTAAATTTGGGTTGGCATTTTCTAATAAATTACTACTATTAAATGATATCTAATGATAAAAAGTGATTGTAATAGTGTAATAAAACATACTATTTAAAGCGGTTTTCGCCTAACCCGTAAGATGCACCTAGGAGGGCTTCAAGACAAAAACGAAAGTCAAACAAAGGTCAAATATACTTTTATCAAAATGTCCGAAATAGATTAATATTTCAAAAATATAATAATGCAGAACGGCTTCAAAACGCTATTCCTCGAAATGGTTTTCAAATCAGAGTAATTTAAAAAATATGAACAATCCCAATTTAAGACAATTTTACAATTGCGTGTAAACTCTTTGCTTGAACTTGCATGACCTGTGTGCTGTGCTATAAATTAAAAAAAAATTACTTACCGACCTTGGGTTTCATGGTAAGAAGAAAGGTCGAGGGTTTTATATCGGGCATTGCGGCCAAGTTAACCTGTATGTTTAGATACTGTTTACATGCAAGTGTGATGAAATAGTACATTGTGTATTAAGGTCGGTAAGTAAGGAATTACGATCGAGGCTCTATTAGAAGCCCGAAGTCGAAGACTGAGGGCTTTCTTAGCCGAGGTTCGTAATTCCCGTACCGCCCGTGAAACATACAATGTTTTTCATCACATTTGCGAGTTTTTGCTGCATGGATAATATCTGGCGGTGTTGCATTTAAATTACACTCATCGGACGATGACGACGACTTTTTTATAACTTTTTTACTTGTCTTCAAATATAAAATGTAAATAACTATGAATTATAGCTTTAATACACAAGTCAGCACAACTATTATTACGAATTACTTGAACTTTTTTTAAGTGGATGGCGGGCGGACTCCACAGATTATACAAATGTTTCGTTCAGAAACGTTAAGGGCAAATACTTACGTAGGTATAGATACAGCCCTGAAGGAGTGTAAAAAAAAACGACGTTTTGATACAGAAAACTATTAAAATCGATTATTAAGAACATTAATTGAGTATTTAAGTAACATGTAGCGAGATTGCAATGAAATTCCTGTTTAAATAACATTTTAAGACAGTTTTTCAATTGCGTGTAAACTCTTTGCTTGAACTTGCATGACCTGTGTGCTGTGCTATAAATTAAAAAAAATATACTTACCGACCTTGGGTTTCATGGTAAAAAGAAAGGTCGAGGGTTTTATATGGGGCATTGCGGAAAAGTTAACCTGTATGTTTAGATACTGTTTACGTGCAAGTGTGATGAAAAACAATATACGATTGACGTGTTACCGCTGTCAGGTAAATAAAAGCTATCAAAACGTTGACAATACAGAAACTCGTCAAAGCAATAAGGTTTTACAGCACTTTTATCGTGTAAAATCTCAGCCCGACTCTATTCTACTGAGTAAAACTGTATCTCCTTTAACCTGTTATCGTATTTTTAACGATACGATGGCTCTTATTTACTTGACAGTATGGCGGCCGAATTAACAACGATACGATAACATGTCAAATGCAAAATGGTTTAACCGAGTAGAATAGTGGCCGAACAGAAATGGTCCCTACTCCCTACCGATTGTTATGTACGGTCGAGTTCATAAATATGTGCACATTTTCGTATGTCATGTTTAAAATGCTATATCTGAATTGTCACAGGGATTAAAGTAACAAAGTACTAAAGTACACATCGCACTGCCAGATCAAAAGCGTAGTAACTCAAAATACAACTGTATTTTAAAATCAACTTTAATACAACATTATAAGCTTGAAAGAAAACTAACAATTATTTTGAGTTGATACTGTATTCATCTAGCAGTGCGACATATTGAACTCGACTGTAACATACCATACCTCGCACTCGATATTTAAAAAAGTTCCGAAACAAAACTTCTAACCTGAGAGTAAGATCAAAGTTGCATCATCCTTTTTTTTAACACGCGTCCAAGACTGAACTTTGTCATAAACCAAATATCGCTTTAGTACCATGACGCTCTCACTACGTGTTCGAATTACCGTACAAGATGCTTAACGAATAAGAGTGACAGGGTACTAAGCGATCAGTTTCTATACAAGGAGATAAATAAAGAAGGGCTCAATCACGCGAAGGATCGTCGGGAGGCGAGCGGAATTTTAAACAGAGCATTTTTATTAAAATTAGAAGCGTGAAGCGTGATTTGTGTGAAAGCATTCGTAAAGCTAATATTTCGGGGGGTTGGTTTTTATCATCTTAGTAGCCTTTGCCGCGGCATTCATCTGTGTGGAGCTTATTTATCGCTTTACATAAATACATTTTTACTTTGCAAAACCTATATCTTAACAAATCATGAGTTGTTCATGACCTATCTCAAGTACAAATTAGACATAAAAAAAATATGTCGTTTTGTTTTGCACGCTCTATAGAAAAATAAAATAAATGCCTTCTTGTAACATACATATTAGAAAATTACAAGCGTTTAATTGCGAATTCATTTTATTTTAAATAAAACTGAGTTTTTTTTTTCGGGCATAAAAGCTATTTTATTTAATCCAGTCTAGTAATCCAGGAGGAATGCGTATTTGTTTAAGCTTGATAAAAAGACATTCAACAGCACACATAACTCTATTTTAATTTATTTTTTCGTTTACATTTTACTAGGGCGGTAGGACGTTATATTATTATTATCTGTATTTTTAACCCCCGACCCAAAAAGAGGGGTGTTATAAGTTTGACGTTTGTATTTGTGTAGGTACCTGTCTGTGGCATTGGATGCGTTTTTTTTTAATTTGAAATCAGGTTTTCTGACTTTGGTTCTTAGCTAAATTTCATAAAAATTGGTTGAGTCTTTTAAAAGATATTAGTTCTAAAAGAAGGGATCGCCATTATACCGGGGGATTTTATCTATCTAATATCAAAGTTACAATGTATCTCTAACTTATAAAGTTTATGGTTCCTTCGTTGTATTTCTGTCATTATCCTGGGATAAATCATGAAATAACTTCTAATAAATATCTTATAAATCAGTACGTTTGCCATGATTCAAGAATTGGTACGTAAGTATGATTATTACTGAGTATCGATTTAATACTTGAACCACAAACAGGGTTACCAGACAAAGTTAAAAAACATTTAAAACAACATTTTTAAATTGTAATAGCAACATAACAATAACAGCAATCGCACATTGGAAACAAATTGATAATGCTCAATCAAACTCGCATGATAGATGGCAGTTTCCATTCGAATTTCGAAGAATTTTATTGTTAACAATGACTGGTTTTAGCCAAGATTTCCCGTTTTGGGGTGGCATTTTGAACACGGCGGAAGTTTACGTTCATGAATAAGAAAGTTATTGATGAATATTATGAATATCTAAGCTCTACATTGTGCATTTTTTGGTCCTATTTTTTTTTTTAATAATCAAGTCATAATTTCTGTTAAATAGAGTGGCCATTTTTTTTCTAACTCATAATTATATTGTCACTAAAGCCATATATTCAATTGTTACACACGCGGTAGCAATGATGACATTGATGACCTTAAACAAGCCCAATCGCATTAAATGAGCAAAACCACAAAATGCGCAAATGGCGCGGCCGCTCACCATTATATTGATTTCGACGCCATTAAAACGAACCGGAAATTAAAAAGAAATAAAAACATATTGCTTTCCCGCGCGCTCCAAACTTCACCCAATTTGTACACGTTCTGTTTTTGAACATCGAATTTTTATCCTATCGAAAAGGGCATACAACCGTCATTCTGAGTTTCAAATTTAAATTTTATGACTCATCCGCAAAGGTTATAAATGGCTTGACAGATTTGTTGACTTATTACTACAATTTTGTGTGACATGTAATGTAGGGAAGGTATTTTATTTGGCAAGCCATTATTGTCAGCGTGATATGATTATTATATTATCGGGCGATAAACGGACATAAAAAAAGATATACCGCAGGCAATCATCTCGGGATTACGCGATATTGATGTGGATTTATCGGGATGTTTGGCGCTAATTAGATCGTAGTACGGAATAAATTGAGTGTTTGTTTTGATTCCCAATGTCCAGCCAAGGTTTGTCCACGCAATATTATACCATGACTTTTCCTTAATATGTGACTATGTACCTGTCTACGTAATACATACATACATACATAAGTACATTGAATCACTCCTGTTTCCCAGAGGGGTAAGCAGAGACCACTTCTTTCCACTTGCTACGATCTTGACAAGGTACCCATATTTTTGCAATGTGGTGAAAAACCGTGGCGTGCCTTACTGACCTACATGGAATAGCCACATTTTATAAATGTAATGTTTTTGATAATATATTTGAGTAAGTAATTTCGTTTTAGACATATTTTTTTTAAACTACTTTTTTTTTAAACATACAAAACTTCTTCAAAAACATTTTCTTAAAAAATAGGATTGTAAGAATGCAAATTAAATAAAAAATTACATTGTAAGTGAGTACCTACATAATATTTTTATTTTCAAATATTGAACTAAAACTGGTTAGTTTGGTTTCTTCCTGAAAATGCTTATTGGATAACAATAAAGTATCCTTATCTAACTATGTTAATTAATTAAATATACAGGGTGTAAGGGACGGCTCACCGAAAACTGAAACCATAGCTTCAGACCATTGTACTGAACTGAAATCTAGTGGATTTTTTCCCGGGAAAACGAAAATTTTCTCGTTGGTTTCAGTTTTCGGTGAGCCTTCCCTTAAACCCTGTATAGGTATAAATACAGGGTGTAAGGGACGGCTCACCGAAAACTGAAACCATAGCTTCAGACCATTGCACTGAACTGAAATCCAGTGGAAATTTTCCCGGGAAAACGAAAATTTTCTCGTTTTTTACGTGAAAATGCCGTTTTTACCGTTTTTTTTTACATAATGAGCTTCAGTATGTCATAATATGTTGTCCTAGATCGGTTTATATGCAAAAACATGGGAAAAAAAACGAGAAAATTTTCGTTTTCCCGGGAAAATTTCCACTGAATTTCAGTTCAGTACAATGGTCTGAAGCTTTGGTTTCAGTTTTCGGTGAGCCGTCCCTTCCACCCTGTATAATTAAAACAAATCATACATTTTATCTTGCTAAAGGTAATTTTCGGATATGTAGGTTAAGACTTTGGGAATTGATTCTAGACAAGGTCCTTCATCGTTTCAATGACGAGAGACACATTACCGCGTGGACCTAGTATACAGCCTGATACAGAAGGATCTTTATCAATTCCCAACCATTTCAGTACCTCTATACTCGAAAATCTAATTAGATTCCAAAATCTGACAGTTCCCATCTTGATTATTTCTTTATTAAAATATTATTTCATAAACATATCAATGAGAACTCGTGTAACCAGTAATATTAGGGTCAGTTTAATTGATAAAAATACCTACACTTAAACCAAAATGCAGTAATCACAGCGAATGTGCGTCGGTTGAGGTTAGGATTTTGGAATCTAATTACAGTTTCGAGTATACTTAGTGTTAAGATCTTATGAAATTAAAGCATGCAGCATTTTGAGTTGGTGGCAACCTGGCAGAGTTTAACTTTTTTTGAAGTAGGTAACATTTACAAATAATTGGTAAAGCGAAACGTTAAGGTTTTTCGTATCCTATTATGAATCCTAATAATAGGTAGTTATAACCGGGGATCGGAAATTCAGATCGATATTTACCTATACTTATTTACGCGCTGGCTTTGTAGTTCAGTTATATGGAGGGGGACTCAATCATAGAATGCATTACTAAAATTTCTGGGATTTCAAAATAAATAAATTGCACCGGCATTAATTCATAATCAATTATTTATTTTAACTGTTTGAAGTCATTTTTCACGTATAGATTTACCAAATGTTATTTAATTTACCTGTAACTTATTAACCTAACGATTTTTTAGGAGCAAAACGGAATGTTTTATCCTACATGTAAAGTAATTATTATATTAACGTTTTGTAGAATCCCAGAATCCCGGAACTTATATTATTGAAATAATATTTTTAAGAAGCTGACGCCATGTTTGCCTATCTTTTTCCGGGATTTTGCCAACTTTAGGTAAATATCGATCCGAATTTCCGATCCCTGGTTATAACCGTTTAAAGATTTATATAATTAGTCTCTAGTGCTTTGAAGTGTCGGTCGTGTCGTAGTAGCTATTAAGTACGTGTAGAAATGATAAAAAAATCGCATTGTAGCGTATTTAGTCTTGTTAATTTCTATAGAAAACGCAGCTTTGCTGTAAAAGCCAAAGTTTATGATATATTTAATATGAACTGAAAAAATTACAAAAAAATCCTCGTTTTATGAGCATGGCGGAGCTCGCGGCAGCACTACACTCCAAAACGAAACCTGAAAACAAAACTGCCCCGACACTCATTTCGTAGAATGCTGTACTTCGTCGAATTTTAATTTTATTGACCGGCATTTACTTCTTTGGTGTCACAGGTGTAACCTAACGTAACCAACGCAACCCATACTTAAGATAAACTTAAAACAATGAGATTTCAGCAGAAATAAACTTTCGATGGAATGAAAATTCGGTGAAGTGAAACATTCTATTTAAAATGAGTATAATGAGTATATACGATTAAAGGAAATCCCATCTCACCCCCTATACAATGTAAGAATGAATGATGGCTACTTACTCTTTGTGTTCCAAATAAATAAATAATCAGGTGGTCTGTGTGCTCGTTTGCCTTCTCTATGACATAAAAATAAATAAATAAATAAAATAGTGCGCGAACCCTCCTTACAAGAAGAAGCTACAGATAGGTATAGGTTGTGCTTACGTATTTTTTCGAATTGATCCCAGTTCGTATCCATCTTGCTTTCTTAATTAGCTTATAGTTGGGTGCTAAAGTTGACTTGTTGTTGTTGAAAACAAGATAAATAGGTACTAACTTTTCCTACCAAACACAGTGTCGAACGATTATTTTCTATGTAACTTAACAAAAACTCTTTTTTGCACAAAAACAATGACAATGAAATACCTAGTATATAAACTAATCATTAAAATGTTTACAAAATATATTTCTACACACAATATTCAAAAAAATCGTGGAAATCTGTCTTGATTTAGGGGGTGAGAAAAGTTATAGCCCGGAATATTTTTTATGTTTTTTTTTGTCTGCTACGTGATTTAAGCCTCACAATACTCAAACCAAAGGACTTTGTTACTACGTTTTATGGAAAAAGTTAAATGTAAACTGTAGCTATTCTATCTTTGCCCAGATAACGGATATTGCCGTATGTCGACGCCGATATTGTTCCGAGCGGTGGCTATCAAGTCGAGAGGGCTACAAGCGAAGCGCATTACGGAGATAATCTTTTAATGGATAGCAAATATGCCGTGACGTGGACAGGGGAATGCAGTTATTGTTACTTAGAAACAGATATAATGTTTGCGACTTTGAACTTACTTCCTACAATTCCTACATACATACATAAACTCACGCCCTCATTCCCAGAACAATTCTCAGACTCAGAGCTACAGAATTACCAACAACTCTAAAAACTTGTTGATAATTCCGTAACCACATTTTGCACAATCAGGCTAAAATGTTTACCAGTTGCATTAGTGACAGGTTGCAATCCCATCGCCTAACAGTAGATACTAAAAGCCTTTATTCATTTAGTCGCCTCTTACGACATCCGCGGGAAGACATTTACTTCCTAATTTGCAACAAAATGCGACGAAACTCACGAGGCGAAATGAACAGGATGGTTGCCACAAAACACTAAATTCAACATTTCGGACGTCGGGTCTCGGTCAATTGTCTCTCGAGAATAAATCGAGAGAAAAGGATGTAGGTAACGTAACTTCGAACTTCCATTTTTAAAATAGGGGTGTTACAAGTTTCACGTCTGTGTCGCGTCCTGATCGATTCAGATTAGGACGCGGTTTTCTCAAATAAAAAACTAGTTCAACTAGTTCTTAGCTTGGTTTGATGAAAATCTGTTGCGGGTTTAATTAAGTGCTTTGTAAGAAATCTCGCAATAATTTTAGCGCTTTTTATCTATTTATAATTAAATTATCATAAAAGCTAAGATCTTCGACATTTTTTCTAACCATAACTTGATTATTTACCTACGTTCTTTTCCATATACTTACCACAATTCATTCCTTAGTCTAAATAAGGGTCTAGTAAATCTAGAATAAATGAGTAGATGAATATCAAACATCAATATGTCCTTGAAGTTTGGGAGGTATACGAATTTAAAACTTAAATTCGTACAAATTAAGTTTTAAATCCGCATACCATTAAATTTCAAGGACATATTGGAGTTCGATATTTATCAAGTCAAATATACACATCAAAAGAATGAATAACCAACGAATATTATTTTGTTATCTACTATTTATTAGGTACTTACTACCAATATTTGAAATGAATTGAACATTTAGTTTATAACATTACATTACATACCTTCACGCCTGTAATCCCAGAGTGGGCTAGGCAGAGCTACAGAATTACAACTTTAAAAAGTTGTTGATAGTTCAGTAACCACAATTAGTTTATAAAGACGGTATAATAGAGGTATATCCATCTCCACATGTAACAAATAGTGGGCAACCAAGGAAAGGGTCCGGTCTTAAATTCGTAGGTATGGCATTACCCGTACACATGTCGAATTCAGATCAATAGAAAATCCAAAAGGACCTGATATGTCACAAGTCATTCAAAATAGTCTTACGAACCCAAATTCAACTGCAGCTATTTAACATATGACTTTTTGTCTTTAGGTTTTGTAACCAATAACTAATAAGACACAACGGGCACAACGTATTTCAAAACTGACGAAATTAGTATCTTTAAATGGTTTACTATTGCATCATTTTCTTTCAATAAACAAAGAGGACGTAACTTTTCTAGGTCTATGCCAGTTGATTTAAATTAAATATCTCGTCGTAATTTTTTTAAACTCAAATGCTACTTTACAAGATCACAGCATGAGTAGCTGTCTCTCAACTCGAACCTTATTTAACAAACTGAAAGATTTCTACGATGGGTTGACAGTTCGTGGCGGTATTTTCATTGCGAGCACTATTAAGAAGACAAAGTCTCGTCCAAAAGAACTTTTGCTCCGTTTTCCGTTGGAACGTCTTCTTTTTTTATACTTGAAGTGGTAACCTGGCTAGCAAATATAGATGGAGAGTAATCAATCAACACTGGCCATTGCATATGTCCACTTCTCATAAGGTGGACGGTCTGCTCGTTTGTCCGATGGCAATTAATTAACTAATGGGCCTTTAAGAACAGAGTAAGCTCATCTTTTGAAGGACCCTAAGTCAAAATGTTCCTGAAATCGTGCTTCTTTAAGCTGGGTTTTGACAGATACGAGTATGTCGTGCGAGATAAATACACTTACTAAACGCGCACAGTGGTATGTAATGTATGTATGTATAGATGCATCCAGGTGAGGTGAGGTGGGATCCATAGAGGTGGTGGAGGTGGAAAGAGAGTCGTTTACTATAGCACTAGGGCCTAACGTGCAAAGTATGAAGAAACACTTTCTATCAGGGAATATGCAAACAGGATGGATGAACTATGCAAAGAGACGGGTCAACTAGGGAGGACCAGAGTCGTCGACAATTTGACCCGCTCCAAAACGGTCAAGACACTAGGGCACTCTAGTCTGAAAAAGTAAAAAGCATAGTTCCTGTCTATCTAGGTAAGCTTGCATAAATCAATCCCATCGCTTTACTTCATTAGGGAAGGTTATGTAGTTAACAGGGAATGTAAGACAATAAAGATTTTGTATGTACTATGCATAAGGTGAAATGTGCTTTATGAGTGACATAATGTCCGTATAAGCTTATCTAAGTTTAAGTGCATGCCAATGAAGTGCCTTTATCTACCGACACAATTTTCCTAGAGCTAAAAAAGCTCCACTATCCGAATCCACTCGTCAAGATAAACATTATTCACTTGGAGCGCTTTTTGCGGCACTTTGTTCTAGATAATGGATAAATAACGTTCGAAATTCAATGCATTACCCTTATCGGCTGATTGCCCTGTGACATCAATTTATACTTCAATATAAATATTAAAAGCTTTTTTGATGCTGAAAATACGATTTAAACTTTGGGAACAGCTACTAGTAGGTAATTAGTTGGGCAGATGGTTAGCCTTCTACCTATATTATGGGAGTAAGTTGGTTCACATGGTTTTGTTACAGTATACTCAGAGTATTTTTTGAAATATACCTCGAATAAATAAATACCACCGATATTTAACCGACTTCCAACTAGGAGGTTATACGTTATACTGTGTTTTTTTTTTACTGCTACTGTCTGTTGCTTAGTGCGACATCTACTGTCCAGTAGAATGAGTTAAAGTATTGCGCTACTCGCCACTAGGTGGCAACGTTACGCATAGCAGCTTGCTAGCTTGTTACGTTTGGCACTGTCCTAACTAGTATTGTCACCGCTCGCTAGATGGCGCTGCTGGCTAAAAAGGTCATTGAATCGTGGCTATTATTTATTTCTTTTTTTGCCTGCCAGTTCAGTGAAGTGTTGCCAGGTCTCCTGATTTATCAGGAGATCTACTGAATTTGGCATATGTCTACTGATCTACTGAATTTGCAAAAGAAATTTAGATAATCTACTGAATTTTGTATATATCTGAATTTACTTTAGGTTTTTTGTAGAAAGATCAATGGATTTTTTAATGTAATTGCAAGCATTTTCCGTACAAAGAACGTATCTAGCACTCATTGGGAATCTACCTTTATAGTGCGGGTGCGTAAAATGGAATGATTCGAATCATAGGTACTCTAATCTATGGAAGCGACTGCGACTACTATATTATCCTATAATCTGTGACTGTGTTTAACGTTCTTTCTATTTTGTTTGAGTTTGATTAATTGATCAGATAAGTTTGAGTTTGAGTTGGCGGCAAACAAAATACAAATGCAAACACTGTCTTTTCTACTGTAGCACTCCAGTTGTGTAGTGAAGTGAAGTACTATTAGTGTTAGTGCTAAATATAATTAGGTAAGTCAATGAGTTTATTATGATTAACGTGGTTTGATTAAGAAGATAATGCAAAAGCTGTTGTAAAAGGTTATTCAGGTATTATAACAAAATCTCCTGATTTTTTTATAAATCTCCTGATTTTTTGACCTTATATCTACTGAATGTTTCAGATTGGACCTGGCAACACTGCAGTTCACTCACCACATGACAGCGGTCGGTTGCGACCAGCGCAGCGGTATTGAATAGAAAACAATACTCGCGTTTCCCACCTGTGAATGAAACAGGTGTGAAATGTTGTTTCATGTCGCGGTTTATGTTGCGAAATATTATTGTTCCAAAGTTTGAGAAGAACTGAAGTGAATAAAACAGTGTTTTGTGTTGGACTAACTTTTCCCTCGGTTTAACGGAAGTGTGACAAAATAGAAACTTTCTAGCGTTATCAATTTTAGCGGTTTTTTGTGTGAACTGTTGTCCGAAAATGAGTTGAACAAATTTCTGTATCCCGTTGTTAGTGTGAAGCTACAAGATGACTACCGACAGGTTTCATAAGTAAGTGCCCAGTTGCAAGGACTTGTCCATTTGTGATACCAACTTGATAAGATTTTATCTGTGTGATAAAATTGATAATAATTTCCTTTAATGACACAAGATATGCAATACATTTATTTACCTAAAGAAATCGGATAATTTCGTGGTAGGTAGGTAAGGTAATTCCTATCCATAAGTACGTACCAATCTAGCCAATGGTATGCGGTACCAAATTAAATAGGTGTACATAAGTAATTAATACATACATTTGTATAATTACAAATTGTCTGACTATATTTAAAATTTAAAAAAAAATACGAATTTAGGTTGGTTAATTATTTCTCAATGTCAATTTCATTACCACGGAACCGGAAACCATAGGAAGGAGACACGCTCTGGCTGATGTCAAAAAAACTATCAAGTTCATTGTCCCTTAACAGGACCATTAAGTCTCTTCCATAGCAAACTAAAAATTTACGGACCGGTTTTATTCATAGTTTATCTAGTTAGGTTTGTAGTAGCATCCAGGATGCACACAATTAGTAACTCTTTCGTAGTTAGCTAGCACCTAGCACAGGTATTGATTGTTAGGTAGCTTAGGTATCTACCTACCTTCGATAGATTAGCTGCTCCGATAGGTAGGTAAGGTATGTTTATTATGAAGAACATTAAAATGTTATCCATTTCGTAATTAGGTACCTATCAGAATTACCTCTTCCAATCAGAAGTCTAGTGGTACCTGCCTCCCTACCTAGTAATTTCGCTTTCAAATTTTATTTTCCGTGTCTCTTATCGCACGCATCTCCTTAGTAACCTTAAATAGGGACCTACCTACGGGGTATGTTGCGCATTAACAATAATCAATAACGCTATAGTAACGCGGGTATTAGGTGGTAGGTAGGTACCTATCGACATTTTAGTACTTTTTAGGGATCCGTAGTCTAGAAACAATAATAGGTACCAACCACCTACTCATAACGATGACTGTGTACCAACTTAATTGTTACCAATGCAGTGTTTACGGACACCGCACACACCTGGCGAGGGTGTTATGGATTCTGGTCACCCAACTGTAGTCCCTATTTATACTGATCCAAAGTTCAAATGGGCCTGTGTTGATATTATCTATCGAGTGTTATGGCTTGAGGGTCGGGTTGCCATGGTGCCCAATGAATGCACTTCCAGGTGATGTGACATGCATGGGTGCAAAAGACCTACGTGCCTATTACGGTCGTGTTTATCGATGTGGATATACGTGGATAAAGCATCTGTCACTTTCCAACCAGTATGTAAGTGCAAGAGTGACACACGCTTTACCCATCGCGATAAAGGCAACCATAATACGGGCCCTGCTCGGTTAGCCTAGATAATGGTACCTATAGGTACCTACCTTCTACTACTAAACAATACTATTTTGTAATTTATTAAGGTGTATAAGTTTATTTTTCTTGTATGAATGTGTTATGTAAGTACAATTCAATTACAACGGTAAATCTCACCCAGAGAACTAAACAACGCGTTTCGTGTGCCGGAGCCTCAACTATTGTTTTAAGGCCATTTAACTCTGGTCCCTCACGCATTTCCGAACACTTACCGGCTTATTTTTACCCATAGTCCTCTCAATAGACATAATTTAATATAGGTATCTATTAAAATGTCTAAATGAAGTTACAATAGTTATATTGGTAGACCTATAATAAATCAGAACAAACAGTCGCGGTCGCGCCGATGAATGCAGTCGATTTTTGAAAATTCGAGCGCTCGAAAGTAGAAAATAAATGGCATTGAAATGAAAAACAGAACCAACTTTTTTAATGAAATTTCCGAGAGATCGATAGGTACTCAAAAATCAACCCACGGACCGCAGACCGCATATGTAAAACCTGACTAATTATCTCGATTGGCCTAAAACCGGGTGGCTGCTACTTCAAATATTTTCGCGACCTAATTCTAAACAATTAGGCGACACCAACATAACCGCGACGAATTTCCCTCGTGCTTAATTAAATGACGTAACGGGTCTGGTAACAAAAGCGGCGTAACAGCGGAAGCGCGAGCGATCATGAAAAGTGAACCATATCTCATTGTGCCGACTTTCCCTCGTAATCGGCTCTTGGCAATTAGCTGGCAGTGTCGCATTCTTAATCCAGTGGTAGTGAGCGTAGGTAAATCTAGTTTTTATGCCGAATATAGATTTTATGGGAAAATTTTAATGCTTTGTCATGTTGTGTAACGGTATGTTAGAAGTGTTAGAACTGTTCCAATAGTCTATCAGAGTCGTTAAAGCGACAAGGTACCAAAGTGTGCAGCTACTTTAATGGCCGACTGAACTTATAGCCTCAGGAATAAAGTGTGTAATTAGTAACTTTCTGTTTTATCTTTAAACCTGGTTAAAATAGGACTGCGGAGTTTTAGTAGAAAGCCTCAGAAAAATGTCTTAAACAACAGTCAAAAGATACATTTTTTGTCATCGCCGACCTAAGTACCTATTAAAATATTGGTAGATCATTTTCGCATTTTCCAAAGAATAAAGGATTAGTAGAGCACCCTCTAGCCGCTGTGAGTAAAACAAGTTTATATCAACTGCACCTGAGGATTATACAAGTGTAATTTGACAGTACGATAACCATCAAACCATTCATAACGCCAGTTTACCCAGGCATTGTCATCGGTTCAAATTAACCCGCAAACTCACGGCGCTCACTAAGCGTGAAATAAAGGCCTATCTGCGCTTAAACCAGTTATCACTGAACCTAACTAATAACGATGGAACAGTGCGAACATATAGGATTCATAATATTAAAGTATTTTTTTTTATACTAGTTTTGAGTTTTGTTACTGTAATATTTATCCCTTTTTTCATATTTTGTGTGTTGGGATACATTAGAAACATACATACATACCTTCAAGCCTGTTATCCCAGAGTGGGCTAGGCTAGGCAGAGCTACAGAATTACAACTTTAAAAAATTGTTGATAATTCAGTACCTAACCACAATTTGCACAAATAGGCTAAGATGTTTACCAGCATATTAGTGACAGGTTGGAAGCCCATCGCCTAACAGTACTACAAGCCTATGTTCCCTTAGACGCCGTTTATGACATCCACGGGAAGACATGGAGTGGCACTATTCTAGATAACCCGGCAACCACTCGGGGAAAAATAAATATCCAAATAAACTAGGGATAGTTATGATCTTGAGACATTATCAGAAATAAATGGGCATTTCTTGAAAAGTCTGTACCTAGTTAAGGACTAAAATTAAGAAATGTTACATTTTCCGCTGAGTTACCAAAATTTGTCGTACATTTATATACTCAACGCCAATTAGCAGTATCTCAAATTCAATAAATGGAGTAGATCCAATCCTCACCCGTTAGTAATATGCTTGCACTTGCTACAGGAGTTTTGGCTGAGATAACACCATTTGTCTTAATAACAGTACAGCTAATTTTCGTATCTTAGTGGAAAAGTTAACGTTTCTTAATTCAGTCCCTAACTAGGTACAAACTTTTAAAGAGACGCCCAAATATCAATAAATATCAGAGGACAACTCACACAAATTGACCTAGTCCCAAACTAAGGTCTAGGCTTGTGCTATGGGTACTAGACAAAGATATAAATACGTAAATATGTAGAAAAACAAACACCTATACAAATAAAAAACATCTAAGACTCAGACACAAATACTCGTGGCTCATCCTCAGTCATCACACAAATATTTGCCCATACCGGGAATTTAATTATTAATGATGATTGATATTAGGTATTTCCGTGTACCCTTCATCTAAGGTAACGAAGCCTACTGTCATCAAATCTGAATCAAGTGTTTATTCCTAATAAGTATTCAAACCTTGTTTCGTTTTGGTGGTGTGGAATTATGTCGTTTTCCACTAACATAACGTCTGTTTTTCTTGGTGTTACTAAATCTATAAGAATTAAATATTGGGAACCGTATCTAACGACCCCTTCCAATGTTGAATTGAGCCTATAGTTAATTTATTACAGCAATAACACAGGATCTATAGAATAGATACGTTATATTATGATACAAGCATAGTTATTTGCGATTATAACAGCATTGATAATGCCTGATATGTGGCTAAGTCCCCAGACGATAGCTAGAAACCATTATAACGCGTATCTACATTTTGTTATTAATTCATTTGCGATAACGGTTTCAAAATAATACCGCATAGTAAAACAACAAGAACAAACCAAGAACGTGTAAAGTATGTAGGTACAGTCTGTGAGCACTTAGAAGAGGCTTCGGTTTAGTACTTCTCTCTCACTCGCTCTCATACGATCTTATTAAGAGCGAGTGAGAGAGAAGTACTAAACCGAAGCCTCCTAAGTGCTCACAGACTGTATGTATTTTGTTATTTTGCTGTTCCTATAATAAATGTTGTAGTATAAAAACCGACGATTTTTTTTCGCTTTAATATAGTTTACATTGGAAATATCCATGATACCATGGCCCATAGAAGCCATCATAAAAGACACGTATGAAGCTAGACCTACTTACATTGACGAATAGTAACTTTAGTTCTAACGTAAAGAAGGGCATTCAGCACTACACGGGTAAAGACATCTAACACAATAAATTTATCTTAATAGTGCTTTTATGGTTAAAAACTCTAAATGTTATATGTAACCGTAACTGAATGTACTCTCCACTTCCAGGGCCGCCAAGGACGGGTTACTGGAGGTGCTCCGGGAAGCCACGCGCAAGGAATGCAACAACAAGGACGAGTCGGGCATGACGCCCACGCTGTGGGCCGCCTTCGAGGGCCACGTCGAGGCTCTGCGCCTGCTCTGCGGCAGAGGGTCAGTATTAACCAAGTGCCAGATGCTTCCGTTCGCATGTCTCTGGTGCTAGTTAAGTGTGCAACAACAAGGATAAGTAGGACATGACGTCCACGCTGTGGGACGCCTTCGAGGGCCACGTCGAGGCTCTGCGCCTGCTCTGCGGCAGAGGGTCAGTATTAACCAAGTGCCAGATGCTTCCGTTCTCATGTCTCTTGTGCTAGTTAAGTGTGCAACAACAAGGATAAGTAGGACATGACGTCCACGCTGTGGGACGCCTTCGAGGGCCACGTCGAGGCTCTGCGCCTGCTCTGCGGCAGGGGGTCAGTATTTACAAAGTGCCAGATGTTTCCGTTCTCATGTCTCTTGCTGCTAGTTAAGTGTGCAGCAACAAGGATGAGTAGGACATGACGTCCACGCTGTGGGCTGCCTTCGAGGCCACGTCGAGGCTCTGCGCCTGCTCTGCGGCAGGGGGTCAGTATTAACAGAGTGCCAGATGTTTCCGTTCTCATGTCTCTTGCTGCTAGCTAAGTGTGCGACTAGAAGGGTGAAGTCGGGCGTGAAGGCCGCGCTGTGGGCCACCTTCGAGGGCCACGTCTAAGCCCTGCTATGTGGCTCTGTCTCATGACTCTTTCTACTAGTAGTTCGTCGATGCTACTAGTTATGTGTGCAACAAAGAAGACGAGTCTGGTATGACGATCACGCTATGTCTAGGGTCTGCCAGTACTCTGCGGAAGGGGTAAGTCTGAGATGAACCTAGTGCCTTAAGTCTCTCATCTCGTGCCAGGCGAAGAGAAACAACCAAGACTAGTTGGGCATGACGTTTACTATGTGTCGCCTTCGAGGGGTAGGAGACATGAAACCAAGAATGAAACCATGTCTTTATCTACAGCTCGTTTTAATCATTAAGCACTTAATAAAATGTAATCAAATGCCTTCGAAAACTAATATTAAATCCAAACATTAGCGATACCATCTTGCGTATCTCATATCAGTCATATCTAAACTATCGCAGCGATCGCACTAATGATTGTTTAAGAGGGTAAGCGACAGAAAAACCGTTGGATAAGTTGCGGAGCGTATCTAGCCGGTTAGATTGCGATAAAATTGTTAAGGTGGTCATAATCTAAAACCGCAGACGCACAGAGAGCGGAGCGGCGCGGCGGCGGCTTATCTAGTACCTACTATTACCGCCTTCGCCACGCATTGTCTTTCCCAGTGCAACTTACATCATTTATCTATGATTTCTCCCTTCGACATCGCACCGCTGCCCAAAGAGCCGCTGCCTGTGCGATTACAATGTGCAGGAAGTTGAAGCGTTTGTACAAATCTGTGAAAATCGTACATTAGCGTCCACTCACTATTTTTGGAATCATGATCCTTTGCCTCGGTGGTGGAAGGATATACATAGTATTTTTCTAATACTGATTTCTGGTGTAACTGACTCCAACTTTGTCCGTCTAACTGTGCGGGTGTTGAAAAGAAGTTAGGTCACGTTTATTTGCCAATTATGTGAGTTGCTCGTCTCGAGGATGTTAGTCGAGATTTCAATTTTACACTGCAGAATGTCCTTTAGACTTTGTTCTAGGGCAGGGTCTTCTGACTAACTTGAGCCATATAGGCGTTACTATAATACAAGAGCTAAGGCCCAATTATACGTTGTAGATGGGTTTTTATTACATTGATCTGTTCGATCGGTCGGTTTTATTGCCTTGCAAGTCCCGCTTGCTACGGCGGCACATCAGAATCGGTTGTTTTGTTTGGGGAACCCTGCACTTGGGCAAATCAGTTTCGTGTTTCTAAATGCCTACCTACGTGTTTTTGCTTACACTACACCATCGACACAATTCTAATTCAAATTTCGCCACAAATACGTCGCAAATAATCTTTACTTTTTATTGCCTTCGATAAGAACTTTCTATAAATCTTTGTTCGTGTTATGCGTAGAAACTCACGAACGTACTCCCTATAATGGACAATATATTTATGAGCATTATAGCAACCGATCTTCTTCTGTCTTAGCCAAGAAAGTCAAGTTAAGAATAGGACAAGATATAAATAAGTAGTTGAATGACAAGCGACCGTTCACAAATTTTACAATATTACTATCCCCGCATTTGATCTCGTCTGCGGTGTCGACGCGACGTCGTCGGTCCATGTAACATACGAAACAAAACTCGTACATAAAATTAAAGGGTCGAGAATAGTCGAGATATGTTTAGACGAATGTATCATTTCCATCGTCCAACGACAACAACGTCACGTCCAACGACGTCATAAGCGGTATTATTATCATAGAAACAAAACAAAAAGAATATAAGTACTTTTCTGCCAAGTGAAAATTTGGAAAATGATACATTTGTCTGAAAATATATTTTTTATGGAAAGAAGCGGGCAGTCACTTGATAGTAAGTGATCACGGCGACCCATAAGGCTCCACATATCAAGCGGTTTTTCACTGTTTCCCGTTTCAATAAAGCGTCTCTTAAAACTGCTTTAATATGACTTTCAGTTGTTAACCTGATTACGTGTTAAGTAAAAGTAGCAAATAGCGATCCCACGTTTACACCTGAGCAGTCACTAATATGACGAAATGCGCTATTAAGTTTCTGTCATGGCCAATATGCCTTTCTTTACTAGATTGAACATAACGCAACTGAAACTGTAGTTAAATAGGGCATACCTTAATGTTTTTGAAATGAAATGAAATCTTTATTTGCTAGAATACGTAACAACAAGGCCTTAAGATTAATAATGGAAACAGTATTATGTCTACTTACAATCGATATACAAAATATTATGCTTATAATCTAAAAAATCAAATTAGTCCCAATATTTTAAAATTACATGCAATATTTGCAGGCTTGAGGTAACAATAATAATTGTAATGCATCATTAAAATTAAAAAAAAAACTTTTCCTAAATTTCTTATCTGTAGGCTGGGCAGGACAGCAGGTGCCTCATAACCGTCATGAGGCACCTGCTGTCCTGCCCGGCCTACTGAGTTGCACTGGGTAGGCTTGTTGAGTACTAGGCAACGGTATACATATTTATACCCGTAGTACAGAGAAATACTTCACACAATAAAGAGAACATCCTAGAGGCATAAATACAGAATCAAAGCTGCATAACCTATTCATTGCCATCGATGTCTTCAGGGGCGAGCCAGACAAAGCCGACTACTTCGGCAACACAGCGCTGCACCTGGCATCAGCTCGAGGACACAAAGAGTGCGTGACGTTCCTCGTCAACTTCGGAGCCAACGTGTACGCCATGGATGTGGACGGTCACACGGCGCAAGAGTTGGCCGCCATCAACGGGAGGGACGACATACTCCGGTACCTGGATCAGACTACTGCTAAGTTGGAAAATAATGACAAGTAAGTAGGGATATCTACCCACTTGAACGATTGAACACGGTGAGGGTCAGGTGAAGGTATAAATAAATGACCATTCCATAAAAACCAAGTAGGTACCTAACGTGTACATCGAAATGTGATCTGTCACCAATAACTGTGAAATATTTAGAGATTCGGGGCCACGCCGGTACTTGAACATAAAAAAGTAATGTTTTATAAAATTCAATCCTTTCCTGCAGTGTTTTTGCTCTGTTATAAATTTTAATTGTTAAAAATATAAAATCTGAAAGTTACGAGTACTTCTACGGTAGTGAATGATTAGTTGCGTTACAAATGTTACAATATAGCAAAAACCAAAATTGAACCTGTTAATGTCGAGCAGAACATAAACTGAATGCCATACTTATAACTGTAACTTTGGCCTCAACCTAACCGTTGCGGCAATTAACGCGTTTGATGCCTTAAACGGACTCGTTACCTACTTCTATGAAAATCACTATGACTAAATGTGTAACACCTTCATTACAGAAAAAAAACAAAATCCCTAAAAGAAAAAGCAAAGAAGGACCACGAGAAATCCCACAAGCAGTACCAGAAGCGACAGAGCAAGGCTGAGATCCTCGCGGAGAAGGAGCTGAAGAAACTGGCCAAAGAATGGGACCAGGGGTACAACGAGGATGTGAGCACCATGCCGCACCGGCCGAGCACCGTGCTCATGGCTCTCAAGCAGAAGATGACCCGGTCTACTAGCCAGGGTGAGTAATGAGTGGATGGATTGAAAGAATTCTTTTGTTTTTTTATGGCATTGAGAAGACACACAGATCACCCGATGGTAAGTGGGCCCGTAGTGGGGATAGGGGCAAAGAAGATCTGAGCATTATGTCGCAACGGCCGACTACCGTGCCCATGGCTCTGAAACAGATAGTAACCGGTTTGCTAGCCAGCTAGGTTGAGTAGATGATTTGGAAGATTTCTTTCGTTTTTTCATGCTATGGAGAAGGCACATGAGCACACACAGGCCACCTGATGGTAAGTAGGTTCTGGAAAGATAGTTGGGATCAGAGGAAAAACAAGGATGTGAACACCACGTCACACCGACCAAGAACCGAGCTCACGGCTCTCAAACAGAAGGTACCAGCCCGGGTAAGTGGCAGACTAGCATGGAGAAGGCACACGAGCACATAGAGCTTCCGATGGTAAGTGAGCTAATAATGGGACTAGGGGCAACGAGGATGTAAGGAACATGCCGCGCCCGCCCAGTACCATGCTCATCGCTATCAAGCAGACGATGACCCAGTACTAGCAAGGATACTCGTAAGTAATCAGGGGATGATTTGTAAGACTTATTTTTTATGGCATGGAGATGATACGCGAGCACACAGTCTACAGCGTGTAATCGTTTCCCAGAGCTTCTTTGTTAAGTTATAAACTAAGGGTATCCAAAGGATATTCCTTCGAAATTTCAAGTCCTGGGGGCTTAGGCTGTGTGCTGTGTGTCATTCAGTCAGTCAGTCACGGAAGAGTTACTTAGAGTTATTCATATGTTTAGATTAACCAATGACCACTGAGCCCTGGTTCTACAGGTAACCTGCTAGCCGACGACCAGCCTCGCCCGACTTACAGCGCGCTGGTCGGCACCGTCAACTCCGGCGCACGCGGCCGGGGCGCTGTGTACAAGAAAGCGCTTGCTAGCAAGATGAAGAACGGCACAGTGGGCCGGACCGGAGCCACCGACGATTTCAAGGTAAATTATTATGAACTACCTCCTGCCCGCGATTTCGTTCGCATCGGTCATCTCACGGGATCGAACTATTTTTTTGTGAGAAAAGGTAGCCCATGTGATAATTCAGGGTATATACTAGCGTATCTCCATTATAGAATCAACTTCCAGCCATTTCAGCGTAAACTTACGCCTTTATATTATTATTATTGTGATATCATCATCGGACCATCTCATACAAATTCACCTTGTCCCAAATAAAGCTCTAAGCTTGTACTGTGGGCGCTAGTCAACAATAAACATACGAAGATGAATAAATCGATAAATACATACATCGGCAACTAACAAATAATCATTCGCCCTCTTATCGAGGGTGTGCCCTGAAGCTTCTACCTTCATGGGCATGGTCACTACCAACTAGGCTAATCGCCTCGTCACGCAACTGTCCCGCGGGAATGCCGACACGGGGAGGAGAGGTAAGCGACTGCTTGTACGCAGCGATGTATGCATCACCCTACCCCGCTACCCGACCCGTCCCCACTTATACCGCGCTGCCTCGTCGCCGCTAACATTTGTTACGTACCCCCTGCGAAGGCCGCATACGAACTTGCTCGACAATAGTGACACTGAAAAGAAAATTTTCGGGTCCTCCCAGCGGGTGGTATGGTGACAAGTTTTTTTAAATATTTCATATGGCAACAATTTTACCTATGGAACAAGCTGTCACATTATGAGGACCTATCCAGTCGCTATGCATTTCGTGTTACCAGCTAGTGATATTTTGAATTTGCCGCCTATTTTTTGTGTCACCATTCGCTGATCACTCTTATCTGAAACTATTGTAATTTCATCTTGCAAAAACTAAAATAATTCTCAAAGTTTTTGTTGCAGCTAATTATTGTTATAATTTATTTAACGTATTTTTAATGACATTCCTACGCATCGGATGATAATACGAGATAATTAAATTGATTTCTTAGTAAATTATTAATGCGTAATGCTTAAAGATAATATACAATCCTGGTAGGTACATACGTGTTGCCCATTATTTCCGGTACTCCAGAGATAGCGCAATATACAACCAAATAACGTGTTTGATTTCAAGTGGGCAACTTCAAGCGCGTCACGGAAAGAGCTCTAGCTATAATATAATAAATAGTATACAGCAAAAAAAATGAGAACGAAGTTAGGAGACAAATTGGCAACATTTTACCCAAAAACTTATGCTATGTTGCGGTGCAACTTGAGAATATCGTAGTTGTCAAACTCTTTTTTTCTAAAACTACATTATTTATTATAGATAAAGTTTACAACACTTACACGTATGTGCTTACAAAATGTTTAAAAACGGAAACGTTTTAAAAAAACATCCTTTTACTTTCTAGTTCCTGAATAACTACCTAATAATAAAGACTGTCTTTCATGCCATGACAAGTAGTACTCTTCATCTCAAGCAAGCTCCATTCCATCGCAAAAAGTATCAAGAAGTCCAGTAAATACCACTACCGTTACCTTTATAGCGAATATCGTTTTACCAGGTCGGTGAAGTGGAGACAACGGGCCGTCGGTCTGTGACATCTCTGAGCGGGGTGCGGCGCGACTCGGAAGTAATGTACGTGGGTACCTTCGGGACCGGTCCGCAGCAGCGCGGAAACCTCGCGCAGGTGTTCACGGAGTCCAAGAACGACCGGGCCACACTCACCAGGTTAGTAAGACGTGATGATATCCTATCCGTAAGCCATGATGTGACGTCACCCGTTATCATCACGTCATGTAGTAGTAGAGATTAAGAATACGCCAAGCAGCAGGGGAAACCTCGCACTGGTTGTTGGTGGAGGAACAGTTTAACAACGGCCAAAAGGTTAGCCTGTAACTTTTCACTGAATTTTGATAACCAGGGGATGACGTTTTTGTTAGTTTATTCTATCGTCCATCTGGGCCAATTAGGTTCACCAAATCAAAGGACAACCTGTTTTACGGGATAGCCTGCTTCTGATATTATTATTTTTATTCGTTAGACCTTTCTAACTTCCAAATATGAACTCCTCCCTTCCCCTTTACTTTCCCTACTTACCCGTTCCTATTTTCCAATTAATTCAAAGGCCAGCATCAGCTGCAAAGGAATCGCTTTTCATGAGCCAACTATTGTTTTATTTGCGTTCAGATCTGCAAGTCAGCCAGACTTCGCGGTAGCGCAGGGCGAGGACAGCGGCATCGGGCAGGAGGTGCTGCTCCAGGAACCCGCCAGCATCTTCGACCGGCCCGGCTTCGGTAGCGTGGCTTTCAGGTCAGTCTAATGAGTCTTCAGTCCAATAGCTAGATGCAAGTATCATAGGACTAATCATGGTGGATCTTACTGGACTCTACAGCGCTGTTTTCTAACCAAATTCGACATTGGCAAACAATCAAGACCCCACTGGAGCCATATATCTCTAAAACTGAACTGATCCGAACTGAGGTTTTGTGTGAGAACGTGAAATAGCCTGGTTTTTTACCCAAAACTGTTGTCCGTCAGGTGTTTTTTATCTTCAAACTAGCCAGTTTTATTTCTATTCCACAATGCATTCTAAAATTAAATCGAAAGTAAAAACCCGTAGGCACGCGAGATACTAACATTCTGCCTGTTATGGGCAACTATCTGAGCTGAAAAATGCTATTTCTCCACTCCAAATACATTGGTGCTTAAAATCTGGTTGAAATGGCCAACTCACACTGCATATGTATTATAAGGAATGACCGAAATATTGTATTTTCGCGTACTATATATTTCTTAAACAGTATATGTATAGTGCACAGAGTCAAAATATAGTACAATACTGTATATTGTAGTACGGTTGGTAACCCTACCCTGGCCCCCTGTTGTTGCGAATTAAAAAGTTGCCGTCTATGTTGTGTGAAATGCAACCACATTTAAGACAAAGTCGGAGACAGTGACTAAGTTTAGTTAGAAACCAAATGCGGGACCCAGACGTGGCGCCGACGTAGCTTTGAATCTGTTGTATCACAGTTTCAAAGCACAGGCGTTAAAACTAGACTCAGTTGTAGCAAACATGGATCAGCCTTAAGGCTGCCTGTCCTCTGGAGCGGAGCTAGGAAAAAATACACCAAGACGATCTGCGCTGAGCAAGACTAGGAAAATGAAGTATTTCTACATATAGACCTTCAAGTCTTCATTCCCGGAGTGAGCAGAGCTACAGAATTACCAACAACTCTGAAAACGTTGTAACCACATTTTGCATAAACAGGCTAAGAGGTTTACCAGTGGTGTTGAAGTGCACGCTAGATAATATCGCGGTGGGAGCGCCAGTATGCCACGGAATCCACAGATATGCGCTGGAGTCCGCCAGATTGCGCTGGGGAAGTGGCAAACGGAAAGGGAGGGCAGCGGCAAAGACAGGGGAGGAGAGAGACGGAAGCTCGTGGTAAGGGATTTTCCTCACCAGTGTACAATGACGGGCAGTTCCTCTTCGATACGAAGTAAATTCCGCTGTAATCGACCATTATACTGACATCACGTCAATTATTTTTTCCAGGCGGTCTATTACGGCCACGCTGAGCGCGATGCCGACTGGCGGGGCACCGGGAGAAGACATGTCCATCGGCTCAGCAGGCTCACTGGCGGCTCGTCATGCGTACCAGCCCGCGGAGTGGAACTCGGCTCAATCAGGTACGTTCATAAGTACTCTTATAAAGCGACACTCTGTATAGCTTCGGGTAAAGTTACTGATGACCTCTTTGTGAGACGACGTGGTTAGCCTAGTGGTTGTGATCTTGCCTACGAAGTTGTATTTTTCGTGAATGGTAAATGGTAAAAAAAGAACCATAAGGTGAAACTTCGTTGTCCGTCTGTCTGTCTGTATGTCACAGCAGGTTTTCTCAGCAACTACAAATGTTATCAACATTAAATTTGGCATAGTTATACGACTTGCTTGTCCGCATCTGTTTGTAGTAAAAAAAAATGAAATAAATTTTATAAATAATTGAAAAGGGGTCTAGAATGGGGGTTGAAAAATGAAAGTGGTTTGATTATAGCAAATGGGGTGTCATATGAAAGGGCTCAACCTACAAATTTCAACTTTTTTTCCGTGTTTGATTTATAGTCAAGAATGAACAAAAAATTACCGTTCCTACCCTTATCTCCGAAGTTTATTAATCAGAAAAATCCTGACCTATACATGATTACATATTTATGGGGGAAAAAATGATGTGTTTTGTTATACATATACAGTTTTTGAGAAATAACCAAAAACAATTTGCTAATCTCTATTAAAATTTACGCTACTCAAAAGGGACCTTATTACATATGTGTTATCTTTTGCAGTTACCAAGCAAATTATGTTAAATACGGAATCCTCGGTGCGCGCGTCCGACTCGCACTTGACCGGTTTTTTTTTGTGATAAGCTTGAATATTTATTCCTGAATCTTGAATGTTTTCTTTTTATGTATTTAAATACGTATTCCTCTAAGGAAGTAGTCATAATTTATTGTAATTAATTATCTCAGTTCGTCAGAGCTGTGCGCCTTTTTGCCACAATAATTTAATGGTTAGCGCTTGTGTCACAACCCAACACATCTGATGAAACTTCAAAAATCTTTTTCCTGTAGTTTGTACGGAAACTGGCGTCAAAAACTACTTCAACCTTTACTACTAGCTACTAGTTCATTCAAAACACCCTTCAAACGGAACGATGTCAACGGAGGGAGTAATAAATAAGATATGCATTTTTGTTCCTCTATTGCAGTCTTAATTATTGGTGGACATATCAACCTCTCCAAAGTTAATTGTGTGAATTTTTACTCCCGCTAGTTCCATTATTTAAAGGACTTCAGATAATGGAACTAGTGGAAATAGACCGTTCTTTCCATCCCCGCGACTGATTATGCTTTTCCCTATTCCAGAAAGCTCAACAATAACATCAGACGAGGAAGGCGAAGCGGACGAGTCAGGCTACGCCTCTCTAGAGCGCTTCCTCACAGCCTGGGGCCTCGCCCAGTACATACAGAAGTTCAAGGATGAACAAATCGACCTAGATGCCCTGATGCTGCTTACAGAGAGCGACATGAAGTCCCTGGGGCTCCCGCTTGGGCCTTATAGGAAACTGGTGACAGCTGTGCAGGAGCGGAAGCAAGCATTGACCAATCCAGGCGTTATGATTGACACCCCTATATAAATTTTCGACGACGAAGATAGTTTCAAATCTTGCAAGGCCAAGAATATCTGAAGAGAAATTGAAATTTCATTTTAAGTGTTTTTGGATTTTTCATCAATTTTAGCTGGTTCACAAATGGCGTTTTACATAATATTTTCTGCGTTATTTTGCACTTTTTGTGTGTGCGTGTCGTCACTAGTTGTTACATCCTTTGCGTGTTGTATGTAGAAATAATTATACATGAATTTTATTTACGTGATAACCATGAAATGTGATAAACATTCTGTCCGGTAAATCGTTCGATATCGCCATATATTTTCATATTTTTGTACAAAGTTTTTTAAATATATTTTTATAAAATTTGACATCGTGTTTCTTTATTGTAACGTAAAGTAAAACAACCATATTATTATAAAATTTAATTTGGAAATTTTAAATACAATATCAAATTTAAAATAAAGCTAGAATCTCTATTCTCGTAAACGGATTAACCTAAATAAATTTACAAATGTTGCGACTTAACTAGTTGGTCCAGTACCTCGCTATTCGACTTAGGTTTATTAAATACGATAATATTACCAAAAACGTTGAGATTTATTTACTTACGTATATCTCTCAGTCACATCTACACACAAACGTACCAAACGGTACGTTACCACTCAAATACCTACGCAATAATAAAAATAAATGAAAAAAATAAAACTCATTGAAATCTTTCAGTTGAAAATCAAAATTACCTTACATTGCCTATTTTTGTTCTGACCGTGTATATTACATCAAACTACAAAATTATCTACTACTTGTTACAATATATGATTGTTTCTTTCTAATTTCGTATATAAATGAGCATTGACGTCATAAGGCACGATATTCCAATATTTATAGATTTGTTCTTTGTATTATCCTTTAATACAATTAGTAAACCAGCTTACGACAGATCTTACTTACCACTACATTTGTTTGTATCGCAGCACTTATGGCGGAGTGCTGACACATCTTACAGCTACCGATCTGATAAGTACACCTTGTATAATAATTATTATTGCTAAATTCGTAACAGAGACGTTTGTTCGAAGTAACATCACATCGCAGTTCGAAGAGACCAGTGGTGTCGGAGTTTCGAAAAGCCGTGCTCAGGGGCCGGGCATGAGTTTACAATTTAACTAATTGAACTTACAGAACTTTACCTAGCGGGCACTCCAGTCCGGGAGCGTGTGTCGACGCCCATAGATGAAAATATCAGTCGATTGAAACAGCTCTTAACTTAATTTCTATGGACATCGATAAAGTCCCAAACTGAAGCTTCGCGCCCGACTAAAACTCGTGCATCGGCCTAATAAATTGTGCCAATAGTAACAGAATAATTACTTGTTAACCAGATTCGGGCCACCCATTGGACTAAGACAGTGTACGATTGATTCGAGATCAGCGAGAGATTTCACATCGAAAAAACCATGGGTGGGGTCGTCATACACTGTGACGGCATTCGTCGAAACTCTTAACCGGTGGTGGTTGGTTTTATCCCGGAACACCCGCGCGTCAGTACATGAACGCTAAATACAAATTGCTGTGTTTTGGAGACGCTTTCCTTCTTTTGTTTTGCTTCCACCAATGCCTGCTCGCTCGCCCGTCGTCGTTGTAGTACGAATATTCGGGGTACGGGATGTACGCCCCCGTGGCCGGATCGATGGGAACCATGATCGGTAGGTCGCTCATGGACACCGGCCGGTCGTAAGACGAAGCAGAATCGTAGCCTCGCGGCTCGGCGTACTGCGGACTGTGGCATCCGTTTTGATTCTCGATCTCGTGACTCTCATTGCAAACAGGTACGCTTCTGCTAGTATCTGCTGAGATATTCGACCGCGATCTTAGGACGGGTCGCGTGGACGAGAAATCGGTGGAATGTTGCAGACTCTTCGAGCGCGGACGCAGAGTCTGGGGTGGCGTTTCGTCTATTCTGGAAAGCGTGTGTCTCCGGACAGGGCGGTAAACCTTCCTGTCGCCGAGCTTGGGTCGTTTGATCTTCCGGTGGGAGTTGTACGTTTCTAGCGATGATGTTACGGAGGCGTGGGGGTTGCGCGCGGGCGCCTGCGGCGCGGGCTCGTTGGCGAAGTGCGCCGCCACTAGTTCCCTCATCTGGTCGCGGGATCAGTAGTTGTACGGCCCGTACTGCGAGCCGTGGTAGTAGGGCCCGGGGTAGGCCTGCGGCGGCGGGTAGCCCGCGTAAGCGTACTGCTGCTTTTGGGGGTACACTGAAACGTGATAAGGTTTTTGTTAGAATGGTATTGGATGGACGTGTGATTTAATTTGTGCAGGCACAAATAATTCCCGTCTAGTTTTGCTTACATGTATTTTAAAATTTAAGTTAGTATTTAATTCTTATTTTTTTAATTGAATCAACATATATTTTATTGTTCCCTTATATAATATTTAATGTTTTGTACAAAAACCAATCTCCATCATGCATGACCGAAGCAAAATTTTACATCCCCTTGAAATGAATATTTACAATAGAATTACGTAGTGTTTGTGTTTAGTACCTATGAATGTCGTTTGTATAATAAATTAAAACATCATCATTATGTCATGTTTTCAATGAAGATTGCACATTATCTCGCATAACTTCATCTTTGTTTCATATTTTAACGTTATACTTATTCAACTTACTAGGTACTCCGTATGGGGTAGAATAGAAACGTGTTAAGAGGTATACTTCGTATAAAAGTGCAATCTTCATTTACAGCATTGGCATTAAAGCTAAAGACGAAGCGTTACCCGGCATGAGGTACTGCATGTTAAGCGCCTCCTCGCGCTCGCGCTCCCCGCGCAAGCAAATGGCGGCCGAGGAGAACAAAATGGCGGACAGCAGCGAGAGACCCACGCCGCACCACGCCACCATGTACGACCAGTCGTACCACACGCGCGCGTTATCTCGCAATATCTGGTTTAGCGTAGTGTCAAAACGAGGATGACGTGTGGGTATGTGATGGTAGTCGGGTATAAGAACGATTGTCAATGGTTTTGTTTGGTAAATTTCGTGTTTGATGATGAACAAAATAAACGTGAGGTCATATGTTTATAAGGATCCGAACGGTTTTCAATTGTTTTATAGTATTGTTTTTTTTTGGGGAGGGATTGTCGATTTTGTTTGTTTATGAGGATACGGACGATTGACAATTGTTTTTTGATTATTTGATTTGTGTCGTGGTAGGGTTGTCAGTGAAAACGTGCGTTTATAAATTTAGGAGGTGTTTGAATAGTGTCGTGTTTGTGAAAAGGAATGAATTAATTAATGATTGTAAGGTTTTATGTACATTTGTTAGAGATTTGGAAGGATTTTAGTTGTTATGTCCAGTAGGTATATACAACACCGAATCCCGGTCGTTTCGTAAGCGTGTTAGTATTGCGTTTGGAGTAAACCAGATATTAAGAAATAGCGCAATTTTTAATGCATTAATTGGTTTGGTCGTTTCCGTCCGTTATACGCAGTAGCCAAGTTTCATAGATACATGAAAAGAAAGAGAAAAGCATTTTGTTAGTATCACATACTTACATTGTCCTAGAACACGTCTACATTATTTGTCGATATTGTAAATAGATAAATAAAATACATAAAAATATAATCCTAAACATTGTCTAAACCTGAAAAGAAAGTCCGTAACCGCCAAGCGTTAGTAACCGTCAAGATGGCCGTTCCAATATGGCGGCTGACCTGGCATAATGTACTGCACGTTATTCTGCTGTTCTCGCTGCTTCTCCTTGCTCAGGCAAACGGCGGCCGAGAAGAAAAGAATCGAGCTGCCGAAGGAAACGCCGACCGACAGCCACGCGAGGATGTATGACCAGTCGTACCAGATCGAGGAGTTGTCTTTTAGCACCTGTTTCGGGTCGGGTAGCGGTTTAAAAATGTTAAATAATAAAATAATATATCATCTGTTGTGTTATGTATGCAATTTCGACTATTGTGGCAAACCTTAGTTTTTTGGCTCACTACAATAACCAAACTTCTAACTAAAGTAATGCTCTAGATGGCAGTCACATAATTATTTTTTGTTTTGTGCACATGACGATTGAAATACCTGTTATGCTGTGGAAATAGGCGTTTTTTTTATAAGTTTGGTACCAGTGGACAATCTTATTCGATCACTTTATATTATAAATTATAATGCATGCTCAACATCAACACAAAAAGATAAGTCAAACGGTTCAAAATTAAAAATCTTCAGAATTTGGTCCGAATTCTTAATTCTTATAGTTCACACTATGAGGACGACATAATTATGACGCGTCTAAGACTCGTCACATCACATCATATAGCTATTAAAACATTGCGTTCACATTAGGCTCACGGAATTTTTACTGTTCTGTTATTTTTGAGCACCTTGAGAGAACTTTACTTAAGATGTGGTGGCAACTGTCTGCCGGTCGACTTTGACTCGTAAGTCAAAGCAGTTGCTAATTGAGCTGAAGTGAGCGGCTGACTGTAGATGAACAGACTTGGTGTGTTGAAGCAAAACGTTAGTTTTGCTGTAAATATTTAGCTGATTAGTTTCTTACGGCGCTTCCCTGCAATGTTGGTCTTGTCCGAAGCGCTAGTAGATTCACTCCATATAAGTGTAAAAGAGCTGTGTTGTAGCTAATTTACTAAATAAATAGTTTGAATAAGTATAAATTTGAATTAGCTGCACGCTTCTTAGATACGTAAACGTTCAATCTAATTTAGAATTGGACGCTAATGGCTCACAAAGATAATTACGACCAAGGAGACATTTGGCTTACATAACGATTGTGACTTACATTGGGCCACTGCTGGTAGTACTCTTCTCCGACGACCTTTTCCTTCTCGTAAAACTCGACGCCGTGCCATAACGCCATTGCTCCAGCCGCTAACAGGCCTGAAATAAAAAGAAACACATCAGATTTAGTCAGAAAGTTAAGACTATAATTACACAATAATGGTCCACTGTCTGAGTGGAGAGCCTTGGGCAGGCCTATGTCCAGCAGTGGACGTCTTTCGGCTGACATGATGATGATGATGATGATGACATTAAGGAGAGGGGGGGGGGCATTTAGGAACCGTGACCGCGGAGTCAGCCAGTAGTGAGTGACGATCATCATCAACAACATCAGCCTGCGTCAGTCCCCTGCTGGACATTTAACCTCTCCTACTGGACGCTACAAAACGTCATACCAGTAAATAAATAAATAAATAAAAACAAAAAACCCGACTGCAGTAAAAAAACAACTGAAAAGCGAGTAACAAGCTATATTATCTTTTTTGTTTGTATAATAAAGTGTTTACATTCAAACATACATAGGTAATACTTATAATGTACCATGCAATGATTTTTTGTTTTATACCTCGTTAACAAGTAATGCAATTTATACCAATATACATACAACTTGAATAGTGGAAAAGGTTTTCCAGGCGGGGACAAGCTATTAATCCAAATGTTTTTTGTTTCAAGAAAATACTTACATTTTATAATTCATTGCTTGTCCCCGCCTGCAATACCTTTTCCACTATTCAAGTTGTATGTATATTGGTATAAATTGCATTACTTGTTAACGAGGTATAAAACAAAAAATCATTGCATGGTACATTATAAGTATTACCTATGTATGTTTGAATGTAAACACTTTATTATACAAACAAAAAAGATAATATAGCTTGTTACTCGCTTTTCAGTTGTTTTTTTTACTGCAGTCGGGTTTTTTGTTTTTATTTAAATAATTTAGTTTATTTCACATTTTTTAGTTTTTATTGATAAAATAGTGGTTTTATTAATATAACCAAACGTTAAATGAGCTCTGGAGCTCGATTTTTTAATGTCACGAAGCTATAAGTAACAAATTACAAGCGGAACTCTCCTTTTAGCAAAAGAAGCATCGTGCATTCAAAAATCGATCCCCAGTAGTAACGTAAGATTAGTTCATTTGGTTAGATGGAGGCCAAATGTAATATTTTGCATTTAGTTTATAGTATTTAAATCTCGAAGACGTTGAAGCTCTTTTAAAGAATTGGTATCATGTGGTCGATTTAACAACTTTTTGGGATCAAGGACACTGATAGCCAACCCAGCTAGTGTTTTTACTCGGCTGAGAGCAACGTAAGTTTGACCCTTTGCAAAAACATGTGAGCTGAGGTCCACAACGGCCCTATCGAGAGTGGTGCCTTGTAGCTTATGGACAGTTACAGCCCAGTAAAGTATTACCGGCAACATCCTTCGTTCAATTTTTCCTTGTCCCCTAAGAGCATCAAAGTCGATGGTGCAGGGCTCAATCCGTACACCTATTCCTGGTATAAGCGGATTGCTTTGCTAAATTATAATTCGAACAGATTGTAGATAGATACCTACTTAGACCGAGAAATTGAAGTAGGTATAAATCAACTAAACTTCTCTTAATCTCTAACAATTTAGTTCCTCATCGGTCAGTACGTCATACGTGTACCTGGGTACTAGACTAAGCACCTACATCGAGGTTACCTATTCCGTGTATCTTTACTTAAATAAACTGTCCATGCGTAGGCAGGATGGCGCATTAGGTAGGTATTAGCCAGCAATTTATACTATAACATCAATGTGCATTAATCAAGTATGTAGTAGGTATTCGTGAATTATTAATTATTACACTACTTTCTTAATGGTTTATATTGTAGGCGTTTACAGCTCAACAAGAAATATTTATTCTTTAGCTCTGCCTACTGCACTCTGGGAATGAAGGCGTGAGTGTATGTAAGAAATATTTATTACTTAACATTTAACGTCCTTTTTGATTTCCCTGTCTAAATGGTAGCATCAAAGTATTATAATGTATATATATTTGGAATGGGCTATTTACTAGCTTTCATTTGAGACTCATATTGCTATAATAAACATTTTTTTTTTTTTAAACCCCTTTCTTTTTTTTTGCAGACGCCATTTTGAAATATTATATACCCTATGTCACTTCGGCAATTAAGACGAATCGAATGACACCTAGTATGTTAAAATCGGTCAAGCCGTTTAGGCTGCAGAGCGTGCCCAGAAATAGACATACATACATACATACATACATACATACATACATACGCTCGAAAAACATAACCCTCCTTCTGACGCAGTCGGGTAATAACAAAAAGGGACAGCTACACAAATGTTCACTGTCCCAAAACTTCCAAACTAAGCAGGTTTTTATTATTGTTAGTAAGTCAAATAAAGAACTTAATTAAGATTGTTCATCATCCATGGTCCGTAGCAAAGACATCGGGAGAAGTAGGTTTAGATATCTAACCAATTTTCAACCATAATAGAAAACTATGAAAGTAGGTAGCTACTTAATCTTTTACTTCCTACTCAGGCTTTGTTACCAACAAAACGTCACGTTCACGTCTGTAAAAAAATAATGCCTAATTACACAAACGGTACCTACCTACGTAGTTCAATATAACTTTTCTAATTGAGTGTTAATTGGAAAACGCGTCAATAAAACAGTACTTAAGTGATCATACCTCATTATTAATGCATTCTAAAAGTTATTAAGTTTTTCATTATTACATTTCCGTGACATAGGCATCTTAATTGGTTATACGTACGAAGACAGTTCAATGAATCATTTCAGATACAGATTTCTCAATATTAAACAATACTCTGTTTATTTCGCTTAGAGGGTTCGCTAGAAATGTGATAGTATTTCTACACTAAAACACACCAGTACCTAATAGGGCTCACAGATTAACAATCGGACTAACAGATCGAGAGGGACGCAGCTATTTGTTAGAATGAGTAAGTTATAATGTTTGTTATTCTAACAAATAGTTTCGTCCCTCTCGGCCTGTCAATCAGACGGTTAATCTGTGAGGCCCATAAGAGACGCGTTGTTCACGACGCATGTAATTATGCCTAATGTTCCACCAGTAAAAGACGGGACCAAATTAAATACCCGTTAATTCAATCTTAGCCGACTTGTTTTAAAGCACGGTAAGGTTCAAAGTTTAGAAAATTCGTGACATTTCTGCACTGTAATTTTACTGGTACTTACAAGTGACGAGCATCAGGATAGCTGTAGCGGTGATGTTACCAGGGCTTCGTTTCCAGCAACCGACGACTCCAGTCCAGAAAGCCACGAAAAGGAAGAAGAAGGCCACGATGAACAGCGCCACTGTGGAACGCGCCATGTGCAACCTGGAATGTAATATAGGACTTCGGAATTTGGTACACTAAACGCCGGGGAAACAACACTAACCGAACTTCAGTTATCGCCGTCTTATCTTTCAGTTCCTTTCTTCGATATTAGTTAGAAATTAACACACCGAGGGATAACTTTATTCTTGACTTGTTTTGATAGGCTCGTCGGTAATGATTTAGGCAACATACAATACAAACATACATAAACGCCTTCACGCCTTCATTCCCAGAGTAAGGTAGTAAGAGCTATAGAATTACCAACAACTTTACTAACTTATTGATAATTTGGGCAACAAAAGAAATATATTTTTAACACGTTAAAGTAAAAACTGGTCAAGTGAATAGGTAAGAGCTATCATAGCGTCATGAATGATTACGATATAAGAGCAAGCTGGGTTAAATCAACGTAGAATATATCCTTGATCAAACATGCAACAGTCTGGAGTCTCCATTATTCTTTCGCAAGCTCGTTATACATTATGTATATTATTGTAGTGAACAGTGAACTTCGTATTAACAAAATACAGATGTCTAAAGGGCCTCTATGTATAGCTTTGACTGTATTTAATAGGTAATGCTAATATAATAACAAATGATGATTCTGTCAGTAATACAATACAATACATTCTTATAGTTGTTAGTAAACAGAATCGACTTGAGCATGTCAGAAAAATCACGATTTCTCTGATTGGCGTCCAGTCAATATAGACATTCCAGTTTGCATTAATTCCCAACAAGCTGGATTTTTGTACAGGCCTTGAATACGTCATTACAAATGATATGTCAAAAGTCCCCATCGATCCCGCTTGTGCGTTGTTTTTTATTCGAGGTCAAAGGTCACAAATTTGCTTTTTTTTGCGTATATCTCTGAAACAATGAGAGCTACCGAAAAATAGTTCAAACAAAGTTTGTAGATCGTAAAATTGTCTACAAAAAAGATCTCAACACTTTTTCTTCTACGGTGCACTGTTCTCGAATTATGGCAACTTAAACATAGAAAATACGAATATGCACTCATACGTCGCCAGTATGCATAATCGGGTTAACCATTTGAACAAAAAAAATTAGAACATAGTTTTATTTGCCCCATGCATGAGTTTTGAGAAAAATACAAGAAACAATAAGAGAGTGCAGTTATCTTGTCTCCCTCCAACATCTGCTTCTGCTTATCAACAGTTTCGTGTGTTCTACCAAGTGCAAGTGTGACTAAATCCTGAAATCCTGTGTGTAATGTTGATCTAAATCCTGAAGATTGGGGCTGGAAATTGATGAATTGAATACCTAAAATGCAACAGATGAAGATCGTTTCGAAATTGATGAGGATATAACTGATATATCTCTCTTCTTGGAGCAGTCTATACAAATCGAGCAAGAAGAGGAAGAAGACAGTGAAGAGGAAGAAACGAGTGACTATGAAGAATTTGATGATGAATGATGATGTAATTTTCTTGCTGTTAAAACATTTCGTTAAATTTAAATAAATAAATAAATCATCAATAAAATAATGTCCCATTACATTCTCTCGATTAAAATATATTGTGGAGTATTCCTACTGAGTATTCCTATTCGTTAAAAAAAAAGCGCCGTGTACACTACCTCAGAGGTGGTGCGGAAATGTGTGCATATAGTCGAAAATACGACTTTCCTGCGGTCTAAAGTCACGATATCTCGAAAGCGATGCTTTGTAGAAGAAAAGTGTTGTGATCTTTTTTGTAGACAATTTTACGATCTACAAACTTTGTTTGAACTATTTTTCGGTAGCTCACATTGTTTCAGAGATATACGCAAAAAATGCAAATTTGTGACCTTTGACCTCGAATAAAAAACAACGCACAAGCGGGATCTTGGACTGGATGGATGGACTTTTGACATATCATTTGTAATGACGTATTCAAGGCCTGCACAAAAATCCAGCTTGTTGGGAATTAATGCAAACTGGAATCATAATTTAATCTATTTTGACTGGACTATCAAGCCGATTCTGCCGCGTAGATGTTGCATTGGTCTAACTGATAAAAGCACTTGAGGATTTCACTACTGCCAACTGTCATCTTCATGTATATTTGACACGCCAGTCCTGCCAAGTTCCAGCCAGTAAACGGGACAGAGTCACTGAAGTTGTATAATGTTCTGTTTATTGCCTGGAATATAAGATTTATATGAGTGTTACCTGTTCATCGCGTCTTCAGAAAGCCCCTTGGTCTCGTTGTTCTCGTCTGGAATAAAGTAGTCCACATTGCTGCAGTGAGTTTCCACGGGTGACAGGTAGATCTCAACTGAAATAGAGGAAACAATCATTTTAATACCTAGGGTACACATTTTTCCTATGCTGTACGGTTTTAGGTACGTAACATATCGTAACGCCCGCCATTTTTTTTTAATTGTAATCAGAATTTTGTATTTATCATTTAAAGCTCAGAAGATAGACTCGTGCTCCTTACTCGCTAGGAGGTTAAAACGTATATTGGAATTCGTTGTTGAGACATCCAATACGAATTAAAGTAAAAAAATACAATTATGAATCAGGTTTCGGTTAGGTATGTGTTGATAGCTGACGTCATTCCATTACGAGTATTTAATGCAACTTTGGTTTTCAAACCGGAATATTAGAACTATGTAATCGTTAAGTATACTTTAGGATTAAATAAGTTATAAACTAATTTTAACTGTTATATTATACTAAGTAGGGTTAGGATTTTGGTGGCATATCGTGGTTTTAGAATCCACGGAGTCGCTATTTCCTAATTATAATTATACATGACACTTTGATTTTGACCTTCAGTATGGTCATGTTTCAAAATGAACTAAATACATTTTTGGTTCGGTTATTCAATACCTACTCATATTTGCTTGTTTGTAACTCTTTCACAGCAGAGATATCCTCCATACTTAAATTCATTTAAATTGGTTTATAGTGGTTTAATGAATAAATGAATTTTAAATTATTAAAATACTGAAGGTCAAAATCAAAGTTGTATGTATTACAATAAATAGGAAATAGCGACTCCATGGATTCTAGAACCACGATTTGCCACCAAAAGTCCTAACTCTAATTATAAGTATAAGACGTTCCTTTGAGATTGTCCAACAATGACGCCTTACGGTATGGCTGACTCGATATTGAAATATCACATTCCATAATTTGATGATGTTATATTGTTTAATTTGTCTATTTAGTTCAAAACACAATATTTATATTATGTGATGTAAATACAACAAATACAGTCAGTCAGTACTTGATACAGTCCGTAACTGCTTTTATCGTCTAAGTGTATTGTATAAGGTTCGGAACTTTCTCAATGTCGACATGCGCATCAAACTTTGCGACACCCTGATTCTTCCAAAGTTAAGCTACGCCGATTGCGTTTTTGGAGAATGCTTGCTTTCTAAGACAAAGTTATTAATTCAGCGATTACAGAACGCCTGTGCCAGGTTTTGTTTCCCAATTCCACCGCGAACACATGTTACGCCCTTTCTCAATAGAGGCGGGCTGTTGAAAATGGAGGCTCGTCGGAAGCTGCACTTAGCTTTGCTCTTGTTTGACGTTATTCGGATTAAACAACCTCCGTATCTCTATGACAAGTTATTGTTTCCCCGTTCTCATCAAAGATTGGCCCCTGTTTTAATATATCCTCGATGTAGGACGGCTGCATTTCGTGGCAGCTTTCGATACGCTGCCACGAAATGCTGGAATAATCTCCCTCCTCCGATAAGGAAAGCATCTTCTTTTTACCAGTTTAAAAATAATTTAAAAACTCATTTAATGGATCTACAACGAAACTGCATATAGCTGTCTTACATCTATACATGTAACAATCATATTTATTATAACTTTTAATTATGTGTGATAACTTATATTTATTCACCTCACCCTATATTCTTATTACCCTTAACTTAATTAAATAATTTAATATAGTAACATTACTAGCAAGTTCATAGTATAGTATAGTGGCATTAAATGGAACATATCTAATAACTACTAACTAACCCTTACATTGCAATTAATCTTAACGCACTCACACTGCACCCTACACAATACGCTAACTCACTAACAAACTACACGGAAACACTATGAAGTACGTTGCCGGTTGCTGTCCCGTGTATCACAATGGTGGACCCACGGAAGATCAGCGTCGAGACGCTCTTGAGTGCCGCGACACCATGCTGAGTGGGTTCATTTTTCGCAATTTGTTACATTATAAAAATAAATACAAATGAAAATCCTGCACGCTTATTTGCTAAGTTATCTTAAGCTTAAGTTTTAAGTACATACCTTCACGCCTGTAATCCCAGAGTGGGGTCGGCAGAGCTACAGAATTACTTACAACTTTAAAAAACTTGTTGATAATTCTGTAACTACTCTCCGCACAAATAAGTTTTGGGTTTTCTATCATAATTAGCTTCAGGTACATGATGTTAACTAATAAGTAAAAATGTATCATTTTGCAGAAATAAAATTATTTTCTTTCTTTCTTTCTTTCTTTCAAATCGATGATTTGAAACAAAAGAATAACCAAACTCAATTTTTTGCCATCATAATCGTTTATACCTATAATTAAAAATAAATCTTTAAATACTCTCCAGGACTCCTTTTGTGTCTAAACAAAGCGGACCCGATTGAGAATTCTTGGAAAGTAATATTTTGACACTTATTCGGAGATGTATAAATTATGAGTAATAAGAGTATGTTCAAATATGAATCAATTACTCATTAGTTGCGAAACCAGATCACAGAATAATACGGAGACCCCGTTACCGTCCGTCGTTGGAGAATTCGGTCGTACGTTAGCTCATAGGGTTACCACCTCAGGTTACCACTAACTTAAAGACTTTAGGCACATGTACTGTAGTATAACTTTACATAGATTAAAAACCAGTGGAAATTGCAACCACTACTTACTTCCAGAGCAAATATTAAAATGAAGTAATTGAAGAAACAGGCAAATATTAATTGCTAGAAGATCATTGTTTTCTTCCCTAAATGTAAATAAATGTCAAAAACCATTTCAAGTGACAGCAGAAGCACGCAAGGCGTCCGGATTTTTACATGACGTGGTAACCCTATTGGAAGCACTGTTGTGCAAATATACGCGCGTGCGCCGATAGACAACGGTGCCCAAACGTGATTCAAATACAGAATATAACGAATTTAAGTCACACATATGGGACGCTTACTTTGTTTGAGGACACATGATCGGTTGCGTTTTAACTGTTACGTGAAATAGTTTGAATAATAATCACCATGATTTGTTACCAAATCGGGACACTTGATTTTATTATGATATCAGTATTGTACCAAATGCGGCAACTATTGGTGACTAAGATTTCTCTCTAAATACCGATTGCATTGTGCATACAAATAGCTTGAACATTTTGCATTTTCCGATTTGTTCATGACGACAAAACCAGACATTGATATCGAAAATTACATTGTTGGAAAATGTAGTGTCATACTCAGAAAACAATATGTTATGTTGTTTAAAGCAAATGTATCATTAGTATCTTAAAGCGTCGGTGGCCTGGTGGGCTTAGGTGGTCGACTCGTACCAATGAGTTTTTCTAACTTAAGTGCATTTCTTAAGTGAAGGAAGAACATCGTGAGGAACCTGCACATTCGAACATCTGAGTGTGTAAGTGGGGTTATTGCACCAAAGATCCTAAGGGTACGAAGTGTATCCGAAAGGGTCCATCTGTACGATAAGATCACTGGCGTCTTTGAAAATTTTAAACATATAATATAATTAAATCCAAAACAACTGCTCTGTTACAAAAATTTGGAGTTGTGTTTTTCACAGAAGATGTCTAAATAGAAGCCTCCTATGTATGTACTTACACCATGCGTCATTCATACTGTTCATAATTCATACCTTGCACGAATTTCGCATCCCACACACCCCATTGATTCACGCAACCTTGATCTAAGCAGCCTGATGCCTACCTAGTTGCCTACGCGCATAGTTCGATGCGCATTGAACCAGGAAGAACCGATCACAATGGGCACAATAGCCCGGAGACGAGATCCCGCCTATTGTTCTAGAAGATGGAGATAACTGCTGTAATTTTGCTTTACTTAGGTAAAATAAAACATTCAACAGGAGCAGGTATCAGCATTTTATAATTACGGCATCGACTTAAAATATTTACCAAATACATTTTAATAAAATAAAAAAATAAACTTATTAAGTGGGTCAGACTTGTGACTAGCACAAAATGTTAATCATTTGCGGACTGTCAGTGAGTTTTCTAAACACGGACGGATACTCAATGATAACATCAATATTTTGAGTGTGGAACAAAAAAATACTATCCGCGTGTTTCACAATCGAGGAGTAAAGCATATTTGACGGATAAATTAAGCCCTTTCTCTGTCTTACACTTGACAATAGACAAGGGGAGAGCAAACTTAAATGACCGATAAGTTCTACGTGTCGATTGTGAAGCAGGCCCTAAATCGTATTAAACTGTAAATATGACTCAAATACGGCGTTTACATTTTCGGTTTGACAGTATTAGGTCACCGACATAATGTAAACACAAGTTATTTATTGCTAAGGTAAGAATACTGAGAAGACGTAAACCTGCAGTTTCACATTTTTCAAACTATATGCTATTTACCCGACTGCCGAAGAACTGTTCGTTTGTGGCGTTCTAGAAACTAGACGCGTGGACCGATTTTGATGATTATTATGTCAATCGATTTGTCTTAATCATGTGAGTGTCACTAAAGACATGACAGTAATTAAAATTCACTATGACGGCAACTAGACACCATATTGTAAAGATAAAAAAAAAGTTGATGAACTGGGGTATCATTGAATAGGTATTTAAAAATCTTTTCTAGGTTTCGTTAATTATTTTTCATTTTGAACGATCATTTAAGATTTATAACGATTTAAAGCGGGTTAGCAAAATCAGTCGGGATTTTTGAAGCTTACTTTTTGTTGTTATAATACTTATTATTTATCTGTACGCTGCTGTGTGCATTGCATGCATAAATTGACCGTAAAATATCGTATCTGACTAAATAAGAACAAGCTACTCGAGGTTAATCCCAAAACCCACATTTCCGTCTTGCAATTATCAACGTTCTGAAAAGACGCGATTAAAACGAGATAATGTCGAAACCGGTTCCTAGTTCCCACAAATGGTGGCACTACAGGGCAAATCAATTGATTATATCTCTCATTTTAGCTTATGAGTAGCGGTAAATGAGAGAGAGTGACAGAATATGATTGCTGCGAAAGCGCGATCGTGTTTCAATTCGTTAGAAAAACTTTGTAAAATGATATAGTCACAAGAATTGCGAATATACTCGTACATGCAAGAGGCGGCTACTTGAAGAATGAATTACACAAGATGATGTACAGGTGATGTAATCAAAACAGTGATGTCACTTGTCTTGAAAATTATAATACAGAAGCATCATCAAATTATAATTATTGCGATTGAGCCCTTGGGATTGAATACAACAGCTTTAAAAAAAAACGCCCAGAAATTAAATAAAAAATGACAAGAACCATATTCACAAATAATATATGGGCTTAAAATAAAGGAGCAAATCAGTCACAGCTGTTTCCATCAGGGTAAGGGGAACAAGAAGACACATCAGACCATTCCAATGCGAAGATGGAGCCGGAATCCACTAATGATCATTCCAATCATATTATATTAATTTGCCTTAGATACAAATTTTCATAAGTTGTACGGATTATTACTTTTATATACTTAATATTACTGTTGAATCAATAAATAGGTATGTCAAATTATCAAGGTGATATACATTTTTTTATTTAATTTGGTACAGTAATATGATGTTTACCCAATAATATAACAACATAAATCAGAATCCAGACCAATATAAGTTAACAGCACTATTTTAATTACAGTAGGTATTACATTTTTGGGCGTTTTCACTAAAAAGTGTACCCAATTCAACCCCATTGCGGCCGTCAATATATAGCTAATTTTCGTCACAAAACTGACAAAGTTAAAGTTCCTTAATTTCAGTCCTTAATTGGGTACACTTTTTAGTGAAAACGCCCTTTTACAAAAATATAACAAATTGTACATAGTAATTTAAGTTAGTTTGTTTCTGAAAGTATTACATGAACGTTCAAATAGGTACATCATTGTTATTAAGTATCGTATCAATGTTCAAATTATTATGAAGGAAGACGAAACTACGTATCTTACTTAAATAACGCTTTAAGTGTCACAATATAAGGATAGAGATGATAAAAATACTTTAGAAGGCAAGTAAGAATTATGATATCAATATGTAACAAAAGCGATGTTGACCTTTGTTAAATAGGTAGACCAGTGCATAGTCCAACCGGACTTGAGCCTATTGTCAAATCATTTTTGCGCGGAGATGAATATTCAATGAACATCAATATTAATAGATAGCACAGTGGCTTTGTTACACCTACACGAACATAGCACTGTGCAATGGTAAGTGCCTAGTCACCTAGAAAATTGTCGACGCAAATAGCAATACACTTTATGGTAACAGCCAATGTGGTAACTGGGTACCTAACTGAGCATGTGAACTGTTGCTAGTATTAACATTATTCCTCTTTGTTCATTGCTAGAACCCTCTCTGACTAGGGCCCATAATCCCAATATCATAGTCTGAATGAAGTCAAGCATGTTTGTTCATGACCAATCCTGCAGATTGAGAGAGATGCTTGACATGGGTCTCCCGGACGCAGTCCACCGTGTCTAATATATCTTTGTTTTGCTAGCAGAAGTTAATGAATGTTAATTTTTAAAGCATAAACAAGAGGCAGGACTGTGAAATCTTGTACAAGACTTGATACGACAAGGAATGCATGATTCAAAACCCGCTCCAAGTTCGTTTTTGGACCGTCGCCAAATATGATAAGTGTGTGCGACGACGACGAAATAGGTGACCCGGTCCGCGCGACATTTCAGACAGCCGCAGGCGCTTAGAGAAAGTTGCTTCGGACGTCCTTGTTGCGAATCACCTGCTTGGTGCAGTTAAGCAATGGCTTTATTAGATACATATTTTGTTTCAGTTGCCGGATCCTTTAGAACTGCAATTCTTGTGTGTGATCTTTGATGGTAAGAATACTACTTAATCGTCCAAGGGACTGCATAGGACCACTACAGATATAGCGGAAACGAAACAAAAAGGGCAACCAGGAAAGAGTTACCTTCGAACCTTGATTTATCGTTTTTAATAACATAAGAAGGTTACTATTATGGATTATACTCGTATGCCCTTGCAATATATTTAAAGAACCTACTTTCATACATATTAAGTATGGTTTACGTCAGGAGAAATTATTACAACATTAATTTATGGCATTGGTGAAAGCAGTCCCATTATCGGTCACACGAAGAAACAAAATGCAGCTCCGAGCCTTGCATACGAAAGTCATTTTATATTTAGTTAAAAAGTAACTTCCTCGTTTATTTACGTTATGTAATAGTTACATAAAGTTATAATAACACTACTAAAACAATAGGAAATCGCACATAGAATGGGCATTAAGACGAAGTCGTGAATGTGCATTAATGTTCCATACGAGCTATGGACGTTCACTTGTTTATGGCCTTTCATTAACATATTGTTATTTATGGCTAAACTTTGCTCTTTCGTGTTGCTACACAGGTCACTACACCCAGGCGTAAGATAATTGAAAATGGTGGGAAACTCTTGTCTTGGTATTAAGCGTAAATCGTTACTAAGTAGTTCTGTGTTGTAAGTATATTGGTGGTATTGGTTACTAGCTCGCCTCAGTCCTCTTAAAACATTGATGGAGGTTTAAAATGTATACAACTAAACGGTGTTCATATACTTTTCCTTTGACTAGCCTAACCATTATATTATCTTGTTAATTACCCGTCCAACTTGAAAATAAATGACAGGAAAGAAAATCCCAAATGGCCGGTCCAGTATTTCCACGGCTCACTTTTCCCGGCAATTACCAGTTTCACTTTCACTGCCATTTTCCAATGTACCTAGAAGGCCAGCAGGTGCTAATTTACTCAGAACCCACGGCATGCTGTTTGGAATGTAGAGGCGTGGTTTAGGTATAAGTGCTGCTTAAAGATCTGCTGGTTAGATTTAGCGTGCGAATTTTTGATGAACCATTTTACAGAATTTGAATACCTGTGAAATACGTAACGGACGGATTACAGAATCAGGTAATAAAGCTTTGTGAGTTTGCGGAAAATAATCATTGAGAAATCAACGCTGAAGGGGTACACTACGTACACTACATAATTCCGAACGGTCATATTACCGCATTAATCAAAATTCCGAGTTTTAAGAATTCCGAATGCAATATTTCGACAGAAAACGTTTTTGAGATCATTTATTGATCAAACTTAACCTACCTACGTATAGCAATAAAATTATACATTATATATAAATTAAATAGCTCCAGCAAAACATAGCGCTCAGAAAAATGAAAATTCGGACAAATTAATAGCAGGAAAAAAGGTATTCGGAATTTGAGGGTGTTCCCATGCAGCTAAAAACTCAAATGATTCCTGAAGGTGGACAGATCTCTTGATGGTAAGGGTCATTGAAATTCAGTAGATTTGAGAACGTAAAACAAGATGTTGCGTTGTGGTGATCCTTGAGGGAGGCCTATGTCTAACAGAGGACGTCTTTCATCAAATAATAGTTATTAAAATCCGTTAAAAAAGGAACATTTTAAAGAAGTTGGATCACCTGCCCTGTTCTAACTCTAGCTCTTTATACAATAAAACAAAAGATTATGATCGTTATTTATGTAGCAAACACTTACATGATGTCTTAATCATCGACATGAAATTTTATCTAGCATCTGTATTATCTTTTATTGCAACACCGCAGCGAACTGTTGCTAAACTCCGGATGAACTCAAGACCATGCAGGATTGTATCTAAATGCAAACTACCTTGTAATTTTATGTTTTTTTTTTTGCAAGAGGGAACAAACACTGTTACCGTTATCGTGTAGGTATATCAAAAATAACGGCGTTATGAAGTTTGTTTTGAACTCAACAATATGTAATAATAGTTGAAGTGTTCGCATCATTTGTAATATTTATTTGCCATTTTGTAATACTTTAACTGGTATTTTACTAAAAAAATATGACTGTATTTAGTGGCACGTTTCATTCGTTTCACAAATGTTTTCGTATTCGACTGGAGTGGCAAAAAACTATACCTTCTTTGCTAGCATATAGCATTGCTACAATCAATACCGTTCAAAGAATGTCAACTACCAATCACGCCGAGACGCAGAAGTTCATCGTGCCTATCCATAAATATGAAGCACGACGCTAGTATGTCCACATTGTGTCGAAAAACAAGTGAATCGTGATAGTGTAATCGGGCAAAATGGAAATTGTGAGAAAGAAAACGCGTCACGCATTCGTTATTACATAGTCGGGTTAGCGCGATGTAGAAAGGATGATCAGGTAGTATTAGAAGAATGGGAAACAAAAGATAAAAAATAATAACTGATATATTTTTTAAACACAGAATAAATGTATGGATGAATGAAACCGACCTTTTTGAATTCTACCGAGCAATCACGTTTGGAAATGGACTCATTAAATGACCTGGACCGGACGGTACAAGTAATCTCATTAAACCTAGTACGTGGTACAGAGAGCCGGTTTGAGCTACATTAAGGCACCTTACGCACAAACATTATTTAAATATCGCTCTGTATTAATGTTAATTCGCTTGCGCAATCGAAATTAAGAACCGTGTACATATTAGCTGCACGTTGTATAAGACACAATAAGAGAAAATAAACCGAATACAAGAAATGTAATATTACCTAATCCAGTTATGCAAAAAACACCAAAAAAAAAAACAATTTTATGATTCTGATTTAAACTTGTTTACTGTAATATTGCACCTATTGCTAAAATAAAATTATGAATTTGTTATTGAGACCACAAAGACGTTATGAACAAGGTAAGTTCTCGTCGAAATCTGATTATGATGCCAAGCAGCAGTGTTCGCATTGTTGTGTTCCGGTTTGGGGATAAGACAGCCGGTAAAATGACTAGCATAGGTAGAGGCATTCCATCCTAGTCCTCAGGGTTGGCATCGCATTCGCAGTCTTGTGAATGCGAATGTCTATGGGTCACAGTTTCCACTTACCATCAGGTGGCCTGAGTGCTCGTTTGCCTTCCCATGCCATAAAAAAAAAAAAAAAAAAAAAAAGAAGCTTAACTCTTGTCAGACTTACTTTTGCGGTAAAACACTCGGCAAAACAAAGATCCTGGTATCTATCTGCATACCTGTTGTTTTTGTCTAATCCGAGCGCACAAGCAACTCGTGTGTGACTTGAGCCGAGCGTGCGGTCAACCAACGGGACTGGACGGACTGCACGCATGCCGCAAGCTCTTTATGAAGTGATAATATCACTGTGATTGATAGTATCGCTGCCATCTGGCAAATAAAACGCCAATACCAGTAAGAAGATTATGGGTTTGCTAGTTGGAATCTGGTATGTCCCAGTGTTTGTATTTGAACAATACGTATTCTAATTTATCTATTGGGTTCATGATTATATAGTCCTGTTTTCTAGTCGCGTTTTTCTATCAATTTACTGATAATTATGTGACGAACCCATGCATGTGTACCAAGAAAACTTAGCATACCTAAGGCTAAGCCTAGACTTTCTAATGTTTCCAGTTTAGGCATTCAATCGCCGACGAACTAGGATTCGGTCAACATTCTTTCACGGTACGCCGGCCGCTTACAACACTAGATGTGGACGTAGATACGACCGTTTGCGAAATCTTCATTGCCACGTTATTCTTCATATGCATGCATCATTAATTTTGGTTGATTTTGATTTTGAAGTTTTTGGTTTTCCTGACGTAACTGTGATTTTCATAAAAGTACTAACAACGTCTATGGCAAAGCAAACTTTCAGGTCTTAAAAGTAGTTTTTGAAGAAGATCACTGTCCATGGTGGTTGTATACAAAGTTTGTAAACTGCTTATCCCATGGTTCTAAGACACTGTTGATTTCTTCATTAACTTGGGGCTTTAGTTCATGTTTACAGGCATATGGCTCATTAATATGGCCATTGTTTGCGATTGATAAGAGTTTTACCGCCGGAACCTCATTTTGTAATAATCCAGTAATTACCACTATTAAATCTGTTTGCTAGTCATGATGCCATCTAGTCAACATGATAGCCTTACCATGACATCACTCGTTGTTCAAGTTCTGCTAGTAACGCACATTATTCTATTTGAAAATGCCTTGAAAGATCAACCTCAGAAGACGATCATTATCTAGCATTATTGGCTGCTCAAGACAAACAGCATACATATTACTCATAAGACACCAAAACAATTTTTTTAAGATGTTTTGTTGATTATCAGAATTATAGGTAAAAGGTAAATGCCTAAAACCTTACTACTGAATTCGTTCTTCCTTTAACAATACGACGTTAGTTAAACGAGGTGTCTTTTTAACATTAATTTGTATAGCCTATTGTTCCATCAATAGCAAGCGTTATATTTATAGCGATAATAATTCCGAACGATGGGTGATTAACGTTTTTCTCAGTCTGAATACCGCTCAGCAAAAAACCAAGTTTTTCAAACAGGAAGCGCAAACAAGACGACCTTCTTCTTTTTCAATTCTCTCGTTGAAATTACAGTGCTTACAAATTTTGTAATTTAAGGAAATTCAGTTGCAAGAAGACTCATCGTTAGTGTTATATTTAGTCATTGTGAGAATTGAAAACATAATGATGAATGTTTTTTAAGGAAATAAATCTGTTAATTGCGAAAACTAAGAAACAATTGAAGCAAAGAGGAGGAAGACTGCAAAACTAAGTTGCAGATAGAAATCAGTAATGTGTATTTAACTGTGGTTGTGCTTATTAAGCAGAGTAATGATAGTGATAAAATGGATTTATGTGGATTGCAGAAAACTTCATGTTCTATTAGGCCTACTTTGTGCTGAATACATTCGAATACGTCATTGGATCCAGTGTTAAAAGTAAATATAAGGTTTACACATAGAAAAGACGCAAAGTACTCCCAAAGGTCTAGCCTAGTTTACCTCAGTGCGGTAATCTGGTTGGTTGTCAGAGAAGTGAGATCCAATATTTACATGCTACGAATGTTAAGACACTTAAGACGATAATGTGTTTATTTTATGTTGTTTACAGCTAGAAACAGCTAACAATTTACATTTTCTGTACGGTTCGGATATTTTTAACGTAGGTACAACGCGTCACGCAGCGTTTACGTATGACGATGACATGTCGTCATGTTAAGCGTGGACGGTATTGAATACAATGCTAAAGACACATAATTATTTTAACGCTGCGCACAATTCGCAGTAGTAACCTTGTGTTTTGTCGTCTGCGATAATAAGCCTTGTGTTTACAACAATAAGAGCTGTACATTATGACACCTACAATCTAATTGTACAGTTCCTAATAACTGATTTGCGCATTGCTTAAGAACAGGTCGTACCAAAAACGATTAAAACATTAGTGTCTTTGTAACATACTGAACTAATTCTTTAAAGGTTAGAGAACTAAACTGACCTGTACCTAGAGAAGTATATTTCTATTCATATTTCCAATTACACAGTAGTCGAATTTCCATACAAAGTAGCACTTAGTAAAATGACTCACAGATTCTATCTCTTAAAGGAATATTAGCGTAGGACAACATTCCGAACGTAAGAATGTACATTGTACGTTCTAAACAGTTGTAAAGCAATTAACTTAGGATGCAGTACTTAGATAGAAACATTCATTGTTTCCAGTATCTATACGTTTACAGGTATTGTGTACAATGGTCAATGATAATGATACAAAAGCGTAGGTATTGAAGGAGCATTAAAGACCTCCACAAGGGCCCTCAATTCCTCATTAGCGTAGTGAGTTCATTCCGGTTCCAAAAACGTAAACAATTAACAAGTCGGTGACAATGAAGACAGCGGAAGCGTGACCTTATGCTTAACAACTAATGAATAGCTCTAAACAGGGAGCGATAAGTGCCTTTACAGTAACCTAAATAACTTGTGTTTTTCGTAAGTGTTGAAATAATTGTAGTTGTGGAGTAACCTGTGAGCATCTTAAATTTCAGCACCACACTCCCTGATTCCTTCAAAGAATGAACCTGTTTAGGAGTACTTGGTACGGAATACGTTAAGCACAAGCTAACCGCATTTCGCCTCGAGGCCCTCGCGACCTTCTACCACCGCCTCAATAGTTATCTTAATCGTCGAAAAAAAAGGTTCGTCCGCTCATCTCCCTTCTACACACGAGCAAGATGAGACCGCACTCAAGACCGGTTGTCTCTCGGTTTGTAGAACGGAGATTTCACCTGTGATACCCAACGTTTTTGCTGTAAAACGATACAAAGCGATTATATTCCTCGTTTACTGAGACGCGATTTGCAAAAGAGTAGTTCAGAATTGCGTTTGATTGATGATTATTGGTGTTGTTTGCAATCGTCAATCTAAATTAAATCTCCAGCATGTCATGTTCTAGTTCAAAGATTAAGTGTTGGCCTATATAAGCCAAATTATTCTTAAACGATAACAGTTTGAAGACAAAAAGTGTTCGTAAGACAAATGCAGCGTGATAACTTGTTCTATCATGTCATGAGTTATTGGATTGCGTGATTTGGAACGGATAAAATATTGACGTGGCTTACTAATGCAGGCATCAAACCTTGTTCTTGCTCAACTGACTCAGGTTTATTGTCTTGGAACCAGGCGTATTTACAATTACAACCATTATCAGGTTTGCTAACGTCGTCGTTTGTTTGAACAGGTAGGTATGTGGGCATGGGCAACCGAATAGTTCGCAACGCAACTTAAATGCTTACGCAACTGACCTAACAATTTTGGAATGCAAGAGGCTATCGTTAATGTCCATTGACAATTTGAATTATCTATTGTATTAAATATACATATATTGGTTACATCAGTTTTTAAAGGAATATTACGACAATGCTTATTTAATTAACTACTTTTATTGGTTTGGTTAAGTTATGTAGGTATTTGAACACAACTCACCTGATGGCAATTGGCAAGTGACGATGAGGTCAAAGATGACCTCATCGTCACTTGAATATTTATAATTAAAAGTACCTTTAACATATAAATAAACCTATTAGCTAGAACGCTCAACCAACTTAGTTAATAAAATATTTCAATCATGACATGATGTAGGCATGTCACGATACTCACGATACGAGTATGTAGCCAATGCCATCATAGGCATTCTCGTAGAATCTTTTTTTTTTTGTACTAATATTTACGTCACGATAGATACCATCTATTTCTTACAGTAATAATTAACCCGAGTGACACTCGCGAGTCATGTCACCACATTTTTAAGGTTTACTTGGACGAGCTATCGCGTCACTGGAATTCCCGGAATTTAATCTAAAATGGGTCCGGAAAATGTATTTTTTGTCGTCAACAGATGGATCTTTAGAATCTAAAAACTTAAGCTTTAAAAGCGTGAAACTTTGAACATCGCATGTTTTACTGGTTGCATTTTTTTAATCAAACGGATGAAGCTCAATTTCACTTTTAAAATATGCTCGCCGAACATGACTTTTTGGTAAGTCTCTTAGTCCCAGAAACCATACTCTGAGCTGATATAAGCTTGACTTTTACTACCTTATTCCTCTCCCAACATACCACCGCGAATAGATTTTGTTAAGTTCTTCGTGTAAAGTAAACATTGGCCAAGTTTTGTAAGTGGCAAAAGGTCAACTTTTAACCCGAAGAAACTAAATCCATTCACGGTTTGTAGGTAGGTAAGTATATTATGCACGGGCATATGTCTACAAACAACTGAAGGACGATTCCTGGCTTCAAAACAACTGGTCAAGGTCATAAACAATGTTCGCTCACCATATTGTTTGTGGGTGAAGTGAAGTTCCGCAGCTATTGTCTATTAAACAAACAGTTGCCACTTCGCTATTTGTTTTTTTTTTTAGCAGAACATGACACACCAATTTAACACAGGCTATTGGATTATTAAATTAGATGTGCTGTTGCTTCCTGTACGTACCTACAGTCGGTCGCATAAATATCTTATAAAAGTTCGCTTTAAGTAGGTAGTAATAAATAAAAACGTGACAGATTTTTTTTCGCCCAATTTTTTGATAAGATATTATTGCTGGCGACTGTACCAACAATCTAACACTGTCAGTGTTTAATTTCTTAAAATGTCAAAATAACAGAAAAAACCCAAGTTTGATAAGTAAAACTGAATTAAATTTTAGCACGCACACGCATTGCTTTTTATCGATGTTTCGCTTGAAATAGTCGTAGACCTATTATCAGTACATTGACAATGTAAACGTGATCTGTGGTCTATAGCCTTGGTCGGCCGTCGTCTGTGCCACGCAGAGCACGTACCACTCACACGACGTTAATAGTTTATGACCAGACTCACATACCATCACCTTTGTAGGTAGACTTACAATATTGGAATAGAGAAATATCGCAAGAATTCTTTACAAGCGTTTAAAGAATGGACAATGCGTTATTCTGGTTCCTAACAAGCAGAGTGATGTTATTAACCCACGTACAGGCATCATTTATAGACATAACAATAATTAACGTAAACAGGTAGATCATCGTGTAAGTCACCTAGGTATTGTACATATTTTTACCACGGATAAATACAAACAAGATTCGAATTCAATGAAGAAAAACCTACATACACGTACGACCTAGACCTTCGAAACTATTTTGCATACAAAAGAATCCGCCCCAAATGAGTCGTACCTTGCAAATATGGCCGCCGGCAGTAAGGCGCGCTTTACTCGAGCTGAATATATGATACTTAATTACAACGTCCCAACTTTCGAAGCGTCAAAACTTGCGGAAGTCGAATGAGATCTCATGAATTCTACGAAACAAAAAGTTCATAGAGAACCACATACAGCGTGACATGACCGGAAAACAGGCAGAAATTATAATGAATATATATGTAAGTCCATGTTTATATAGCGATTTGTGTTTCAAAGATTCACTTATTGCAAATGCTGTGACTCTGACTTCACAGTTCACACCTAAAATGACAATGAGATTCGTCAGTGGTGCAGAAACTAAAACCATAGGTTTGTTAACACGCCCTCAATCTCGTCCCAACTCAAGGTTTCAATTCACAAAAAAACTGGCACGATATGCTCTGGTCTATTGCCATCTCGTTAAAATGTACATATTGAATGTTATTAATTCTCGTGACTCCGTTTTTCCTGGAGCTACAGGCGTGGCTCTGATTCACTCGTTAGCTGTCTCACTTTCTATTATTTATTATTTAGGTTTTCGGCAAGATAAATGCCGGTTGAAAGTGAAACTTGTCTCATCAAGCATAGCTTCAGGGTTCGTTATTTGCCAATTTGAAACTGCAAAGAAGATTGGTTAAACACCGGTTTGACTGGTGAGAAATTCTGTTTAATTCATTTACTTACTGAGACATCATCGATCCTAGGGGCTCAATCGATTTTGAGGCTGTTTTCTCGGACAGATATTTTGATACATTAGATTTACTGATAAACAGGAATGTAAATATCTCACTAAACGTTGTACCGATTATGACTGATTTCAAAGTTCTATCGAAACCTGTTTACAATTGCGAACTAATGGCGCATTTAACCACAAATTTTGATCAAAATGACATTGGCACATTTGGCACCACGAATGTCACAACAAATGGGTCCAGCTATTTAGGACATTACGATTATTGTATTTATTAGCAACAGTTAGCAATTTACCGCACACCTGTTCTACTGACCACAGCAAATTCACACTATTATAAATCATATATGTTCAATCGTTAAGAGTCATAATCCTGTGGAATTCTCTTCACGCTCCAATAGCCAGAGATGATCATTACCATGGACGTGCAATTAGAGTTAACACTGTGATGATTGTTTTCTGAAGTTTCTGAGAAATTACGGAATGTGTAATTATCTTAGGATGAAGTCGGTATTTAGCGCAATTTGAGAACCGCGCTTTACTAACCGTTATCTTTATACAAGTCGGAAACACTAAAATCGTTGTAGAACAAGAAGTTCCGTCTTTGCTAAAGGTTGCCGTCCCAACACTACGGTATAGAAATATATCTACAATTAGTTTGGTAAGGAAGGATATGCGATTAGTTAAGACATTTTTTTTTTATTGTACAACTATGAGACAGTGCAAAGTACGAGTACTGTGTGATACTTAAGTGTTATAAATACAATAAGAGACGATGATAATAATCTGGGATAGTTATTCATGCATTGTTATAACACATACACATTGAAATTATTCTCCCTTACTTGCTCATTGTCCTATGTATAAATATGGTACATCCTGAAATCATAGACTTCGATCAGTGAGAATTTTCGTTGGTCATAATTGTTTGTAAACACAACTTGTGTAGTTCTACGAACCATTACTACTTTTCTATATCCTAACTGCAACTCTAATTCTAAAATTCATAAGCAACTGACCTGTAGGAGGACGCTCCTTCGGGTAGCAGATCCGGAACAGTCCCCTCGTCCGCGTGTAGAAGTAGTACTTGGTGTTGAGGCTATCCAGGATGGTTTGAGATTGCGAGTTGCCCAAGCTCTCCGTTCCCGCATATGTCTGCAATAGAAGCAAAAGACCACATTTAGGCTTGAAGGGTGACTACAGCTTTTTGGAAGACTTTTGGCAGCAAAGTACAATGTCGTTAGGCTACACAAAAAGGTCAAGGCCATATTATGAACTGTTCAAACATTTAGGTACCTCACCTTATAGTGAAAGGAGCGGAGTTATGTATGTGACAATGGCTTTAACTTTGGCTGCTCCTTTGGATTTTGGATTGTCTAAGTAAATAGAAAGATCGCCACTGCTGAGTACACTAGATACTACTACACCGGAATGTTTTATTCCTATTCCTAGGATGAATCAGCATATTGTAAGGGTGTTGTGTATGTGTAGCATTAAATTAACTGGAGCAAAATCTTTAACTTCTAGGTGGCTATTATCACATATATATCACTAGCACTTCAATCACTACATCCATCATTTCCTGGTTTATGTTGTCTCACGCAAGCCGGCAACTCATCAAAAGGTAATTGCATAGACTCCCGACCGGCTCCTTTATCCATGCATTCTTGAGGCCGTTCTCAGCGATACGGATTCGATCGCGTTCGAAAGTGAATAGAATAGACAGTGGGAAGCATGGAAATTGTTTTATGGAGGAAATAAACATGGAACTCATTATGAGAAACGTTTTCGCTTTGTTTAACTTTTGTAGGCTTGACAAGTTCTATTAACGTTTACGATTAAAGAAATGAGAACATGGACGCATAAAATTAGTATACACTGAAGTGTGTACCAATTTCTTCACCACTTAAAATAAAATTGTGATCGTTAACATCGAGCGAATGCAACTGGTTCGTCTAGTCTAGGCTATTGATAGACCTAATTTAAATTATATTGTATTCGATTTAATGTATGTAGGTGCACATACGTAGGTCCTGAATATAATGTAAGTATTTTTCAAATAAAACAACAAATATGATTGTTAAGCAATAATAAACCTTAAACTCTTCTCTTCACGATTAACTTTCCGGCTCTACGTCTATTCGTGGTCCAGCATCAAAATTTTAATTAAGACGGAACATGTTTTCGGAACAGGTTTTACTGTTATTTCAACTTGCATCAGCTAGAAATCCAGTCTTAGTTCTTACTTTAATATGTATTGGTTTTCCAACTTTTTCTGACATTATCACGTATTATTTGTACAGTTCTTGTTAGCTACTGCTCATTCTTTTTCTTTATTACCTTTGACTTTTCGCCAACGAGGAATCCTTTAAATTATTCCATCGGCGAAAAGACAAAGATAACTTGTAGAAAGGTCCTGTCCCATGCTTTGTCATGGAGATTCTTGGAAGGCATTGTTGCCTGAGCCCATTCATTCGTCGTCAGCGAATCGAGTCTCGGTATAATAAGAGAACGAACGGTGGAAGGGATAATATTATATAATACCCACTTCAGTAGAGTGCCGGCCAAGGTAGTTTTAAATGTTCTTGAACAGATGACTATACATATAGAGGTGGATGCACTTCTTCACCTTATTGCTTTGTAATAAGGTCCAAAAGTGGATAAATCTCTTTGTAATCGACTGTACATTTTAATATTATTACGATGGATGCAATTACACCTAACAAACATACAGCGGTCTAGTACAATGTAAAATATAATAACGTTTATCCCCGGAATTTTTAACGTGTATCCGAGTCTCTGTCTGATCATATCATAAGTAGCTCCAAAATCACTCTAACGGATGAACCGATTTGGAGGTATTTTTTTTTCAAGAAAGCTAGTTTAATAGTAATGGTTGTTACCTTTTTGTGGAGACATTTAAGATACAGTTAAGTTTAGGAAAAAAGCTTTAAATGGGCGTTTCTTTAAAAGTTTGTACCTAGTTAAGGACTAAATTAAGAAACGTTAACTTTTCCACTGAGTTACGAAAATTAGCTATACTGTGATTCAGACAAATGGTGGTATCTCAGCCAAAACTCCTGTAGCAAGTGCAAGCATATTACTAACAGATGAGGATTGTATCTACTTCATTTATTGAATTTGAGATACTGCTAATTGGCGTTGAGAGGTAGGATATAAATGTATGACTAATTTTCGTAACTCAGTGGAAAAGTTAAAGTTTCTTAATTTAGTCCTTAACTAGGTACAAACTTTTAAAGAAACGCCCAAATAACAAATTGATCGTCATTAACTGACTCTGAGTCTATCGGTAGGCCTTTTTAAGAGATATCGGTAGAGAGCATTTAAAGGCGGGGTTTATTTTCGAGGGTTTTCCCAAAATAACGATTAAATAGATAGCCAAAACGACTCTCCGAACAAGGTATTGCTCAAAAATCAACCAATTTAAGGTTCATTAAGTAGATATTCTCCGCACAGACAAGCACAACAAGATCAGCTATCTCTATCAGCACGGGAAGCACAAGTTATGTTTTCTCGCTTGTCGCTCTGTGCGTCTCTATCGTTACAGAATAGATACAAAGGGAGATCCTAGCCGTGCAGGTAATTGTCATACAAAGTTCCAACCACTAGAATAATATCCGCGTGTACAGTACAGCCCATATTTTAATATTCTTTCATGCTCCGATGCTCTTCAAGTTTTTACCGACGCCAGCGCAACCGTTGCGACGCTTGTTTTGATTTGCAAAGCACGTTTTGGTGATCCCGTTATTAATAAGCACAGGTTTTGAGCACAGATTAAAGGCTACTTTTACTTTTTATCATGAAAGGGTATCCACAGATCCACACTATACACCCTAAATGAATTCATAACCTATATACGATTTTTATTGTTATCCATTAACTACCCGTGAGCTGAAGATCTTACCGAAATAAACACTTTCTGCAATACATTTAGTGGTCCGACCAAGGTAAACTTTCTCAGACTAGAGTCACCTTTAACTCTGATCTTGAGCAGTTATTTAAACAAAATACCATCGCTGTGTGTACGCCGCAAATTCCTAGGAACCGGTCATGTCGCCGGAGATCACCTGTCTTAGTGGTTCAGAAAGAATTTAAAGGAGCTCCTTGGCTCCTAGTAAATTATTTAAATATTTACTTACTCGTTTTAAGTTAGGACCTATATTCAACTATAATTACTGATGTGCCAAAGGAAACTTTCCAAAATTGCGGAAAATTTCATGTAGGAAAATTTCGGAAACTTCTCACAATTTCGTATGGGGATTGAAACTTTCCGTTTCTTAAATTTAAATTTCCTATATTTCTTGGGAAAGTTTCCGGAAATTTCTTGCAACTTTTCCAACTTTTTGGAAACTTTCCGCAACTTGCACATCACTGACTATAATACGTCGTTTTTGTAAGGCTAATGTTGGTTATTTAACCATACCTTCCTAATAGCGTGATATGATATAAAAAGTTCTTTAAATAACATTAAAAATAAGTAGCTGATGAATGATAAAAGGGCCTAGTTCTTTTCATATACATACAAGCTTTTTCAAGAGGAAAGTTTAAATTTGATGCAATTTACATACAAAAAATCATGCCTTCATTCCCAAAGTGGAGTAGGAAGAGCTACAGAATTACCAACAACTTTAAAAATTTGTAGATAATTATGTAACCTGACTATCAAATTATTAATAATTATTTAGCGTTTCGGTAATTTATTCGTCCTTACATCTTTAATCCGTCCGTTCCTACTCACTTTTCCGTGAACATTCCATATAGATATTTTTCCCGATCATTTTCAAAAGAGAAACTTCCAATCGCTCTTACACGTCTTGTTATTAGATTATATCACGTATCACGCATCGACTGTCATGTCATTTCGTCATAGAACCGATGTCTTTTTCCCTCAATACGCAATAAGAAAAATCCGAACGCATTCCCACGAGCATTAAATTAGTCTTATTTCTGTGATCATAATGAACCTTATTTCTATGACTTATGGATGATACTGATTACAAATAGTAAAAGAGTGCGGTGATCAGCCAACCGAGCGAGACGTTCCTTCAACCTGAGTTCATCGATCGTGGAATCGATTAGCTATTCCAGCATCGGATGGTGATACTGATATCCGATGGGAAAGTATGAAAGTTTGGTTACTATTTTATTTATATAAAAACTATTATGAATATTATGATGTAACAATTGCGGAATAATGTGGTTGCCGGTTTAGAATAGTGCCACTCCATGTCTTCCCGTGGATGTCGTAAGAGGCGACTAAGGGAATAAGGCTTGTAGTACTGTTAGGCGATGGGCTTGCCACCTGTCACTAATACACTGGGAAACATCTTAGCCTACTTGTGCAAAATGTGGCTACAGAATTATCAAGAAGTTTTAAGACTTGTTGGTAGTTCTTTAGCTCTGCCTACCCCACTCTGGGAATGAAGGCGTGACTTTATGTATGTAAACAATTAAGAAATCAGACACCTAAAAGCGCATGAGCATGATATACGATGTTACGTAAAATCAATATTGTTGGCGCATTTTTGTAAAACAATATGCAAATTGACTAGCATGCAATTTGTATGCATACGGGTGTACATAAAACGCAAATTTGCGTAGTTTTTTTTATAAACACGGAAAAATTAATCATTAGGAATTATTCCATAACTTGTTTCCGTCAAAGAATGCTTAGTTCCGTTTCGACAATAATGCACGCATAAAATAACTTTATAAACTGAATTATGTTCTTCCGTCAGAGAGTAAATAAGTTACTACCGGTAAATATTTCATCAGACAATGTTTAAAATGCCAATTAGTCGGAGAGCATACTCAATATTATAAATACTAAAAGCAAAATTGGTAATGATTTAGCTTTCACTTGCTTTTACCTTAATTACTTTCATAAAATTGTAGTAGGTACTTTAACTTAGTCTTAAGTTAACGACTGATTTTATACAACGTGAGTTTTATAGACACTATACTCAATGGTCGTAAATTATATACTTTACGCGTATTTACCCGGTAAATTCCCATTCCCATACCATTTAATTTACCGACCCACTAGGTATTTATTTGAGTAACCTGTTTCAATGTGATGAGCGTGCAATGATGAACCTACTGCGTTGCGTATTAGTTGTCATATTAATCATCACCACCTTATATCTGAGTGTCCTCCTTTCCTTCTTCTTATAAAATCTATTTAAATAAAACCGTCGTCATCGTCATCATCATAATCTTCATCATGTCATCACAAGTCCACTCCTAGACCAAGATGCTGGTGACTAGGCCTTCCCCCAAGATCTCCAACATAATCGGTCCTTTCCCACTCACATCCAACTGTTTGCCGCTACCCTCTTTCATTAGATCGTCGGTCCACAAAGTTTACAATCGTAACATTTGAACAAAGCGTTGATAATTGCAAGTCAGCATTGAAAAAATCGCCGGTGCGGTTGGATTTGTCAAGGGTCAAACATTTAGAAGTAATTGCCATTGCATTTAAGCGTATCTTAACAGAAGCGACCTTCCTTTCGGCACAAAAGCAGGCCAAGGAATTGGTCAGTACGGTAATCGTGGTAACAGGGTCCGTTAATCGTCGTGGTGTAAAAAACAACAATCAGAGTGCCAAGCTTCAACATATGTATAGAGAGAGGGCTCAATAATGAGTCTTGGGCATTTATCAGCTAGTAATATACTAAGAGCTTGTCGCTTTTGGGCGCAGACTTGAACTTTGCAGAGGTCTTATATGCAACTTTTATGATATTTGAATAGTCGATCTTAGTCTTTAATGCAATAGGGTAAAGTTCACCGACAAATAAATCCTTTGTATTTCATAGCTAAGGGACCCTAAATAAAAGAAACGAGACCTGGCCTGAGGAACGCTACGTTTAGAGGTCCTGGGTCCCTATTAAATTGGGTATGGATGAACTTCGCCAAAATGCTTGAATACGTTTTCATTGGTAGGTAATAAAATAAGCGTCCTAAATATATGGTTTTTTGGTTGCGTAATATAATAATAAAAAATAAAAAAAGTTTATTATACAATTTGGAACGAACTACGACGGACACTAACTAACCTTAGTCCGTCACTTATTGAAAAAAAAAAGTGACGGACGTGTCATTGACAGCTACCAGGGCGCAAAATCAAAAGCTCAGAGGCCCTACTTTGAAAATCTAAGTTCAAAGTTACGTTAGCTCCATCCCTGTCACTCGTGATTCAAAACTAAATCGAGAGAAAGGGATGGAGCGAACGTAACTTCGAACTTTGATTATTGACTTTGAACTATTAACCCGTAGGTAGATTTCTGACTAACCTGATATTATATCAGAGAGAGTATTGTTTGATCAGAATTTTCAAATTCAAAAAAATATGAGTTATCATCAGCCAAATTAAATGTTTTTGATAATCTATTCCTACTATATTCAAGAAATAAAAGCCACTTACGGTAAAGTCGGAACTAGGCTGTATTAATGGATAAGAAATCTAATCTTCTATCATCTAAAGAGAAAATAGTGATAGCCTACAAAGTTAAACTTGATTCAACTGTCCACAGTTATAAATAAAGTTGCACTTGTGATCGAATTTCTATAACACATGCGTCGTTTATGGCAGGGGAGATGCCCTGCGATGCGACTTATCAAGTATTTAGTAAGATAAGGAAACATCAGGTTAGGAAGTTTAGTGGCGGTGAGTGCGCAATCGTAAAATGACTTGGTGAAATCAGAAACTGTACCCAGAATGCCAAGAAATATTTTATAGTTTAAGTCATGCATGGTGTTAATAGTATGTTTATTTATGAAATTGAATGGACGCAATATCCGGTTTTTTTTACCGCACTGCGATAAAAGGGTAGTCACTTTTTATGATATGATAGTACAGTGCGATACCTCTTAGAAGGTGCTTCGGGTTTGTACTTGTCTCTAACTCGCTCTAATACACTCTTATTAAGAGAGAGTGAGAGAGAAGTATAAACCCGAAGCATCATCTAAGTTCTCACAGACTGTATGTATTGATGTTGTACTTACTATAAACCCCAAACTCGAAATCTTTATTCTGCAAATATTTATTTAGGCCTTAGGCACTTTCACATGTTCGAGTCTTCTAGCGCTTCCCAGAAGACCACTGTTGTGGAGCGCGCCGCAAAGAACAGAGGGCTTATTGTCTAACGCACTCGTAATCGCAACCAGCTTCAAAGTGGAGCAATTGTTTTCATTTTGTAAGCAGACAAACCTTCGATTTTCAAAATGAAAATAATTGCGATTGTCGGTGCGTTAGACGATAAGCCCTCAGGTCAGTATTTTTCTTAGTAAGAAGACTGTCACGGAATTTTGTAACTAACTAGCTGATTCCCTTTACCTATAAAAATTAGTTAGTTCTTCATGTCAAAGATTGGCATGAAAAGGGTTTGGAGGAAAAGAGAGCACTATTTGCAACATTTTAGAAACATTATCTAAATAACCATTACCAATTCGCTGTTGCTTAATTCATTTTGAAAATAGCAATCACTGCGTCGAACTCAAGTTGTAACCTTGCTACTCTCTCGTGGAAACTACAAAGTGAAATGTAACTTAGCAGGAAAGCATTAGCCTTTAATCGTAGGTATCACTTGACACGAGACATGTGCTTCCGTTGGTTCGGCACTTTCGCCGGCGTACCACGACGTTCGGCAATTATAAGTCACCATTGTCTAGCACTTTCGCTGGCTTGTTTGATGCTGCGTTTCTGGGTACATTGACGTTTTAGAAGTATAATTCAATCCGTCACGAACGGAATCTTGTCAAGTAAGTATGTTTAATAAGAGTAACGGCACATAATTGTGGTTGAACAAATTTTGCAAAACTATTTTGTGTAGTGTAGTATCATGACGACACGTAGCCTAATTGATAATGAGTAATGACCCTACTTACAAAGCTAGCGGTCCCAAGTTCAAATTTATGTGATGAGCGCGAGTATTTGTTTTCGGGTCTTGCATGTTTCTCTAAATAAGTAAGTATATCGTCGTCTAGTACCATAAGTAATCTAGAGCATTCGTTTAGGACAACATAAATCTGTGTGACAGTGTCCCCTGATATTTATTTATTTATATCATCAATACCAATTAAAACAAAATAATATGAGAATAAACGATAATAGGTAAGTATATCAACATTACCAGAAAGTCTTATTTAAAACATGTATCCGAGAACAGTTCCCTGAGGTACAACAATAAACATTATGTCACGCGCGGCCAAAATTACAGGCAAAGAAATACTTAGTAAGTTTATATATTTTAAATGGATTAACATTAAGCCAAAGTTCTTATTGTTTTCAGCGGTTCAGCAGTGGAAATAACTCAATTTCATGCTCGTGCCCTGACGTAACTCCCGTTGATATCTTTTCTATTGCGGTACCGATTTAACTTTCTTTAAACTATAATGCCCATTAAATTAACAGACGGCTTTTTTTGCCAATTTTAATTTAAAAAAACGACAGAACATTAGTTTTATTTATTTATTTATTAAAATTCTCTTAATTGACGTTTATGCTTCACGTATTAATTATTAGTTTTCATAATAAATAAGGTATTCAGTCTCGGTAAGGATAACCATAACTCTCGTTTATGCCGGCTATAAGCCTATTGCGTGTGTATAACCTTAAAATTAGAGGAGACAATTAAACACCTTGTGCTTTTATGAATAATTCCACATAGAAGTTAATTAAAGTAATAACAATAACTATCCAAATGCTACATGTGAGACGTTTTAAAGATCATGGGAATACAACTCCAACGTACAGAGAACATTATTCTTAACATGCGATGCATAGTAAATCGGTATGGCTCTGAGCTAGCACAATAATGCGTAATTAATAATTTAATAATTTAATTAACGAGCAAAATATTTAGTACAGCGATCGTACTCATAACATTTTCACTACCACTGTGAACTCTATATGGCTATTAATATTTTAAGGTTATATTGTATGTTTGTTGCGCGTGCTTTGGTCGGGACTCGTCCCGTTCACCTTGCAATGCCAAGAGCAAGTTCTTCACCCCGAGTGTACATGTGTGTGTGGCATAACAATAAGCCTGCGCAGACGCGGCTCTTTAGGATTCAAATGCATATTGTTGGATTATGGAAGGGTTTTATTCGTTATCAGCTAGTTTAAGATCACTTTGTTTTGTAACCTTTGTTTTGTTTTTGTCCATTCCACCACATAAAGAAGGGCATGGAAAACGGCATTCGAAAGTGTTTTTTTTTCGTTATGTATTTTTGTTTCGTGTTCAAATAATTATCTGCGTGTGACCTTACATGGTTTCATCTGATGGTTCCAACAGAAGATCAGCGCTGACTTTATTAAGTACCAGGATTACGCTGAGTTGGGACCATTTTTTGGCAACATTCTCGTGCGTATTAATCTTTCCCTTGGTATGTCATGTCACGAAAAAATGTTTTTCTTTCTTTTTTTGTTTAAATCTTTAAAAAAATAAGACGGTAGGTCAGAAAAGCAACTCTTGGTGCCCAAGTCCGACTCGACGTGACGGATTTCTTTTAGACACTGCTTTAAAATAGCTTCATTATTATGCTTATGCTTTACTTCCTGTATTACAGTAGGGCCTCGATAATCCGTACACAGGCTAATCCGAACGTCGCTGTAATCCGAACTGCTGACCCTGTCCCCTTCCACCCCCGCCGTAACACCTGAGATTTGATTTGTTTGTGGTTTTTCATTAGTCTTTGCAAAATGACAGTGTGCATTGCGTGCCACGTGTTATTTGAGGTTATAAATATGGTTCCTACACCTAAACGTAAACATAAAACTTTGACGATTGCTGAAAAGTGTGCTATATTAGACAGCTTAAAAGATGGAGTGTCTACAACTTTGCTGTCTCAAAAGTATGGTGTTGGAAAAGCCACAATTACTGATATGAAGAAAAAAGAAACATGTTTTATTTCTAACATACTATAATCCGAACGCTAGTTCGGATTATCGATGTTTTGTTTCTAACATACTATATATAATCCGAACGCTCCCTGAGTCCGAACAGGGGTTGTTTTTTTGAAGTTCGGATTATCGAGGCCCTAAAGTAGTTAGTTAAAAAAAATATCCTAAGGCAGTAAAAATAGCCCCCACCTGCCACGTGTCATGTGTCGCTGTATCATCTGCCACAGTGTAATTCAACGCCATACAACCGAGCACCTTTAGAACAATGCTATAGATAGAGATAATAACAAGCTTCACAACACTTATCATTAGATCTTAAGGAAAAGTCGGGGTCTCGACACGATGCTGGGCACGATGCATTCGGCGTTCGTTGACGTAAGCTGCCAGGTGATGGCGTCGAGCGAGTGCCTACATTTTGACAGTTTTCGAAAATCATTTACTTTACCTTGCGTTAATCGACTTGTCTAGCCTCAGTAGTATGTTCGTTTGTATTGGCTTTTGTATATTTTGAAATTATATGCATTTGTTTATCTCATTTGCCGTGTGGTTGCCGGCTTAGAATTGAGCCACTCCATGTCTTCTCGTGGAAGTCGTAAGAGGCGACTAAGGGAATAAAGGCTTGTAGTACTGTTAGGCGATGGGCTTGCTACCTGTCACTTATATACACTGTTAAACATCTTAGCCTAATTGTGCAAATTGTGGTTACAGAGTTATCAACAAGTTTTTGGAGTTGTTGGTAATTCTGTAGCTCTGCCTACCCCACTCTGGGAATGAAGGCGTGAAGGTATGTATGTATGTATGTTTATCTCAGATGACAATCAAAGCATTGAATAATTCTATAGCAGATATATTATAGATACTCGTATCATCGTGCACGAGACAAGTTTCTCCAACACGTGACCACCGCCGCAAGCGCACGCGATATAATGATCCTAGAATTACCTAAGTATGTTACGTACCTTATAATTAAGTAAATCAAGACACGTGAACATGATCTTAAATTGAAATACAGATAAAGTGAATAATCATACGACATCGTATTTGGTCGGAAAAGTTCGACTTCTTGCTTGCTTTCTCAGTCAACTTCAGAACCCATCAATAGACTTATTGAGAAAGCAAGACGAATACGAACGTATTCGACAAATACGAGGTCGCACTGTAATACGATGATGCACTACATTCGTAAGATGTTAAAAAAGAGATATCACGTGAAGCCCTAATAGTCTAATACATAATAATTTAATATGTGTGAATGTAGTTGACAAGATAGCAAGGAATAATCTAGAAGCACACAAGCACACAGACCACATAAAAATCGAGACGAACGTAGCTTAAACTATCCCAGCTTTTTTAATGATCTTAACGTCTAACGAAGTAGGTATACCCTAGTAGCCTTAAGTGATCGTAAAACTGAGTACTTAAGTAGGTTCTAAATAGACTTCTTAAGACTCGCAAACGAATTCGCAACAAATGACACAATCATGAGACAGCGCGTGTGAAGAAACTTAAGACAAAGATAAATCGTTGAAAACATTCTATAGTATATTCACAATGATAATAAATAATTAGGACTTCAGTTCAAATATAAATGAGAAGGCTATTCAAAGTTCAGTATGGCTGGCATTGACCCGAAATCATAGAGCATTTTTCATTAAGTAGAGCTAGAAAAGAAGAATGATTGCTGAATGAGGTTCCTAATGCTAACCAGCAACAATACGAGTTGTGACAGCAAAAAAGAACGAAATGTTTAAAATTCGGTTTTTCAAAATTATCAGTGCAGTATGGATCAAAATCATAAGCAAATTATGTTTACTGCAAAGAGTGAAAGTCAGGAAAACCATAAGGTTAACGATAGTTACACGTTATGAAGGCAATCCCAGTAATGACTGAAGATTAGTTACACTTTCAAGCTTACATTTTATTTATTTCATTACAAGTTTGCAAGTAGTTAAGTATTAGATAACTTGGAAGCGACGCCAATGATGTTAGCTACAGTACGGCCTAGAGTTTAGTTACCGAGAAAAAATCAAGTTTTGGGACCAATGCATAGATTTAATGTACAGTAATAACTATAACTGGAACAAAACTGCAGAATGGGAAAGTTCTTTAACAAATGTCTGTCTATACATGAGTAGGTACCACAACTACACTCTCCTAGAAGTCCTTATACTTCCTAGAATAACTATTCCTTGTCTATACTTTTTACCTAATCTGCCTTAACTTGTCTGCCTATTCTGATCACAGTCAATTGAATCACATGGCTCTTCTTTCAATGTATCGTACCTTACCGTTTCCCTCAGTAACCATAACCACACGCTGTTAAGTTTCCTTTCTACCTGAGAAACTGTTACCTCCCTCAGATGCTACCTATCATTAACCGCCGCAATGACGCTTGACTTTAAACTGCAATATCCGCACCGTAGTACCGTACTCGGCTTTTGCAAGACTGACATCAGTTTACCAGCTAGTTTGATATGTTACTTATTTTATTTACGCAATACATAACAACGTATGATATCACTTGTTATGCCGTAGAAAATATCGATTCCAACAGTAAATAAAGCTTTCCCCTTAATACGTAGGTAGGTTCCTCTAATTCCGCGTTTCACTTCGCCGAATTTTCATTTCATCGACAGGCATTTCCACGTGGAGCTTTACTGTTATTGTGGTCACAAGTCTAACCTAACCTACGTGACGAATACTTAAGATAACATGAAAACTATGAGGTTTCAGCAGAAATTAGCTTTCGATGAAATTTAATTCGGTGAAATGAAACATTCGATGAAATGATTGTCGGTATTTCAAGGGGATGCCCTAATTTCGCACATGGTATTTTGTAAACACCAAATTAATCCATCATCAAAATTTCGTCGATTATTTTGCAACTAAGCAGGTTGAATTATCTATAAGAAAGCTGAATAGGACAAAAAGTGTAGGCATCGTCTGAAGTCATGAGAAGTGGGTGACACCAGCCGAAGAAAGCCGGTTGGTGTATTTTAATTAGCCATTGTTGACGCACTAACACCACGCATTCAACCAAAGATTGAGTATTGAAGATCATTTACGCTTTAAAGTTTTATACATCGATTGTTGATCATTTTTTTACTTAAAAGACACATAGGTTTTATAACCTATTTGACTGAAATAGATTCATCAAATGGTTTTTTCTTCAAGGGATACACTTGTACCTATTCTTAGCGTAGCCAGAAAAGTAATTAAACGTATTATATTGTCTTGGACGAAAATAAAACGGGTGTCTACGAGAACAATACCGTTTGTTTTGGACCACCCGAGGCGGGCTCTATTGTGCATCCTCTTTCATGAGTGTATGTTAACAATACTACTTCAAGACTTCAAGTCATCGTGCATTGTCTTATTAAATTTGGATCATCAAAAGGCATTTATTATAAAACAAGCACAAATACTACTAATAATGAATAAATTGTAAAATTAACTCTGTAACGAAAGAAAAGAGACTTAATATAAATTGTGTCGTGATTATATAGATTTATTTCGAGAGTTACGACTGGTAATCAAAAGTAATATATTAATCTTGACTGGGTTAACGAGCCAAGTCATGGTCATGGAGACTTATTAATCAATATTTTCACCTTTGCTTTTAGTCTGTTAAAACTTTTTAAGAGAAAGCCTGCATGAACTTATTTGACGTGACGAGATAAGATTTAATAGTCTGTCCTTAAACCTTTTTTAAGCCCACATGTGGCGTATATTTAATGTAAATAACAAACATTACATCCGGTCCCGAGCCAGGTATGATAATAAACACTCACTTATTTATTTTCTTCCTGTGCCGGTTTGTTATTTGTCGTTTTATTAGATTCGTGTCACGATCGCAGGATGACTGGATGATATGAATCAACTCTGGCGCCATTCTTGATCTGATTCATAACCCATATCTCAACAATCTCGCTGTTTTGTGAAGTTGTAGTCTACTATGACTGAATTACCATCAATATTCAAAATTTTTAGCCTCATAAATACTTTAATACTCTTATATTACTTAGTTTGAATACACTTATCTGGAAGTCATTACGTAATTATGTTAAGAAATTGGATAGCACGAAGATTCTCACTTTTACGTGAAACGACTTTCTTTGATCTTTGCATAATGCATTCCATGGACGTTGTCCAAATGAGAACCGATCGCAAAGCCAATAGAAAGTTTCGTCTCGTACGTGGTTTCCGTGAGATCTTTATGTTTAAAATACTATTACGTGGTAAAGACCAAATTTACATTACAAATTGTATAACAGTGTAGCGATCAGTGTTTCCACGGTATGCATGTTCAAGGATAATTTCACGGACGTCACTTTCTAACTCTTGCGCTGCCGCCGGTATTTCTGCCAAAATGCAGATTCGTGGTTAAATAGCTTCATGTACCTATGTAAGGTCTAACTGCGTGCAATGTAGTCATGTGTGGTCAACTTCCAGAAATGCAAATGCAAGTTTTGGAGAGTTGCTTTGATATTTAAAACTCCGGTTTACGTGTAGTAAAACAAAAGAATGCGTGCAGTTCAGAGAACTTAATTAGTAACAGCTTCTAATTAATGAATTCTTGTGCAACTAAAACATTTAGCAATGAACTTCAGTATTAATTTATTTCTCAGAAAATATTTGGGACAGTATAGGAACAAACATGCACCTGCTTTTGTACAAAAGCTTGAGCTAGTTTGGGTTAAGTCACGTATTAAAAAGATAATACAACCCTTGAACGAAAAAACGTATTTCAACATTTAAGTGCAGCAGGTAGAGGAATCGCAAAAAAAGGCTTGAAAGAAACCAGAACCTGTCAGACGGAACTTTCAAGCGATTTAACCGTAGAGTTTCGTGAACTGTGCGCTTTCTGTTAATTCTACCCAAATGTAACATTGTGCAGACAGTTTTTGCCCGACTTTTGACAAGTACCGTAAACTTAAAACCGGACTAAAAATAACCCAGTCACTCATTATGCTTCTCGTAAAACTAAAGAAAGTATCGCACGTTTTGTGTCGTAGAAAATGTACTTACGCAGAGACAATGAAATGGACATAACGGAAAATATCTGCGTTATCGAATTGGGCAAAATAGGTTAAGATTAAAAATAAATTTAAATTAAACCAGAATCTATCCACAGACACTATGACAAAACCGAAGCTCCTGGAAGGTGCGTGTATCAGTCAGAAATCCCACGGCACTCACGGCAGTATTCTACGCTGTAATCATGACTATCTTGCACATAATATATTTATCTTTTATTATTTTGAGATTGAACTAGGACTGATCCGGACTCCCAAATCAAAGAAGCGGCTCCTCCTAAGACCCCCCCCCCATACAACGAAATTTGCCAGTGGAAAATAAACTTATTATGGTTGCAATAAACTCTATTTTCTAATTTAATGGCCAGTCATAAAAACAAGAGAAATTCTACTTTATCTTCTTTACAATTGATATTTTATTGCAATGGACGTATTATGAACATTTTTTTGTACGCGGGGACTTAGGAGGTTAAGAGATCATATTGACCAGCACCGGTTTTTAAACTTCACTCCGAAAATGGCACTCCATTATGATACATTATCCAAAGTTAAATTATAGGATACCTATGGTCTCTATTCTACTGGGTAAAACCATATTGTCTTTGACATGTTACCGGATGGTTTTTAAGTCTGCCGCCATTACGCTATCGTAACGTTGACAATATGATAAAATGTCAAAGTCAAAATGGTTTTACCCAGAATGGAGACCCTATAGTGCCACTCCATGTCTTCCCGTGGATGTCGTAAGAGGCGACTAAGGGAATAAAGGCTTATAGTACTGTTAGGCGATGGGCTTACGACCTGTCACTAATACACTGGGAAAAATCTTAGCCTACTTGTGCAAAATGTGGTTACAGAATTATCAAGAAGTTTTAAGACTTGTTGGTAATTCTTTAGCTCTGCTCTAACTCTGGGAATGAAGGCGTGAGTTTATGTATGTGTATGTATGTATGTATGGAGACCCTAGTATGGTTTTGCATAGACAGAAAATTCAAGTCATCAACAGCAGGGTCCGTTTTTTATGGAAATCAGAACGCTTGACATAGTGTTAGACAGGTCTCTAGCCCACAGACTCACCGCTAAGCAGTTAAAATACTAGAAATATCATACAGTTTTAGATAAATTTAATGTTATCGGTCGAGTTTCTTTTATCTGCACGAATGGCTGCGCAGGAGCACGGCATAGTACTGTTACTGGACGTGCATATTTATGCGTAACGTGTCTACTGTAACGGTTTGGTAAGGACGGGAGTACGTGTGTGTTGCCATTGCCATCGTTCATTATCTTTGGACAGTGTTTTATTTTCAGTCGTAGATTGTTTGGCAGTTGTATAAGTTACGATGGGTGAGTGATGAGTTTGAACTCACTTAGATTCCAAGCGAGACAATAAATAAACGCTGTTTCATTATTGAAACTATGCCGTCTCAATTTTTTATGGTTTTAAAATTTAGGGCGAATATATTTCTTTTGATTTCGGGGATATACTAACGGCTTAATCGACGTGTCTAATACATGGTTCTTTTTACCATTTTTTTTATATTTTAATGATATTTATGATCACGAACTTATTTTTTTTGACTCTTGAACTAATTAATAATTTAATTATTAAACATGGATATTGTATAAGAACATATCTGAAGAACTAATAAATGAAAATTAAAACAAAGTAAAGCTAAGCTAAAATTAACTAAAACGATAAAACTAAAAAACCGGCCAAGTGCGAGTCGGGCTCGCGCACGAAGGGGTTCCCATGTCATAATCTATAACAAATCACGTTTGTTTTATGGGTTAAATCCCTTAAATATTTATTTCTTTAATTTAATTATTTATTTTTAACATACAATTAAATATTCTGTGAATCTTTCAAGCATCTACCTGTTGATTGCAGTTATTAATATCGAGCAAAAAATTACATAGAAATCAAGTTTGCTGTATCGCAGCCCCCTTAAATATTTATGATACTGAAACCATAATTATTGTTGATATTCCAAAAATCTAAAAAAAACGAAAATCGACCTAGCTATTAGGACCGCTTTGAAAGGAAATTTGGGATCTTTTGAGTCTAATTATCCAACTATCAGACAAAAGTACCCAGGTACAGTCAACAGCATTAATCGATGAGCCACCATAGAACCGTGCCACAACGAAGTCTTGGTACAGTCAAGGAAATTGATTCCTAGACCACTTTGGACTATGTCATAGTGACGTAATCAATCAAAATGTAACAGACTTCTTACGATTTCATTAACAGTGTCACTGTGACATAGTCCAAAGTGGTCTAGGATTCAATTTCCTTGACTGTACGAGAAACAAATTAGGTACCTACGTCAAATTTAATCATTGGGTTTCTGTGACAGGGTTCTTCAGTGGCTCAGCGAGTAAAAGTCGTTGACTGTACAGTTTTATATATTTTTTGAATAAATGGATTTATAATACCTATCTGAAACGAGTAGGTAAGTGAAAAAATATTGCTATGATTCATTATTAGCACGGATCGGAAGTTGGCAAAATCCCGGAAATAGATAGGCGAACAAAGCGTCGGCTTATTAAAAATATTATTTTCACTTCTCATGCTCGTAAAGTCCTTCTTTATGCTGGGTATAGGCTGCATAAAATCGCATTTTATGCTCTAGTGCATAAAGTAATTTCTTCTTTTAAGACTAAGGCAATAAGGCCTTACAGCCACATACACAATAATTACCTTCATCTAATTGATATATTTTTATGAGATTTAGGTTATATCTTATTTTAATAACGACATATGTAATACTATCTAAATACTTTAAGATTAATACGGGCGTGCATTTACGTAAAAAAAATATAAGTAACGCAAATATTTATAATGACTTGGCATTAAGGCTCAAACCATAGTGTCCATAGTCAAACGTCACTAATTGAAAATAAAAAATAAAAATTAAGAAAAATTTTGTAGCGGGAAGCTAATTATTCGTCAAACAAAATTAAAAACTAACTAAATGTGTTGTGTTGCGGTTGAAAATTCAATAAATTATTCGTAAGTAATTGAACAATGTCTTCAAGTAGTGCTAGTGACGATCAAAAAATGATTTCGCCTGAGACTTTAATGGACAGAAGTGCGATAAGTGTAATTGAGCAGATATTGCCGCCTAAATCGAAGAAAATGTATCTCAGCACATACGAAAGTTTTATGATTTGGAGGAACCAAAAAAGCGTAAACACGTTTGCGGAGTGTGTTTTTTTAAGCTAATTTGAAGAACTGTCGAAGAAATTACATTTTATGCGTGATAGAACATATTAATTACATTATAAAAAAATATTAAATTTTCTTGTATATGCTTAATCGTTGTTTTATTTCCTTGCAATCGAAGTGAAAAGCAGAGTGTAAAACTCGAGCATAAAACCCATTTTACCCTCGACGTGACCATCCACCCTCGCCGTACCGGCTCGGGTGGCTATATGCACGTCTCGGGTAAAATGGTACGTTTTATGCACTTGTTGTACAATCTACTATTTAATATAATAACTAGGGATCGGAAATTCGGATCGATATTTACCTAAAGTTGGCAAAATCCCGGAAAAAGATAGGCAAACATAGCGTCGGCTTCTTAAAAATATTATTTTAATAATTTAAGTTCTGGGATTCTGGGATTCTACAGAACGTTAATATAATAATTACTTTACATGTAGGATAAAACATTCTGTTTTGCTCCTATAAATTCTTTAGGTTAATAAGTTACAGGTAAATTAAATAACATTTGGTTAAACATATACATGGAAAATAACTTGAAACAGTTAATATAAATAAATCATTATGAATTAATGCCGGTGTAATTTATTTATTTTGAAATCCCGGAAATTTTATTATGAATTATATGATTGAGTCCACCTCCATACAACTGAACAACGAAGCCGGCGCGAAAATATAGGTAAATATCGATCCGAATTTCCGATCCCTAAATAACATAAGTTCCGGGATTCTAAAAAACGGTTATAATAATTATTTAACATGCAGGATAAAACCTTCTGTTTTGCTCTTATAAATTCGTTAGGTCAATGAGTTACAGGTAAAATAAATAACATTTGGGAAATCTATACATGGAAAATAACTTCAAATAGTTATATAAATGCTTAATTATGAATTTATGCTGGCGTAGTTTATTTATATAGAAATCCCGGGAATTTTATTAATGAATTATATGATTGAGTCCGCGTCCAACTGACTGACAGCAAAGCCGCCGCGAAAGTTTAGGTAAATATCGATCCGAAATTCCGATCCCTGATTATTAGATAGGTAATTAAAAATAATATAACGGCTACTATGAACGAGATAGGTCGAGTATTTACAATACATACCGTCGGTGAAACTGCAAAACAGCGTAAGTAATATTTTTAATAAGGAGCAAAATGCACCTTCTTAATAAGAAAGTAAGGTTCATTTTGCTCTATCATAAATTAGTTTTCCAGCATCACCGACGATACGTTAAGTCGTATCGTAGCTAGCTAAGGTAGGTAAGTACCTATTCAACAGGCTGGTATCTCAATAGCATCAAAGGTGTAAGTATTTTTCAACAATGGAAGGATAAGGTTGCACAAGGTGTTAAGTTTTAGATTTAGTGGTGTGTGATTATATTACATTGTCTTCGATAAGTATATACCAGTACCTACCTACCTGTAAGAAAAAAGATTGAGAAATCGACCTACTTCATAGGTACGATTTGGTGGATTTCCCTACGAAAACCCAGGTACCTAGGTAGGTAAAAGCTCGTTTTACCCTAATAATTGCTTTAGGTGACCCTCTGGACTAAATCTAGGACTTTTGCGAAATATTACTTAGATTTGTAGTTATATGATAAGATGACTGATGAGTAAGTAAGTAAGTAAGTAAGTACTTAAGTAAAATATTTATTCACAACAATAACACAACAAAAAATAAAAGTAGCAATAAAAAAGAAGAAAAAGAGACAAGAGAACAGATGTGCTAATGTTGCGAAACGGTCCCAACTCCCAACTCAGCATGTGCTGGCTGTGAAGCCAACGCTGGTCTTCCGTTGGGGCCGCTCGGTGAAAACACGGATAAAATCGAAGTAAGATTTGTGTATAGGTGAGACGACGAGCGAGCTGAGGAAGAGTGGACTGTGACAAACAACTGAACTTATCGCTTCGCATAATGAACAGGTAAAATTGATATAGGTAAACGTAGGGTAGGTTAACATTGTCGCAGCTTAACCGAACCACAGATGATATTATACTACCGAACACTCCTCGCTCCGCTCGTCGTCGTAACTTCACAAACTTTCATCATTAACTTAGGCTAGTACTAAGTATGTACATTTACTGTATTGATGCAAGAACATATGGGTACAGTCATCCCATCAGCAATAGGTAGTATATGATTCTGCATGTAATTAAAAAATATCTGACACGCTATCATGCCGCGAGTAATAAAGGAAGTGTCAGATATTTTTGAGGCCAATGTTGGAGCATATAGGTACCTATTATTGCTGATGGCTGTACCTAATGAAGAGGCACATAATAACCCGGAATTTTCACGAATATACCTACCACTTAAATTAAATCAGAATGAATGCAAAAATTACTTACTATATTAACCGGACGATCTCGTAAAGCCTTGAGCGATTGGCCGTTTTTACACAAAAACCTAGGTAGGTTTTACTTACTATTTTTATCGCAGTTTACTGGTAATCGACTCTAAACCAAGGTTAACCATAATAAATAATGAAAATACCTATGTCCAGACTCGAGTGCTGGGCTTCCAGAACAATCATGAATTGAAAGCCTGGCACCTGTTGTCCACAATTGACAACAATTAATTATGTGCTAAGGTAGTAAAATAAAATACCGTTTCTAGATTTTACACTGCTGATTACAGTAAAAATATCTTTGGATTTTTTTATGCAGTAGTTTTTTTATATTTAGGAAAAACAGTAAAAAAAGTTGGATTGTGAATGTTAGGAATACACTTAGTGACCTTAGTCCATTTATTTAAAAAAAATATATACAACTGTCATGTTCATTTTTTATCTGTCTGACGAATGAAACTCAAAGCAGACGCAAAGCAGTAAACGCAAAATAGTTTATTTATTTTAATGGCGTCTACAAATGTTATAAATATGGCAACCTCTTTATTATTAATTACATATTTTATCTAAAAGTAATTCCAATGTACCAATTAAAAGTAGTTCCATTGATCGTCTGTGATTGGTTGATAATATTTGACAGTTCCGTTATCAACAACCAATCACAGACTAGTAGATAAAGTGGTGGCGGTAAAAGATCTAGAAGTACTCGGGCATTCGGTTTTCGGTGGTTGAGAAGTGATGCTAGGATTGTTCTGTAAAACCTTTGCTGTAACCATTATCTAAAATTAGTTAATAAATTGACTTAAATCTAGTAAGAGTGTTTTATTGTACAAGACAAGAAACCGTTCCTACGGAGGACATAACTGAAGGGGTTCAATATCTCAGAAGTGCGATACACCAAGTACTGCCCACGACACAATTGGAGGTGAAATCCGCATTTAAAAATACATAGAAAACGTAAGTGTTCTCTGTACAGTCATGTTTCTTAAATAATATATATATAATTTTTTTTTGCCATGCTTATCTGTAATGTCTGATTACCCTTCTATTGCGACAAAATTAAAGGGATTGTTGCTTCCGTTATTTCCTTTTCTAGAATACGCTTTGTCTTGGAAGTTGATTTCTTTTAGGGTTTGAGGGTACCATCAGTCATTAGTTATCCTCCTATAAAAATTATACAGCTTAGATGTACGGCATATGTTTTGTTCCTATTGCTTTTGTGAATAGATACCTTCCATACTCAGTATTCCAATTTATTATTCCGAGTTATTTGTTAATGTGTGTGTTTGTATCACTATTTTGAGGTCGCGAGAACATGGAAAGTGGTGAGAATATTTGCCGTCGTGAACGGCAAGGACGAACCGTTTCACGTAAAACGATGACACCACCACCACGAGCTCGTGATGGGACTCGGAGCCGTAGCTGTGTTCGGGGACGAAACGGTTCGCCTGAAGACAGCCATGGTCGCCGCCGCCGGTCAAGGTCTCGACGCTCAAGAGGCAGGCGATCGCGACTAACGATGAGCCGGTCGCGATCCCGGTCACACCATTCAAGACGGACAAGTTCGCGGTTGCATCAGGAAAGGCGCTCCAGGACGCGAGCGCGTACTCCAAGGCAGCACGAGACGCACCGCGCGACTGCAGGGTCCAGAAATTCGACGAGCCGCCGCTCTACGCGTCTACGAACGCCGCGGCCGGCCACACCTTCACCGAAAGACCTTCTGTCAAAATAGTCAAAACTGAATCGGACGTAATTTTTCAACGAGTTAGCGAGGAATGGGATTCGATCTGTCCACTCATGTGCGTTGAGGATATACGCGTAAAACGTGGTGAATTAGGGGCGATTCCAGTTAGCTCTCAAAATAAATTTTCGGGGAAAATCTATGTAAACGGAACCGTACGAAATGTTGTAGGTTACGAACACTACTTATTACCCGGAGAGTATCGACTAGTGCAGGGTGCGGGTAAGGTTCTTATTCAAAATATCAGTAGTAATGATCTTGTTATTAATAAGGGTAGTCTTATAACTCGAAGCCGTATTTTAGTTGGGAGTGCCCACATTCAGAAGGTGAATATCGATGATCAATTAAAGTTGGATGAGTCATCAATCAGGTGCGGGGAAAATTTAACTATGCAGCAAAAGGAGACTTTACAAGCTTTATTAGCTAAATATAAATATTGTTTCTCGACTGGGTTAACGGACCTAGGATTTACAACCGCAACTGAGATGGTAATTCAACTTGATGATCCCGATCCCGTCGTCTACCGTCCCTATCGTTTATCATTCACTGAACGCCAACTAGTACAGGATATGATCAATGAGATGCTAGAAGGTGGCATTATTAGGGAATCTAACAGCCCTTATGCGAGCCCTATAGTGTTAGTCAACAAAAAGTCCGGGGAAAAGAGACTGTGCGTTGACTACCGAGCATTGAATCGTAAAACCAGAAAGGAGCACTACCCTCTTCCTCGGATCGAGGATCAGTTAGACCTATTATCCGGAAGTTCGTTATTCGTTACCCTCGACTTAGCATCTGGTTACTACCAGATCCCGATAGCTGAAGGTTCTCGAGATAAAACTGCCTTCGTCACCCCTCAAGGGCAATATGAGTACAATAGAATGCCCTTCGGCTTAGTAAACGCACCTTCTGTATTCCAACGTACTATGAATAAAATCATTCAGAATTCACCGGCCTCGTCTTATGCATTAGTGTATATGGACGATATTTTAATTCCGGCCAAATCATTTGACGAGGGAATAGTACGATTGGATGAGGTGTTGCGTTTGTTAGCAGAAAGCGGCTTAACGCTGAAAATGAGTAAATGTAACTTTTTTTTAAATAAAATTGACTATTTGGGGTACGAGGTATGTGCAGATGGTATCAGACCAGGTTCTCTTAAAACGGAGGCAATATCTAGGTTTCCCACACCAGCAAATGTTCATGAAGTTAGGAGATTTTTAGGTCTTGCCAGTTTCTTCAGGAGGTTTGTTGCTGGTTTTGCCACGATAGCTCGCTCACTGACTGGCCTCTTAAAGAAGGACTCCTCGTGGAGATGGGATAGCGAACAAATAGAGTCATTTGAGAAATTAAAACTACTTTTGGTAGAAAGACCGGTACTAGCACTCTATGACCCTAGTGCACGAACCCAGCTCCATACAGATGCGAGCAAGTATGGGGTGGCAGGGATTTTATTACAGGAAGACAAATCTGGGGCATTCAGACCTATTACTTACTTTAGCCGGCAAACTAGTTCTGATGAACAGAAACTGCACTCGTTTGAATTGGAGACCCTCGCCATTATAGCATCATTAAGCAGGTTCAGACACTATTTACTTGGTATACAGTTTACAATAGTCACGGATTGTAACGCCTTACGCACAACTCTAAGCAAACGCGACTTAGTCCCTCGAATTGCCCGGTGGTGGTTGCAATTCTTGGAATATAATTGTTCTATAGAATATCGCCCTGGTGATAAAATGGCACATGTAGATGCCTTGAGTAGGGCCGCTGTAGATAATGGTCGGAACGATGATCACGTTTTAGATATTCTATCGGTTGGTACTGACGACTGGTTGGCAACTGTACAACAGTCAGATGAGAATATTAAACACATTGTGGATGTTTTAAGTGACTCTAAATGTAAAGATGCTATTGATATTTTCAATAATTACAAGCTAGTAAATGGTAAGGTATATCGTATCATCGATGAAAATACTATTCGTTGGGTCGTTCCAAGTGGCACCAGGTGGCAACTTTTAAAAGCAAATCACGACGATGTTGGGCACTTTGGATTTGACAAAACCCTGGCACGCTTAAAGGCCACTTATTGGTTCCCAAAGATGAGGCGATTCGTAAAGAAATACGTTTCGGCCTGTCTAAAGTGCGCACATCACAAAGTACCAGGTGGTGCCAAACCTGGTAAACTACACCCCATCCCTAAAGTCACCGTCCCATTCCACACTATACACGCAGACCACCTTGGTCCTTTTATTCGCACCAAGCGTGGCAACACGTATATTCTCGTTATCGTGGACGCGTTCACTAAATTTGTCGACCTCACCGCTGTACGTAATACGAAGTCAGTTACTAGCATAAGAGTGTTTAGACAACATTTTAGTTATTTCGGCACGCCAACGCGTTTGATAACGGATCGAGGTACAAGCTTTACTAGCAGGACTTTTGGATCTTTTATTCAATCATGCGGTATAAAACATGTGCTTCACGCCGTTGCCACACCTCGAGCGAATGGTCAGGTGGAGCGGTACAACCGCACCATCCTGGCAGCGTTAGGTGCAATGAACCACGATAGACCAAATGGCCTATGGGACGAGCACCTACCCGATATACAATTAGGTATAAACACTACCATGCATGCCACTACCAAAAAGAGTCCAGCGGAGCTCCTATTTGGTCGTAACGTAACTAACCTATCAGAAGGGTTACTGAATGAAATAATAAACGAAGTTACCCCTGAGGTCGGGGAAACTTTAGACGATATTAGGGCTACCGCTGGCGACCTAATTAAAACACAACAGGACAAAGATAAGATACGATATGACAAATATAGGAAAATGGGACCGCGTTTCAAGGAAGGTGACTTAGTTAGAGTCATAAGAGCAGCGACAGGGATAGAGGGACAATCAAAGAAACTCGAACCTAAGTGTAGGGGTCCCTATAGAGTTAAAAAGGTGCTTCCCAATGATAGGTTTGTAGTCGAAGACACACCCCTGACAAAAACAAGTAGTAGGAAGTATGAGGCTGTGGTAGCCATTGATAAAATATTCCCGTGGGTCTGCTTTAGGGAACCCGTATCAACCGATTGCGAATACATACGTGAAAGCGAATCTGAATGTGAAGAAATTAACTAGTAGTAGGTAATGTCAAATAATTCATTATTGTAAATTACAAATAATTGTTTTGCTAAATATAAATAGACTTCATAACGTAATATTGAAGAGAATTATATTTTTTTTAAGGTGTCATGTGTTATTTTTATATTATAAGTTGACTGAAAGTCAGCATACTTGCAAGTCAAGGTCATGGACTGGCAAGTACTAATTCTCTGGTGATGTATTACTGGTGAATTAGTGTGGGGTGTCAGGTAATGGATATCCCACGTGTTGGCGATTAGTACAAAGAGATTAAGATGTTGACAGTAAATTTATTGGTAAAGGTCACGGTCCAATGAATATGCTGTCAATAAGAAGTTGAGTGTGGGTGTCAGGTAACCGACTCCCAGATAAGTTGTAATCATAATTTTAATTAACTCTATGTGTTAAAATTCGGGATTTATGTTCTTAGTGATGAATAATTGTGATTTTATACTAGATATAAGGCTCAGTAGATTCCAAGCTAAATGATTTAGCTAAGTTAACTTAAAGCCTCCTTTGGCTTGATAATATCTTGGTAAAATTGATTGTATTTATAAGTAGAAGTATTTTTCCTTATAATTTTGTGTTTATGTTTGAAACGACTAACGTCTGACAACGAGGGACGACTCGTTGAAAAGCGGATGGCCGAGCTGTTATAAATATGGCAACCTCTTTATTATTAATTACATATTTTATCTAAAAGTAATTCCAATGTACCAATTAAAAGTAGTTCCATTGATCGTCTGTGATTAGTTGATAATATTTGACAGTTCCGTTATCAACAACCAATCACAGACTAGTAGATAAAGTGGTGGCGGTAAAAGATCTAGAAGTACTCGGGCATTTGGTTTTCGGTGGTTGAGAAGTGATGCTAGGATTGTTCTGTAAAACCTTTGCTGTAACCATTATCTAAAATTAGTTAATAAATTGACTTAAATCTAGTAAGAGTGTTTTATTGTACAAGACAAGAAACCGTTCCTACGGAGGACATAACTGAAGGGGTTCAATACAAATTATGTAATTAATTAAATTACGCAAAATAACAAATTTGTGAACGAACGGCAGCGAATGATTGACAAGTGAGTGACATGACATGACAGTCAGTTCTGTATCTGTTTAAAGTTACTTTATTTTATTTTATGTCATGCTAAGATCACGACATCAGTATTCCTAACTTTGGATACTATACGGTCTTTTTAATGACTATTTCTTTAATAAATTATTAACGACGAATTTAAGTTAAATAAAGAAAAACCGAGAAATACGGGTAGTCTAATTTTTAACCAGCTATTATAAACGCGAAAAATAAATAACACTTTTTTTTTTAATTTTGTCAATTGTGTACACTACACTACACGTGAAAGTTTGGTGCAATAGTCAGCTGTGCAGCCTCTGCAGCTTTAAGCTGTAAAAATACCTAGATAATGCAAATAAGTAAAGCTTGATTTGAGTTTATATCGATGTTGGTATAGGATCAGTTTAGAACCTACGTTAGTCATAAACACTCATATGGAAAGCTTACGCCATGCCAGGCCAGGGTTAGTTAAGGTCGTAAGTAGTTTACAGTTGACCGTTAACGTTCATAATCTAATCCTGACAAATTCCAATATAAAGCTCACTTGCCGAACCCAAGTTACCCAAGTTAGTTAATTTGACTCATGTAGCCACATCCTTGTAGTTGTAACGCAATTTCCGATTGACAGAAACCAGTTTTTTTAAATATATATTTTTTTATACTTCCTTACCTGTATATTGGTGCGTTTCACTTCGATATAAAGCCAGTTGTCCGTTGAGAATGCTATTGCCATTAAAGCAGCAGCGACGATTGCTGTAATGGTCGCTATAGACAAAGTTACCGCTGAGCAAGGCATTTTAACAAATTTTTGAGACAGTTAAAAGGAAGATCTAGAAGGTATTCACAAACACAACACTTCGCTATCGGATAGTTCACCTATGCAGCATTTTTGTGAACACTTTACGGAACGAAGAACACAGAACACTCACAATTTAATAAAAACTCATTTAAATTGCGGTCATCGCTTGCAGCGTACCGAGTTCGCGCGCGAGACTTCTTTCTTTGCCTACTTCACTTCGCCTTGCCTTGCCGCTCTCTTGCGGATGTGAAACTTTCGAAAGCGAAGCTAGTCCACCAAGCGGCGGGAATGTAAATTAAAAACAGGTTTGATGTGATGCCAGTCCACAAAATAAATACTACTATTGTTATTGGTAGATTTTTGTTTAAGATATTTCCCCCTGCCCACAATTAGTGTTTTGAAATATACATTATTTATATTTATTTATGTAGTGAACAGGTTTTATGAATAATAAGATTTACATGAGAAATTAGGAACTGTATATCTGAACTTTTAGTTCTAAAAAGATATAGCCTAACAAGTAACATAAAGACATTCGCTATGTTATGGTACTAATCTATTATACTGATAACGCTTACACTTCAATGTCATACGGCAAAAGTCATTGTTACTATGGATTTTGACGCACGCTAACTAATAATTAGTGAAAACATGCGCAAATATGCAGACATACGTTAAAAATACGGGCGTTTCTGATTCCAGTAGTTATTTCATGTTTACCAGTTTCAAGGAAACAATATCAGAAAAATTAATGCCATATTAGACATCATATGTACATGAGTATTATATGTAACATATTGTAGCATGTCTTAGCAATAAATTGAATAATTATTTTTAACTTTTTAGTTTTTATCTCTGTTTGTCTTATTTTTTCATGCACCGTTTATTGGTTATTTGGTCGACTGGTAGAGAATGCCATTAGGCATAAGGTAAGATTAAATAAATGTATATTCGCTGTGGTTATTGAGATCTCCAAATACTAGTTACCAACTTAAGCTGTGCCCTCGAAGTAAAACAGAATTTTGGAATTTGTGGATGTGTCAGGTATTGATAATGGAAAGTTGAGGTGGGTCATTAAGGACATCTCGTGGAACCCTTGCCACCACATGAAAATGACCTCATATCAAACGATATTCATAGATTTTGAAAAAATGTACATGTGTACAAAAAGAAAACGTAATCTGCGCACGGCAAGAAAAAAAGTCTATCCGTCAAGATTAAAAAACTCTTGCAGGCCGACCAAGGTTTGAGTACTTACTTGAAAAAACACGAATCAAACAAAACTTGTTTCATACATTTTTAAAGAAACTGAATAAACACGATTATCAAGATCGTAGCAAATGGAAAGATGTGGTCTCTGCCTACCCCTCTGGGAAACAGACGTGATTTAATGTATGTATGCATGTATAAATAAACACACTATTTTCTGCAGACAATTATGATTCGAGCAATAAAAATGACCAAAATCCAAGATTTGCCTTGTAAATATTTCTTACTAGTTTACGTTACAAGTACCTACTTACTTAAAAAAATATTTTTAAGTTTTGACTTAAGCTGACTATACATAAAATTATTGGCATATATAAGAGACTTATAGCTACGGTTTTCATGCATCCAACTTACAACGTGTAAGGCTATACTTTAAAATAAAAAATGATTAGATTAGAAGTTTATAAGTTCTATTATAAGTTTACAATCGAAACCTACCATAAAACGATGTCTTTTAGTCGTTAGCAACACTTAAAATAAAACGTCACTCGTCTCGTTGGCAGTGTGACCACTTTCAGTAGATTTCTACTTTTTTGGTACATTTGAAGCAAAATAGATACGCTTTTGGTATGTAAAAATAAGTTGGTAGTATCTAGTAGATTATGGAAACAACCACTTTATTATCTGATCCTCCGAACATTTTTTGTTGAAAAACTGGCTACACTAGAAAATTACACGGGACTCCCTAAAAACCGGGTCACACTTTATTCTTTAAAAGATTACAGTGATGACGATAGCGACAATTCATAAATAAATAAAATTTATTAAAAACTTGTCTTTTTTCATTTATTATCTTACACCTTTTATCTAAAACATGTTTCTAATTGTAGTTAATTAAAATACATTTTGGTAGATTCTAGTAGTTTTTAGATGACGATTTTAGTAGAAATGCCGATTTTAAAGTGGTCACGCTGCTCGTTGGTAATGTAATGTCAATGTCACTTTTTCCTGAGCAAAAACAAGCGCGATTTCAGAGCCTGTAAAGTGAAATCCACAAAATAAACTACAAACAAACAAAAAATGTCCGACGTTGCAAATTTCACTAAATATGACGATGTTTTAACATCTATCTTGGTCAACGAACAGTCTATTCTTGGATTTTTATCAGCAATCTTCAGCTTCTTGGCGAGACGGTAAATATCAACACTTTGTTTTGCTCGTCTTCGTGCATACCAACATAATGCTTAAGGTTTTTTTTTACGTGATTTCAGTACTGATTTCTATTATGTTCCGGAAGGGCCTTATGAGAACATGGGATTTCCGCCTGGTGTAGCTGAAGAGCTGGTTATAAAAGTTCTAAGAACATGCGATCCTAAAGGCTGGAAAGTTACTAATGGCTCACGGAAACCTGATAACATTGATCATGAGATAATGTGCTCAACAGTAGCCCAAGAAGTGGAAGTGGAAGCTGAAACAGATACTGATAATGAAGAAAATGAAGATAGTACACCAGAAATATCGGAAAATTGTTCTGTTAATAATGAAAATCAAGTGACAGAGTCTTCTATCAGTAGTACAGATGGTAAGGAAAAAGTTGACAATACATTTGGGAAGGAAGATTATGAACCACCGGTGATCCCAGTGCAGAAAAATAGTGAATCATACAATGGAGCTGTTCGGGACCAATATTCTTGGTCACAATCTATTATGGAGCTTGGTAAGTATAAACTTTGATCTTTAGTAATGCATTGATGCTTTTATCTGTCTCTTTCTAGTGTCTTTGTGGTTGTTTTAAACAAAGGAATATTAAGCTTTGTATGCGTTAGAGACAACCTCAGGCAAGACACGCACATCTCACCCTGTTTCCTGAAATGCTTATGCGCCTCAGCCCAAGGCGTGCCTATACTCGAGGCAGCGAGTAGTCAGTTTTTTGTCTGTGCTCAAAGACCCTCGCTTTTTAATGATGCTATCAATTAAATTAAGTCAGCATTTCAAATGACAAACTACTACAGTGTTTTTGTTCCATAAAGTTTTGCAACACTTGTTCTACTTACAGTGATGCAATCTTCAGCAAAGAGTGCCCCATGGCATATCCCACAATAAAAAAACCCCACTACTTACCTAAATATAGCAATTGAAATCACTTTACTAAATATCACGTAGTTATAATGCTTCAATGTACTTATAGAAATAAGATGACAATGTCATAGGAATCATAACGAGTTATTACAAAAAAAAAAAAAAAAACTTATTACAGATGTAACAATTAAACTACCTCCAGACATAAAGTCGGCAAAAGACTTAAAGGTGACAATCAACCCAGCAGACATCTCCGTAGCCTGCCGCAATGGTGACATCGTTATAAAAGACAAGTTTCCTTACAAAATAAAGGCTATTGATAGTTTTTGGAGCATCAGTGAAGGAAAACTATTAATTCATTTGGGTAATTTGAGATACTTTTTTTTTATTTATGTTTCCGTGAAGGTTTTATCAGAAGTTATTCGATGAAGTATACTAAATATACATTTTCAGAGAAAGTACAAGAACGCTGGTGGAAGAAACTTCTAAACGCAGAGGAAGCTATTGATTTAGACAAAATTGATTGTTCAAGACCTTTAAATGAACTGCCAGAGGATCACATTGCTAAGGTAATAAAGTTTAACATTGTTTTTTGCATAGGAAGGCAATCGAGCACACAGGCCACCTGATGGTAAGTGGAAACTGTGACCCATAGACATTCGCATTCACAAGACTGCAAATGCACTGCCAACCCTGAGGACTAAGATGGAATGCCTCTATGCTAGTCATTTCACCGGCTGTCTTATCCCCAAACCGGAACACAACAATGCGAACACTGCTGTTTGGCGGTAGGTTAATGGATAAGATGGTGGTACCAACCCGGACGGACCCTGCACAAGGTCCTCCCACAAGTAAACATATGTTACATAATTATGTGGTACATGTTATGTTGCGTAGCAATAATTTAAGGACTGAATGGTGGAAACAAGCTTTATTTTATACATAAATTAGTCTCTTACTGTTTCTCTATTTCTTCCCATTAGGAGTACAATTTCAAAAACTCCTTATTGCTCTTTTGTAGGTCATGGTCACGTTGTGATCTACATGACCTTTAGATTAACATTTTGTAGGTAAATATCTATATTTCTTCTGTACAGCAAACCACATAAAAAATAAAAAATTTCAGGTAAGAGAACTACAATGGAATCAGGAGCAGAAGTTCAAGGGCTTGCCGACCAGTGATGAAATCAGGAATACCAACATTCTCAAGAAAGCATGGAATGCTGACGGCTCACCATTTAAAGGGAAAGAATTTGATCCAAGCGTGTTACACCCTCAATAAAAAAAGATTTTTGTTGTTCTGTTCCCACTTGTTTTTATTCCTACAGCATACTCATTCGGTCATAATGCATGTTTCTAAGCTAAGGATGTAGTTAACGTTTTGCAAAGCAATATTGTAGTAAATTATTATGTTGTTATGTGTTACCATACCATATTTTAACCCTTTTCCAGGCCTTGCTCAAGTAAGGATACAAGCAAGAAATGGAATAGAGCCACGAATTCGAAACTTCCTGAAGTCATACATGAAGTCATATTTCAGGAAAGTTCAATTAAATTTGTGTCATGAAATCTAGGTAGGTAAGTTCAATTTTGAGCGACATGAATGTGGTCAATGAAATGTACTATGCCTGGAAAAGGGTTAAAGCACTCCAGCAAGTATTACGTTAAGGTAAAACACCGCTAGTTACAGAGAAAGCACGCGGCATTAATAAGATCGGGTCTGGGGCTATTTCGTTCGACCAAATGTAATTATAACCATAGTATAAGGTCTGGGCCATTTCGTTCCCATAAGTAATGAATTTTAATTTGCTTTATAAAGCATGATGAATAAATTCATAGATGTCATCTAAATTCACAAACGTTAACTCTTGTTTCGTCAAAAATACATAGATGGCGTTGCTCACACGTAACGTACCACCAACCACCACGCTGCACCAACCATAAGGGTGCGGCTCCACTGAGGCGGAGACGAGAGGAGCGGAACGGAGCTGTGCCAATATTAACCAATAAAAGGCGCATGCGGTCACGTCGAACGCGCCTTGCGCAGATTCCATTGGTTAATATTGGCACAGCTCCGCTCCGCTCCTCTCGTCTCCGCCTCAGTGGAGCCGCACCCTTACACTGGCGGCGCGTTGTGCGACCAGAAAGGCGTTAGTTACTATAGGAAAAACCGGTTTTTTTTTTAATTTCCACGGACTCCACGGTTACAAAAACGTATGTACATACAATAAGTAAAATGTAACGTGCGTTTCAAAACACGTCTAGGTATTATTCTCTTAAAAACGGCTCGCTGTCGCTCGAGTGAACGAGGTCAGGTCATTCATACGAGCGCGCTCACCCGACGGGTAAAGCAGGTAAGGTGGGAATGCACCCCCTTATTCTTTTTTTTCGCTTTGACGGGACAACAAGTACTTAAGTTGCCTACTCGATGCAAAACCTTTCACTTTTCAGATAGAACCTTAAAGGGATAAGATCGCTCTTGTACATTTTTTAAAATCTTAAATAAGTTCTAATACTTCTAATATGAGTAGGTATTCAGTTTCATTAGGCGAGGCGGTCCTTTCTACTCTCCAATAGATGTCGTGAAACATTACATTACATGTGGTAATAAATTCAATACTTTCCACTATTTATCTACAACTCTATCGTTATTCGTGTTGACTTGATAAGCTGTGGCTATACAGACACCGATGATATTACTTACGTTCATCATACAATAGGATTAAACAAACATCGCAATAAAAATATATTCAACCCAATGTTTTAATTCCAAAGGCGATTTTTTTTTTCAAATAATACATAGTTAAGTACAAAATGTAAGTATTATGATCCCCTTTTATTATAATATTACTTAGTATGTTAGTATGCTGCTCCGAAAATAAGTCTTAATCAAAATCCACTCAAAACTATCTTCCCAATAACTTTTTTACCTTCCAATAATCTATGAGCTTCTTTCAAGTTGGCAGCATTTATTGGTGTCATAGTTTTGGTCAAAGTGCAATTAAGTTTTCCCTTTTCAAACAATCTCGCCACATCCTGCAAGATTTCATGATACCTGTATTTGTCTTCAGTATCATATTTGATTTTTGTCGCCATCATTTCGGATACGAGCGTGATACTTTTGTCTTTCAAAGGTCTTAAGTCGACCAAACCGGAGGAGTCCACAATCAGGCATATTTTGCCCTGGGGTTTGACTGCGGCTATTATGGTGTCCCAGTAAGGGTATGGGTCATAGTTGACAAGAATAAAATCGACTCCTTTTCCGTATCCCTTTGCTTCTAGTTGAGGGAGTAAGTCTTGAGTGTGGTTGAGGACAATATCGGCTCCGTGTTGGAGACTATATGCCTCCGTCTCTGGCCGCGAGGCTGTGCCAATAACATTCAATCCCCAGTTCTTTGCCAACTGAGATGCGATCGAGCCGACTCCCCCGCCACTGTTAATAATCAACAGGGACTTTCCTTTATCCTTCTCAGATATCAACAGCCGATCGGCCAGGGACTCGTAAGCAGTGACCGTGGTCAGAGGCATAGCAGCAGCTTGCTCGAAATTCAGATTCTTCGGTTTGATGCCGACCATGACCTCGTCAATAGCGACATACTGAGCGTTGCTGCCGTTCCTTCTTAAATCTGCTGTGAAAAATACTTCATCGCCAATGTTGAAATACTTGGATTTCTCGCCTTTAGCCGCAATGATGCCGGCACCGTCCCATCCCAAAATCCTGGGGAATTCTTGATTAGCAGGAACTGGTTTTGGAGCTCGCTGCTTCGTGTCAATAGGGTTCACAGCGGTGGCTTTTACTTCTACTAAAACGTCAGTGCTTTTCAAAATCGGGAGGTTAACTTCGATGTCCAAAAGGCTTTCCGCGTCCGCAATAGGCAAATACTTGTAGAGACCCACAGCCTTCATGGATTTCGGTAGCACCTTGGCGGCGACCTTGGCCATCATTACGTCTTTATGGTCTTGAATATTTTGCAAACTATTTACACTCGCTAGTCTACCAGCTACAATGAATAACAGAATCAGACTGATATACATATTCTATGTAGCGTGTATATAAACATGAACGCAACGAAAATAGAATCTGCGAGTCATTCATATACTATCCTACTAGCGCCTACTCAAGTAGATATGCATGAATTACATAAACGGTGGTCTTATCAGTATTGACACTTGCTGATATCAGATCCCTGACTTACTGTGACTTAAGTCAATACAATGGAACAATTGTATTTATTTACGTATGATTTTGTAATACTTAAATAGGTTAGGTACTTATTATGACTTATGAGAGACGTCGCATTTTGATTTGACAACCCGATGATCAGCTTGAAACTTTTTAATACCTATCAAATAGGAATTTAGGAATATCCAACAAGGATAAACATATTTGTGTTTGTTTGTGTGACAAAATAAATAATTATTTTTATCACGAGACTAGTAAGTTTTTAGGTTAGAAGTAAGACATGGTTAGATTGGTTGGTATAATAAAAAAAACTCACTCATCCACACTAGAGTTACTATCCACCAAGAGATGGCGCTATGCTTAACAATTAACACGTCAATTTGCCGCCAAATAGAGAAACATCGTAAACAGTGTCTCGCGCTCGATATAGTTCTGTGGTCCGTCCGTACTCGTTTCTACTAAACTTTGGCGCTCTTAGGCAGAAGATTAATATTATCACTTATTAATATTATTATCTATCACGTACTTGGTTTCAAGTAAGTTCCTTCCTGGTTGTGGGCGTGTTTTTTTATTTTTTATAAAGCAATAACTTGTACTAAGTAGTAATCTTGCATGCACATAAATCAACAGTACAGTATAATTACCTATACAAATAGACCGCCACTTTTGATTTTACACAAACTCCGTCATGTGCAGATAAATACTTTATTTTGTTTATTATTTTAATGACCTACACCTGAACTTTGTTACAAAACGTATTTAGAGATCTAAGATAGGGATTCGACGAAAAAAAATATAAAAATCAATGCTCGTACGTACATTTATTTCTAATAAGATTATGACTATTTTCAATAGGTACAACAACTGTATTCATTTCACTAAATAAATGTTTACACAATAACTATATTACATTCAAGCAGATCATTATATCACAGAATATGCGTAACAATTCACAACATGCGAAAATAAAACTATCATCAAAGGTAACATAGGTTTCGTCCCACAGTTGGTACAGCATTACTAGCTTCTTAATAGCTTTCTGATGGCTATCGCTATCACGCTTGCACTCGCAATTGACAGTATATTTGTCACTTGTGTATCATAGAAAAACGAAGATTACCGATCGCTATTAAGAAAATGGTAGCACTGTATATAGGTACAAGATAAATTCCATGCAGTTACATTAGTTAAACCTTATTGGTTAAATATAACAAAGATTCGACGATGATATGTTACTACTAGTAGGTACTTTGTGTTACAGTAAAAATATTTATTTGGTCAAAAGTACTTTCGAAAAGAGTGCTAATAAGACTTATTGTACGACTTGTAAAGTCTCTCGATTTACTTAGCCATCTGATCAGCGTATAATCAGCTTAAAAGAAGGCTTTGGCTAGTTTAGCGTCGCATGATCGCATCCGGCTCAAAGGACTAAGAGTTTACAGAAAATAATGTCCGATCTTTAGTAGTAGAGTAACTGGTTTTTTTCTCAAAAGTCAGTACTTTTGACCAAAAAATATGGTTGCCTGTGTCACATAAATGCATTTTGTGAAACGTTCAAGTGTATAATACAATGTTTACTTCTAACAAATCCTTGCAAGTTATGACATTTAAAATGATTTCTATGGTGGATAGGTGGATATTTAAGTAACGTTAAGCGCACTAATATGACTATTTTAACCAAATAACCGTCAGTAATAAGGAGGTTGGTTACTTTAGCTACGTAATAGGTAACAAATATGGGCTGAATAATTAATTACCATTGCCCAAAGATAGGTCAGTTAAATAGGTATATTATTTTTAAATTGGTAACACATTCTTTGGCCTTAATATTTAGTCAAGTCTGGCTTATATTGACAAGGTTGTTTCTTTACAGTGTACATTTTAACACTAAAAATAACATATTTAATATAATAAAGAACACACAGCAACCATCGTTAGATATTTGATATGTTTTCTACGTAACGTCCACAAAAGCCATAAGATTTTTCAATTTCAGCGTAAACAACAACGAAGCTCTTAAGGATTGCACTAATACTGACAATAACTTGTACTAAGTAATAATTTTTTCGTTTATATTATAAACCAATTTTAATTTTAATAAATAAATAAAACGGGCACGATAATTTATAACTTTATAACAATTAATAATATTTGTCATGTCATGATAATGAGATATGTCTCTTAGCGCGACCCTTTATTATATTATACTTTTCAGTTAGGCGAACATTTCTGCATACCTACCACCTAAGTTGTTTTTGAAATATAAAATAAATAATTCATTTAATAGGCAATCAATTGCCAATATAATTGATCTGCAAGGGTTGGTAAATACCCTAGAGTATGAAACGTTTAAAATATCTCCATAACTACCTAACTTTAATTTTTAAAGAGCTTTCTTTGGGATTTATAAAAATAAATAATTTTATGCATCATTTCATACATTATACTTTACATATTATACATCTTTTTGGTATAAGCAAACAATAGTACATTGTTGCCTAGGCGCGGAAAGTAAGGGTTTTCCTGACGAGGTGGTTAGCAGGCCGAGCAACAGCGAGGCCTGCTAAAATACGAGTCAGGAAATCCTCGTTTCCGCCGAGGCATACATAATGCTTTTCTCAAACATGTGAGGAAATAATACAAATACATTTCTAAAAAGCAAGTAATTTAATTTCCTTAGATTTAGCGGGAAGCAGGTTTTGCCTCTGGCAGGCAGCTTCAGATTTTAATATAGGCGGTGTGGTACCTATTTCGTCGCTTTCGTCGCTTGAGCTCATTTTTTATAGTAAGTATTTCACACAACAAATAGTTTAATATTCGGTTTCACAATTATATTATGCAGAATGAACCAATGTTACCGACTGTCAATTGTTTTTAAATACTAACCATAGACATTGGAATGCAAATTCAAAAAGAAACACACGCACTGTGCTAAAAAAGCGAGCAGTTACCTTGGCTGTTTGGAATTTTTGTCTTGGTCATTTTGATTTTGTATGCAAATTGACAGCATTTTTAAGAAAATATGGACATTGACGGAAAGTGTTTTCATATGGTTTTTTTACTCCTAGGAGTAAAATGAGGCTCTTTCCGTCCTTGTGTTTCAATCGGAAAACCGTTTTTTCCGAGCATGTTTGAGAAAATCTTATTAATCAAGACTTTTCTCAAACATGCTCGGAAAGAACGCTTTTCCGATGGCAACGCAAGGACGGAAAGTTCCTCATTATACTCCTCGGAGTAACAAAACCATATGAAAACACTTTCCGTCCATGTCCATATTGTTTTTTAAAAGTGCTCTCTATTGCGTATAAAATCGAAAATACCATGAAAAAAATCCCGAATATCCAAGTTGTAGATGGGGGCGTATGGTGCGGCAGCGGCTCGTCGTGCGTGGACCTATCTTAACTAATACTCGTAGTTTTCAAACTTGTATAATTTCCTCGCATTGTTTGAGAAAAGCATTATATGTATATGCCTTGGCGGAAACGAGGATTTTCTAACTGGTATTTTCAAAATCATTCAATAATTTAAGGCATAACCAAATCGTCTGTCTGATGGGGCGTTTAATTTGGGCATGGGCAACGTTAAGGTATCGCAGGTTGAACCTCTCAAATTGACTTAGCGCGGGAACGGTATCAAGCCAGGGTCCTATTGTACGGAGTACCCGCAGATGTCATGAGCGCCGGTACACTCGACGCTGGGGCGGTGTGCGGAGTCCCAGATGCCAGGGCCGCAGCGCTGGCACATGCCTGCTAGGGTGCAGGGGATGCGCACGAGTTGTCGGAACTGGTGGAGGAGCCCGCGAGCCTTGCGCAGGATTAGTTGGCCGTCCATGTACATCGCTGAAAATTGTGGATTAGCAATAGGTAACATTAGCCAACAAAAAAACACAAGCATGTTCATAGGGTCCATTCTAACCCGCCGAGGAATTTCATTTTTGATGTAGGAATCAAACATCTGCGTAGTAGGCCCCAGGCTAGCCCCTCCCGAACACAATTCCCCATCATCACGTTTCACTATAAGGACTCATATTTAAAAATTAACGCTTTTCTTGTCAAATTACTTTTACTTAACAAACATTTAAACTTCAATAATATTTACCGTGACAGCGCTTAATATAACTTTACGAGATTCTTTAAAATGTGATGGAAATTCCCTATTTTGTTGATATCTGAGGATTCAATCAGACATACATGACGATAGAACAGCCAACATCAAATCCTGATTAATTATTCACTCACCTAAAGAGCTGAAATGCAGAAGCATTTCGTCAGTGTTCAGGTCTTGGGCGATGACGTCGTCGGCGTACACGGCGATGATGGCGAGGCACAGGAACAAATGGAAGTAGTCAGTCTGATAGTTCGCCCAGCAGGCCTCCCACATGCGGAGCGCCACGGCTTCGGTAAACTCTCGCTTGAAACACCTGGAAATGGGAAGGAAATGTATTGTGAAAAAAATATATACCTGCCTCTACGGAGCACGAAGCGTGGGTAGGCCCGCCGAAAGATAATACAGGGCGGCCGACCATTTATTGTCATGATCCTTAGTAAAATTATAGTTATAATTAAGTCCAGAGTACAACCTTTCCTCGCTGATAAGTTAAAACTTGTATGTATGTATGAATTTACTTCTGACATATAAGTACAACTGTAATAGTTTATAATTTTGTATCGACAAAAATGAACTTACAGAAGTATCCATCGATGACAAAATAGCAACTCCATAGCATCAACGTGTTTTTCCAAATGCTTGTAGAAATGAGGCAGCATTATTCTCATTAATTCACGCAGATAAGTCTGGAACAAACGACGACAAAATTAAAGATTTTGCTTGAATTCGTAAGTCATGCTGGTTGTGAGGGACCAAAGTCAGTGGTCGTTGCTTTGGTCATATTAGTCGCACAATTGCACATGTAAACGCAAGGTTAAAGCGATTTAGCTAGATATGAACGAATGATCAAATTATAAATTTAAAGTGTGATTCAAATTCAAAAATGTCGATTTATCGCATTAAGGTGCTTTTCCACCAGCGAGGCGAGGCGGGACGATGCGAGATGCTTCGGTGGAAATGTATTTAATACAAATTTAAATTCTCGGGCCGCTTCGTCTCGCCGGTGGAAAAGCAGCTTCCGTCAGTTTCCCGCGGTGTCGAAATCCTCGGACCACATTGTAAAAAAAAAGGCAGTAAACTTACAAGATTATTGTCCATATCATTGTCAGTCGGTGTACACACAAATATAGCCCGTTGCATGAGTCCAACGAAACACCAGAACGCCTCGGCTTCGCATTTGATCTCGCAAAGGACCGGCGCCAGCAAATCACTCATGCCTTGTGTATAACTGAAAAAAAAAAAGTGTAGTAGCGCCATCTGTTGTTGAGTAGCAGAAAACGCTATCATGCGGGTCTCTATTCCACTATTTATTTCATCGTGTATCATAATTGTTGACTTTATCTTAGCTTGTATTCAATTAATAGTAGATAAGTACTATATCGTCAATGTTAGGTATAATAACAATATTCAAGCAATATGGACTAAAATAAAGTGGAATAGATATCATGAGAGAAGTTTAGGTAACGTCACATAGCTTAGTTATAATTAATTAATTGTTATTGCAAGTGCCCCCTCGCCCCGCCTAACCTTGGTTTCATCATTATTCATTAATCAAGGTACAGTCAAGTTTAGTATTTTGATAGAAAAATTCATAAATAAAAATATGGATTTATAGTTCCTTCAATTAAATAATTACTTACCCTAAAACAGGATTGTATACGGCGTAATTGAGCAGAACATTCTTCATAATCTCTACATTGTAATTATTATCGCCGGCGAAGAACGGATTCCCCCTGTCCGTCCTCACTACGTCCTTCTCAATGACACACTGCACATTCTTCCAAAATATTGCATACTGCTCCGGCGTCATCTTCTCCAGTCTTCTCCTGGCAATTTCTTCATACTCCCTTGTTCTAATTTGCAGAATTATCTCCCTCTCGTCGTAAGTGGAGTTATACGGGTAGCAGTGGAGAAGGAACGGCCAGACTTCTCTCCTAAGCTCTTTATCTAGACCTCCGAAGAATACTCCTTTCCTTAGGAACAAGTCGTCTTCTATCAACCCTTTTCCGTTCATAACCTTTCCGTAGAAAATATCTGGTGTGATTTTGGATATTTTTCCTTCTTCAGGATGCTGTTCTGACTTTTGTACTTCAGGGCGGCAGACCATGAAATGGCGGTAAGGGATATTGGGTTCTTCTGAACCTGTAATACAATTCGGATTTCATTGTGTTACGTATTTCTTTGAACGTGTGTACCTATAACTAAAACGCCTTAGCACACATTAGGGTAATGGACTTAATTGTGTAAGGGGGGTACTTAGGTATACCGAACCCAAAGAAACAAAGTGGTATAAAGGAAAACTGCTGTCGCGGATAATTTTGTGCTATAAACAGATTCTTGTGAAAATGTTTTCAACGAAAATGACTACCATATATAATATAAACATATCTTTATACTAGTAAACGATTCAATAAAACCATTTCTTACAGCAAATTAGGTACCTCAGATATTTTACATTCCATTTTATTGCGTGAGTACACGTACATAATAAAATCTACTAGCGCTTTCAAACTCAATAAAAGTTCTTTATAATTTCAAAGTGTCCATTCCAAAACTCCGTGTCCAAAACGTCGTTATCAGTGTAACCATTAGTTTGCTTTTCAGAATTAGATCGCTTATGTAATGATTCAGCACTAACAAAAGGTCCCACCCAAAATCCTTGCGTTACCCACGCTCCCCTGCCTGACCACACAACCTTTTGTCGAGTTGGAACCTTTTTGCCACCTCAAATCGTGTACCTACTTACGCCTTTATATTTTTATTTACTTAGAGCATCATACAAATACTTTTCTTTATGCTTCCTAAATAAATGACAACCACAGTAAATCTGTTTTCCTATATAGGACCTTACCTGGTGTCAACTTAATATTGTGCAACAGCGAGTGCCACCGGTGCAGCACTTGCGCCAAGTGGTCCAGCCCACCATGGTGGAAGTGCAGGATCTTGTACTGCGACTCCCTGGAGGCCACCACCAACTGGCCACACGTGCAGTTATCGTCGTTGAAGAACAGACGGAGGGAACGCATCTGACTCAGGTCTACTGAGAACCTGTGAAACGACCGACCGTGATGAGAAAGAATGAAGAAAGTCTGCGGGTTGTGTTAACATTTAGAGCGCAATTAGGAGTGAGAGTGAGATTGACAAAGATTAAGATCTTATTAGAAATTAAGATTTTTTTCAAAAAACTACAGTTGTAGGTACAGGCCTAAAATCCGAATTGTGCTTGAAGCTGCCGAAATTGAACCTTTGAGACAAATGAAAACATCGAGATGAATCGTCGGACAACCCGCCGGATGTTTGTTGTAAGGGTTGTGTGCCGTTTATCTAACTTATTCCAATCAATAAAAACAAGACCAAGTGCGGGTAGTTTGAAAATTCGCACCACCCGCAGACATTAATGGGACTGTTGGGGGATGTTCTAACTTCTCCAAGGTCGCAATCATGATCGTTTCAATATGATCGAAACGTCGATGAAATAATAAATACTTCATGATTATTAAGTTCCGTATTAACCAGAAATATTTGTGAGTATTGCCAAAGTTTAAGACAATCGAATGGTTGCTTAACTGAATTTCCACATATTACGCATCTTCAGAAAAAAGTAAACTAACACGAAATTTTAAATTTTAAATTTCGAACTAGGTCTCTATAATAATAAACTTAACACTTGAAGTTTGAAAGCTGAAATTTTGAATTATGTCACTATTGTTCTGGAGGTGCGTAATATTTAGTTAGGGAGGCGAATAGGGGAATTTTCGGTAATACTCGAGCGTGGCAGTTTAAGATATGAGAGATACCTTAGACCTAATAGAACAACCTTGTAAAGTATTTAGCTCTATATGTAGTGACGCGCGCCTAGGATAGACGATCAGATTAGTAAAAAAAAATCGATAGTCTGAAATACTCGAGCGCGTCAGATTAAGATATTGGGGGTTGATTTTAGTGTTTTAAGACTAAATTTAACTAATCTGACGATAAGTCCTTGACGCCGCCGAGTTATAGGGTCGCGAACTTGTAAAAAAAAAACGTTAATCCGGCATCCTCGAGCGCGATTTTAATTTTTTTTATTTTGAAGAATATAATCTAAAACTTACTAAAAATACAAAATCTGCCGGTTTCCGCATGACCGGAAGTGTGGAGGAGCCATTTCGTCTTCCGAAAAACGCGTTGCGGCATATAAGTCGCGAACGATACATTTTACAAAAAAAAAGTTTAAATAAACAAAAAAGGGAATATCTATCGCTTTATTGTCATTCTTAAATTCCCCGTTTTATAAAGGAGAAAGAAAGGAAAAAAAGAAACCAAAAAACCTTTTTCGGTCAGATTAAGAGAACCCACCAACATTTTTGTCAGATTAAGAAAATATGCTTTCAGGATACCGAGATAAACCTCCCCTATGAAAATCTGACGCGCTCTAGTATTTCAAAAAAACTTTTTTTTTTTGCATTTTCAAAAATTCATCGTAACTTATCGTCACGCCGAAATCGTCAGTTTTTTTAAAGCCTTCAGTCAGCTTCCTTGGGGCCTACTTAACACCCCTTCCGAAAATCTGACGCGCTCGAGTAAATTTTTTTTTTTTGCATTTTTGACTACTTCATATGCCTACCCCCACCACGCAAACCGGCAGATTAGTATACCGTTGTTATCAGAGGGACTTGGGGCATACGTAGTATGAATATCTGACGCGCTTGAGAATGCCCAAGTAACTGTTTTTTTTAACATTTTTGAAAAACCGTACACGCCAAACCCACCGCTAAAATGGTTTTTACCATACGAGCTTTTCTTTTCGAAATTATTTTATCTTTCGATTTTGATAGGTCTCGACGGCGCCGTTGAATTACGCCATTTAGCTACCTCGCCTCCCTAACTAATTAAGCTGTCATGTCACCACGTCAGACCCTTTTTGTTCGTAAATTCGTATGATTTGTGTCGCAGGTACTAGTACCTAATTCGTGAATTTATGAATCATTAGCTGCATTAGGAATGCTTTGTACCCAAAAGTTATGATGAATTAATGGGATGAAAAAAAAATTGCGCTCTTTTAAATAAGAGTCAGTTTTTTTCAGTTTCAATTGGTAATAAAAATGTGAGATTTTGCTGAAGTTTACGCCTACTTCTCGTTACTGGAGTAATTTGTTACTTGCAAGTTAGGTAAGTACGTACCAAAACTTAATGGACAAAATACTGAGTTTCTTAGGTTAAATAAAGAACTAACGACCGCACTCGGATCACTTTAAATGACGATTAAGTCGTCACTATTTTTTTGTTTTGAAGTTTAAAAAAGGAACAAGTTACTCGTAATTGTCACTAAAATGTCTGAGTAAGGTGGTAAGGCTATAAACACTGCTTGTGTTAGCATTTAATTTTGTGAACTATTAAAGACTAAATTCCGTCAAGTCAGGGTATTCGCCAAAGAATGTCAAACATTTAGCCTCTACCTCAAGAGAATTAAATTTCGGCAAACTTCGACGACGACAACACGTTAACGTTAGTGTGATTGCTTTAATTAAAAGTAGCTATTAACTGCAAGTTGAAATTGAATTTCTTTGCTCAAAACTTAAAAAAAAAGATTTTATGGTAGTCTTATAGTCACAGGACTAAAAGACAAACGAGATTACAACCAAATTACAACATAATAATATGACAGGTGAAATTTTGGAAATCATTACATAGTTACTTGGGGACCCAGTATCTAGTGAGCTCACAGTCACCTGCAATAATATTACAATACAACATTACGAAACGGATGTACCTACAGTCGAGTTCAAGAATATGTGTACACTGTAGTAGGTACTAGTACCTTGCCTATTTAATAGTAGTAGTAGTATAGTATACCTTCACGCCTGTAATCCCAAAGTGGGCTAGGCAGAGCTACTGAATTACAACTTAAAAAGTTGTTGATAATTCAGTAACCACAATTTGCACAAATAGGCTAAGATTTTTACCAGCATATTAGTGACAGGTTGCAAGCCCATCGCCTAACAGTACTACAAGCCTATATTCCCTTATTCGCCTCTTACGACAACCACAGGAAGACATGGAGTGGCACTATTCTAACCCGGCAACAACACGGGGCCTATTTAATGTTACGTTAAAACTGCCATATGGGCATTTCTATTTTTCGTTGTACTCAATTAAAAAATTGTTAACGCAGCGTTAAATTAGTCCATTTGGTAACGCATTTTTTTAATGATTAAATTTAAAAATATATACTTCTTGTTAAAAACTTTTTAATAGATTTTTCTGATTGATCTTAAAGTTTTTAACAAGAAGTAGTATATTTTTAAATTTAAGCATTAAAAAAATGCGTTACCAAATGGACTAATTTAACGCTGCGTTAACAATTTTTTAATTGAGTACAAGGAAAAATAGAAATGCCCATATATGAATAGTCACAGCGATTAAAGTGACAATGTACTAAAGTGTAAGTACACATATTTATGAACTCGACTGTACAAAACATACATATTACCTACATAGTGACTCAACAGGCGGTCTTATCGCTAAATATTAGCGATCTAAATATTATTATCGGGTATCTATTATTTTATCGAAACACCTTTCAACGAACGTATCGTTACGCAGAAATTTTATTTGATTCAAACGTATTTCTCGCCGCGTGAGTAAATTTTTTAATGATCTCACTCTGCTCAACATGACTGACACCACTCTGTGCAGCGAGAGATCAAAATAAATCCCGATGTCCGCGGCCAGCTTGCGGCGCTCCGGATCCCACCGAATGAATACCTCGAGGGTATGCTGAGCCGTGTCATCTGGGTAGCCGCAGTCTTGGCAAACCGGGCTCGGCTCCCTCTTTATCTTATGCAGGTAATGACCGAAACACCCATGTCCGGTCATTTACCTGCACTAGACGGTACGTCACCGTACCGTGACTTCTTTAGCAAGTGGTCCAGTGAGTCCAGCGACGGGACGAGTGCCCCTATAGTGCGGGTACCATAGGGGGAGGCCTCCAGGTCACTTTTCCACGAATCTCTCATACTTTTCTGCTCCATACGGCGCATCCCCTTCAGGAACTCTTGAGTCCGGGCGCCCTCCTCTGGCCCTAGACTCCACCCTCGCTTGGTATGTCTCAGCCTGCATCTGAGCGTCCAGCTCCCACGGCGGGTTGCAGGCCAAGACACACGGCGCAGCATGTGCTACCGTTATGTAGGCCCTCACAATACGAAGGGCAACCACTCTCTGAGGCCTTCTCAGGAAGGACTTATTTCTGGCCGACAGCTTGTCGGCCCAGATCGGTGCGCATAGAGCGCCATACTACGCACAACGCCTGCGAAGAGGGGTCGGCACGGTGCTCTTGGTCCCCCCACGTTTGGTTTAGGACCGTGGTCTGATGAATTCTGTCAATTTGGCTAATGAAGAAAAATGCACAGTGGCTATAATCTTTACAATTGACTACAAGACTAGGTTGGTACCTACGCGGTAAAAAAATGCTTATTGGCTGTGACATTTCATCGTATCGTTTTTAACTCTGCCGCCGCCATGTTACTGTTAAGTAAATAAGAGTTAATCATAAGGTTGACGATACGATAACGTGTCATAAGCAACATTGTTTTACCGCGTAGAATAGAGGTGATTTTAGGAGGAGCGATTACACCTATTGCCCCATCTCTGTCTTTCCAGTATCCTAACCCCAACACTCAATTGCGTGCCAAAGGTCAAGTCGATATGTCAAGGTTAGCGTCCGGAATGAGATAAACTTCCCAACGATGGAACCAGACATAATTAAATTCTTTCCATTCCTTCCAGAGCAGTCGTTGAAAATTATGAGATTCCGCACAATGAGCGTGACCTGAATTGGTTCACAAAGTAAATGTTGAGCGTGAACTTGGATTGGATGGAAGGCTCACAGGGGAGGGGGTACGCTCACGAATTTTGATTTAATATTAACATAAGGGGGCGAGTTTTCAAGTCCCACGTCACAAAGTATTAGTCAAATTAGTTAGTCTGTAATTTAAATTGCCTGCCTTCCTCACACATCATTTAAAGGGGGACTAAGGAGGTACTTTATATATTAAACAGTTTATTAATTTTATATTTGGTTGTCAATAAAACATGCATTTTTTTTTAAATCGTTGACCTTTTAATGGAATCATCAATTACAAATTTTAAACGTAACGTGTCGATTTCACGACATCCACGACTTATCACGACGACTTGCATATTACTTAAGTCCACTTAAAATTGTAAACTCTTCATTATATTTTCATTTCATCATCATCATTATCATCATTTCAGCCTATTGCAGTCCACTGCTGGACGTAGGCCTCCCCCAGGGCTCGCCACAAGGCCCGATCTCCCGTTTTTGCCATCCAGTCACCACCAGCCACTTTTTTTAGGTCGTCGGTCCATCTGGCTGGAGGGCGTCCTACGCTACGCTTGCCGAGCCGTGGTGGATTTTCATTTAACCTACCTTTATTACCTACTAGCTGTTCCCGTGTCCACTTCGTTGGACAATAAACATTTTTTGTGTTAATATATAGCCTATAATAATATAATATGACACTCGCAAATAACGTGGCTTTCTATTGAAAAAAGAATTTTCAATATCGGTTCAGTAGATCCAGAGATTACCCCCTACAACGTCACAAACGTTTCCTCTTTATAATATTAGTATAGTATAGAGTATAGACGACTTGAAATAGGTATTTTACTGTATAAATTAAGAAAACATTACGCAATCAACAACGTGTTTTGTTTATTATGATAATCCGGATATGGTTTCGAATGTTTCGATTCATTACTGTTTAGGTATGTACCTATAAACAAATAAACAACTTACCAATTGCAATACGAGTAAACTCGCGTCGTCTGGAGTATTTATAAGAAATCAATAGGTATATCCGAAACATGTTATTTTACAAAATTCTGTTAATAATCATACCCGACATAACTTATCTATTGTTGGGTTTGTATTTTTAGTAAAAATATAAGGAATAAACGTCATTCTCGTACTGTGATGTACTGTACCTATGAATTAAAGGTTGTCGATAAACGACACCACGCCATTTTTAAAATTTGCGTTCGAAAAGTAACGTTATCTTTCGCCGTGTTTATCACTTTCCAAAAAGGAAATGGCAGCAGCTTATTTCGAAGTGTTCCAGCGATTTGCTAACGTCACGTCATGGTGTTGTATTCTTAATATTCTTATTCAAGCCGAAATGCAAATGTATTCTTCGAAATGTTAAACAGGTAATGTAATGCCTAATTTACATAGCAGAAACATTAAGATAAATGTCGCATTTTGTTTTACCTTGCATTAAACAACTCTACCCGTTTTCAGAGTATTTTCATAAGTAGGTATAGTAGTAGGCAAGGCATATTGAACCCCTAAGTATGGGAGTAATCTACGTCCTTTTCTGGGTTCCGTACCGATACCTACTGAAAAACGAAACTTTAATAGAACACAAGTGTTGTCAGTCTAGCTGTCGGTTTGTCAAATAACTATTTCCTCTGAAACGACTGGTACACGAGCACAATGTACTGGTTCTGGTACTGGTATATGAGCTACAATGTGGAATAGCATTTAGTGATCATCGATGACCCTAATTTGGGTCAAATTACGTCAAGTACCTGTGTATAAACTACGTGTTCACGAGTGTCTTCAACTAGGATCATTCGCCTAGGTACTTTAATATTTAATTTTAATATTTACGAGCGCACTAGCCGGTCAAAATGAATAGAAATGATGGGCGCCTCGTAAACACTTACGTGAATGGGGATTAAGAAATATGGGTCAACTTACTCATGTTTATCATTGAGCCCAGTATGATCAAATTGCATACAAATTGGTAGATGATTGTAATGTTGAAGGCGCCATAATTTTATATTTATAATACCTAGACCTAGTATAGTCATTTTATAGTAGTCAATGGCGTAGCTAGGATATTGTTGAAGAGGGGGGCGTATACAAACCAAAAATATATCTAAGATAAATGCTGCATGAGCAATGGGACAATGCGGAGCATTCCTTTAACTAATGCGGGGGGCAGCCCGTAACTAGCTTGGGAGTAGCTACTCAGGCTAAAGTGAATATTTTAAGTCTTATTTAGTTATTTAGTCACATCAAAAATACTTTTACGTCGAACTATAATCAAACGCTAATATCATGGGTTATGATTAAACTGCTATTTTAGTACCTCGTCGATTAAAGCTACCTATGACATTTTTTTGTGTACTAGGTAAACAGATACCAGAAACTAGTTAAATACTAACCAAAACTACAACACATGCAAAACAAGTGGTAGCGATGGTTCCATGTAACTCTATAGCCTATAACCCGACCCAGTGATGCATTCATCGAAATGGAAATGAGCAAGCGTAACATTGAATGAACTACTTATCGATCGGCAATCAACTACTGTAATTTAAAATTCTTACCTGCGACATTTAATTGGGAATCGTCTCTGTGGCACTGGGGAGCTCTGCACACTGTCAGGAAACACCAAATTGTGTTTCAGGGCCAAGAATTCAGGTGTAGTCATCCAATTAGGATTCCCCTCGTCGCACGAGCTCATAGACAGTGACCTTATGAACCTATCGCCTGACACGGAGTCAGGAGTCAAATCGATGTTCTCAACTGTAGGATTGGCAATCGTTATGTTAACGGAAGTCATGGACTGCGATCTCACGTGTTTATCATATGAAAATACATCGTCTTTTTCGAAACTCCCAAAAACACCGTCTTTTGCGGAATCCACTGGCTTCACTGTCGGTTTTGAGCTGGAAGTCAATTCTTCTTGCGTAATGTCATTCTGAGTGTAACGCGTATCAACGGATTTAATACTATGCTTGTCGAAATTAGAGTTAATACTGGTTGTTTCTGAAGAGTCAGAAAATGCGTTTTCGTTGTTAGGATCGATCTTTTTGTTGTCTTTCGGCTGCGCGTAAAGGCTTTTATTGAAAGTTTTGTTCCGTAATCCTAACTCGTCGCTTGAGCTCGTTTCCGCCGTCGACGGGCATTTCTTAAGCGTTGAATTGGGTATCCAATTAAGAAAGAGCGTAGGCCGTTTTGCGTTGTTATGTTGATCTGTAAATACCTTAGTGGTTACCGTGAGATACCCAGGATGGTGTACAATATCTAGCTCATGCCTGGCGACCGTCGGTGGGTGCACGCACACATTATTCTTGCAGAATAATATCTCATTGTCGACATAGTCTGGAAGTTCCTCGTTCTCCTCGAACTCTAAACCTAAGAAGTAACTTGAAGCTCTCTTGAGGAGCTCGGGCAGCGGCATCGTTCACATTTCCTTCCCACGTTATCGTTATCGCGAGCGTCCTCATCCGAGCGCGGCTGTGTGTGTACTACGCGCATAAACACCTACACTCTGATAACAGTATTGATCCGTCGAGAATAGCGACGCAACGTGACAGCTGTGCCGTGCGCCGAAATAAAACGACGTATGTGATTGCAAATTTCATTTTAGTTAAATCGTTTTGATATGAGACTTACACATTTTTTGTTTCATAATAATGCTTGTTTGGATTTATGTGAACAAAAATTTGAAACAAATACGAAACGTACTATGGTAGCGATTGGTATAGGTTCCAATGTAATTAAATAATAGCTAGGTAGGTATATATTTCATACCAAGCCTACTTTTTCCCTTGTAATAAACAAACCCAATGTGTAGAACAACTGAGCAAATACCAAATACCGGCGGCGGCCTAAGGAAACATGTGGTTGGGTGGGCCCTGTATAACCTGACTATAAACTAATTCCGCCCTACAGGTTCTACTATAATAGTTAGTAAACTACAAATCGTAAACATCATAAATGTCTCGATGTAAGTGTACAGTTTAGTTTACACAATATTATTCGTAGAGTGAAAAATATATGTGTACGACTTTCAGGACCCTCAGGGCCACTATACATAACAGCCAGGCGCCATCTTTACGCAAGGTCACTTTGGCCCAAAGCCAAGAAGGCTCGAGCGTTAACTAGTACTTATTTTAGGTGCAAGGTCGTAACTTTAATTAATTTAACTTAATATAGAAACAAATACCGGTCCCAGTATGTTTAAATGCATGCTAGAGAAGGCTTTAATGATAGAACCAGAAAACCTCTTAGTTAAACTTCGAGCCTAGGCAGGCCCGAATGACCTTAATTTATAAGTAGGCACCTACCGAGTTTATGACATTTACGACCTTTATAAAGGCAGGACGTCATCCTGCCCGAGTGCCTGACTCGTAGATAATATAGCTAATCGATAAGGGAAGCTTGATAACATTAAAAACAACAAACAAGTGAACGAGATTTTGCATGTTTGTCTAGTTTATTGTTTTAACTTCAAGAACTAGGCATCCAACGTTCTACTTTTTTCTCTGTTCGGAAATTTCAACGACACGACACCGAGTCACGTAACTTAAATTAATAGTACCTATAAAGTTAATCTAGGCAACTATTAGAGTCCTTAGCACGAAGGAATTTGAAATTAGAGGCACATCCAGGATTTTAATTATTGGGCTATGGTGCTATGCCCTCAGATTAGGCCATGTTTCCATTATTTAGGGGTAGGTAGTAATTTGAGGCGTTGGGGCCTGTCCTATTGCAGGTGTTCATGAATCTTTGTGATCATGGACTTACCATCAGATATGTATATGACTTGCTTGCTCATTCACGTAAGGTGCGGTAAAAACGACGTACTTACACACGGCCCAGACCCGTAAACAGAGCATAGAATTAATAAATAGAATAAATCTATTCCCTCTACGACACGACCCCTCTATAATTGAGTTTTATTATAACGTTTGGAAGCATATTTTAAAAAGACATTACAGTCACTCCGATCTGCAAAATGATCAATGTGGGTCTAATAAAATCATGCGACTTGTGACTAAAATACATTTAAATTTAACCACCAATTCCAACAAACCATCCGAACTTGAGGTCATTTTGAGGTTAATTAAACGTTCCATTGTTGGTTCCAATTGCATATAAAAAATAAATAAAACGCGAAGATTGAAATCGTTTAATTAGCAGATTCTTCAATTAATTCTTATAGAATGTTATTTATTATCAATTTTAACATATTTTTTGTTGTTTTTACGAAAGTCAAATTTTCTTGCAGTAACTACCTATGTTATGTAAAGTGAATATGGATTTTGAGTAGAACGTAACGTTATAGTTTTTCAACAAACGCCCGCAAGGTGGCGTTTCCGTTGTACAAATTGAATAGTGATAGTGATGCACAACAGCACTAGGTAGGTACATAATCTTACACAATATTGTGAGTTAGGTAAATCGAAAAATCTTTTCATTTCTAAACATTTTAGGACATAGACATGCTGCTCGCGTATATACCCTTTGAGATAGCAATAGACAATCTGATAAAATCACATATCACTTTTAGCAGACAAAGTTTCTGTCATTGAGTGCCTACCTTATAACTTATAAAGGCGGGTTATCATGAGAAATCATTACCGGTGAAAGATCTTTTTTTAAATCTTTTCGAGCACTGGCACAGAACAGATGGGTACAGAAAGCAATCTACATACAAAGTGCACTCGAGCAACGCACACATAGACGCCGCTCACGGACACAATATCTCGGAGTAGTTGGGAGGAGTGCGAGCGCGAGTGCCGTCCGCTTGACACGCGTCGCTTCTGTGGACTTTTTTGTGCGATAATTAAAAAGAAGTTATTATAACTGTTCAGTGGACGGTTGCTTAAATTCCACTTTAAACGGTGAATTGTCCTTTTTCAAGCTACCAGTGGCTTCAGAGAGATAAGTGGGTATCTGCTTGTATTTCAATGGTTCGTTTTAACGTTACACAGAAGAGTTAGGTAGGTAAGCGCCCCGCCCCGGCCCCGAAGAATATTATCTAAGATCGATTTAAATAATAGTTTCCTATTTTGAATCAGTATAAACGAAGTACTTAACTATATTTTTGTAAGGTAAATTCACGCCACCTTACGTAAATTGAAAACATGTTTTTTTGGTTGTGTAGATATTGTGTTGTTTTTAGTGTCTTTTGATAGGTTTAGGTCTAAAACGTATACGGTAATGGAAATTGTGTAACTAGAGTAATCCGTTCAGAAGTTATAAGGAATTTTCGATAATGAAAATTGACAAACGTAAAGTTTTGTGTGTTTCTGCTCTGTAAACTTTTTGTATTGTAATACCTAGTAGGTAGGTTTATTGTTTTGTTTTGTAGGATAAGTTTTTTGTTATTACGGGCTATAGGTAGGTACTGCGGGTTTGGATTAGCCCCTCCAGTCACCCCCTCCACTTTAATATTAATTCATCTGGTCGGTTATTTTTGAAGTTACCTACGGTATATTTTATATTTTCTGTGACAAATTTGTAATATAGGTAACAATGTCATTAAATATTTTTTTTAGTTATTGTTAATTTAAATTTCCATTCTTCCCGTTTCATTCTCAACAATAAATCAAACGACTAGATGCGAGTGCCACTACCGCGATAGTTTTTTGTGCATAAGCCATAGTTGACAACCCTAGAGCGACCGCCGAGCGTAGGTATGAAAAGTGAAGTACATACATGTGATTTACTTCTGTACTTATCTGTTCTGTGGCACTGGTTTGTGCATCCTATAATACTAAAATGCAGAGGCCCTACTTTAAAAACCGAAGTTCAAAGTCACGATTCGATAACGATTTCCATGAAATTTGCAACACTGCGGTTTACGGGGGCGAAAAATCGATCTAGCGACACCTCATTTGTTCAAATCGGGTAATTTATTTAGCCCCTATGAGAGAAGACAGAACCATGCATACATACGTAGATTTCAACACTATAACCCTTTTTCTTTTGTAGTCAGGTAAAAATGAGGGCTCTATTCGAGGTGAAATTGGTAACATGATTCAATTTAACCTAAAAACTGTTGCCAAAAAAATCGTGTTTACCACTTAAGAATACCGAAGTTTCGCCTGATACCGCGACGATGTATTTCATGTAGGGTCAGGTGGTAAACAATGAACCGGTGGTACACAACGAACCAACGCTTTATTTTAAAAACGCGACGTTGCCAAACCGTGCCGAGAGTAAAAATGTACTTTAATTTGGTGGCGCCCCTCGCCCCCCAGTCGGCGTCCAGCCAGCGTCAAAACCGCACGTGTGACAAGGTGTTTTGTGATTTTCGGCACAAAAACAAGGAAAAAAGTAAGTGTTTTGACGTTTTATTTTACTTATATGTTGTCAATTTTAGAACATTCAGTTTTTTAGCTGTCTTGAGTAACTACTTGGCTATCGTTTAGAAATACTGTGACGTCTCCATCTTGTCTCTTATTTTTTTTAAATAACCTAAAACAACGAAAGGTGTAGATGGTACACAGTGTCTCACGAGGATAGGGTACACATTGACCCAGCGGAATGTGTACACAATGTACCAGTTTCTTAATACCTAAACAGGTTCACTGTGTATTACCAGCTTTTTTCTCTTACCTTGTTTGTTCTATTGATAGGTAGTATTTGCTACAAAATTAAAATGTGTAGTTTTTTGATAAAATATAGTAATTAAGTACTTTTTAAACTTTAGAATGGGGCGAACGAAGGTGGAGGAAAGAAAAAAAGGAGGACATACTAAAGAAGCGATGCAAATGGCTCTCGCACTGGTAAATCATGGTGTGAGCATCCGAAAAGCTGCCAAAGACTGTAAATTGTCTTACCCTACACTAAGGAGGTATATCATAAAAACTAAAAATAATGAAAACCTAATATAAAAGTATTAATTAATTACATGTGTTTGTTAGGCTTATTGTGATATTATAATTTCATTTTGAATGATTAGAAGTTTATTTTTTAGTTTTAATAATATCAGTCCTACGCCTGATTTCTAATTAAGAAAGACTGAAACCAATTTGACTGTTTAAAAGATCTCTGTAAGTCTATGCTAATTATCCAAGTGTTAAAAAGCTTAAGTTTTACTGATATGTTAAAGAATTAGATATATGATTATACAGGGTGGCCCAAAAATACGTTGACAAAGATTTTTAAGAAAATGTTTTTATTACTTACAAGACTTTCACAATATGACATTAAAAATTAAAAACTACAATCTTTTTAATTAAAAAAATCAATTATCTTCAAAATATCCACCTTTGGCTTTGATACACAGATGCAAACGTTTGTTAAAATTGTCAACGATATGCCGCAGCTCCTCCGAGGTTATTTTTGCCCACTCTTTGGTAAGTGTTGCTTTCAGAGCGTCTACACTTTTGTGTTTAGTGGCACAGGCCCTTGCCTCTAAGATTGACCACAAACTATAATCCATAGGATTAAGGTCAGGCGAGTAGGGTGGCCATTCTTTTGAGCTAATGAATCCGGGAAAATTGTCTCTACACCACTGCTGCACACTATGGGCCCTGTGAGATGGAGCCGAGTCCTGCTGGAATATCCACGGTTGGGTTTCAAAATGTTGTTGGCTCCAAGGAAGAACTACAGCTTCAAGGATATCTCTTCTGTATATTTCTTGATTAATTTTGACACCTTTTTCGATGAATATAAGGGGAGTTTTACCTGTGGAGCAAATACCACCCCAAACCATAACTGATTCCGGCTTTTGACGGTGAGGAACAATTGCGGCCGGTCCAGGACGACTAGAACAATACATTCTGTCATTTTGGTGATTATGGGCCTGTTCAACGCAAAAAAGTTTTTCATCTGAAAAAAGGATATTTTTCCACTTTTCAGTAGCGGCACGCTGCTTAATCAAACGGCATCTGTCGAGGCGAACTTTTTTATCTTTTTCTTCAAGAAGTTGTGCTTTACGCAGTTTGTATGCTTTCAATTTGAGGTCATTAGCGACAATACGTTGCACCGTCGAACGACTTACACCCAGCTCCCTAGCCATTTTTCGCACTTTGGTCCGTGGATTGCGATCAAGCCGTTTCTTGATAATATTTCGGAGCCTGGGAGTCCTAACAGTCCTCTTTCTTCCTCTTCCTGGGCGGTCCGCGATATGCCCGAGCTCATTATATCGCTTAATAGTCTTGGACACTAGTTGACGACTGACATTTAGCGATCTAACTATCTCACACTGTCGTTTTCCAGATTCGTGTAAGGAAATTATTGCGTTGCGTTGCGAAGACATGACAAAAATCAATATTTAACTAAATAATTTTACACAAGCTATCTCTTCCAAATCGTCAACAAACTGTGTAAAAATGTAATAGAAAAACAAATGAACTCGTAGCGTGTTCCATTTTCAAAATTTTTACTTTTTAATTTTGTCAACGTATTATTGGGCCACGGTGTAGTTAAAAATTGTGATGTTATGATACTAAATTAGAACTATCTTGCAATAATTGAAGGCATAATTTTGTGGTTTAAGACAAATATTTAGATTTATATATTACGTTACGTTGGTTTGCGACTATTAATTAAAATAAATATAACCTTTTCTCAAAATAAATATATTGTTTTATTAATCAGCTTAATATTTTCCGAAATCAGTTCACATAGAGTCCGCTAATTTAAGTTTAATCTATGCAATGGTTCACTGTGTACTGGGTAGGTTCATTGTATGCCTACCCCCGGATCATTGTGTACTTATTGTTGGACACAATGAACCATTTCTCATGTTTTTAAAAAGTTGAAAAATCTCTACTTCTATTCAATTTTATGATAAGATTTGAATGCAAAATTAAAGCCAAATAAATAATGAATCGCCGAGCAAAAAAATATTTTTAATACTTTCGCATAGGAATAAATTATGGAATTTCAAACTTTTTGTGGTTCATTGTTGGCCACCTCACCCTACATGATTGGCAAAAACAAGTATAATGCATGCTTGGCAAAAAAACAACGTATTGGCCGGCGTAACTAAAATATTCTTACGTTGCAACCACTGCATTAAGCAATAGTTTTTAATTAAAAATTGAATCATATAGCCAATTGCATTTTAAACAGCGCCCTCATTTTTCAGAAGTGTTACCAGTTTCAATAATCGACTAAGCATTCGACTGATCGTTGCTTAGTGCACCACTAAATTGACGCATGCGCCACAATTCAATTGCAATCAGCTGTCAGAAAGAACATAATCACGTAAAAAACAAAATTATTTGTGTCTTTAGATAATTCCCGTCAATATGGCGGGGCAAAATCCGGGTTCTCCAACTGACTTTCAATACTTTTACGAAGATGAAGTGTATAAAATCAATAATCACGGCCAAGTGGTCTTCGGGCTGGTTCTCGAGAACTATGAAGCCAACTCCAGCGACCAAGAGAGCGATATCGAGACACCTATTCAAAAAGGCGAAATACGTGTTGTGTGGCACCCTTCAGGCACCGAGCGAGTTATATCCGAGAAGACGGTAAGTGGCGCTTGTTGAAACAACACGTTGATTCCTACATCATTGCTTGCGCGGCCTGGTGCGTGCGTTAGGAAAAAAATAGCGAACATGATAGATGTTAAGTGCGCCAACCCCTGAGTTTCCGGCTAAGGGTTCAACCCGGATGTACAACCAGGGTTAACCATTTATAATTTTCATGTGTGAGGGTGTTGACAAGACATTATCTTGTTAAAATTACACATCTACCCGCAGTTTATGGTAGAAATAGGACTGGTGAATGAGTTGCAAAACTTCTAAAAAAAGATTTTTAATGATTTTCTATACATTCTGTTCCAATATAATACTCTTTTTAATTATTAACATGGTTTGGAAATTACATGCATCACACTGGAAATTATATCTAATAACTGTGGCCCTTGTAAAAAAGGATAAAGGTGTTCCAAGGTTCAAATGCTGATTATATTATGTATACTTACCCTTTTTTATTACGAGCTAAATAGACCTGTAATATTTTCACTAGACCCACAGAAAGTCTTTAACTAGGTAATAAATATCAAACATTATAGTTTTTATGTTAAATTAGATTAATAATAATTGTATCTTGTTTTACCTACTAAAACAGCTCACTGGTGTAGTCTTGTAATTGACACAACTATTCATAAACATAAAGAACGCATTCTTTGGCATTGTGACAGCGTACTGTAGTAGTGGCCTTGTGCTGGGTCTATCTGATCGGTACCACCATCTTGTTGTTTAACCTACTGCTAAGCAGCAGACACAGTTACAATTAGTTCTAAGAGTTGACAATGCATTTGGAGTCTTTGGATTGAGATTGTAGTTTTAAGAATTCAAATGTCTACGGATCTCAAATCCCACTTACCATCGGGTAGCCTGTGTGCTTGTACCTTCTCATTGCCATAAAAAAAAAATGTGCTTTGACCTTTTTGAATGTTGTATTGTTGATATCCTTGCATTACAACACCTGGCAACATAGTAGACAGTAGAGAGTACAAGTAATCATAAAACTTAATATTAATAAAGTTCATTAATCCCACCATTTTTAATAACTTCTACATTCAGGGGCAAAAAAATGGGTCATAGTGTGTCTTTCATACTAAAGAGGCTATTTTGAAGCCTTGGTTCCTCGCCAGGGGATGCTTTAGTGAAAACTGATCTGAATCTGCGGTTAACACCGGAATTGTGCATGATCAGAAAAACATCTAAAATGGTAATAAAATGTAAGGAAATCCAAATGCTGACCCAAAGTCTCTTGCTGTGGTGTTAACTGATTGTGCGATAAGTAAAGTATCTTAAGAACTTTTGACCTCCTCTATTGATCCTTGGAGTATCCACCATCAAACCTCACTCAAAACAACCCCTGGCAAGGAACCAAGGCTTCGAAATAGCCTCGTATGTATGAAAAATGCACTCTGGCCCATTATTTTTGCCTCTGAGTGTATAAGTCTCTCTAACATTGCTGCCATCATCTGACAAATAATTACCTATACTGCTATAGCATAGCATGTGCTACATAGAAAATAATATTGATCTTGTACATGCACAAATAATTGGAAACTTCTTGTATTGGGTTAATGATTCCATGTAAGGTCAGCCTTTCTTTACTTGGCGAGAGATGTGTACCTCAACCAGGATATCAGAACTAGCATCATTGTCACCAGATGTCAAACACTGGCCTGTAATAAATACCAAACATTGTAGTAGAGACCTAATGTATCTATATCTATACTTCTATACAAATATTATAAAGAGGTAAAGTTTGTGTGGCTGTAGGGGTAGTCTCTGGATGTACTGAACGGTTTTTGAAAATTCTTTAACTGATAGAATGCCACATTATTTTTGAGTGTGGCTATAATATTCACCTGAAAAACAAAAATTGTTATTGCCCAACGAAGTGGGTACGGGTCAGCTAGTTAGTAATAAAGTAGTATAACCCCTTTTGCCTGTGGAAGGGTGAAAACTTAAACATTGAGACGTAAAAAAGACAGGCCACCTGACTGTTTGATTAATTTTCTCCTTTAATGCCTGCCCAGCCATCCTCACATGCTTTAGTGTTTTGCACATGTTTCAACTGCTGCAGTAACCTGTCAACGACGAGAGGAGCGGAGCGGAGCTGTGCCAATATTAACCAATAAAAAGCGCATGCGGTCACGTCGAGCGTGCCTTGCCCACGTTAGTTTAGATTCCATTGGTTAATATTGGCACAGCTCCGCTCCGCTCCTCTCGTCTCCGCCTCAGTGGAGCCGCACCCTTAGAAGCCGTTCAAGTATTAGTTTTTTTTTGTAAGCATATTTATTACAATTATTAAAAATTACCATTTTTCTTTTAATGTAAGTATTCTGTTTATTTTATTGATTGATGACCTAAACATTTTCATTATTTGTGGGAATCCCTGAATATGCATATCGTTTTCAAGCACAGACAATGTGTGGGTTGCCATATGTGTAAAAAAGTAAATAACTACTGCTAACGTAATCACCATCTAACCCCCCCCCCCCCCCAGCCCCATGTTATCAAAAATAAGCAAAGGATAGACTCCCCTGCCCTCCTGTAGTGCTAACTTAATACTTGAACGGTCCTTTAAAGCTGCAAGATACAAAAGTGTGCAGTTACTTCCCACAATGAGTTATAGGCTTCAGTGCCTTTTAAGGTTCCTTACATAGCATGCATGTGCTAAAAGATCCAGAGAATATACATCACATTTACATTTAAAAATAAACAATAATATAATACCTACTTTTACTTAGGTGTGTATTTGTCGACTCGAATTTCTATACTTTTCATGTTTTTTATATGCCTGATTTTTTTGTGACCCTTGTTTATCATAATTATCACAATCCAATACTGGATGTAGGTAAGCTTCCTTTAAGGATTGCTTCCATAACTGGTCCTGGGAGAGAAATGAGTGAATCAAATAATTATGTAAGAAAAGGCTTAACCAATTTCAGTTGCATAAAAAAGTTAAGGTATTTAGGTTAGCTCTTTGAGTTATTAGAACCAGAACTATTAATTAAAAAAAACAAGACAAGTGCAACAAGTTTTTAAAGTTGTAGGTAATTCTGTAGCTCTGCCAACCCCACTTTGGGATTACGGGCGTGAAGGTATGTATGTATGTATGTAGGGATCTCTTTGACTGCCATACATTTATAGTTTCTATTATTAAAAGTCAGACATTTGTACCCATATTGTTTATGTTCATAACTATAGGAAGTCATAACAATTTTTCGTCATAACGCTTTATAATTCGAACGTTAACTATCCATAATGTAAAAATTATATATACAAAAGTCATAACCTCAAACCCTATAACATTCAAAGGCATGTTAAAAATGAGTCAGAAATATTTTAGAACATACTTTCATACTATCAATTATTTTAATTCATACGGTTTTTCTACCAAACGTTAATTACAACTTTTTTATATAACGAAAATATTAAACACTATAATTTAAAGAAAAATTTATTATTATTGAATGACAAATACACTGCAACTCAACATACCTCTTGCTTTTAATATTCTTATATCTACAATTATGGAAATCATTAAAAGGCAACACTTGTGGTTACGGGGGGCAGAGCCCCATGCCTGACCAAAATACCCGTACTATAGACGATAAATCTAGATCAATAGGTTAGGTTAGGTTAGTATTGCGTCAAGGCCGAAGGCCTTAACTATCCAGAAATAGGATAATACCCTGTCACATCATACATGTCTATATTTTGTTTGAACATTGAGACAATAGTATTTGGACATGGACTGTAGGCACAGTTTATGCTCTGTAATTTTCGCCTTTAAAAAAGTGAGTTACTTCAAATTGTATTTGTTGTACCGTTATGTATGACCTACAAGTTTTGTCCTAAAAACATTTATAACAAGTACAATTATTACCTTTGGCATTATGAACTTAAATTATTATGACATAAATTGGCATGACTATGAATTTTATGACTTCCAACAGAAAGACCCGCAATAATTTACATTCCGATGTATAATCATCAAAATAATGACTAAAAACATTATGACTATTAATACGAATAATGTAAAACAACTTGTCAAACAATAATCGAAACTTTAACTTTATGGCAGTCAATAGAGACCCATGTATGTAAGACAAGTGCAGGTCGGACTCGCCCACCGAGGGTTTCTTTACAAAATCTCAGTAAAAAATTTGGACCGCCATTACTTGCGTTCCTGATTTTTTGTAATTTAATTTAAAATGTATACACTCACGAGCAAAAAAATCGACTCAAGCTGCACGTTTGGGTTCTCCGCCCAGTATATCTTGACCTATTCAAAATATCTTGAAAGAAATGGTATCAAATGAAAGCTGATAATGTAACGATTTAAAAAATAATAATTTTCAGTCATGCCATTTTCCACAAGTGACAGGAGCCAGGTTTTGCAGAGATAAATGAAAAAAACAAAAAGAAAAGGGAAATCGTAAAATAAAAGGCATTTTAAGGAAAACAGGTGTCATTTATTCACTAATACTTCGTTTTTCCACCCCTGGCCCTTATCACAGCATTCAGGCGGTTTTTCAGGATCTTATCAGCTTTTTGATAAGCTCCTGGGGGATGGCATCCCACACCTCCTGCAGAGCTGCCTTCAGCTCCGTAATATTTGAAGGAGCTGGATCCCTCTTCCGAATCTGCCTTTTCAGGTAGTCCCAGAGATGTTCAATAGGATTCAGATCCGGGCTGACGGCTGGCCAGTTCATGGTGGTAATGCCGACCTCGGCAAGGTAGGCCCGAGTGATCCTTGCGGTATGACAAGGGGCATTATCCTGCATCAGGACGAACCCCTCGTCATAAAAACGGGCGTAAGGAACAACATGCTCCTCAAGGATGTCAGTGATGTACCTGGCAGCGGTCAAACCACCGCCACGGCCCCCACCAGGTACGAAAACGAGCTCTGTACGCCCTTCGATGGAAATGCCCGCCCACACACTGACGAAACCTCCGCCATAGGCAACTGTTTCCTTGAAACAGCATTGTGCATACCGTTCTCCTGGCCTCCTGTAAACTCTTCCTCGTCTGTCACAGCCATTCAAGCACACCCTGGACTCATCACAAAAAAGAACTGGGGTCCATTGCTCAATGGTCCAATTTTCGTGTTGACGAGCAAATTCCAGGCGTGCTTGGTGGTGACGCGGGAGCAGTCTGGGGCCCGTGGCGGGCCTATTTGGGGTCAGGTTAGCTTCCTTGAGTCTTCGTCTTACTGTGCACTCACTGGCAGTAACCCCTCGTACATCCCGAAGATGCTGATTGACAGTAACGGCGGTCTGGTGCCGATTTCTGAGAGAGGAAGTGACGATAAAGCGGTCATCCCTCTCAGATGTGCACCTCCGGCGGCCAGAACCTGGTCTTCGTGTCAAGGCCCTAGTCTCCCAAAACCGTCGGTAAACTCGGGTTACTGCTGACTGGCTTAAATTCAGCTGGTCAGCCACGAAGCGTTGGTTGTGTCCCTCTTCCAGCAAGGCCACGACTTGGGCGGCTTCAGTCATGGTGGTATCCATTTTGTTCAGGGTTTCCGAGTAAGGTTAGCAGAGATGTGTACCGGTCAACTTCTGATAAGTGACTGATGACATTTCCCCCTCCTACCCCATATTTATAGGGGTCAAAAGGGGCACACCCCGTACGTTTCGGAACGAGTAAATGATCCACATATCGGGAAATGAGACATAACTTGGAAAATCCTGGGCGGATTCCCAGGATTCTTGTTTTTTTTTAAATTGTTACATTATCAGCTTTCGTTTGGTATCATTTTTTTTAAAGATATTCTGAATAGGTCAAGAGATACTGGACGGAGAACCCAAACTTGCAGCTTGAGTCGATTTTTTTCGAGCGAGTGTAGTTTTAGATTTTCCCCTGTACTTATAAGGCAGGTAGGGGCACATTGAGCAATTTTCGGAATTATCGCCCTGTACTTTCGTGATAGTTTGCATTGAAAGAAAACATGTTATCTGCATTGATTATTAGGAAATTTATCTGGGCATAAACGTCTCCAGACAGAGTTTCTGTATTCTGTATTGTTTAGCGGAAAATTTATTTAAAGTGACCAAAGTCAGACATGCTCAACTTGCCTCGATAGTGAGGTAAGTTGAGCATGGGTATGAGTTAAGTTGACAAAGGTAAGAATTGCATGAAAATAAATATTATATAAATTATCATCATATTTATTGCTCTAGAAACTACAATCAGTCTTATAATCACTCATTTTAACGGACTTCATGACTCAAGAATCACGTTTCATTAGTGATGCCTGTCATAGGTACCTAATAATGTACCGTGACACCTTTTTTCTGCTACAAAACAGCTCTTCCGGTATTCTTTAACCGCTCACTTGTCGCAAAACCCCTTTTGGTTTTTCTTTTGTAGTTTCGCATTCTAAAACAAATAATTAAATTCATTAGAATACAATGCGTAAAGAACTGAGCAACTAGCCCACGCAACGTTTTTCAGTTTTAATAAAATGAGTAATACCTACTTACCTAACAACCTACCTACCTACATTCATAAATACCGTTTCGTACCCTAAAAAAGTCATAAGTAATTTTTTTTTTTTTTTTTCATTCATGTCAGCCGAAAGACGTCCTCTGCTGGACATAGGCCTAAGTAATAGTAGTGGTCAATTAAGTCATAATTTGTGATGACTGTTGACAATATAAAAAAATGGCTTGTGTTTTATTTGGTTTTAATAATCAACCTTAGTTATAACAAGAAGTTTGGAGATTTCGCACAGTCCATCTGGGTATTTTATTATTATTGGGGGTTGAGATGGGCCTTTTGTGCCACATCGACCATTGCTGATGTTTTGTGGCACTTGTGGCAGCCCATTGTTAAGAGCCCACTGCAAGGGCCCGTTGCGTTCAGGAATTTCCATATGCCTTGGGTAGTGAGGAGTGGTATCTCTTACATGATATGTCGCCCTTGATAGATACTTCTGTTGCGCATTAATTATCCATCTGGGTATTGAAGTTTTAGTATTTTTTATGGAAAACTAGCAAGAAGTGTTGAACAATGCAGCCTTCTGAAACATTTTTTTCTGCATACACGAATTTAACACCGCCTTGTATTTTCTTACCTGTGCGTTTACACCGATCAGAATTTTACTAGTTATAAAATTGCTCAAGCTCTTACTTTTTAATTTGTAGACAAATTCGATTAGTCATTTTTGTAGTCAAGATTGTATAAGCGTTTCTAATTTGCCATCATTGTATACCTTCTAAAGAGTATTGTCTCAGAAAAATACAATTCATTAATTATTTTTTTTGGTTTGTGAACTTTCCTCATATACAAATAAAAATGTGTTACAGCAAAAAAAAAAATGGTTTAACTTGAGTGGAATATTGTACTACTCGTAATGTTAAACATACTGTGTTGTTAGGACTAATGTCATCATAATTGAAAATGAATAAATATCAGGGGACAATGACACACCAATTGACCTAGTCCCAAACTAAGCTCTAGGCTTGTACTATGGGTACTAGACAACGATATAAATACTTATATAGAGAAATATATACTTAAATACATAGAAAACATCCATGACTCAGGAGAACAAATATTTACGCTCATCACACAAATAGCTAGCTTCATAGGTACGTGAACACTCCTTATTTTTTCTTTGTTCACCGTTGTATATCCCTTTGCCAGGTGGGATTGGCAGACCGATCCCTGATGCCCGGCGACGTGGTCCGCCGCCTCATAGCCGGCAAGGACACCCAACGTGGCTACTGCCGCGACATCGTGATGACTGCGGCCTTGCAGATCGTGGGCACCAAACACGTCATCCCCAACGTGGCCAGCGAGCGACTGCAGCCTCTCGAGGAATTTACTCCCGACCTGGCTGTATGTCTAGACTCGTGGGTTGGGACTTCTAAGGTAACGTATTGTTTGTGAAAGGCAGTAATCTCATTACCTCACTAATAATATTATTAATGCAAAAGTTTTTGGTGAGTTAGTTTGTTACTCCTTTACGTTGCAACGGCTGCACGGATTCGGATGAAATGGAGATAGCATAATAATGTACCTACCGGCAGCTAATATATCTCTTTTGTTCTTGCATGATCTCATACGACCAAGAACTAGTTGACCAATTGTATTGCTATTATTCAATTCGTTAGCTGATTAAATAGGGTTCAAAATGGTATATCATGTTATGTACATATCGTGGAATAAAAAAATGTTAATGTTTAAGAAAACATTGCCGACGCATTCATACAAAATTTACGAGAGTTGTACCTATTAACATGTCAGCAATGTTTTTTTGAATACTAACCTTTTTTATTAATGTCTAAGGCTCCTTAATACAGCCGGCGTGGCACGGTGCGGTGGTAGGCTTGATTTCCTCCTACGCTGGGTGTCGGTCGCTAACGTCGGTCGAGCGTACGAACGAATATACTCCATGTTCTATGAGACACCGCACAGCATCGCTGACGTCGTCGGCAGATTTATCATACGTCGGTACGCACGGCCAACGTCAGCGACCGATGTCAGCGTAGGAGGTCATCAACCCTCCGTGCCATGTTTTCTTAGCGTGATGCGCATCCCGTCGCGTTTTCTTAAAGTAATTGCCGTTCCCTCACACAACACACACAATCCATCTTTCTATCACTTTACAACATCCACTATCACTTCAAAATGACGTCCCGCTGCGTTTGGCGTCACGTGATCGCGCCGCGCTCTCGTCGCGCTCTCTATGTGCCGACTAACTGGGAAGCCGAGTAATACAACGCCTGATCCTGTGTGACGGCCTGCATACAAATAATACTTAGTTAATTTCCACGCCAAGAAAGCGTCCCGCTACCGTCGCGTCACGCCACGCCGGTTTTTTGACGGAGCCTTGAAACTTAGGATCTCGTTTTTTTTGTCAACATGCAAATTCTTCTAAGGGGTAATTCTAGGTAATAAGACAACAGACCTTTATATCCTTTAAAGAGATCATCTTAACGGTAGCATCCTTTCCAGGCGGTAAACAGCAAACTCCGCCTGGTCTCCGCGGATGGCTCGCGCCTCGAGTACCCCGACCTGGACAACTGTCCTCTAGAAGACTACTCCATGCGCCGCCGCCGCTCCACCCCCTATTCTTCCTCGGAGTTCTACCCAGGGCAGTTGGTGTACGGGCCGCTGGGAGCCTTGGACAGCGCTAACTGGCTGCATGTCACTAAGGAGATGAAGGCGGCGAGGAAACATATGATGCATGAGCATAAGGTAGACTGTTAGAGATGGTGACTGGGAATATTTTGCGAGTGGCTGGGGTGTATTTACATCATCTTGTGTTATGTGGTTTTTTTGAGCAAACAGTAGGTTTCAATCAAAACCCACGACCCAAGTCAAGCACAATAGAGAATGTCAGCCAGTTTAGATATTTGGCTTACCGTATTCTTCATTAAGAACAAAAAATAGCTGTACAATAATTATTGCGATACTTAAAATAGTTTGAGATATTCAATTTTAAAGTTCGTATGCGGCGCTCGAAACCTGGCGGATTATGACCGCTTAAAACATCGAAACGCATAAATACAAACCTTATAAAAAAATTGTTAAAAAAATATATTTGTTCATGTTTCTTGTATTGGGACCCCTCTTGAGATTTGATTTATTGTTCATTTCATCATTTTAAACGATAGAGTTTATAATAAGACGTATTCTGCGAAAAATTCAATTAGTTGCAAAGTTCAACTTAATCCATAAGTCATTTACTGTACGTCTGAGAGCTAATAAGCGTCGGTGGCGATGTAAGCACGACAGCTGCTCATGACAGCTTTAAGCGTCTTTGGCGTTCAAAAAGTTAACTGATACAATGTTCTATTTGAAAACAAAACAATGATCAAAGATCTAGTACCGAAGCAGCAAATTCTAGTTGTATATTAAACTGTAGAACGTTTCGTATGAATTATTTCGTGTCAGTCGTTGGATATAAAAAAAACGTTTATCTAACCCCGAAGAACCGCAAGTATATGGCTATTCAGTGTTTTTATGTATCCGTAGCAGTGTCGGCGTGACAATTTAGGTCTATACAGTTGATGTATAGATGTATATATTACCATTTGGTGATGTACGGGTCACAGCGACGCTATTATGAATACGTTCGTTCGTACTACGTTTGTATACTTTAGTCGAGTTCATGATTCATTTATGTAACAAATTGTTCATTCATTTCATACCATCACCATGTTATAGCTGTGGGAAAAAGAAAACACGAATGCTGTGTGCACATACTATATAGTGGTGAGTATAAAAATGTATTTTGTTATAACTGGTCTACTTCGTGTAATATTATGAAATTTGTGTGCGAACGCAATATTACTGATAAACTAGGGATAGGTTTGCAGGTAATTTTCAATGCCCTCACCGAGTTTAGTATTTATAAGATATAATAATTAAATGCACCAATAAAATATCAGTTCAAAGTAATAATAATAAGTGATTCCAAGTCTCATTGAAGCTAAATTATTAGTACCTACTGGTACTGGGGTGTGTGAATTGACAATAATATCACCACTATCATGGCGATGCGATGTTGAAATATTGTTTTAAAAATGATTATTTTTTTCAGGACAAATTTTATTTAAAACCTGACACCTGACCACTTTTATTTTATTTTCTAAAAGACCTGGAAACTAATATGACAGTATTATTATTGTGTACACAGCGGAATTTTCATGGCAAATATCAAACGTCAATAAAGTTAGAACGTTGAGTTTTATCTACTATCGATGAGTTATTTTTACGAAGCGTATAACAAAAAAAGACCTCAAATCCACATTTAAGCAAATAATAAATAATAACACGAGATACTGTAAGAAAACCAAATTTGCAAATAAAATTAATCAACTTCATATGAACCTATCGTAATTAAAAAAAAAACTACAATTAAAAGTTTAACTAAACTTATTTCAATTAGAATAAAACCGAGCTACTCAAATATTAAAGATGTAAATAATAATAACCACTGTAAAAACTACTTAACTTTACCTTAATATCGCAAAATTAAAACTACCTAATTATTATTATTAATAATGCAACCTAAGGACTCGAAACAGCTGTGAACAATTTTTAGCAGAAATGACAGTATCATAATCTAAGTTTGTGCTAATTACGATTTCCTCGTCTTCTCAGTACTTAGCAAAAGGACATTCTTAAAATTCTCAACATACGAATTTTGCCAAAGAAATTGAAGTTGTTTTTTTGATCAATTTAATTGTTTAATTCCATTCAATTAGCATTGACTTTATCAAGAATTTTACTTACAATGAGGTTAAATTTACAACAGGTATTCTTGGTCAGCGCTACACATTTTCCTTTAATGTTAACTGCTTAATCGACTGTTATATATGTATATTTTCCTGCCATATTATGGCGAATTTTTTAAACTGTTTGATTGTACAAAATATCTTAGTAAACTTTCCTCAACAACGATTCGTCCGGAAGTTTTTTGATGATAACTGCCATGCGATTTTATTTGAATGGCTATCATATGCAACTCGCTAATCAAATAGGTTCATGTTAAAAGCCAGTAATATAGAAGGAGATTGAACTTGTCGATAGCTGGAAAAGTCGATAAAATGTAACATTGACGTTTGATTTTTGCCATGTAATTCCGCCCTCTGATTATGTATTAGAGGAAGTATAAAAAACCATTATACAATAATTCTCCTCTAAAAAGTGTCTAATCAATAAGTCTATAGAATAGAAGGCTTTTAAAAACTAGTTTCCTTCTTGCGTACTATAAACTGCTAATATTGTTATCGTTAACGGTATCAGAATACCACCTACAGCGTAACCGAACCGCGAAAACAGTTATATAATGAGTGTTGCCATGGTAATAACATTTATATTATAATTTATATAGCATTCATATTACCATAATTACGCGCATGAACAATGTCGGTGATCGGTGATGGTATTTGGTGATCAAATGACACCTCGATTTTTATATAAAACTGGTCTAAAACTGTTTTTACAACTTATTAAATGTGTAAAAATACGAAAGATATTTAATTTATTACCAGTGATCGGAATAGGTAGTGCCATTTCTTGTGAATGACCTTAACATTGTACATAACATAGATAAGACTTGGGATTCTTGACTCGTATTTTTTGATAGATTTTTTCTTGAACTTTCTTGTCATTAATTGAAGTAGGTAATATAAGAAAACGCAAAAATAAATTATTTTGCCATTGTAAATACATCGTTTATTTAATATTACTTTTGCTTAACAGTTACAAGTAACAATATAGTACAGTCATAAAAAAGACACGAAACAACCATACATGAACATTATTACGTTTTTAATTATTTTTTATAATTTTTTGTTCCTTACTTTATATATTATGAAATAATAATAAAAGCAAACTAACCCGGCAAAATTTCGTATACGGCCTCTTAGGAATGCCCTTTGAATAACAACATGTGAATACCATAGATAAGACATCGGTTAGTTTATTATGTTTGCGTGAATGTCAAAACTAGTATCTTCATATTTCGTCAATACCATATTCTATGCTAGTAAAACAATTGTAAAATTATACATGTATAACATTTCTGACCCAAACACAAACTTTTCGTATGAAATCCCGGGTTTAAAAGCTATATCCATACTAATATTACGCATTGAAGTCCCGTGAAATGGAACTCCCTTATCCTATCACTGTTTATTACCGTAACAGGAACTTTAAAAGTTAAGTAAGTATAATAATTAAGAAAATATCAATTAAATTTATTGGTTCGGCTTTTTTGCAATGGCAATATGGCGGTACCAGAAATTGTGATTAGTGATCAAAATTGACATTCCAATTCATATACTTCATTATTCGAAGTATTAAAAAAAAGTTAAATACTCCAAAATATTAAATTAATAAACTTAACAAAGACCGTTATATTAAATAATCACATTGATCACAAAGAGGGGATAAATAATATACATCAACAAGGATGAATGACGTACGACGCCATAGTTTTTCACTGTGGTCGCTGTCAATTTAGAAATTTGCTTTTCACTAATCAACCACTAATCAACTGTGGTCTATATTTCCTTCAATTGAGGGAAATGGCCTTCGGGCTGAAATGGATTTAATTCATAATGACGGGAAAACATGTAAACCGCCACAATACCACACTAATTCTCTATTGTGGATTATGTATCTCTACTAAACCTTAATGCTTACCTATTATATCCGTTTGTTTTGCACTTATTGCACAAATTAGATACATACGGGTGAAAGCAAAACATTTTGATAACACAATATTGCTCTGTGTTGGTCACGTTAGAGGTTTATATAGCTCTGCACAATAATGGTTGCATAAATTGTGGAAATGAAGTTCCACATCCCTCGTTAATGGGATCGTTTTCTGTATAACCTTATAGAGCAAAAATGAATTTTCGAATGCGTTTATACAAAGCTGTTACCGATAAAACCTCAATGCTTAATAATATAACAATATTTACTCAATCTTTTTAGGATATAAGCTGACCGGTTTGCTGGTTGGGTACCTTGCTAGATCAAAGATATTGCAGTTAAGGGTAATACGTAGCGAATAAAGACACGGGGTAATTCAAAATGGAACTGATTTCTTAAACAACTGTTGATAAATTATGATAGGAGTGTGTGCAAGATGGCGTCGTCCACTCCTCTGTTCAAAATGGCCGCTTGTCCTACAGTTCACTGTGGAGGCGGTGGTGACGGAGAGCGTGGGCGTCCACTGGCAGTGCCGCGCACTCTGCACGCACCCCGCCGAAGTGGCTACGCCGCAGCAGCCCAAATATCTGGTTGAAGGTGGGTTTTACTTGATACTGTATTGTTTTAGTACCGCCAAACGTATATAGTAATTGGTGCGTTTATGACAACCAATGAAATTACCAGCATAGAGGAATTCCATCTGAGTTCTTAGGGCTGGCAACTAATTTGTTGTCTTGAGATTGTTGTGTTTATGAGTCTAGATGTAAATGCCTATGGGTCTTAGATCTTAACATCGGGTGGACACAGAGCTCGTTTGCCTTTTCAAAAAAAAAAACATGCGCCGCGTCTACTCTTTGGGACCGCAACCGAACTGTCATATGTTGCGTTGTTATTATTTCGGTTGAGCTTCTTTTCCAAGACAGCTGATATAATACTATGCAATTAAAGTATCAATTACTTGACCATACATCTTTTTCATTGGACACCAGGTACGAATATAACAAAAATGTCGCTGTTGATTTATTTGCGTTATTTAGAGTGACGTTGACTGTACCAGATAGCTATCCTTTTTTCGCACTGGGAAAATGCTTTACGTATACCACCTGGACCCAGGGGGGTACAAGGTGACTATGTGGGACTTCCCAACGACTCTGACCTACCTATAGCTACGTATAGTTATCCTATGTTTACTGTCGTTCAGGCGACGACCTCAAGAACTTGAAGTTGCTGAACGTATTCGAGCCATGCACGCTACAAGTCGGAGACCGTAACTTCCTCACTATTGGCCCAGAAGATACCTTCGTCAGCAAGCAGCAGTGGCGGAAGCAACAGAGTAAGTGTCTATATTGCAGAGAAAGTAACCAGATACTGCATCGTACACAGCGATACTCAGCAGATGGTGCGAACAATCTTATTACTCATTCTCGCTCTGCCTAAATGAAATCACGTAGTCATAGACTCATAGTCAATCAATTTTAAAAATATTGTAAGTATTTAAGGACCAAATTATAAAACGTGTTTTTTTCCATGGTGTCAAGATGTTTGTTACTTAGAATGTGTCCTAAATCACGCATTTAAGGGTTAAAATAACTAAGTGCAGAAAGAGGCAGAGAAAGAGTTTCTTACTATTAAGAGAAGATGTACTCATCTGCTAAATTTAAAAACTTAACTTGCTGTTGGTACTGTTAACAGTTTGCGTCTTATTTTGCGAACCACCAAAATTCGGTTATAATTCTAATTTCTGTTTATTACTTAGGTAAATACTATAGAAGCATCCGCAAGCAGACCCGGCCCACAAAGAAGTCTTTGAAGACGGGCGCGGAGGCCGAGCACATGCCCTCGCGGCCTAAAAAACGAGCCTCCTCACACCGGAAACTCAAATCCGTCGATGTAAGTACCCACATTGGCCGTTAAAACAGAAAGGTCAACTCTATACACACGCCATCGTCAGCAGTACCTGATGCAGCAATAATTAGTACTGCCCTCCTAAGCTAATAGGTACGCAGTATGTCAGATAAAACTCCTGTAGCAATATCAACCTTATTACTAACGGCCAAACCCTATACTCAATCCGCGGACAGATAGGCTTACTTCGGATTAAAATTTGACACATTTTGTATGGGCAAATGTCAAATTTTAACCCGAGGTAAGCCTTATCTATCCTCGGTTTGAATATAGGGTTCGGCCGTAAGAGAAGAGGACTAAAACTGCTTTGGTTATTGATTTTTGTATACTGCTTATTTGCTAGGAGGGCAGAGTAGCTAAGTAACTATATAATTCTACCCCCAGAACGACATGGAAGTGGATGCACCGGAGAACAATCTGGAATCTCTAGACGAGGCCTTGAAGACGGATGCCAACTGTCCCAGCATCAAGATCGAGCCCAGTGCGGACGTGTCGCTGCCCATAGCCTGCAGCCAGGACGACACTGTCACTGAGGAGAAGAACGATTCCGGCATCAGGTCAGTGATAAAGCGCTTTGCATCATCCCAGTATCAGGATTAATAATTAACCATCAACCGATCATTATTTCCTAAAGTCTTGATACATACATACATACATACCTTCACGCCTTCATTCCCAGAGTGGGGTAGGCAGAGCTACAGAATTACCAACAACTCTAAAAACTTGTTGATAACTCTGTAACCACAATTTGCACAATTAGGCTAAGATGTTTAACAGTGTATATTAGTGACAGGTAGCAAGCCCATCGCCTAACAGTACTACAAGCCTTTAATCCCTTAGTCGCCTCTTACGACTTCCACGGGAAGACATGGAGTGGCACAATTCTAAGCCGGCAACCACACGGCACTCCTAGTCTCCTAAAGTCTTGATAATTTTATAGAAATTGCCAACGTTGCTTCGATTTACTTGCAGAAAATACAATTTAGCACCGCCAAAAACTTGGTTCTACCAAAAGAAAAGTGAGGTTACTTCACGCGCTAAATCTTGCGCTGTGATTGGCGCGCCATCTTGTCCTCATGAACAGAAGGCATAGTGTGCATAACCTGTCAATTGATGTTGCAAATAAGGTTTTAATATTAACATCGTTTAGCTTATTATGTGAGCTGGAGTCCTTCTTTCGAGAAAATGCTTCGTAGTAAGTAGAACCTGAAGACCCAATGTAAATGACACTAGGCAAAGTGATTTCAAACTTTTGTTGACCGACACAAGACTCATTCTTCGCTGCGTGCCCGCACGCTCATGGGACGTCAGGAGTCAGGGATATGAGTCTATAATATATCTTTTTGTATTTTGTTACCAGTGGGCTGAGTAAATCGCACATCCACAGCCCCGAGCCGAACAAGGAAGTAGGGTCGTTGCTAAACGGAGACAGCAAGCCTGAGTTCAACGACGACGACTCTGATAACTGGGAGAACACGAGCAGCGACGGGAGCGATACTGACAGGTGGGTTTTTAATTAGGTCGTTTGTCATGGATATAAGAGATAGTAAGTTATATTTGTGTCGCATTACTTCAAACTCGGATATCTCCTTGAAATTTGGTATACGAATTTGAAACTTAACTTGTTCGAAAAAAGGCGCAAATTCCGCTGTCTTTCTGAATGGATTTATCCGAGTTTGAAATGAAGCGACTCATTTATTATACCTAAACCGCCTATGCCCTCGTTTGTATGAAAAACACTCTGACCCATTATTTTTGCCCCTGAGTGTAGAAAGATGAAAGATGATGTTTAGAGGTTTTTGCACTGCAGTGTTGAAAGAGTAAACTAGTTAAAGTCGCAATATCTGGCCACTTAAGAAAGTGTAATTTAGTTACTAGCCATTAAGGATTAATATTCTAATTTAATCGCCAAAATATCAGTGCAAAGTGGCTAATTACCGCAGGGCGGCCAGTAATAGGCGATTACCCTATTTGGTGACATTATTTTTATACACAAGTTTGTTATTATTTTTGTTGTAATTTTTATATTGTTGTTGAAAAATAACTCGTGATACGTGTCAGCAGCAACATCAGATGAAAACGCGTGAACTAGTACGACATACACGATGTCGAGACGTCGCGACCGACCAATTTTAATAATGGGCCATGTTGCCATATTATGTCAAGCGAAATTTGGCAACTTCGCAGTGATTATAAATAGATTTCGCTTGAATAAAAATTGTAACACATTATTATGGCATTTACAGACAACTAAGTATTACAATTTAATTAAATAAATTGGCCACATCAGGGCTCTTTAACACGTTGGTAATATGGAGTGAATATATTGCATAAGTTATAGTATTATTGTATATTAGCTAGTAGTGAAGATTGGAGAGTGTATACAGGTAGTCTGTAGGGAGCTTCTTCAAAGCTACGAAACCTTTTCATTATTAATATAATACGGAATATGCATGGAATTTTTTAATTACATTTCTCCCACAATTTTTTTAATCAAACTACTAATTAGACAGCTATTAGACAAGGAGATCCGATATGCACCGAGACGTCACGTAACACGTCGCCGTATAAACTACATGTTAAATTCTGTTTTGCTAGAAAGAGATAAGAACATCTACGTTGGATTACAGCTTGGTTAATTTTATAGCTATTCAAAAAATGATTTGATGATGTTTTATTTATTGAAGCTGTGATTTGTTGAATGTTCGGTATTCCGTGGTGTTAGCGGCGCGACGTGGTCCTCCCGCTGCTCGTCGGCGGCGTCGCAGCGCGGCAAGCGGTCGCCGCAGCTGGCGGTGCGGCTGCTGCGCGGCAAGCGGCTCAAGCGCACCGTGCGCCGCGCGCCGCCCGCGCCGCCGCCGCGCCTCGGCGACCGCGTCGTCGTCGAGACGCTGCACACCACCAGCCGCGCCAACGTCGTGTGGCAGGTGCGCCGCGAGGCTATACTAGCATACCTTTATATCCTTCGCGATGCCCACTCACTAGCAAAAAAAACAGTCGAACACCATCAAATTCGACTCTTGACAATAGAATCATGTAATAGTAGTTTATCTCATAGAAGAACGAGCCATCTACCAGCAACAAAAGTTTTGTTTAATTGTTAATTTTAGCGCGCCGTACAGTTTGCTCAATGCTGCATTGAAATTTAATCGGTAATTTAATCATAGTAGGGTCTTCTATAGGGTCCGTCCGTATCATATCCGTATCACCATGTTATGTACGGTGTGGGGTTAGGACAACCGGTGAAATTAATAAATTACAGGAATTTCTTGTAGTCGTCAAGGTTGACAACGCATTTGTACTTTTGAGAATGCGAGTGTCTATCCGCAGTACTGAGAAACATTTTAGACTAACGGCCAAACCCTATATTCAATCCGCGGACAGATAGGCTTACTTCGGATTAAAATTTGACACATTTTGTATGGGCAAATGTCAAATTTTAACCCGAGGTAAGCCTTATCTATCCTCGGTTTAAATATAGGGTTCGGCCGTTAATCAACTCGTTCTATTTCAAACTTCTGTATCATTAAGTCGTCACTAAGGAACGACTATCGACTTTAACTGATTCTAAATGCAGTATGGATATCATATTCCACCCGACATAACATCGGTGATACTGCAAAACCGCGTAACTAACAAATTTACGATAGAGTAAAATAAACCTTATTGTTTTATTAAAAAGGTGCGTTTTGCTCCTTATTTAAAATGTTTTTTACGCCGTTTTGCAGTTTCACCCACGATAAGTTTCATAACAATTTCACCCGAAGCACTCGTTTTAAAGTTTGTTTTAACGGTCATTTAATGTTTTAACAGGACGGCACCATAGAGATGGGCATTCCCTCGACGCAGCTGTACCCCATCCACCACCTGGACGGGCAGGAGTGCTTCCCGGGGGACTTCGTGGTCAGCGGAGCCGCCAACGCTGAGGACAACATGCAGGTACGAAGATAATAAATACAAAAACCTTACAGACTACTCTCTGATTCATCTAAGACGAGTCCTGTGACAGCCGTATTTCGTAATTTCAATCACTTGCTATGCTCACATGTGACTCATATGAGGTACTTAGGCTATTTTATTTAAGTTCCTTATCCCCGTTGCTAGGTGTGTACCAATGTAGGATTTATGGAAAGTTAAAGAAACAAGTGGAATACGTGTTTAAATCAGCTGTCACAGGACTCGTCTTAGATAGATGTGACAAAACAGCGTGGTCCTGGTTTGCCACAGTTCACGCTTTAGTCGCTGCTGGTTGACTGCCCCAAAACCGAAGGGAAAGTCAGGACACTCGGCGGGGCCCTGCACAAACCGCGGCACGCGCAGTACAATCGAACTGAAATTCACGTGCCGCAACGGGGACGTCGTCACACTGCATCCTACCTTCAGACGGACGTACACCACGTCGTCTGACGTATCAGAGTGGTGCAGACAGGGGGTCTTCTATGGCTGTGTTTATCGCGTGACAAAAAGTGGATAAAAAAGCCGTCACTTTTTGACACATAATAACAGTGACGAATGCTTTATCCACATTTTGTCACGCGATAAACAACCATACTAGGTCCGCTGGACACGTATAGCGCCGTGTTCGCTATGGCTGCCCGCATTTTGTGTCGCGCACTGAGTAATGACGATGAATCGCATTCGGTCTTGTATCTTGGGCCAGACTTAGCGAATTGAAAACACTATATTTATATTTAGCTAGCGACCCGCCCTCGCTTCGCCTCGGTTTGTGTGAATTTTCTGTAACAGTTGGTCATAATCCATTTTATTATACATAAAAACCTTCCTCTCGAATCACTTTATCTATTGATGAAAACCGCATTAATAGTAGTTTATGCAACAGTTGTATAAGAGAGGTCAAAAAAGACGAGTGGTGTGGTTACGATGTCAGCCGCAGGCGAACATCGTAAAGCAAGACGTCACGAGTATTTTTTGACTTAGTTATACACCGTTGCATACAATACTTTTTCTACGACTAGGTTTCAAATAAAATGCAAAATTAAATTAATATACCTAGGTTAGAATACGAACGAACGAAGCACAGAACAACAAACGAGCGAGAAACATTCGAAAACAACAAAATATGTGTCTATGGTTAACTTTGTTTTTAAATTGATGTGCACTTGCCAGGTTTCATTTTTTTTTTTAAAGTTGCACAATCGATTTAACTTGTGAAATAGGGACTAAAAAACACCTAATGATTTGAGAAATGAATTCTTTTACCTGATTGGTCGATTTTAATATAGCTGCGTTCTGGTTGGTTGATACCAAATAAAATGTTTTTTTTAAAGAGTTAACCTTTCGGAACCCAATTTTGCGAAACGTCAAACCCTCTGGAGCCCACAGACTTTTTTGCGCATTGCGTTGGCATTTTAAGATGCCAGTGGGTATTCTAGGAAGTGAAATACAGGATGTTGTTTTTTAATGGTTTATTTTAGGAAAATGCAATTATTCATATTCATATTCATATTTTAAGATTTATTTTAATACTCTTTATTATATATATACTACTACAGTTTGAAATAAATAAATTAATACACAGAAAAGAGAATAAAATAAAATACACAAGCTACATATTCATATTCATTTCACAACACACAACAATAAAACGAGAAAAATATATACACCGCTTGCAAAGAAAACGGGCACTTTACATTACGAAATTATAAATTTTACTACTTAAAAACGGGAAACATATTTACAAAAACAAAAAAAAAGGCGAAAAATATATACAATCCCTTGCAAAGAAAACGTGGACATTATATTACAAAATTAATTTTACTACTTAAGGCTAGGAAGTGTGTGGTACTCCAACCAACATGCGCCGATGCACAATGGCACATTACAGTCTTGGCATAATATGGTTACCATTTTGCGGTCGGAATTTGTCGTAAAACATAGTGTGCATCGGCGCTGTAAATGGCGATTTCCCTTTTTTTCTGTATTTATAGGAAAATGCCGCAAGTTTAAATCCAACCGCTTTTCCGTTGGTAAACGCACCGGCGGCCTCGCAATTTGTGCCCGTTGATAACGAGCACACAGGCTTTCTGCCAATTGTTGACGGAATTCGCGGTGGGTTAGGACACGGAACATAGGATTTCGTGTGTACATAATATAAGTATTGAGGATGGTAGTATTAACTAACCGCCTGAATACTTTTATGTACCACTTAAGTCCCCGTTTTCGTTCCATTAAGTACATGGATAGCTTCTGATCTTTAAGATCTACGCCACCCATGTACTTATTGTAATCAAAAACGGAGACAGGTTTCTCCCGTTCCTGCCCCGCCCTGAAGCCCATCACCATTTCGTGCCCGTGGTATGTTGACAATACGGTGACGAGTTTCACGTCCTTCCAGGTCGTGATGGACACATCACCGGAATGGCAACATACGACTTCGCCAGTCCGCATCTGACGCTCATTGGCATCTTTAATCATCGGAGGCACATGTTGCCTCCGTCTGTTTAAAGTGCCAAGGACGTCAGTATGCCGCTGTTTTAAATAGCGTGTTAGCGGGAGTTGATTATAGTAATTGTCCATGACAAGTAGATGCCCAGCGTCGAGGAAACCATCCATGAGTTTTAGCACTATCTTTTCGGTAGATGCTGAAAACCCATCGATGGGTCCCTCGTGCATGAACGAATTTCTACCTGCATAGATGACGGATTTTAAAGTGTATCCCGTTTGGGCTTCGCAGAGCTCAAAGGTTTTGATTCCAAATCGAGCGGCTTTCGTGCGGATACATTGTACCCATGAAAGGTGCCCCTTCCACAAAAGCAGCGACTCGTCTAGACTCAATTGCCTTTGTGGCACGTATATTTCTGAAAATTTAGTGTTGCAGTGCGCAACAATTGGCGCAATTTTGGAGACCTTTTTCTCGTACGAGCTAAGATTATGTGGTACAGTGTCATTATTGATGAAATGTAAGAATCTTGATATCATTTGATATCGGTTTCTGGACATTAAGGACCGGAAACCTGGCATACCTAAAAGTCCCGTTGACCAGTAATCTTTCAGCCGGCCCCGTGGATCCAGCGACATAAATATCAGTATAGCAAAATATCTATACATTTCATCGATAGTGACCTCTGTCCACTTATCGAGATTTTCGGGTATGTTACGGGTCTCTGACATTGCAGCTATGGTCTGCCACGCGTAATTGTTCGTTTCGCCAACTATTTTGATCATCACCTCACGGTCCCATACAACCTCGAAGAGGTCCACGGAACTCTGTATGGCGAATTTGGGCCCTGGAGTACGCCTATACATTTCTTCTTCTCCTCTAAATGTATTAAATTCTGATGACCAATCAAATTCAGCATTATTTGATAGGTCATCAGATCCAATATATAGCTCTTCAAACGCCTCCAGCTCCCGAGCGACGGCTCTTAGGCGTTCCACGTCGCTTAGTATTTGATGTTCTTCGCTAAGAACGTACTCGTCTCCGTCGCCATCTTCACCCCCACTCTCCATTTCACTCCCAGAATCCCTATCGAGGGGTCTGAGAGTGACTTCGTCCAGCTGTAGATGACGACGACGAGGAGCACGTCGGCGTGGCGTCTGGAATGATGACCCTGGGGAAGGGGACTCTGCTCTCGGCGATACCATCTCAGGCGTGCTGGGTGGTCTCCAAGTCTAGGAAAAAGCGTGCAATTCATGCAGAAGCCAAACGAGAACCGCAAAAACAATGTGTCCCATAGTTTTATTTAAAAGCTTACTCTTTATTGACGTGTTACGTTACATACTCTAACCAATATCAATTAGGTCAATAAAAATTTGCTGATAATAACTAATGAAAAGCCCGACATGTTTCAATCTAATTCGGACTTATCGGAAATTCTTTGCCAGTGATAAGTATCATAGTGAACCCCGAGTAACCCAAATTTTAATTGAAATGGCAGTAGCGGTCAGATTACGTAAAGTAATATTTGAGTAGATTAAATAAAAAATAACAAAACCCATGCCAACCCAAACCACCCTGAAGGTTCATTCTAAACAGTTGTTTTCGAAAAATGTTAGGTGTGATTACAAATGTTTAGAAGGCAAGCATGTTAGAAAAAGGACATCTTTTTATTCAGCATTCATTTCATTACAACAAACGATGCATTGTGTTATGAGATAATATCAATAATAAAATGGAAAACATCATTATAATTGTACATGTTAATCTTAAATTAAAAAAGAGTACATACATACAAACATACGTAATTATTAGCGATTGTACCCCATGCACAAGTTAGTAAAAAAATATCAACCCCACTAAACATGGACACATTATTTGTACTTACCTCGACACGGTTAAGGCCAGACTGTCGTATCAGAACCGGGTCGCCGGCACCAAGATTGACTGTCCCACCCGGTGTAACCGCCACCGGATACGCGACAGAAATAGAGTTATCCATTTTCGCACTAAAAAAATTGTGAAATTTCCGTAAATGGTAAAATAAAAACATAACCATCATATTCATATTCATATTCATATTAAAAACCACATCCAACGGTCGGTAAAAAATTGAACATGCTGTATATAACTTTTAAGGTAAAAATGGCGGAGTCGGGTAGCCCTCGACAAATTCCGAAGCTAAAATAATCCGAAATATACTTATACTTTGATAAACAAAATACATAATCTAATTCTTAATAAAATTTAGAATGAAATGATACCAAAATCAGAATGGATACTGCATAAAAATACTTAATAAATCACATTACAAAGTTATCATTACTTGCGGTTTGTACTAACACTTTGTTCACAGTATATTAGAACTTGGTTATTTTTCGAATACAAGGAATTATTATATTAAAATATATATTATAGAGATTAAATAAACTATAAAGAATTTTAATAATACGGCATACTTACGTTTTTCGCAATAAAATCCACAAATAACACTCAAAAACACCAACAGACGCGCGCTCTAACTCGACAAGCCAACGACTGAAAAACCGTTAAGTTAGTAACGAACTTTGTGAACGAATTTGACCAATCACAAGGATGCTACGCATAGTGTTGGAAATGTCGTTAAATTCCCTACCTAAAATATAAAAACATATCCAGAAATAAACCATATTTCCGAAACAATAGGTGTAAATTCGAACGCAGGTATTAGTGCATCTTAAGATGTTAGTGGGCACCAACGTAATATGGGCATGACATCTTAAGATGCCAGTGGGTTCTGAAAGGTTAAATTAGTAAAAGAGTTTACATACCAAAAAGAACCTAACGTTCCGATTGACAGTCAATGTGTATTGTGATTGGTGGTTTAATTTGGTGAAGTATTTTGATTGGTCACTTTAACCTAGGTGTAAGCTTTGGCAGCTAGGCATATCGTTTTGGCTCAAAAAAGCACAAGTGCTGTTAAGGGGAATAGACTAGATAGACATTTCTACGGAATGTTCTGCAGACATATTATCTATATTCTTATATTAGTGTTCGTGACTATATAAATGACAGATAAAAGTACAGGAGTAGGAAAAATCTGTTACGTACTTTGAAAGATCTAAGCTTAAATACAGACGGTTGGAAGAGACTTTGTTTTGTACAGATTAACGCATGTCGTTCAAGCTCTGCATCACTAATAAAAGGAATGTTGTCCTCAGCTAAAACACAGGGAATACGGCGTGGTGCAGAAAGTCGACCACCACGGGCGCACCGCCATCGTGCACTGGTACAGAACCTACACCAGCGCCGACGAGCCAGTGTGAGTAACGAAGCTTTTGTCAAAACTTTTTCGTCGACTACTTATACGTATAACTCTTCAAATTAACATTGCATATCTCTCCCTCCAGTCCCCAAATGCTGCACGAGAGCGAGATGAGCGTGTACGACCTAAAGGACCATCCGGACTTCCAGTACCGGCCCGGAACGGTTGTCATCCGCGTAGCCAACTTTACTGGAGAAGATGCACACTGCACTGCTGGTCAGGTAATCATATCAGGGAGAAAAATGGTTATTCTTGCTGTGGTGCGCGCGCGGTTTTAAACAAAGTCAAGTAAGGAATTCGTGCTGGGCCGATTGAATAAAAGTGTATGATAAATCCAAAACTTTCCAACAAGTACGCAAGTGCGAGAATGACATGCCTTATCCAAATTCATCCACAGCGATAAACCCGACCTATTGGGGTTCCACAGCATCCATAGCATCTTGGGACTTGATTTACTTCAAATCTATGTTGTCTGTTCAGGTGATCGACAACTTCCCATCCGGCCGCGTGAAGGTGTGGTGGGTCGACGGCCATATGAGCATGTGTTGGCCGCAGGATCTCTACAAGGTAATGGGCGAAACGTCGGAGACAGTCGGACAGGTAATCTCTGTTCCTTCCACGAGGTAATCCGGCGAGACGTGCTAAATACACAGCAGGGTCGGTTACAGCTTAGCGCCGGCGAGATTGAATTTTTTGGCACGCCTCGCCTCATTGGTTGAAAAGCACCTTAAGGAGGTCCAGTGTTGTGCGGGACGCGGTTAGCCTTATTGAGTGCTAGCTGGTTCATTATATGTATAAGCAAAAGCTCCGCTTGGAGCTTAGTGTAATATTATATATAAAGGAAGGTTGCACTAGAATAAAGGTAACTAAATTCTGCGTCAAACAAAATCCAACAATGCCATAGCCCTCTAATGCATAAAACACAGAAAACGTGGGCGCGGGTTGGATCGTGTCTCTTGTACTGTTCGTATAAAAGTATTCTCGAAGCGAGCCTCGTCCTTGTTCGATGTGTTTTGCACCAATTCCATCATCCAAGAATGAATAATACAATGTACTACACCTTCTCGTGTCTACCCAACAGGTCGGCGAATACGACTCTGAAGAAGGCGAGCTCTGGGGCTCGGACGGGTCCGGCTCCGAAGACTCGTGGGAGACGCAGAGTTCCGCCCACGACGTGGAGCCGAGGACGCCCAAAACGCCTCCGCATGGAGCCAGTAAGTTCTTAGCTTGCGTCTCAAAGGTGGGGAGTTAACCTATCTTCATAAACTGAAAATGGCATTATCGAACAAACATAAATTTAACTTTATTGCTTTGATGGTAGATTCAAAGTCTTACACACAACAGTCACACACGCCCTGATTGTATGGTCTGGACTGTATGGAGGTTAACATTTGGAAAGAAATGCGCGCCGGTGGGAGTTTTTGTATTAACTCTAGGGCTCTATTTAACTTTGTAAAACTTAATTGGTTTTGACTTGTTATCGTATTGTTTTCAACTCGTTGCCATTATTGTCAGTAAATAATAGCTATCATAGCTTTGACAATACGATACCATGACAAAGGCCATTGGGTCTAGAATAGGGCCCTAGGTATACATTTTCGCTTTATCTATACATCGTCAATTGTGACAACTGACGCCCATATGAGGTTTAATGTAATTTACTTGCTGAAGTAGGGATCCTATGCCGTGTTAACAGGCCTCTGACCTTATTTTCGTGGTGTTGTAATTAAAAACTTGGAAATAGTTTTCCATTGTGTCCAGGAACGATCTACGTTAAAGATTTGTTTAATTTAGCCCTATTGTAATATCATAATAAGGTGCGAAAATATAAAAGGTGGAGCAATAACCGGTGGTTTCGCCCCACTTACCGATTACTAGATGGTATTACGGTCGTAGTGTTCGAGAACATCGCGACGATCGAGTTCCCTTGCGCCGCGGCGGCGCCGCCCGCCAGCGCGCCCGTGGTGCCGCGCCTGCTGGAGCCGCGCGTGGCGGCGCACATCGAGCGCGGCCGCGTCGCCATGCGCCGCCTCGAGGAGATGTTCGCCAAGCACCCCACGCTGCAGAGCCAGGAGGTCAGTCCATACGTTGCGCCGCGGCGGCGCCGCCCGCCAGCGCGCCCGTGGTGCCGCGCCTGCTGGAGCCGCGCGTGGCGGCGCACATCGAGCGCGGCCGCGTCGCCATGCGCCGCCTCGAGGAGATGTTCGCCAAGCACCCCACGCTGCAGAGCCAGGAGGTCAGTCCATACGTTGCGCCGCGGCGGCGCCGCCCGCCAGCGCGCCCGTGGTGCCGCGCCTGCTGGAGCCGCGCGTGGCGGCGCACATCGAGCGCGGCCGCGTCGCCATGCGCCGCCTCGAGGAGATGTTCGCCAAGCACCCCACGCTGCAGAGCCAGGAGGTCAGTCCATACGTTGCGCCGCGGCGGCGCCGCCCGCCAGCGCGCCCGTGGTGCCGCGCCTGCTGGAGCCGCGCGTGGCGGCGCACATCGAGCGCGGCCGCGTCGCCATGCGCCGCCTCGAGATGTTCGCCAAGCACCCCACGCTGCAGAGCCAGGAGGTCAGTCCATACGTTGCGCCGCGGCGGCGCCGCCCGCCAGCGCGCCCGTGGTGCCGCGCCTGCTGGAGCCGCGCGTGGCGGCGCACATCGAGCGCGGCCGCGTCGCCATGCGCCGCCTCGAGGAGATGTTCGCCAAGCACCCCACGCTGCAGAGCCAGGAGGTCAGTCCATACGTTGCGCCGCGGCGGCGCCGCCCGCCAGCGCGCCCGTGGTGCCGCGCCTGCTGGAGCCGCGCGTGGCGGCGCACATCGAGCGCGGCCGCGTCGCCATGCGCCGCCTCGAGGAGATGTTCGCCAAGCACCCCACGCTGCAGAGCCAGGAGGTCAGTCCATACGTTGCGCCGCGGCGGCGCCGCCCGCCAGCGCGCCCGTGGTGCCGCGCCTGCTGGAGCCGCGCGTGGCGGCGCACATCGAGCGCGGCCGCGTCGCCATGCGCCGCCTCGAGGAGATGTTCGCCAAGCACCCCACGCTGCAGAGCCAGGAGGTCAGTCCATACGTTGCGCCGCGGCGGCGCCGCCCGCCAGCGCGCCCGTGGTGCCGCGCCTGCTGGAGCCGCGCGTGGCGGCGCACATCGAGCGCGGCCGCGTCGCCATGCGAATTACACCTCGAATTCCAATTTTCTCCATTTTGCCGCGTTACTCCGATCACTTTTGTTTCAATTACTGTCAAACCTAAAATTCCCGCCGAAAATGACATGACGCCACAGATAAATTATCTTGAGATGTTAAACTTTATCAATAAGTACAGATATGACACTAACGCCATCTAACCGTAGGCGAAACAAGCTAATTTTCTAACCACCCTCGTATGTACGGGTCACAAGTTAAATATGACCATCATTTCCGATGAAGCTGAAAATTTGCACACCTATAGTTTTGATGATAATATAATAATACAGTACCATTCAGCTGGTCTGATGATGGAGACTCAGAGTCGCCATAGGAACTACTAAATTACACATGATAAACCCATCATGTTAGAGCTCATTAGAATTGACTTGACGAGTAGATGACGACTGCAAAACAAAGTACAGTCGGCAACAAAAGCTTGTCCCAAAATGAAGTTTTTGACAGAAACTAATTACATTTGATGTAAGGCGTTCAAAGGGTTAGAAAGTTACCAATTTAATCTGTCAACATTTCATACTAACTTCACCGTCAAAGAAAATTATACACATACATTACATACCATCACGCCTTCATCCCAGAGTGGGGTAGGCAGAGCTACAGAATTACCAACAACTCTAACAATTTGTTGTTAATTCTATAACCACATTTTGCAAAAACAGGCTAATAGGTTTACGATGTGTATATTAGTGACAGGTTGCAAGCACAGACAGTTTTAATCCCTTAGTCGCCTCTTACGACTTCCCCAGGAAGACATGGAGTGGCACTATTCTAGGCGGCCGGCAACCACACAGCAAATTATGTTATATTATAATGAATGAACTTCAAGGGGCAATTACACTACTTCCTTCACCTAATGCGGTCGTCGAACTTTTTTTAAACTACATTGCCAAACGAACGTTGTCTTTACATTAGTCTGTCCGCCTACTTCGGTCACCTAATAGTGCGGTTGCAACTGTCGCTCGCCGAATGCCGCCGACTACGGTGTTCTTTACACTGTTGCGGTAGCCGTATGCAACATGCGGCGGAAGACTCAATGTAATTGCCGCCTTAAACTGCTACTACTATAATGTATAATGTAACAATGCCGTTTACTAACTTCATAATTCATTTCAGATTATGCGCAAGTTACTGAATCTCTACAAGGATTGCCGATTCTTGGACCGCTTAATGGGCACATCCTTCTTCCACGAAGATCACTTCTTGGTATGTTATTAATGTTATTGTTATAAGATTTACAATGAGCTTTTTTGTCTTATATTTACTTTGATTTTAAATTGGATTTTGTGGTTGAGGATCTAATACAATACAAAGCATCTGCTTTAAAGTCAGACTTTTAGCATGACTAAATAAATAAAGCCTTTATTGCTGTTCTTAATTTTACATGCTATAATAATATGAAGTTTACCTTGAACGTATATACCAATTTTCGTTTTAAACCAAATAAATATCGATAAACGGTCGTTATTCTGGTGCAGCTTGTCTTCCGACAAGGTTCTCCTATAAAGATTTCCATTCGGTCCTGTCCTTCGATGTACGAGCCCATGTTGGACCCGCTATTTTCCCGATGTCATCCTCCCATCTTTTGGTCTGTACACTTCTGTTTCTTTAGCTGTCTCGGAGGTACCATTCTGCACGGGTAGCACAAGTAATATGTTCTCGCTTGTCGCTTAGTGCGTCTCTATCGTTACTGACGACATAGAGAGGGAAATCCGAGCGACAACCTTGTCGCGGACAACTTGTGCTAGCCGCACTGTTTTTAGTCTTGTCTATTTCAACTTTCGTTGATTGTAAGTTGAGTATGTATTCTTGAAACTTTACTACTTTTGTCTTTTAATTTTCACTCGGTCCTTTCTTTTAACTCATAAACAGGGCCCGTAATTTTCATGCCGATGACATCAATTTGACGTCACGCTCCATATAGGGTGATCCCAAATAGTTTTATTGTAAATTATTAATCATTAGTCGTCAATCATTTTAATCATGTACAAATGACTTCAAAAGTACTCTATTTAAACGTGGAATAAATAATACCTACTTGATTCGTGAAACGTAAATAAAACTAATTGATTGGTTTTTATACGTACAAAAACATTCGGTCAAAAATGTTACATGTGCCACTGAGAAATAAAAACATTGATTTCCTAATTGTATTAGTTGTTAAAATCAGAAAAAAATGTGTCCATCAATTATACATTTTGTTTATAGCAGAGAAGTTGGAATAATTAACCAAACCACACAACAAACAAAAATATGATAACAAATCAAAAGGATTTTTATGAATATTGCATTACGTATGAACGCGAAGATGACTTAGATTTTCTTTGCATGGTAATTAATACAAGAAGGATGGCGTGCTTTACGTTAGAGAGGAATTTTGTTAACAATACCATTTAATAAAATGTATGTATAAAAACAAATCAAGTAGTTTTATTTACGTTTCACGTATCAAGTAGGTATTATTTATTCCACGTGTAAATAGAGTACTTTTGAAGTCATTTGTACATGATTAAAATGATTGACGACTAATTATTAATAATTTACAATAAAACTATTTGGGATCACCCTATATGGAGCGTGACGTCAAATTGATGTCATCGGCATGAAAATTACGGGCCCTGCTCATAAAGTATGGAGCATAAATTTCAAATTCTTACCTAGTTAACGTGGCTTTGCATCATCCTTCATAATGCGTACTGCAAAAGGGTGGAGTGTGTTTCCGGCGTTTGTTTCCGAGTGCATACAATCTGAACCTATGTAAAGCTAGGGTGATTACCTAGTACCTAGGCATCTTCTGGGTGAATTCGTCGAGGGCAAGAATTATTCAAGAGCAAACCTATAATCAATAATAAAAAAATATGTGTGGGTGAATAAAGGTGTCTCCACAGGGTTTGCTGGAGCGCGTGCGCGAGCGCGGCGCCACCACGCCGCGCGCCGGCGAGCGCCGCGTGCACGAGCAGCTGGCGCGCCTGTTCGCGCCCGCCGAGCCCGAGCCGGACCTCTCGCCCGCGGAACCCATGGATGTGAGTCGACGAATATTCGGGTGGTCGAACCGCCGTCGTTGTTGTCTTCAATATGGTGACGACTAGCCTATACAGGGTGCCTCCGACCTTGGGGCTTTAAATGCAACGATCGATTCTACTCGCTAAACTACTTTTGTTCTGCAACAATAAAAAATAAATTCAGTTTAGATAACTAATTGATGTTAAAGTCTAATTATAAAATCAGTTTATTCAATCATGGCCATATAATCACTATCTCATGGTACGGGAGCGATGTTTCCTTGGTACGAGGGCTAAAGGAAAATTGAGAATTGAATCGCGTACCTACATTGAAAATTACATTTAACTTGTATGAAAATTTTAAGTTGGACATACTTTTGACAACTTGCAGAACAAAAGAAGTTGAGTTTCTGGAGTAGAAACGATCCATGTCTTTAAAGCCCCAAGGTCAGAGGCAACCTGTATATTGCCAGCAATTTCGGAAACATAGAACCTCCTCCATTTTTGAAGAAGGTTAAATAGAAGGAGACCCCTACAATCGGGATATTTTTTCTGAAATAATACTTGAAGGCGATAATGACGGCGGTTAAAACGCCGAAGGTTCACCCGAGTGTACTCGTATTGTGTCCCTTAACCACTTGACTATCCAGGGATGCAATGGCATGCAGATAAATTTGCTTGGTTCAAAGTTTTTAATTGTCTAGGCTGCCAATATCAATACGTAGTGAACTACGTATTTTGTGTTCGCATATATTTGTTATTAGATTAAGCAAATTTAGGTTGTTAGTTTTGCAACAGGCCCGATGGGTCAGAGCACCCAGAAATAGGAACTCCGACCTGTAATATTGATTTAAGAAATGGGGAAAAGTGCAATTTAAAAAACGCGTCAAATTGGAAATTAGTGTCAAGTGGTTAACAAGCATTTTTACTGCAAGTTGGTATAGTTCAGGACATTCGAGTTACACTGACAAACCGGCTAAGAGCGATGCCACATGAGTGTTGTCGGTCCGTTGCGTCATCGCAACGCTGTGATTTCAGAATACATACATACATTAAATCACGCCTGTTTCCCAGAAGGGTAGGCAGAGACCACTTCTTTCCACTTGCTACGATCTTGACAAATTTCTTTCACTTCTTCAACATTCATACATCGAGTCATGCACGCACGTCGGTTTCGGGTACTTAAGATTCGGCCCTTTTCCAGTATTTCTCCGATTTGATTTCAGAATAGAGCGACGCATATACAGTGGTGGACATATAATTAGAAACAGTACATAAAACTTAGGTAAACACAGAATGAACTATCGTTATGAGTAAAAATTATATTGATTAAATCACTATTGACTATGCCAGAATATAGCCAATGAGTTAAAAAACTCATAAAATATTTAAAAAAGTAAATCTGTTCTATCTTTAATTATTAAAAGATTTTAAAAATCATGATAGTTGAATTTCTATTACCGGCCGCTTGGACAACTAATTAGAAACAGGATCCATGGTTCGTTCCATTTTTGAAACTAAAAAGAAAACCTCTTTTTACGCTTTTTCTGTTGTTTCGGCGGCAATTAAACGTCAATTTGGAAAATTACGTGAATAATAAGTATTGTTAAAAATGGGTAAAAATAAGAGTTGTGACGAGTCAACCAGGCAATTAATCGTTAAATTACATTTAGATCGAAAGTGGACTTATAGAAGAATTGCTAAACATCTAGAATGTTCTGTGAAGAAAGTTTTCAACGCTATTGCTCATTATAAAACTAACGGAACTACTAAAAGTGTTGTTAGAAAGGCTCGTCCAAGGAAAACATCTCCCCGGGAAGATTCGCAAATAATACGTGTAGCTAAATAGGACCCGTTCAAAGGCTCCAACGAGATTAGAAATGAAGTTTTTTCACCTGATGACCCAAGGAACATTTCCTCGAAACTGGTACGCCGCAGATTAGTGGAAGCTAAATTGTTCGGGAGGGTTTCTCGAAAGGTACCGCTTCTTACCAAGCAACACCGAGAGAAGCGATTATTATTTGCAAAGAAATATCTTAACTGGACCGTACGAGAATGGAAAAAAGTGTTATTCTCGGATGAAACAAAAATAAATATGGTGAATTCAGACGGCAAACGCTACGTTAGACGTCCAATAAACCATGCTTTTGATTATAAATACACGAGGAGCATAGTCAAACACGGCGGTGGTAATATTAAAGTATGGGGATGTTTTTCTGGTTGCGGAGTTGGACCCGTCCGTAAGATTGAAGGTATAATGGATCAATTTCAATACATAAACATCTTAGAAGAGACAATGATTCCCTACACCGACGACCATTTGCCTGTGACCTGGATCTTTCAGCACGATAACGACCCAAAACACGGCCCGCAGTGTTAAATCCTTTCTTAGTGAGCAACGTGATACCATGTTAGACTGGCCTGCAAATAGTCCCGATTTAAATCCAATTGAAAATTTGTGGTACGTCGTTAAAAAAAAAGTCTCCGTTAAACGTAATTCCAGTCAAAATGAACTTTACGAAGCCTTTGTTGAAGCATGGAACTCGATCCCACTCGATAAATGTATGAAATTACTTGAATCAATGCCACGTCGTTGCAGAGCCGTCATTAATAACAAAGGCTATGCAACTAAATATTAATTGTTAAGAAATTTAGTAAATCAAACATTATTTTACATAAATAATTTGAAATTGTTGACGTTGACACGTTAAAACTTTGATTTTTACCTCATTTCTTTAGTGTTTCTAATTACTTGTCCATGACGGATGGTACTGCAAATGTCGTTTAGTTGTTTGTACGTAACTAAATATCTAAATGGTAGTTGTAAACTCGGATATTTATTTGTTTTTTAATTAATTATAAGTTGTTGAACGTATTCTATGCATTTTGTTGTTTTATTTCCAAAAACAAAAGTTTTACGGCAATGTGCCTTGTATAATGTGAAATACGTCGCAAGTGTTTCTAATTATATGTCCACCACTGTATGTGTCAACGCATCGTATAGCATGTTGTTGTAGAACAACGCAGCGGCGACGACTTTAGGCACAGGCAAAGCTTGTGTGGCATCCCTCTTATTCTTTGTTGTTAACAGAGAGCGGATTCGTCGTAGCATAACATGAAACTGTCAAGATTATGAAATCAATGATCGACATTGATATTCAAAAATAATTGAGAAATTATAAAAGTAAACTGAACTTCAAATAAAATGATAAATCTTTAATCTTCTCTTTGAAATCTACATAATGATTATAAATTTTCAACTTTATCTGGAGTTAACTTGTTTAGTTTTTCTATGACAAGGAGAAGGTAGAAGAGCACACAGGCCACCTGATGGTCAGTAGGATCTGAAACTTAGGGCCGTATTTAATAAACTCATCTTGACCGAGATGCCTGTAGCAAAATCCGTCAAAGTAAACGTCAGGCTATAGAAAACTGTCATTGTTGACGCATCTACAGACGGGTATTACATTCGAGATCAGTTTATTAATGCGGCCCTTACTCTAAATGCATTTTTAGCCCTGAGGACATTCCACGTCTATGAAGAGTGCGTCAGTGTTTTGTTTTGCTACGAATAATCCGATTCCTTGTTATGCAATATTTTGACTTATGTTTTATAACAAAAGTACACACGGTACTTGATTCTTAATGAAAAACAGCATAGATGGTTCTAAAATTGGCTTATATCGCCCAACCCATACAGTGTTTAATTACCGATTCCAGCTCTCCTTCTATATGGTCACGTGTTGACATTGTTTTTTATCTTCCAGGTGGAAAACACAGTTTCTAAGAAGGATTTGCATCTAAATATAGAGCCGGTCCAAGCTTCAGGTTCTGACATAATCCCTGAACAGGTCGCGACTGCTAGTGAAAACCGTAAGTTTAGAATAAAAATACTTATAGTGAAAATGTGGAGGAGTTCTATCTGTATTTTATTTGTCCTGTACGTCAAACTTAACGACTCGAAGTTTTCAAAAAAACCATTATGTATTGCAGCGATTGTGCTTAAAAGAGTTACTCAAATAGTCAGCTAAGTCCCACATATTTCTGAATAAAATAAGAGGATGAATAATAAATGGCGAGAGCTCATGTAAATTGTTGTACAGTACTACCAGTTCCTTAATAGCAGTTTTTAGTAACAGTTAATAGTTTTTTTTTATTTCCAAAATATTGATGATTCATCTCATCTTCACACCGAGGTTCTTTGCTATTACAGCTACGTTCAGCGTTATTTAGTTCCAACATAAACTGGTCAACTCCTTCTATTGCTTCATTACTAAGAAGCAACAGTTCCAACAGCCCAATTCTCCTGCCAATGTGCCATGTTGACGGTCATCTTAGGCAGCAGATCGGCTGTCTTATGACAATCCAGTGATAAATATTGTCGTTGAAACTGCAAAACTGCGTAAGTAACATTTTAAATAAGGAGCAAAATGCACCTTATTAATGAGACAGTAAGGTTTATTTTGCTCTATCATAAATTGGTTACTTACGTGGTTTTGCAGTATCACTGACGATATGCTGTAAATAAGCTGAAAGTATTGCAAAAAACGGTAGATACTGTATAATTTGTAATAGAGATACTCTGACCATGATATGAACATGTTAGTTCGTATAAATCCCTGTACAAACGGTCGGTTTTGCAGCGTCCGCGGAGCCCGACGTGGACGGCACGACGCGCAACGTGTGCTACAAGCTGTGCTCGCTCATCCACACGCAGCTCGTCAAGGCGCACGCGGAAGTCAGCCGGTACGTATGGAAATTATAATAACGAATAATGCCCGGTTTCTGAAGTCACTAGTTAAACCTTTAATAGCTATTGATCCGTTAAAGTTATGTTTAGGTTAAACGACGTTTATCTCTTCGTGCGGTTCTGAGTGCTCTACGAACAGTTCGATAACTATTGACAGATAAATAGTTCCTTCCGCTGCCGCTAGATGGATCTTAATAGTTTGTCATACGTAGACTGCTGTTAATGCCTTAATTCAACATCAATTCCGGTTGATTTTTGTAAAAATAATAATTTGAGAAAACTTAACCACTTTATAGTAATTAATAAATAAATCATAACGAAAATTAAAATACCTAGTTTATTTGCCAGTGGCTGTATGAACAAAAATTGACAGTTGATACTTCAAAAACAAAAACTTCAATCGTAAAAAACGTCAAATAGTTATGGAGCCGATAAACGGCAAACTTTGGTCAGTTAAGTTAAACCTAGTTAAAACGGAGTTTATCTTTGAGTCGTTGTTCGGAAACGCAGTTGTCAAAGTTAACGGACCAATAGCGTTTACGGACAGATAAACCACCGATAAAAGTACTTCAGAAACCGGGCATTAATCAATCAATCAATTTTACTCCTACATGCGAGGAAATGTTAAGCTTACTGTTGTAAAAACAGCTCGCGAAATTCTGAGTTCCAGGCACAGGCAAAATTAAAAAATATATCGTTTTATTGGTACGTGATCTTAATACGACTAATGTTATTTTAAGCAAATTACGGATAGACACAGAATCGGGTGTGAAACAGGATCCTATTAGATACTAAGTCTACCCTCTCCGTCCGTGCATCCGTCCTAACTGAAAAGAGCTATATATATTGTAAGAAATACCAGGCTCTTGTTCTTTCTTCAATCTTACATCGGGTATCTTAACAGATAATTTTGTTGAATCTTAAAAACGGTAAAACAGACAGTGTCAAATTTGATATGATGACAGTACACATCCCTTAAGAATAACCACAAATACTAAAAACCGGTCAAGTGTGATTTGTGCTCGCACTAATCCGATTTAAAGAAAATGATCGTTTTGTTACGATAAATGGTGTTATGTTATTTGGTCGTAAGCCTGATCAAATTATACAATTTGTTTTCATGCTGAATGTTTATTATGCTTTTCGAACGTGCATAGTTAAATGAAATTATGCTCCACATTTTTATGCAAATTAAACTGCACCCACATGGCTCGGCTAAACAGTCGATCAAAACTGTTTGGTCGAGCTTTGACGAATCCTTCTGCTTCTAGTAGCTTACGACTTTTATACTACACAAGTGAAGTATAAAAGTTATGTTACTTTTCAACATAAAAAATAATGTTTTTTTTATAATAACGTAAAAGAGTGAATATTCGGCCGTTTCAAACGCAGTCATTATTGTCTTCAGTTTATTGACGAAAATGATGATAACTACCAGCAACTTTTGATGTCAAAATCAACGCACCCGGAGGTAGTATCCATTCCATTTAAAATAACAATAAATTTATAGCCACTTACTTATAAACGTGGAAAAGGCTTGGAATAGTTTATGCCATGCTTTGTCCTTGTCTGTAACTGTGACATTTGCATCTGAAAGAGAGTGACAAAGCATGGCATAAACTATTCCAAGCGTATACCACGTTTATAAGTAAGGGGGTTAAAGTTTATCTTGAATAATATGCGAAGACAATGACTGCGGTTAAAACGCCGAATAATCAGCCAAAATGAATTTTTATCTTATTTGTACGTGTGATGTGTGTGATTTATGTTTGATACGTTGATGTGATTTTGCACAGTCTCTGCTTTCATTTACACATTAAGGTTCTAATAGACTTGAGCATTTACTTGACCGTCAGATATAATGATCGATGAAACATGCATACCGAATGGTGGTATAGTTCGATTGATCAATCGATTCACACATTTGGTCGATCATGCTTTAGTCTCAAGATCTAACCAAGCAAAAGGACTCCGAAAGACAACGAATATTAAACATTTTACCAAAAAAACAAAGAGAAAACACTTGGTTTAATTAATCTGTCATTTGTGTTCCACAGGAGAAGGCCCCAAGAATTAGCCGAATTTCTAAACAGCTTAATGGAAAAGCAAAACGTGAACGAAGAGAAGTTACCCTACCACTTTACAGTGTGAGCTTATTTATTTTTCATTTACCCCTACCCATACGGCAATAAAATGGAACTCCGTGCATTCATTTGCTACGAGGGAACGCTTATCTTTGGTTTATGGTCCTTTTTGAACATAATTCCATACCATTTTTAGTTATTTTTTAGTTTTAGTTGTCGCATCATTTTTATCATTATCCTCTTATGTTCGTACTGCTTGATATATCAAGATCTTGTCATTATACATCATGTCAGCATGCGATGTACGGTGTTGGTGTCACGGTCAAAGGTTTGAAGGTTTACTTGTAAATGTATGATTTGTCAAGCCCCGTAAAATGGCAAAACTTATATTAAATAATCAGAATAATATAACAGCCCCTACTAAAGTCATCTTCCATTATTTGGTAAACATAGTTTGACCCATCCAAACCGTACACTGTGGACTTTTAGTGTTGTAAATGTTATTATGTTTATGATAGTTACTGGTTGAAAACTTGCCGACACGATGTCTCTGCATTTTGCGGGGCACATTTTTGATTTGATTTTGATTTGATTTTGATTAAGCATATAATCTCATAAAGTTATAAAGTACAGTCACTGTCAATCTGTACCAATTAGGGTACCTTGCAAAGCCTTTGCTTGCTTGGTCAGGGACGTGTTAAGAAAAGAAGTACCTTAAACCGACGCACGTGTATGAAAAGACATGAGTGTGGAAGAAGCGCGGGAAGTTTGTCTGGATCGTAGCAAGTGGAAGGAAGTGGTCTCTGCCTACCTGGCTGGTCGGGAAAGAGGCGTGATTGTATGTATGTATTTTGCAAAGGTTAGGTACCAGCCATTTTTGGATATGCTCTACAGATTTTAAAGGACTACTAAAAATCCAAATTTTTCGACCTTGCGACGCTGCCGCCAGCCATGTCCAACTTATAATCGTTCGAAATTTTGTGCAAGTAGCCCTAACTGCAAGTGTTGTACCTCAGAAACTATTAGGTAGCGCTTTTTTAGATTCCTCGGTGATCCGCGCGAGCACCGAGGAATCTAAAAAAAAACTGACGTCAGGATTTAGTGCAGTGATTGTCAATATTACGTTAACATTACAGTCAACTAATTCTTCCCAACCCCCGGTTCCTCGGAGCTCGTGGAAAAAACCAAATGGAAGCGGATATAGTTTTGTTAATCTCTTTCAATTACACTTTTAAAGGACACTGTTTAGCCTATTATTTAATGAAAACTGAGAAAAGCGACAAAATATTAGTTGTTTTACAAAATTGACGGATACCCGACCTTCTGCAAGGTAAAATGTATAATTTTACTGAACTAATAAGCCGCCGCCACACGATTGGCGCTGCGCGGAAGCAGCGAAAGTGCGTTAGATAGAAGATAATAACATGTGTGCGAGAAGCGGGTTAGATCAGTCACAAAATAGTGCAGCAACACTTCCGTGTTTTCCACCTTTAAAATTGAGCTAATGTAACTGTTTATTTACGACACTCTTAATTCAGAATCATTTTCCTTCTTCTTACGTAAATATACTCCAGTAAAATTGGTGCTTGAAAGTACGGCGTAGTTTGCGTCAAATCCGGTAGTTCTGATTTTCTGCAGACTTGTTTATGATATGAGACTTGCCAATAAATAATCCAAGTTTGTGACCTCGCGCTCCGAACGCAACTTTGTCAAAATTGAATGATTTATATTTTCGAATAGGTTTGACTTGGTCACGTTATTGTAATTAAGGCAAGTTAGGCATATTTTAGTTTGGTTTAACTTAATTGAAGTGTCATGAAATCCATCATGGCAGACATACTTTCATGTCGTCCTGCCATAGCTTTCGTGCCCCGCCTGCTGTGTGACGAAGGCTACCTAAATCGAAGTTTGATGGTACGCCACCTCCATTCCTTTCTCTCGATTAAGTCACACTCACGAGTGGAAGGGATGGAGCACCCGAATTTATAAATTTGGTGCTTCATAGTAACCGGAGATACAACAATCAATGAACAGTTCAAATTTACTTGAACACTGATCTCACAATTTCTCATACTTTTAGCATCATGTGGCCAAGGGAAGACCTAAGCGGGTACGTACACTGAATCCCGTAGATAAACGTCCAGTCTTGCAGTGTGCGGTTATTCCAAACCCCCTTTTTGTTATTTAGTTTTTTTTCTGCATTGGCCTTATTATTATTTTAGTAGAAAAACTGTAAAAAGTGGTAACTTAATTTCTCTGTTTTTCGAATCGTTCTTTTGATATGGTTAACCCTCTCGTTGGTTGATTAGATTAGCGTCCTCGTGTAGATAGTTAGGTTTGAATTTATTTAATGTCATATTTACAAATTATTTAATGTAAGTCTTGCGTGTTGCCTTTTCCGTTGTATTTGTGAGGTGGTCGGTTCTACGCATGTTGTTAATTTGTAATTTATATTTTATGTAACTTTTATATAATATAATATGTATTAAAGGGTTTAGTACTGTCGTTAATTATTTGTCGATTGCTAAGCATCTGATAATAAACTAACCCCGATCATTCCCATTGTCACCAATTTTTAACCACTTTGTTACATTTGACAGCGCCTAAAAGTTGGTGAGAATGAGCAGTTTAGTTTTACAAAAATAATGTCTGTATTTGTCGCTTGAAACCGGCATGTATAACTGCTTAGGTAGTTTCACAAGAACCTAACACGAATGGAACGATCCAAAATAATATCCTTGCCCTCATTTCTGATAAAACCTTTAAATTACAGCATCTTCTCCCGCCATCATTGCGAATCTTGCTTGCATGAGCCCGATTGTTTATACATAGACGCATCTGCGATTTTAAGTGAGCTTGTAGGGAACTCAAAAGAGAAAAATGTAAATTATATGATTAAATAAAAAGAAACTGGCCATGTCACACACATTAATATAAGGTTCCGTACGTACAACGTAAAACGGGTGTGAGAACCATACATTTCAGCAATAGTCTGCGTAAAATGGCTGGGAATGACAGACAGACGGCCGGAAATTTAAGTGCTTCGATTTGGCCATTTGTTTCTGCAGTCCTAGTCGATTGCATGCAGACACGGGTTTAACGTAACGAAGTGACTTACGTGATACTCTTAATACTTTTGTTCAATAATTCCATCCATTCACGCTAACTCTTGTGGGCTACCAACAACATAAACACATAATGTCTGATGTACAGCATGCCATCTCACTGTCTTGTGTTGGAAATGCAAATTTAAGTGTACTTTGTTGTGTTTGAAATGTTTAAGTAAGCTTTAATTGTGTCAACTTTGAAGTTAAGTAAACTATTTTCGATGAAAAATTATAATTAAGATCGTGTTATTTGCTGACATAAAACAATTGTATGTTGTTGCCATTTAAGCACCCACTGTTTTGTAATGTAAGCTAACGTTTCTAAGATCTTTTTAGTCTGGGGATTGTAATGGCATTTATTTAATTTAACTTTCGAGAGACACCACGTAAGATACTGGTTTGTTATTCATTGTTTTCCCATTTTAAAATCCCCCCTAAAGTTTGTAAATATTCATTAAATCTCATAATCCGTTGAAATAACTACCCTAGAGGAATTTTCTCCTAATCCTCAGGGTTGGCAACGATTGTCTACTACAAATTTAATGTCCACGGACCTAAGCCTCAGGGCACCATGTTTGCAATATTAACACTGCAAATCCGTTCAATTTTATCATCAGGTCGCCTGCGAGTCGTTTTTGCCTTCTCAATGCCACAAAAAAAAGATTGGCATGTATCCATGTGTTAATTTGTAATTGGTGTCCCGCAGTCAATACGGGGCGCTGGTAGTGAGCATGGCGGACCAGGCGGGGGACGGCGAGCACGTGGAGGCCAAGCCCGAGGAGCCCAAGGAGGCTGTCGTCGTGCCGCAAGAGCCCACTCGTGAGTTACTCACCATAATATATGGTGTTAATTAGACACTTGTCCCACCCCTGACGATGAGCGGAAAGCGAGTAAGGTCAGCGATTAACTTTTAATATATGTGTCTCTTTCATGGACAGGGGATCTATATTTTTTGTTTCGACTAACTAGTGGAGTGAGTTCTCGCAGGCTAGCGCTAAGAATATATGTGTCTCTTTTATTTACACGGGATCTATGTCTTTAGTTCGTTTCTTGAGCAAGATAATAGTCGATAGCTAATCGCTACCTCGCCGGCAGTGGGACGAGTGCCTTAATTTTAATAGTGTCCTCGAATGCTGTGTATCTTGAAAGCATTTATTTTTTATTTTTATTGAAATATGATTATTTAGAAGTTATGTTAATACGAATACGACAAAATATCGTCATTTGATAATTTACTACATCTAATCTGTACTCAATTTCGCGAAGTAAACATATTATATGCCCTTATTAATAAAAGTGGAGTAACCGTCGAGTAGCTAAACCATGCTTTGTTCTTATCTGTCATATTCAAATGTCACAATGACAGTTACTCCACGTTTATTAATAAGGGCAATCGAGTACAAAGACTGTACTAACCGACGAAATTGCAGTTTCCCGACGTTTTCGACTTGTACAATAGTGAAATTTTGTAGAATAGGGCTCTTGTGTTTGTTAAATAAATGCAAACACTTTCAGTTACGCTAAAGAGAACAATACTGAGCATTTCAGTAACACTACTATAATGCATTTTACGATTTCGAAAACTGTTAGGCGATGGGCTTGCAACCTGTCACTAATACGCTAGTAAACATCTTAGCCTATTTGTGCAAAATGTGGTTACTGAATCATCAACTAGATTTAAAGTTTTAAGTAATTCTGTAGCTCTGCCTATCCCACTCTGGGATTACAGGGGTACATACCTTCACGCCTGTAATGTGTGTATGTATCAAGACAGCATTCTCTTTACAAACCATCCATCGATTGGACACAGCATTGCCAACGGAATCGGCCCCGCTGGCGACCGCCGAGCCCGCCGACATGGAGCCGGAAGCCGCCGCCGTGGTCTCCGAGCTCGGCGAGGGCGGAGAAGGCTTCTGCCTGCTGGAGGCCGCGCCGGTCGCGCACCGCTTCCGTCTCTCCATGCTGCAGCCGTCTGAGCCCAGGACCTTCTACTCCGCGGTTAAACGGGAGATCAAACTGCTGAAAAGTGATCTGCCACCTGGGGTAAGTTACACTACAATTCTTTTTTCTCATTTAAAATAGAAGCTTCAATAGTCGGAAATATCAGTCGCGTGATACAAATGGAAACAACATTAACTTAGCTGAAAGATGTCTTGTCTAGGGGTTTCTGCCCTACTGCTGGTCCAGATCATCCAGTGACTCGTGAGACCAGTTTTTTCTTCTTGGTCTGCCGCCTTTTTTTCTTGAATGTTATTTGAGCCTGGGAAATTAAAATCTTTTCCAACTCGAGCTGGCTTACCCAGCGGAATAGAAAGCACGCTCTGTACTCGTACTACGTAACAATCTTGTTCTCTCTATTTATTATACTGGTCCGGCTGATATACGAATTATTAATATTAATATTTTCCGGTTACAGAATTATCAAGAAGTTTTAAGACTTGTTGGTAATTCTTTAGCTCTGCCTACCCCACTCTGGGAATGAAGGCGTGAGTTTATGTATGTATGTATCCGGCTGATATGGAGTCGTAACCCTCCATGTCGATTAAGATTTCGGTTTTGTGTTGTCTACTACGTCTTTTCGTACTGTCAAAGTTTTGATAACTCGTATTTATTTGACGGTAATGGCAGCCGAGTTAAAAACAATATTGCATACACGTAACACGCCAAAAGCAATATCACCTTGATGAATGGCGTTCTTCCACCTTGCGTTTTACTAGGCACTTTTGGCCTCGTACAGTGAAACCTTTGAACGAACTCCCTTCGGCGGTATCTCCCATTAGCAGTGATGGGAAATAGGTGAGCTAAAATACCTATTCTTCGCGAGAGGACATAATATAGAGTGGTACAACCGGATAAAAATTATTATTTTTTCGGGTAATTATCGTAATGTAAAACATGACATGTTTTGTTTAAAGTACGGCATGTTTAATGTTAGTTTTTAGTAAAAAGGGCTAGAGAAAAGAAGGAATGTACAAGATTTCTAAAAAGTAGTAGCAGGACTAATAATATGGGTTTTCCCACGCATTGTTTGTTTATGACTTGCAAATGGGCGTTCACATTTTCGGATTACTTATAATTTTAACTTTATGGCAGGAATGTTACCATTTTTACTACAAACTTTACAAACATTCTATAAGGAAAAGAATGTATGTTCAACATTACGGCTAGTATTCGCAGTGCCCGGATAAATATCAAATACCCGGAATCCAAAAAATATATACTTTTATCCGGTTGTAACCACTCCATATTATGTCGTCTCGCAAAGAATAGGTATTTTAGCTCACCTATTTCCCATCACTGCCCATTAGTTATGACATGGGTGCCTTCAATTAAAAGAGCTTACATTTGAGCTGGTAATTGCTGGTGTTTATGGGTGATGGTGATTATTTCCTATCGGGTAACCTACATGCTCGTTTTCCTCCCACTCTTATAAAAAAAAACTGTCTTGTTAGGCAGACCCATACTGCCCTCCTAAATAAAAAGGACGCATATGCAATTTAACAGTCAAAGTAAATTTAACCCTCTATCTTAAGAAATAAGGTCACTAATACATACGCGGTTCTATGAGACATGCGCCCTAGGACGGCAGCATAGCAGAGAATGTTGCGTAGCCCCGTATTAAGAAGCGTTTCCCCTCCCAGGTGTGGGTCCGCGGGTTCGAGGACCGCATCGACCTGCTGTCGCTGATGATCGCGGGCCCCAGCAAGACGCCCTACGAGGGCGGGCTGTTCGTGTTCGACGTGCAGCTGGGCGGCGAGTACCCGCGCGCGCCGCCGCTCTGCCACTACCACTCTTACTGCTCCGACCGGCTCAACCCCAACCTGTACGAGGACGGCAAGGTACGCGGACACTATCATGCCTCTATTGCCTCACATGTACTGACTCTACTTTGAGGGCACCGTACAAAAACGATGGATGATTTAAAACAGCTGTTTACTTTGGATTGGATACTATCAAATTGACAGGCCAAAATGCAGGAATGTTATATTAATTTCTGTAACTTTGACCTTTACTTTAACTGAATACTGTCAGTATTATACAGGGTGTTACAAAAATACCCGTAAAGCCTAAAGGAGGTTAAATGGTGCCTTATAACAAGTCCATTTACAATATTTGAGAACCGTACTATCACTGTATGACTTACCGCCAAAAAAATAAAACCATTTTTTTTTTCATTGATGTGCAAACCCTATTTCAGAAAAATTAAAGAGTAGACTACGCAGAATGTTATGTACATTTTTACCTAATTCGCGAAACGGTAAAGAGATATAAACAAAATGAACAAAAATTCGATTAGATACATATGACAAGTCGAGTTTTGGAAGATTTTAAACGAAGATACCTAAACTAACACTTACTTTTTCGTAACGAACGTCAAATTTACAGGAACGGCTCAAGTAAGCTCCACCTTGCTCAATGCACAACCTCCGATATAGTTCGCGAGCACGACTTAAACTTACTATATCGTAATATTCAGAGTTAGAAAACATCGTCATTTTGGAAAAAAAATATGTAAAAACACGGAACAATTGTAGAATATCGATAAGAAGATTTGAAATTGACAACATTTTTTTTTTTTCGTCTTGACGTTTTTTGAAGCCAGTACTTTAAGCATAATGACATCGTAGTATTGAACCTTTGTGGATGAAAAACAGAAAAACCATTAAAGTTGTCAATTATTAAAATTGGTAGGTAGGCCTCTCTGTTAAATAATCTATGCTAACTCCGGTTCCCTGACATGACAGCTTACTAGGGTTGACAATATTTTTGGCTTTGATAATTTATTATATTTTTTACGGGGTATTTTGTAACACGTTGTATACAAACTAATTTGCCACATTCACATTTACCGGCACGTACACGTACCGGCAACGAATCTACCGGCATCTCTCTTGTCGAAATCGGGCAATCCGTTTAGCCTTTAAAAGGGAACAAGAACCGTACATAAAGGCATACAAGTCAAAACCATTACCCTCCTCCGCCGGCAGTTGGGTAAAAATGTATATTATTTTAACAAGCGCATTAAGTACCTTTGTGCCAAAGACCATCAGATTTAGGGCATCTGGGTTCGAATTTCACTTGATGACCTTGATGATGAGGATTTACGTCGTGTCTTGTCAGCTTTGTGTACTATATCTTGTTCCGCAGGTGTGCGTGTCCCTGCTCGGCACGTGGTCGGGCCGCGGCGTGGAGGTGTGGGGCAAGGACAGCTCGCTGCTGCAGGTCATCGTGTCGCTGCAGGGGCTCATCCTCAACGCGGAGCCCTACTTCAACGAGGCCGGCTACGAGAAGCAGAAGGGTGAGTGCCCGTGTTATTCGTATCGTTGTGTGAAGAGGTCGAAAGGGGAGCCGCTACAATTTTATTATTTTTAAATCAATGTTGATTAACTTGACAGTTGATGTGTCATTGTTTGATGTAAACTTCCCCATATTTCATAAAGTTGACAGTGACTCGGCCTGTTTATAGGTAACCATTCGGTACACATTGTATAGTTGACGAATTCCTACGTTGTTGTGCTTTATATAAGCTACGCTATCTACTCTGAAATGTAACCTTTTACCAGGCTGTTACAGAATTGTTAAGCTGAAAATTTCCACTCAGAATGCCAAATCGTTTCTTTCCTGTTAAACCTACTTAGAACTTGTTTTATACAATGTTTAATAATAATATCTAACGAATATAATATATTGAATATATATTATTCAATGAGGTACAATACTGTCTTTTATATGGCCGAAAACGATCGGAAAGATCATCATCTTCATCATCATCATGATCATAAATATATGATAACTACAACATGTTCAAAAATGGTGGAAATGTTAAGTGGATAAGGTGGTAAGAGAGTCGTGTTGCGCAGGCACGCAGCAGGGGCGCGAGAACTCGCGCATGTACAACGAGATGGTGCTGCTGAAGCTGGTGCAGTCGATGACGCGCATGCTCGGCAGCCCGCCGGCGCCGTTCCGGCACGAGATCCTGGCGCACCTGCGCGCGCACGCCGCGCCGCTGTGCGCGCGCCTGGAGGCCTGGGTGGGCGCGGAGCCGGCGGCGCCGCCCGAGTTCCCGCTGCTGCCCGCGTCGCGCGGGTTCTGCCTGACGCTGCGCTCGTCGCTGGACTCGTTCCGCGCCGCGGTCCGGCGCAGCGAGCTGGCCCCGTTATAGCGGCGCGCGCCGGCAGCGACCAGTACTTAACGTTATTATACGCGCTCCCCGCCCGCGCCGCGCGCGCTGTCGCGGCCCGCGGCGCGGCGCTCTCGTTCGAATTGAAAATATTTGTAGTTATAGTATTTATTGTGATGTACTTTTCGACTATAGGAATATTTTAGACGTCCGAACCGGCGATAGTGGTTATTGTTTTTCTCGTTTTATTTTTTCTATAAAATAATAAATATTGAAATTCACCATTCGAGGTGTCATTCTCGTCGATCTAGTATTATGCATGCCGGCGGATCCGTCCCTCGTATACTGGTCTGATACGGCGCCCCCGGGTCCGTCTCGATATTATTATTAAACAAATTCTAATTTAAACCCTTCGGTCTCACGCGAAATCTAGACGTTAGATCTAATAATTTATAGATTATTATAATTTATTTGTTATAAAGTAATCTCTACTTTTCGTGCAGCATCCTATAATTTAACGGTAGGTTACGAATACGATTCAAATTAATTTTACATCGCAAGCTTGTTGCTGTTATGTTGTTACAGCATGTTATTGTAAATTCATTAAAGACACGTATTTTTAGACTATTTACTTTCCGAGAGTTATTCTCGCGTTTTTGGTATGTCACAACCTGTTATAAGGATGAAAGTAGGAATGAATTGTGTATCTCGGCAAATAATGTTATTTTGTGTATGGTGTAATGTTGTGTGAAGTGTGTAAACTCCAGTTTTTTATGTTATTATAGTTTCTTATTTTTGTTTTATATAGCGATAATTATTATTCAAATGAAAACGCGCATGTTTTTTAAATTCGGTACATATATTTTAGATTAGTCACTTTTGTTACAACAAACTTGCGTTAGTAAATCAAACCGGATAAGCTGTTCTCGTACTCGTTACCAATGTATCGATCGCTCCACGGAGCGGGGACCTTCACGATAGAAACCCAATTGGATCTGGGCGGCCAAAACACTTGAGAGATTGATGTGCAATTAAATTATAATAGTGGTTTGAACCAGTGAATGTAAGCTTTAGTATCGTTTCAAGGTTTAGTACGTCAAATTGTGTTCCCCGCCTGCTTGATCCCCACGGTAGTCGCCGGCGAACGCCGCGCCGCACAACTACTTCATGCCAAAGTCAATTGAGCTATGGAAGGCTTCGTCGCTTGTGTACGCAGTAAGTGACAACTATGTATAATGGTGATGATAAATAAATAATTCTTCAACCTTCTCTGACGTTTTCTTGTTATTTTAACCACCACCACGGGGAAGTTTATCGCGATGCTCTCAGGAACTGTCCCAATTTTCTGCGAGAAAATGTGCCCTACGTCCTTTTCCCGGGGTTCAAGCTAATTACTATCTCGTTACAGCCATCATAAGTTCAAGATTAAAAGAGACTTCTTTTCGTCTCAATTAGGTGTAATTGGGTATAAAACAAAATAAATGTTAATAAAAGTTACGAAACTGTCGATTAACGTCAAACTCATATATTTTTGTATCAAATTGTTAGTTAGACATAATTTAAGTGACATTTAAATAGCGGTCTTTATGTACATTTATTTTGGTTTTTACCCAATTGCAATTTGGAGTGCGATTGTCACATTTTATAGTCGATGTAAAGCATTCAGAAAGTTAATAATTGGTTTAAATAAATAATAAAATAACAAGACTTGTCGCATGTGCAACGCGCGACAAAGCGATGCAGTAGCGATAGTCGCTTTAGAATAGAGGCCCTGAATCACTGCAAAAAGTAGCCTTGTGCCAACTTCGTAGGAGCTATTAAGTAAACAATACGATAACGTGTCAAAATCATTTAGGTTTATGCTACATTGTCTTTTCCCCTATTGTTATCGTAATGACAACTTTATGACAGCTCTTGTAACAATAGGTGTAAAAAACTAAACATGCAATAACATGCAAAACATAAGCAAGGTTGGTCATATTATAACAAAGTGGGATTAATGTATTTGACTAGAACACCTGTCAAATGCAAACTTATCATTATAATACTTTCATTGGGCAGAAGCGTATTAATGCTTAAAACATTAACCCTCTCATCTTATTTATAAACGCATCTAAGCGTAACGTATTTATGCTAAGTGTGCTTAACCCTTAAGCTTTTGACTTGATACAAAACGTGTCGTCCTCACACGCCAATGACTGCTGAAAACCACAGCTAATGTCAACCTTACGTCACAAATACTCGGGTCTATTTTGCACTGTATCTGTGACCACTATATTGTTCGATGGCGTCGTAGGCACGACAGTACACGACCATTAGTGGTTCTTTGCGTTCAAAGGGTTAAAATATTCTCCATCCTTATCGTCATTACGACATTTGAATTTGACGGAAAGGGATAACTAAAATAGGTTTATTGTGGGTTTATAATTATAAATATATCACAAAGAGTAGGTTAAATTAGATGATGCCACAAAAAAGAATACGCATATAACTTCGTCTCCTGAAGAAAAACTTGTAAATATTCGTCAGCGGCGCACGTTACGCACGCACATTCTGCCATTCTACGCCAATACGCAGTAACTATGGTAAACCTCCTGTAGTAATATCAAACTTATAACTAACAAAATAGAATTGAATCTACTTTAATGGTAGAATTTAAGATACTGCATATTGGCTTACGAGGGCAGCACTCGTTTCATTTATGTCACAGAGCACTGAATCGTCACCGCGCGCCTCTACTAGAGACGGCAGTGAAGACAATATTCGTGCCTCGCAGTCGCGCTGAGCGCAATTGATGGAGGTAAAGGCCGTCAGTGTCTATTTGGACGTTGTAGAGTGCACGTGATCAAAAAAGCTATATTATGCCTCATTGTGCTGTGATATGGTGTAATAACCAAAGTAAAAACGTGAATACCTAAACAAAATTCTGGCGTATCATATCACAATTAAGTATTTAAAATCAATATTTGGTTATTTGAAAATTGCGATTTGAGGTTATCTTGGAACACAAAACCTCGTCTTTTTCTTCTTCTTTACACAAAACCTCCACCGCGCCGTAAGCAGTCTCACCAGCCAGTGACGCCAGTAAATGCGTTAGTGAAGTGTAGCGGTGTATGGCGTCATATCGATACAGTGTATCAATGTTCATAAAGTATCAATGAATTTTTATTTCATTTAAAATTGTTAATTTAATATTAATTTTCCTTTACTAAGTGTTCCTTTTAGGTTTCCTAATGATGCTTACATTAAAGATAAATGAATATTAGCGACGGGAAAGTTAAACTGGTTTCTTCAGGAACATGGTACGATTTGCTCAGACCATTTCGAGGCTGGAAGTACCACGAAAAGGAGTACCAGAACATAGCTATTTTCTGATGCTATTCCAACAATGAAACTCCATCCTGTTTTTAACGAGGAGGAGGAACTTTCACAAACTGATTCATTTCATAAACATATAATTTGGTAAACTGCTTTTTTCCGGAACTGAAAATATTTTCAGGATTTTTTTCAGGACTATCGTGTCAAAACGCTTTAGGTTAGGTTAGTTTCATAGAAATCCTGAAATATGTACAGTTTCGGAAAAAAAGTGGTTTGCTAAATGATGTTTGTGAAATCAATCAGTTTATAAATATGTGGAAAAATATGTGGACATCAGACTGAACTACCTTACGAAAAAACGCAACTCCAATTTATTAATACTAAGTTATTGTAAAAAATGTTTTATTTTTGGGGCAGTGATGGCGCTCCGGTTGAAGTTTTTTATAATCTTGATTTTAATAAACAACCCCAATAAAATGATTTCTATTATTTTGGCACCTAGTTGGTAATGCATGCCTAAAGGTATAATGAATAATTTTGAATATTGCCGAAGTATTGTTTTTAAAATAGTCATGTGTCCGATTTTGGCTCATTAAAATATCGATAAAAATATCGACCTCACACCGCAGCACTCTTAAGCACTTATGACTTTTTTGTGGCGGACAAATGGTTGACAACTAAGACAATACGGATATGTCATTTATGTAGTAGTGCGTGCACTAGTGTGAGTAAACGGTGACGCCCACTGATACGCTTGATTTCTATGGAAAGTTTAGAGCATACCGTCTCTAGTAGGGGCGCGGTTCTGTGCTCTGTGATTTATGTAGATACTCCATTTATGTCAGTGACACGTCTAATCTGCTTATCAAGACCAAACCACTAAGGCCCGTATTAACCCTTTGAACGCCAAGAACCACTAAAGTGGTCGTGTACCGTCGTGCCTACGACGCCATCGACCCATATAGTGGTCACAGATACAATGCAAAATAGACCCGAGTATTTGTGACGTAAGGTTGACATTAGCTGTGGTTTTGAGCCGTCATTGGCGTGTGAGGACGACGATTGTATTAAGTCAAAGGCGTTGAAAGGGTTAATAAACTCATCTTGGCTGAGATGCTGCGTCTCAAGATATGTCAAAGTAAACGTCAAACCATAGAACACTGTCATTTTTGACGCATCTTGAGACTGGCATTACAGTCGAGATTAGTTTATTAATACGGCCCTAAGTATAGCGGAGATCCTGTCGCCACCATCTGACTCCATCATCAGATCAGCTCTTGGGGCCGTATTATCATCTTGGCTGAGATGCCAGTCACAAGACGGGTCAAAGTTTTTGACGCATTTTATGACGAGCATTAGTCGCGATCAGTGATTTAGTTTCAAGGAGACAGTTGCAACGGGACACAATCTCAAGGAGACACAACTCCAAAAGGACACAGTTGTAAACTGGCACAATACAATCAGTTCGAAAAGCCGCTCGCCGCGTAGCGGACAAATAGTCAACTAAATGAGTACTTAAAAAAATAAATGAGAAAAATACGTTTGGTCATAAATTAAAATGGGGAAAAATGCCAATGGAAAGTTTGCTACGCGGAATTATTTGCACTAATGAGGTACTACTGACTAATGGATTTTATTTCTAATTCAAATTTAACGTAGTCGACGGAGATCCGCTGTCACGGGGCTCCTTTTTCTGGGTGGTTTGGCCCTTCGGGCCTGCTGAACAACTAACCACCTAAACCTACCTCATCTTTTCAACGATCTTCATCCAACCACTTCCGTAACCAATAGTACAATATTCGATTTGTCTGTTTGGGCTTGTGTCTGAGATTGTGTCCCTTTGCAACTGTGTCTCCTTGAAACTAAAGCAGGTCAGTTTATTAATAAGGCCTTTAGATACCTTAATCTTGACAGTGTCATTGCGTGTCAGGTCTAGAGTATACTTAGTCCAAGCAAGCCATTTACTAAAGGGTGACGTGCAAAAATAAGCATCATATTATAATTTTCCACAAAATATAACTTTATTTAAAAAATATTTAAAATTTATACTTTTTTACGAATCAGTCCATTATTTAGCTTTTATTATTATCCAGCTTTTATCACAGAAATAAATATTTAATATTAATAATAATGAATTTATGTATTTATTATTCTAATAAACAAATTAAAAATACTGGTTTGAGGCCAATTTTGATCTTTTTATTTAAAAAACGTATTACTATTTCTCTTTAGGAAGCTAATAAATTGTTCTCAATACAAAAAATAACACTATAGTACTCAATAAAGTGATACAAAACTTTGGAAGACCTCAAATATTGAGCTTATAAATAAGTGTTGATTACACTTTAAGTTTTTTTTTTTTTAATTTTCAATTTACTTAACATTAACTATATAATATAAAAGTTAGTTAATACTCTCAACTATGTATCACTGTCATGTTTTTTTTTCAATGATGTTCACAGACACCAACACTATGCACATAAACGACCACACCAGTACAAATGCTGCCCAAGCAATATTAAAAAAGGGACTTTTATGTTTATTCTCGACTCCGAGCCCCAGCAAGGTATTGCAGTACCTCCGAGCCGACAGCACCAGGAACGTGGGTATCAAATACTGGATACCGGTACCCGCGTAAGACCCCGTAAACTCTATAAGCAAACCTATATCCTCTAAAAAGTACGTAAGCACCAGCGGCGGCGCCACGGCCACTATAGGAAACAACAACTTCCTTAAAACAAAATTATACGATTCCAATCGAGTCGTATCCAAGAACAAACTCTGCAAATTATTCCTCAAAGTTATAGCTATTATTGGATAACTGGTTGATAAAGTGAACACTGGGAAGAGAGCTAGGAAGTATTCTATGATTTTGACGAATAGGTAGTCGTGGTCGGTCGGTATGAAGTTTAAAGTGTACAGATCGTTAAGTTGTGCGAACGCGAAGGCTCCTGTGAACGCTAGGAGCAGGTAGAAGGTTGTTATGATGGCGTAGTCGAGGGCTAGGTGGAGCCCGAGGCGGCTCTTGCCTTTGATGGGGCTGATGAGGCCGGGGAGGGAGTGGTGGCACATGAAGGAGTACACGCAGGCGCCGAAGAGCGTCGGCGTGCCGGACACGTCGAAGGCCGGGGGACGGCCCTGCGCGCCGGACCCGACCAGCAGGCGGATCGCGATTGTTATCATTATTGTGAATGCTGCAACAAAATGGTGCCCGTTATTGTAATTCAAGCATGAAGGGTGTTAGAGCCACCCGGCCAGCGTCGATTGACGAGGTAGTGCAGTTAACTAATCGTGCGTTGCAAGGGACAGGAGCGTCTCGGTGCTATCCCAGGAGCGTCGCGAACAGGTATGCTCACGTCACCGATGTATACAAGGAAGCCGCATAAGAATTACAACATGTAAGGAGAATCAGCACAATAAAGATTGGGAACCATGGATATAGTGTATCATTTCACACACGATTATGAAACAAGGAAGTGGAGCGACAGTATCGCAAAAAAAACAATCGGTTTTCCGTTTATTGTAGGTACCGTTTATATATGGTAATTTTGAAATAGTCACTTGTGTTAATTAAATAAATGTACAGTGGGTTGTTTTATTTTAAATAAAATATATATTAATTTACTTAGTTATGCACCGTGCCGCGTTTACGATTTAAACTACAGAAATTGCAATAATTAACACAGTTAGGAAAAATAAGTTGTACGTTATTGTGGGTTAAAAATGACCTTGTACAGTTACTTACCTAACCACCTCATTCCAGTAGTAAACAGCTGTAGATACTTGGTCTTCTGCACGTTGAAGAAGACGAAGGGCACTATGGCCGCTGCGAAGGTCAGCAGCGAGACCCTGTAGAACCCTAGACGCGTGTAGCCCTCGGGGTGCGTGGAGTTGAAACAAGGCAGCGCGTCCCAGTCGGTCACGTTCGTCGAGTTTGCTGGGACTGATGAACTGTAGACGGGAAAGTCTTAAGAAAACTACCCGGAAACAAAAAAACATCGGGGAACAATCTCTCCCAAACTAAGCTCTAGGTTTGTACTATGGGTATTTGGCAACTAAAACGAACTTATCTAGAGAAATACATACTTATATACATAGAGAACACCCAAGGTCAGAAACAAATATTCGCGCTCATCACTCAAATATTGGCCCGAACCTGGAGTCGAAGCCAGGATCGCTAGCTTCCTAGGCAGGATCACTACCAACTAGGCTAACTAAGTACGTAATATGGCCAAAAATGGTAAGAGTTGGGGTTACAAAACGACACTTATGCTTCGTTTGATCCAACCTGCAAGTCAAACCTGTATACAGGGAAATAAAATGGTGGACATTTTATAAACTTGCCTTTTATACCGGGGATCGAACCCGCGTAGGGGGCTTCTAAACGAGCAACATTTTCACGGCAATGTGTGGCCGGCAACTATACGCATCTTGCTCTAACATACGAAGTAAGAGTAAGATAGCACTAGTTGCCGGCCACACATTGCAGAAAAACATGGCCCGTTTAGAAGACCCTTTACTAAATCACCACCTACCAACTGGATTAAAATGAAGTATGTGGAGTAGTAAACATGCTAAACCAAAAGAAAATGACGAAGGATTTCTTAATTAACAACAGCTAAGGTTGGACGCCTCACAAAGATCGTGAATAATTTTTTTTATTTAAATAATTTGTTCCCATTCTTCGTTTATGAGATATGATAGCGACTATCAATTGTTTCAGGTCACTTTTCTTTTAAAAGAACAATAAATTACGGCCTTTTAATTATTTATCGTGCGCACACGTCAGAGACGCAAAATTGACACTTGTTCCAATATTGAATCGCCGCATACGCATTCCTGATGAAATATGGTCTCGTTGCCATTTGTTTACGTATGGGCCATTTTAGTAACAGCAGCGGTTACAACTTGTACTTGTACAATTTATTTCCAATGGCTATGGTTTGCGTGATCCTATTACAATAGAATCTCAATATCATAATATTCATATTAAGTAAATTCCTTCCTATCTGCCCAGTACTCGTAAAATAAGGACTTGGAGTAACTTGAAAAAATTACATGCAAAATAGTGCTAGTCACACACACACACAAACTCACGCCCTCATTCCCAGAGTGGGGTAGGCAGAGCTACAGAATTACCAAGCACTCTTAAATAAGTTGTTGATAATTCTGTAACCACGTTTTGCACAATCAGGCTAAGATGTTTACCAGTGTATTAGTGACAGCTTGCAAGCCCATCGCCTAAGAGTACTAGAAGCCTTTATTATTCCCTTAGTCGCCTCTTACGACATCCACGAGAAGACATGGCGTGGCACTATTCTAACCCGGTGACCACACCACACTGGTAGTTATTTTTAGAATTCATAATGTGTCAGGATTCTGACTAGTAATCATAGTCTTACCTTACAATCCTAGCGAGTGCCGGGGGGTAAAGGTGCAGTTACACGAGCAACTTTTAACGGCAGTTCGTAGCAAACAACGATAGCTGTACTGTACTGTCTTACATTAATATTGTGAGATAGAATGAGACGTCCATAAATTGACAACAGGATAGAGGTTAAGTCAAAATCATCAATGTTTTTTTTCAAATTATTTTAGTGAATATTCACTGAGAAAAAAAAAAGAAAATTATCAGTGTTTGCTATACGCCCGCTTTGAACTAGTAGTGGTCGGAATGACGTCATTGTTTTTTAAGCCTAACACTAGTGTGTCGTAGAAAAGACCATTTGGTAATTAATTAAGCTCTTTAGTCATTAGCAGAAATTTGTTTTTTTTTCTCAGTAAATAATAAAAAAGAAAGAAAAATGTTTGCTTTTAAGACAAACCCTCTATAAGAATTTTTTTTTTTCCTGTTGTCAACTGCCGGCTAAAAATTGTACGTATTATACACCTTTATTATTTAAAATTAATTATTTATTTAAATTACGATTGCTGTATGACACGATATCTACACAAGTTTTGAATAACGCCGCCACTGACGCCAGACGATAAGCGTATACTTTCATAGCCATAATATTGTGTCAAATTAAATATCAATGTAATTGATATGAATTTTAACCAGAGCATCGTACACTTGGGTCAGATTACCCTGGGTTACGTTTACCATAATAATGCTATTAACTTTGCAAATGTTGACAATAAAATCAGTGTTTGAACTTTTTTTAATATCAAAATATCAGATGTATGATATATAGACCTAGAGATTTTCCTAGCACGAACGACGTGTTGTTAGTGCTTGACACAGTAAAAACATCGACAATCCTGCTATCGATAACCACTACTTCAACGTCATAGAGGAAATAATTGTACATCATTATAATATAGTTATTAAGAAAATAATCAAAATTAAAGCTCATTGAAGTGCCTAATAAGAAAATAGCAAAATCATTTCAATAAGGAAAAAAATACAATCATTATGTCACATTATATATAAATATAACAATGTGGTATGTTTTAAAAAGTAAGATAAGAATAATAAGTTAATAACAAAACTTTCAATGTATTAATATTTTAGGCACATACTTCAATGAAAATAGCTCGATGACATTGAAGTGGACTTATCGATAACAAGATGGTCGATGTTTTTATTATGTCAAGCACTCACAACACGTCGTTCGTGCTAGGAAAATCTCTAGGTCTAATGATATATATCTGGTATACGAATTTAAACTTGTGGGAATGAACTTTAAATTTTTAATTCTTGTACGGAACCCTAAAAAACAAGGTAAATCCCCGAAACTTGTATTCGGATTGTCACTTCGGTAACAGTAAATATCTTTATCATTAGATAGTATAAAACAATGTACTTTGCCGCCGTATCTTATCTTTCAAACTAAGCAACGAATTTTAATACTGGTTTTCATCAATTCATATTAGGTTCAAATTCCATTGAAAATTTTCGTTGTATTATAATGTAATATTTTATACTATTCTGGATGCATAAAATAATGTATGTCTGTATGTATTTATGTCCCTAGCTAGTTTATGTCATGTTTATTTATTATGAATTTAATTACACATACATAAACTCACGCCTTCGTTTCCAGAGCGGGGTAGGCAGAGCTACAGAATAACCAACAGCTCTAATATACTTGATAATTCTGTAACCACATTTTGCACAAACAGGCTAAGATGTTTACCAGCATATTATTATGTAGTGACAGGTTGCAAGTCCATCACCTAACAGCACTACAAGCCTATGTTTTCTTATTCGCCTCTTACGACATCCACGGGAAGACATGGAGTAGAGTAGCACTATTCTAAGCTGGCAACCACACAAACTAAATAAATGAATTTAATATAACATTTAAAAATAGTTTCAACACCATGTGCTTGACTTACCAAACCACATCCATGACCGACCTCGCCACAGCGGCGGAGTATATTGACAGATCTCCGTAGAGGTACACACACAGGGTGCAGTAGAACATGGTCCTGCCGGTCTTGTTCAGGAATAGATTGGCCATCTCTCCAAGCTCTACCCGGCGGTCTAGGCAGTAGTACCGCGAGGGTATGGACGCGCCGCAGACGAGCGGCTCCTCCATATCGTTGGCGCGCGTTGGCTCGTCGGAGTCATGGTCATCATTGTCTTGAACCTGTCATAAATGTTTTTATTTAAAGGTTCTCGTGCGAAAAACTGTAAAAAGGTCCATTAATTGTTGGCACAATTTAAATCAAAATGTTTTTATGAATAGAAGTCAATAATTTAATCATGTGTTTAATTTTACTTTCTTTTGCAGAAATCAACATAAAAACAGATCCAGAAAGTACATGTTAAAGACTAAGGTCTTATACATCTGATAGAGACATTAATATCTTTAAAAATAAAATAAAAAATACAATATTAAACAAAACTGAATTAATTGCATGCGAAAAGTCTGAAAATAAACACTGGGCAGGAATTCCTGTTTTCTCACACATCTAAAGGCGCGAACTGTTTGACGCAAAAATACAGTGTGTCTCTGACCTTGGGGCTTTAAATTCAACGATCGATTCTACTCGCTAAACTTAACTACTTTTGTTCTGCAACATGAAAAAATAACTTAAATTTAGATAACTAATTGATGTTAAAGTCTAATTGTAAAATAAGTGTATTACATACTGGCCATGTAATCACTATCTCATGGTACGGGGGCGACATTACCTTGGTACGGGGGCTAAAGGAAAATGGAGAATTGGATCTCGTACATTGAAAATTAGATTTAACTTGTATGATAAAAAATAAATTTAAACTGAACATATTTTTAACAACTTACAGAACAAAAGAAGTTTAGTTTCAGGAGTAGAAATGATCTATGCATTTAAAGCCCCAAGGTCAGAGGCACCCTGTATAATTAATTTAAGATAAAATAAAAAATCTAAATAAATGTGATTAAAAAAAAACCGTTTTGGCCATATGTGTGTATGTACTATGTGCAGTGTGTAGATGCACTTGCCCATTATTTTTGAGTGCGCAGCTGTCATGGCTAAGCGTCGCCGTAGTCTAAGAGTCCATATGCATTAAAACTACAAGTTTAGTACACTCGCCCACTCCCTTTTGTTACATAAAATAAATGTAACATAAGTTTTAAGTACTTACGCTATCTCTCTTAATTGACTGAAGTCTCTTCCACTTGTAAACTGCATTGGCACATGCCATAGTTTCTATGACATAGGTAGCATTCATGAAACTCATGAATGCAAGGAAAACTAGCGAGATGGTGCTGAGACCCCATCCAGCTCTGGCGAACGCAGCTGGCAGGGCCAGGGCTCCCGTGCCAACAATTAAGTTGAACACATATATCAGACCCACCTGAAATAATTTAAATTATTAGAATTAACTATAAGTGATAAGTAAATCATTAGTTCAGCAGTTTTGTAGCGAACTTCAAGCAGTACTATTCTGTGATAAGCATTTGAAAATAGCTTGAATTGTCATGCTAATATTGACTCAGTTTTGCATCTAATGTATATAAATACTTTTTGTACTAGCAGGAAATAAACAAAAAAATAGACAAACACAAAGGGTATGTACTATTTATAACCTACCTACCCTAGGCTGTACCTACTTCATAAAATTAATTGTAAATAAATATACCATAAAGGCAAATACATAGTTAAAAAAAGGTTGCATAATCTTAGGACTTGATGAGGGATTCAATAAATAGGCCTTTTCGCATAATCCTACCCTCAATAATTACTTTAAAATAATTATGATCAAAACCTGATTTTAGCGTATTGGAACAATACTATGCGCTTCTTGGTTCATTCAGGTGAAACTTCTCAACCATAAAAAAGAAGGGCAACTTTATTGTAAACAATGTAAACAATTATATTTTATTGACATAAGACTTGAAGACTAAACAATAATAAGACAAACTTCCGAATAAGTAATGGACAACGTGTAAATACATGGTGCTGTTATTTTTTCCATGTTTATTTCAATAACAAAGAGCTTACCCATATTGAGTATTGATCCCCAGCCTCCGCGACAGGCATCCTCAACCGTCTTACACCCCAGAAACGACGCGGCATAGCATTAAAATTGCCTGCGACATTTCTATCTAATACTTGACTAAGAAATGTCTCAAACCGTATCTCCGATACTTAAATATTCGATTTCAGATAACGTTAAACCATGTCAATTATCACTCGAATCAAATCAACCGTGAACTGAACTGACGTCCTGCGACCTGCATGCATTGACATGACGTCAAACAAACAATACATTATGCCAGACAGAATTCCTAATTGAATTTGAAACGTCAATTTTTGAGGAGGGACTGGCTGAATGGTATGCAACGTTTGCCTATTCTCTATGGTTAAGGCTGGCCACATATAAACTTTTATACCGAAACCGTTTAGCAATTCACATTCCGGTAAATAAGCGCCGGATATTTACCAGATTCGACGAATATTCGTCTTGAAGTCTCTTTCTTCCTTTATGTTCAAGTAGGAGATGCCAAAACGAAAATTCGCCGAAGCCCATAGAAGTGGCCGGAGCGTTGAAAGTGAAGTCATATAATTAATCGCGCAACGTCATGCTGGCCAACGGCCATATCGTCCAACACTTCAACTCCAAAGTGTCGTCCTAACCGCGGTAACTTAACTAACTAAAACTTAACTAACTTGAACTTTTATTGCTTATGTTTAGCGATCAACAATATTTTTCCGATTTAAGGTGGTCAGTCCATCACATCAGTTGGCGCGGCATCCTGCCAAATTTGATTGTGAAGGTCAAATCTTCAATCAACACTACGTACGAAGTTCAAAATTACGTACGTTAACTCCATCCCTTTCTTTCGATTTAGTCTCGAATGATGAATGACAAGGATAGGGCTAACTGAACTTCGAAGTTCGATTTTCGAAGTAGGGCCTCTGTAATTAGTGTTGTACATTTCTCTACCCATATCGATCAGTTGAACAGATTTTATACTGGCCAAAAAATGCAATCTCCAAACAGAATATATATATATATATATTTATTTTTTTATATCATAGGAAGGCAAACGAGCACACAGGCCACCTGATGGTAAGTGGAAACTGTGACCCATAGACATTCGCATTCACAAGACCGCAATCCTAAGACTGCAAATGCGTTGCCAACCCTGAGGCCGAAGATGGAATGCCTCTATGCTAGTCATTTCACCGGCTGTCTTATCCCCAAACCGGAACACAACAATGCGAACACTGCTGCTTGGCGGTAGGTTAATGGATAAGATGGTGGTAACAACCCGGACGGACCCTGCACAAGGTCCTCCCACCCCGACCATATCAAGACCTAACAAATTTTTGTGTTTTCATTGGACTAACCGTCGTCAATCACCATCTTTATGACGTCAGTACAGTAGACTTTTGCTTAACGAAATGGTGCTCCTCATCATCATCATTCTCCTGCACTTATCGCAACGTATTTGAGGTCGGCGCAACATGTCTTTTTCATCCATACTTCTCTAATAGTGGTTATCTCGGTAGTCACTCCTGGTCCAAAAAAAGTTTAGTCAATGGCGTATTATTAATCCTTTTGATTTCATTTTATTGCGGCTTATAGGCAAATTTTATTACTAACTCTTTTGTGTAATGTAGTAACATTGGGTTATTTTGTTATGAAATTAGAAAAAAAAACCTTTTTGCCACTTTTTATTCGCAACAATGGAGGTAACGTGGGAAACATTTCGTGCCGTGATATATAACGATTATAAACGAGGGCTGACTTACTAGCTACTACTTACTATCATTCTCATGAAAATTTAACCAGTGCTTTTGGGGCATTATCCCCTCTCTTGACACTACAGTTACTGATTCAGTGAATTTAAGCGTGGGCGGAGCGACGTCAAAGATGATCCTAGATCGGGGCGACTGCCAACGGCAGTCACTCCAGAAAACGTCATCAGGATTTAGTGGCTAATCAAAAAATATCTAAACATTACTAAGCGAGAGATTCAGAACGAACTGAAGGTTGGATTTCAGGCAGTTTCAACCATTTTGCATGATCACCTAAAAGTTCGGAAAGTTGCGTCACGATGGATACCACATTATCTCACAGGAGCAAAAAGATAGACGTGTCGATTGGTGCAAATTTATGCTAAATAAATTCGTAGGAGGCAATTCACAACAACTGACCTACATTGTGACATCCGACGGATCTTGGATTTACAGCTACGACCCATTTACAAACCAGCAATCGACAGTATGAGTCTTTGAAGAAGATGATTTACCCACTAAAGTAGGTCGCAGCCGAAACGTCTACAACAAAATGGATACTGTTTTAGCCGTAATTCCACTAGAAGATCGGAAAACGGTTACCAGCCAATGGTATAACGAAGTTGGTTAGCCACAAGCATTCCAGGAGCTGAACATCAGTCATCCAAGTAGTAGGCCCAGGAGCATCTTTTTTCATCATGATTCATGATAATGCTCCTGCTCATACGGCTGCCAGAACCAAAGATTTTTTGAACAAATTAGGAGTGCAACTGCTCCCACACCTCCCTATAGCCCTGACCTGGCTCCGTGTGTTTTTTTTATATTCCCCAATGGACGACAATTTTCGATGGCGGACGAAGTAGTGGCCGAATTCAGGCGACTTTTTTTTGACCTTCCGCAAGAACGGTTTTTTCCTTTTTTGAAAGTTGGTTTAGTTGAATGCATAAGTGCATAGATGTAACAGGGGAATATTCTGAAAAGTTGTCAATAAAATTTTATTATATTTATTTTATTTTTTGTTTTAGTAATAATTTTCGAACCGGCCCTCGTATCATCTTTCACACAGTCCATCCTTCGTTTCTTCGGTCTTCCCCTACTGGTTTGACTGACTTATTGCCTGGCATCATTTAAGAAGAAGTTTTTTTTGCGTTTTACATGGCTGTTTTTTGCTTTTTAACACATTTATTTCATTTCCTTTTAGTCATCATAATTATGCTGTTATGTAGGCAAACATTTCACTAAGAAACTATAGCATACAACGCCGCGGGAGAGTCATAGTCATATATTAATCCATAGTCTCTCAGCTATATCTATATTAATCGAGATATCTTATCACCACCGTTGAGGAGTACCAGTGGTACATTTTTGATCTTTACCATCAGTTCCACTTTACCAAATGATACTTTCTGAATGCAAATGCTGGACTTGTCACTGAAAATACTACAATCGCTATATATGTATGCCTATGATATTTGAGAAGTTCCCTAAATTCCCCACGAATCCTCTCATCACATACCGATTCGGGGACCACCTTATTGCGCGCTCTACATTCACGCACGAACGCGCGAACGCGAGAAAGTGGAAATGTGAGGGGCGTTCGCGGGTTCGCGCATGGTTTGCGTCTTGTTAACGGCTTGGTGTCGGTGGGACCGAGCGCGACGACAGCGCCACGTGACAGGCGGCCATTATGGACAATATTGTCACCGCTGTCAAACAAAAAGTAAGTAAATATTGTGAAAAATATTAATGAAATCTTGTGTTATTTTACTATATTACACAATCGGGACTGTAACATAGTAATTCACCATATTTTTATCTCAAAAACGATTAGAAAATGTTTACTTCAATATAGATTTGACAGCTCAAGTCAGCGACATAAATGTCAATTTTAGCCGTAGCGAGCGCTGTGATCGTTTAGGCTACCCCCTCCACCCGCTTTGCACTCTGCCAATTTTGGCCAGCGACAATGGGCCTGCGAACGCGCGAACGCAACAAGGCTCCACATTCACGCGCCACTTTTATAAAATATTAGCCCAATAATACCTCTAATACCCGAGAAAATATTACAAACATTATTATATTACGATGAAGATTCGACATCCACCATCTTCGTTTCCACCATTTCTTTTAAATTGGTTTTTTACTTTGAATGAAGACCTAGTTACATCGTCAGCGCGCGAACTGTGAACACTGCGAATGTTGAGAATCGGTCGACAATAATTGACAGATAAATCGGTGAACATACATTGATACATAAAAACATACAGTGATTTAAGGGTTGCGTTTATTGTTTTTGGTGCGTAAGAATAAGAACGTTGTTTGCCTAAGTGTGTCAGCGGTTTATACGTATTATAGTAAACACCTTATCCCGCCCCAAAACTGAGAAACTTTATTGCTTGGAAAATTGTGCCAGTGTGTACTCCAGTTCTATATTATCTAATAATCGTACCCGCGATTAAACGATTGATTGACTTACATTGTCTTCAATAAAATAAAAAATGACATATTTGGCAGGATGCCAATTTTTATAGGTGGGAGGACCTTGTGCAGGGTCCGTCCGGGTTGGTACCACCATCTTATCCATTAACCTACCGCCAAGCAGCAGTGTTCGCATTGTTGTGTTCCGGTTTGGGGATAAGACAGCCGGTGAAATGACTAGCATAGAGGCATTCCATCTTCGGCCTCAGGGTTGGCAACGCATTTGCAGTCTTAGGATTGCGGTCTTGTGAATGCGAATGTCTATGGGTCACAGTTTCCACTTACCATCAGGTGGCCTGTGTGCTCGTTTGCCTTCCTATGATATAAAAAAAAAAAAAAAAAAAAAATGCCTCGCCAACTGACTGATGCGATGACCCAGCATAATGAGCACGTGTATCTCTGGCGTAATAAGCACGTTTGTCCAGCATCTACAGCCAGCATGGAAAAAATAATAAATACAGCATTAGGGACAATGGCATAGGCAAACAAATAGACAGGTGTAAAGTTTTTTTTTTTTTTTACTAATACCTATTAAATTCGTTTGATTTTAACTGTAGTTGTACTAAAGCCCCGTGCTGGCTTCTTTAATATGCGCGGGACACCTGTTTGTTTATTAATTGTATGGGTGGCCGGCCCTATTAGAATATTGTAGAAGAAAAGTCAGGATGGTTACTATGAAGCAGAAAAATCGGAACTTTGATTGCTCCGTTTTTTCATATTCATTTATTTCGTGCAACCATGGTATTACAATTTCACTTGTCGTTCAAGACTAAATTGGCAGAAAGGGAGGGAGATAAGGTAACTTCGTTCGAGCAACTTCGAACTTCGATTTTAACAGAGCCCCAGTACCTATTGCAAAAAATATGCTGCCTTTATATAAAATATTAAATTTATTATGTATAAAATAAGGTAACGTATTTTTATGCTTTTGGTTATTAATGCCCTCTTTATTCTTATTTAAGCTGTTAGTTGTGGTGAACGGTATACCAAATAAAACTAATAACCAGCGTTAGTTTCCCGACAGTTCGTCGTGTTATGGTAATCGTAAAGCTCCTTTTTAATGTACCTAGCACTAGCAAAAAGTTAGTTACCCAAATCGTTCCTCATTCATACCAATGTCGCCAAAGCAAATCTAAAAATAGACAGGAATACCATGTTAACTAACGACTGATAGGTAGGTAACTAGGTACTATTGATTTTGATGGTAAAACGCATACAAATTATTATTTGTTAATGCCACTTGTAGGAAACCTTCCGAAAAAATACTTCGCAGGCAGTAATTTCAATTCGGGTAAGCTTGACTTTTCTACTTGACGGAACGTAAAAAACTGTTGTTAGGTAGAGGTACCTATATACCTACTACTCTTGCATGCTTTTTATTCGCACCATAGCTGAGCTGACTGAGCCATTGGTACCTGTAGGTAGGTATCTATAGCTACATAGCAAGACACTACTTGCTTATAGTATAGATATGTAGATAATAGGTACAACTGTATCGTGAACGTATATGTTTAGACAGCTATAGATATACAGCAAATTGCTATAACCCGACCAAGATGAAACGACTTACGATTCTATGAATCATAATGCTCCCAACAGCTTTCCTAAATTTGTACCGTATCCCGCTCATCGTGCGAACCCCGATCGACGTCGAAATCATTCCATCCAGCCGTCGAAGCTGTGTTCTCGGGGGGTTTGAAATAGTGTTTTTGTGTAAATCTCTAGTGCCAACAACTACACAAAACGAAGGTAAGCTAAGAAAATTTAAAATTTACAAGATATCATGTAGATTGTGGTAGTCAATTCCTTTTGGCATTTATGGCATCGCTTTCTCAAGCGTATCTTCTGTCTCGCTTCAATAAACGGAGAGCTATCGACATGTTTAATTTTCTGTCTCATTCTAGTAATATAACACCGTTGTGCTCGGTCGTGTCACGTAAGATTTTTTGTATTTTAGCTTGCTGTAAAAATTCTCAGTGATCGTTTATTGTGACTAGTTTAGTTGTGCGTTTGTCTTGAGCTTATTGTGTTCTATTCAGACTGATTACCTCTATCGTTTCATATAGGTCGTGCTAACTTTCACTCTAGATATAGATAGATACGTACTGTGATATAGATACATAGATACAGTACAGGTATAACATCAAGTCGCAGAGTCTCAAGGCCGAAATACACAAATATCTGTGTTATATACATGGTAAAATAACATAATAAGATTGTTCTATACAATATTGTGAAGAAGTGACTTAAATTCTGATAAGTTTTTTTATCTGGTGAGCAATCTTGATCTTTATGATCACGAGTACAAGCTACCATTTGTCGAGTGGCGTATTAGCTAGGCCAGGTACCTAGCTACAGCTACCGTTCGAGAACCAACCAACTCAGTGCTTGATTATAGTATTTATAGTTTAGTAAATTTGTGGAATAGGCCCTTATCGCGCTCTGCTGCTGCAAATAAAGTAATATTGAATGGCGTAAGCACAAGTCCGCAATATTATTTTATAAGTCCTTGAGATAACCTCAAATTGTCTGAGCAGAGAATTGGATCACGTAGATTGCTTATAAATCTTTATATTTGTGTTTGTGTCCCGTGCAGATAAATTGAACGTGACGAGCTGACTGCGAAGCTGCTCGATAGGATCTGCCGAGCCCGCATTATCTGTGATATACAGCTCAGCCTCTCGTCCGTCCTATAAGGTGCGTATATCTTAACAACAATGGCGCTACGATGTTTTTAGGAGGGAATGAGTTCCCTCCTAAAAACCATGTTTTCGACAAGCAAATGCTAAAATCTATAGAATTTAAAGTCAATACCATTGTATTAAGTATATTTTTTTCGATATTTAAGAGCCACGCACTTGTCGGTGGAGTAATCATCGACCACCCCGGCCCCGGTTCACAAACCGCTTCACTTTCTGGTACGACACAACCTTAACCTTGTTCTTTATTTGCTCAAAGTGATTTCTTCTTGGGGTGTTGCCACCTCTCCTTCCTTCTATCTTTCCTTTTATTATGATGGAACAGGTTGTGTCGTAGCAGGTGCTCTATCATTTAATTCCTCTTCTATTTTTAGAGTTTCATACCCAAAGGGTGCCAAAAGGCCTCTTTTGCTCCTCTGTCCGTCTGTCTGTTAGCGGGCAGTATTATGAAGAGACGATTTCAGGGGGCAAAATTTTATGATAGGAAGCGAGTTCCTATATCTTTAGACTCAATTACCGACGCCTTTTCCATATACTAGTGATCACCCCCAGCGTTGTATGTATTTTTTAGTAAGTATTGTTCTGAAGCCGATAAGTTTACACAGCATATTTAAAAAAAAGTTATGCTGGTATTACCTCCACAGAAATTGAAGTAACCGGAAATCGATTCATCAGCGGAGATAGAGATGTTAACGCCTGAAAATTTGGACCAAATTCTGATCGTTTATGTTAACAATAGTAGACGGGACATTAATGAAAACAAAAATGTTGAGTAAAGTTTTGAAAGAAAAGAAGAAGAGAATTACTTGCGTTATTATTTTGTTTAATTTTTTAAATTTCATTTAAAAAAAGTTACTAAACAAAACTTGAAGTAAAGTTTATAGAACAAGCATCAATAATTGATTTTATCGATATAGGAACTCTCTACCAGTCATACATTTTTCCCCCTGGATTCCTATGTCTGATTATGAACTATAAATAAAGAACGTTGAAATTTTCACAGTCTGATAGCCATTATAACAAAAGATAATAAAAAAATATGTAAGGGGCCTCCATAGGAACAGTACGGAACCCTTCACTTGAGTGGTTATTTTATTGTTAGCAATTTATTTGTTTTATTCTGATTATCGCTTACCATCCAAAGTGTCGGAACTGATTCCTTGTGTTGAATGCACTGTCTTGTTGACTTGTGAGATGGTGCCATGCTGAAAAACTAATTATTTATAGGGCTGGGCCACTTGGGGCTAGAGGCGAGTCCACAGCAGCTTCAAGCGGTGATCTCACCTGCCCTCTGCTACAGAGGCACTAAACACTGCTACCTGCTTTATTGACTGCATCACTACGAACCATTGTTACTTAGTCTTTAATTGAAACAATATGCAATCTGTGAAAATAAGTATAATTCTAGGTGGATATTGTAGAAAATTATTCTATTAAGGGTATTTATAATTGTCTGATGTCTAATGTTTCTGTAATATTATGTGTTCCACATCTAATTAAGGATAATTGTTACTCCAATATTTATACTGTTACCGAACCAATGCAATGTAAAATCTCCACCTCAATGCTGGTGGCGAACACAAATAAATTTGGTGCTTTGAGGCGAGTTGAAGAGAAGAATGAAAGTCAGCAAGTTAGTGTAAAAATGGTAGATAATAATATTTATAATGTAGAGTTTGTTGATAGTATCCAACAAAACCAAATGATTGGCGATACGCCTAACTACTGCATTCCTTTAACGATTAACGCCATAACAGTCCAGGGTATCTCATACAGTGACCCGTATTTCAGTAGCTTTAACTTAAATTATAAGATGGCGTTGGGAGCGCCCGAGTATATGAACAAGTCTGATTACGCTTTTAAATCTTCAGTTTGTATTATACGAGATGAGCCTTGCATGGATAAGACGCGACTACTAAACGAAAAGTCTGTTCATATTATATGCAAAACGAAAACTCGAATGATAAATGACGAAAAGTCGATAAGGATAGACCATGACAATAATGTATCGGAGGTTGATGTAACATCGGAGTCTCAGTCGGGTGGTTTGAAAACCTTCGCTAACGGTGATCTCACGTTGGACGCGATGCTGGAGCTCTTGAGTAACGAGGAGGCCGTGGTGCGGAACATGGGCGGCGCCGCCGACAGCTGGGGCGTGCCGCGGCGCCTGCGCCTGCGCGGCGGCGGCGAGAGCTCGCTCAACGCTGCGGCGGGCTGGGGCAGCCCGCCCACGAACAACAACAACGGTGAGAACACCCCCACTGCCAATAATGGCCTGCTAAACCCAATAGCGGCATCTCCTACGAAATCCAGTTTTTATTAAAAGGGGAGAATTCAATTTGCTTTTGCTATTTAATTGCGAGTTACCGCCATTTGGCTTAGATAGGAGGGCAATAATTATGCTAACTTTAAATTTAGTAGCCAACTGGCACTTCTGCCAACTTAAATAAACTAACTTCATTACGATATACTTGTTGTTTTGGCCTCAAATTCACCAGCAAACACATCAATTAGCGGCAAAGTAAAGTGTTAAAGTATTGAAACCCAAAATAAACAATGTCGAGCTCCTATATAAATATTTTACTGTGACATAGTGGTATTGTTATGATGGTATTGCAGCTATTGTTGCATTGTGCCTACGCAGCGGAATGTCAGCATGCGCGGAAATGGACGCGGCACTGTTTGTGATACACAAACCGCAAAACCAAATTGGTTGCGCGCTATCGTTTTACGAGAGCATGGTTATAGGAGATAGGTATCTTTAAATATCGTCTTTTGCATCGGCAGCTGGTAATTGGGGCGGCAACTCCAGTGGCCAGAGTAACGCCACGAACAATTCTCAACAATGGAACAGCGCGGCGCAGCGCCCGCCCACTTCCCAAGCGGACAGTAAGTTGTTTTTAAAACTGAACTCGACCGCTTGAATTTATTATAGTGCTACCTAATTACCTAATTGATGGTGATTAAATTAAACCTGCCTATCCGGGCTCTTATAATTACCATACATTGTTCTTTATTAAAGCGAAAGCTGATTTTCAAAAGCGTTGACATGTAGCTAGAAACTTGAAAACAAACCTTGTTATCAAACAACAAAGGTCGCGTAGGTTTTCATTTATTTTTCTCGAGTAGAATTTTCACAATAAAGATGTAAAATCGGTAATAAAACAGCATAGTTACAACTCTCGGCGGCAAGCGTTGTACACGTGTATTGATAAGGGTTTTCGTTGCAGTGAATAGCAACAAGGGTAACGCTAATCAGATGCCGCCGACGAGCGCCGCCTCTGCGCAGAATTGGCAGAGCTCGCCGCCCACAATGCCAAATTCACAGCCCAACAATAATGGTGCGCCTGCGAGCAATGGTTAGCTAAATAACTATCAAATTGCTTGAGCACAGGTGTCAAGTACACCTAACATACGTAAATCCGTGGAATTATGTCTAGGGATCAAGGAGCTGTTTGCTTAGAGAAGCCATTAATCAAACTATTATCACTGCATCCGGCAAAATAATGATGTTTCAATCTAATTATAAATTAGATTTTTTCGCCGCTTTTTTATGGCAAATTGTGCCGCTACTAAATAAACAAGACAGGCAGGCGATCATATTTGATATAAAGTCAATTCAATGTCCTGAAATAAGTTCTTTTTTAAAGCGAAGTTGAAAGCTGCAAACGCACAGAGGCGATGGCGGCGCTGCGCGGGGCGGGGCGACATCTGTATTCTTATAAATTTAATGTATGGTGTTATACTGCAAGGCGTAGCGGAGGCTCCTTAGCTCCGCCGCTGCCTCAGTGCGTTTGCAGCTTTTAACTTTGTGACATGCTCGCACACATTTAACTGTTGGCTCCAGTCAAGTGTGAATTAGATACTATTTGTGGTATGTGTAAGTATGTCTGTGCTTCTTGCATTGAAACTATATTAACTAAACTATATACTATCAATCGTATCATGCAAAATAAAAAACAGATTATCTCACTATTGCATCTTACCAATTCTTTAATCGTGATTCGCGTGATACCGACTTCATTGATAAGAGCTACCAAGATATTTATTTTATTTTGGTTTGATTAGGCACGAACAATCCTAACAATGGGAATCCCGGTGGCAACTCACCCAACTCTGCCGCTCCCAATATGCCTCCCGCCGCTAACGGCAACGGAACAACGAACACCGCGTCTTCCGCTAAGATAGAACAACTCAACTCCATGAGGGAGGCCCTGTTCAGCCAGGACGGCTGGGGTGGCGTAAGTATTATAAATAAAGAACTCGAAAACATTCTACCACAACAGATACGATGGTATAGTTTGGTTTTACCATTACAGCAGCACGTGAATCAAGATACCAACTGGGACGTGCCCGGATCGCCCGAGCCCGGGGCAAAGGTAGAACCGACCGCCGGGGGCCCGCCGCCTTGGAAGCCGAACGCGAATAACGGCGCGTTCCTAGGGACCGAACTGTGGGAAGCCAATTTGAGAAACGGCGGTCAACCGCCGCCGCAGCCCGCCGCCAAAACCCCCTGGGGCCACACCCCGACCACGAACATCGGCGGCACCTGGGGCGAGGACGACGACGCCGCCGAGTCCGCCAACGTGTGGACCGGCCCCCCGCCGCCGCAGCAATGGCCCGCCGGGCCGCCGCAGCACGCGCAGCAGTGGGGCGCGCCCAAGAAGGACGACTGGAACGCCTGGGGCGAGCCGCACCGCCCGGCCGACCCGCGCCTGGACCACCGCGCGCCCGACGCGCGCCCGCAGCCCGCCGACACGCGCCACGACCTGCGCGGCGGCATCTCCGGCCGGCTCAACGGCGAGATGTGGAACTCGCACCACCAGCACGGCGCCGGGCCCAACAAGATGATGCCCTCCGGCAACGTCAACCAGTGGGGAGTCCAGGTGACGACCCTTCCTAAATATGTCCATCGTTTCTTTACTGTTCTACCTTATACTAATACATCATATTATTTTATACAGGGTCCGAAGGAATCTATGAAGACGTCAGGCTGGGAAGAGCCATCTCCACCCGTCACGCGGCGAGCGGCGAGCGGGTTCGACGACGGCACGTCGCTGTGGGCGGCGCCCCGAGGCATGGGAGGCATGGCCCGCGGCGCGCCGCAAGGGCCGCAGCCGCCCCAGCGCATGCCGCCCACGCCCACCAAACCCGACGTGGTGTGGGGCACCCACGGGCAGCGCAACGGCTCCTGGGAGGACCCGCACACGCCCGCCTGGCCCGAGCGCGAAGCGCCGGCCTGGCCCGAAGCCTCCAACCCCGGCCTCTGGCCCGTGCCCAAACCGAAGCCCAACCAGGCCGGCGGCTGGCCCGACGACATCGGAGAATGGGGAGGGCCGAAACCCCCGCAGGGCGGCCCGCTCGGAAAACAGATACCCAAGGAGATGCTGTGGAACAGCAAGCAGTTCAGATATCTGGTGGAGATGGGTTTCAAGAAGGAGGACGCCGAGACGGCCTTGCGCCGGAGCGACATGAACGCCGAGGACGCCCTGGAGATGCTGGGCGCGCTGCGCGGCGAGGGCTGGCGCCGCGGCGACGAGCACTTCGCGCACCACGGCGGGCCCTTCCAGCCGCCGCCCGCCGTGCCGCCCGTCAGCGCCGCTGTCGTGCAGAAGCTGCTCAACCAGCCGCCGCCGCAGCCGCCGCACCACCACCCGTCCTACAATCCTAACAGGTCCCACTTTACTCCTTAAATTCAGTTCCATGTTTTCACACAGCTACTTGTACCCGAGTTCGAAGCAATAATATATTTTTAATGACCGTGTTCATCTATTTTAGCGGGACCGGTAACAGTGGGCAACAACCGAGCACGGCGCAACTGCGCATGCTCGTCCAGCAGATCCAAATGGCGGTGTCCGCTGGCTACCTGAACCATCAAATACTCAACCAGCCACTGGCTCCGCAAACTCTTGTACTCTTAAACCAACTTTTGCAGCAGGTGAGCATCAAGGCTTCGTTGCATATAAAAGCCTGTAAATATATTTATCTCAAGAAAAAAATTTCTACAATAAAGATTCATTGCCAATATTATTTACTATAAAACCCGACGTCACACGATGTTCGTTTCTAGGTCGCTAGGTACCTCCCTAATTATCTTACAGAGCGGAGAAATTGTCTACCCAACCAAGCGGAGTTTTTCCGCTTCATGGACTTCCCCTGTTTACTCGATCATTGCTCTCTACCAAAGGGTTGTTTTGATTCGATTTTTTATTGTTTAGATCAAAGTACTGCAGCAATTGGTGCAGCAACACACTATTGCCATTTCAAAGGCTAACTCATCGCTGGCATTGCAGTATTCTGTCCAAATCTCGAAGGCTAAGCAACAAATCTCTGCCCTACAGGTACGTTTCTTTATTGAAAAACGATAATCTTACTGGCTTTTATTAGTTACTAGCGACCCGCCCGCGGCTTCGCCCGCGTGGAATGTATTATACATATAAACCTACCTTAAGAATCACTCTATCTATGAAAAAAAACCGCATCTAAATCCGTTGCGTAGTTTTAAAGATTTAAGTATACATAGGGACAGACAGCGCAAGCGACTTTGTTTTATACTATGTAGTGATTCTTCAAAAGATAAGATATACCTGATGTTGCGAAATGTTTTCCAATTTTGTTAATAGTTACAGATAAATATTATAAAGATATTATAAAGAAGTTTTTCACTCGATAACATAATAACTGGTTGTAAAATATTTATTTTCTATACAATGATTTGATTGTTTAAATAAAGAAAATGGCTCTTTTGTTTGCTATGTAGTTTTTTTTCATAACAACTGTTAGAAGAATCAAACTAACGTAATGGTTATGTGAACAGAGCCAGATCGCGACGCAGCAGGCACTGTACATGAAGCAGCAAGCAGGCGGCGCCGACCTGTTCAAACAGGGCCCCGACCCGCTCGCTCAGCTACAGACCAACTTCAGCGAAATGGGCATCTCCAAGGAGGCTCAGGGCGTGAGTACTCGACTCTTTCTTGACGTTCGACGTTTTAGGCACTTGCAGATATTACGCACGTTACAAGTGCCGTGCTGTGGTCAAGAGCAAACTCAACAACTATTAAAAACACTGAGTAATTCGACATTCGAAAAACAAATTGCTTTATATTACCTTACAATAGAAGCAGTGGTCATGAGTTGCCCCCAGTCCATGATCATCATTCATATCACGTTTTTAGCACCACTGCTTAATATTTGGTTATTGGGCACAGGGCTACGGCGGGGGCAATCCGCAGCAGTCGCGTCTGAACCAGTGGAAGCTGCCGTCCCTGGACAAAGATGGCGAGGGCTCGGAGTTCAGTCGCGCGCCCGGCACCGCCAAGTCTGCCACCAGCCCCCAGCTCAATCAGCTAGGGCTGCAGCCTGACTCGTGAGTACAGTTTCCATGCAGGTACAAGATAAAACCACTCTTACCGGGTCTGCAGATGTCCTTAGGTGTCCTGACCGAGTGTGCAGTGTGGAGATTTATTGAGTCGTTTAGGATTTTTGGTTGTAGAGATGTGGTTTTACTACGCTTAGTGCATAATTATCCTAGTTGTGATCAAGGACAACTACTGCTCCACTAAAGCGATGGTCACATAAAGTTTGGTGGGTTACTAATGGTGCATATCAAATACAATAAATACAACAAATAAAGTAGAATGAACAAGGGTGGAAGTATTTTATTATTTCGTATCTTGTTCTTAAATATGTTGTATCAAGTGTCAAAATACTTGTATCTTGGGTGCGTACTCGCATAATATATTTGGTTCTATGATGAGAGTTAAAAAAATCAACAATCACGCGGGTTAACGCGTTTTTGCTAAATAACCCAATACGTGAATATTTAAAGCCAAGTGAAGTGCCGCCATGAAGAAAAAATAAGTTGGCCAAAGTGATTCTGTCCTTCCCTACCTAGGTATTTTATTTTTATTTTTTATTTATTAAGGAAAAGAAAGAAAGGAAAGGAGAAGAAGAAGTGTGGTAGCCGGCTTAGAATTGTGCCACTCCATATCTTCCCGTGGAAGTCGTAAGAGGCGACTAAGGGAATAAAGGCTTGTAGTACTGTTAGGCGATGGGCTTGCTACCTGTCACTAATAAATATCGTAATTGTGCAAATTGCGGTTCCAGAGTTATCAACAAGTTTTTAGAGTTAGGTACAGGTAATTCTGTAGCTCTGCCTACCACATTCTGGGAATTAAGGCGTGAAGGTATGTATGTACTTATGTATGTAAGGAAAAGAAATGGCTCGCATTATACATTAATATTACAACAGAGGTGAGTTATTCATAAGCCAACAAAGTTTTCACTAATGTATGTTACACTTTCAGGAATTAACTACACAAAGCTAGCAACTTATATTAAAACATGCACAGGTATACCCAGAAGATTTTTCACTATAAAGGTTGAGTGGGACGGGTGAAACACTTCAGATTGCAATTTGCATATTTGTGTGTGAGCATGTACAAATGGATCGTGATTGCAAATTATTATCTTATACAATCTGTAAAAATATAAGTAAAGTTAACGAGCAATCCATAGAAATTAATTATTACAACGATATCAAAATTCCGCCAAGTATACGAAAATATTAGGACTAAACTTATTATTTCATTTTAAGGTTTTTATATTTACACGCAATAGTGTATGTTCACACATGATTGTTTAGTTGGTCATATAAATCGGTGATTGGCACTATAGCCCGTCAGTCGCGTTCCCGATGTGCCGAAGAGATAGTGCGGAGGTGTAACAGGGCTCGGTTGTCCGCAGCACGTGGGGCGTGGCGCGCGGCGCGGAGGGCTGGGGCGACGGCGGCGCGGACGTGGCGGACGGCAAGGACGCGTGGCCCGCGCACCCCGCGCACCAGCCCGTCTTCGACATGGTGCCCGAGTTCGAGCCCGGCAAGCCCTGGAAGGTCGGTGCGAGATTATGTACCTCTCCCCCTCTTTACGTTCGAATGCACCTGCCGTCTGATCTAACGAAACTTAACAACTTAATCGTTTTTTGGACGACGGACGTCTTCAGAAAAACTTGTCAATTTTGTCGACTCGGTATTTGTGATGTTTTGTGAGATAGAAAGCGCCGGTTTAAGATGTTAAATGTCATTTTTAAAGGAGAGAATATGTAGTCTCATATGAATTACGTAGTTTTCTTTCAAAATTGTTTTTTTGACAATTATAAAAAAAATACCTTTTTACTTACTAAATTGTTAGAAGAAATTTGTACGTAATTTAGTTTCCTATTTAACTTATTTCAAACATTTATTACTGCTACAAAAAGTTCCTTTTAACCTACAACTATAATTACTACAGGGCAATCAGATCAAGAACGTAGAGGACGACCCGTCGATGACGCCGGGCTCCGTGGTGCGCTCGCCCCTGTCGCTCACCGCGATCAAGGACTCTGATATGCTGGGAGGAAAGACTTCGCCTCCTGGAGGCGAGAGGTCTCTTTCCTCGTCCACTTGGAGCTACCCAGCCCCTGCTACCAACGCCGGCGCGCTGAAGCCCCCGGCAGACGCGTGGGGCTCCAAGCCCCGCGCAGCGCCGCCCCCGGGCCTGAATAAGGCCTGGCCGCAGCACCACGGCAACAACCAGCAGCGCACCGTGCCCTCCTGGCAGGCCTCCACATGGCTTCTCTTGAAGAATCTTACTGCTCAGGTAAGTTTTCTTTAATCTGGATTTAAAAAATCACAGAATACAATAGTACATTATTGCCTAGGCAGTGAAGCAGGCAATTGCGGGCCGAGAATTGGTTTAAACGGACGAGCTTGCGAGTCCGTTTAAAAATACGAGGCCCGCAATTGCGATTCCTGCCGAGGCATATATAGTGCTTTTCTCAAAAATCGCAAGAAAAAAAAAGGATTTAAAAAATCACAGAATACAATAGTACATTATTGCCTAGGCAGTGAAGCAGGCAATTGCGGGCCGAGAATTGGTTTAAACGGACGAGCTTGCGAGTCCGTTTAAAAATACGAGGCCCGCAATTGCGATTCCTGCCGAGGCATATATAGTGCTTTTCTCAAAAATCGCAAGAAAAAAATCGCATATAAACACAAACTTCACGTGAAATAACCTCACTCTTTACCGCCATTATTTTTATGACAAGGAGTAACGCAAGCTTTTTTTAGAAAAAAAAACTCAAGCTATTCCAGACACAGATAAAAAAGTTAAGTTTCGAATAGAATATGGATGTATAACACTTGCGCCCTCATTTTATTATGGCCGTTTTCACTTTTTAAAAAGTTACAAACTAGATAACAATGAAATTTGTATGCAACATTGCGGGCTTGTGTAGCGAGCACGCAATGTAATTTTTTTTAAATTTGGGAACTGTCTGTAAACTATGTACTTCGCGTCTCAGTATGGAGTTAGTAATGTCAACTTTTCCGGTCATTTTTGAGAAAAGTATATGTAAAGATGAAAAGACAAATTGAATGACTTTCACTTGTTATATCGCATCGGGGAAGTCTCTGTTGCCGGTGTGTCAACCAATGAAAATACCTTTATCTACACGTCGATAACAATAACGTGCATCCTTTGTAAAATATTTACATTATATTTCCTAGAAGTCGAGACTCCCGAGTGATCATATAATTTGGCAATTCACTAAGCATTAATTTGATTACAGATCGACGGTTCGACTCTGAAGACGCTGTGCGTCCAGCACGGCCCCCTGCAGAACTTCCACCTGTACTTGAACCAGGGCCTCGCCCTCGCCCGCTACTCGACGCGCGAGGAGGCAGCTAAAGTGAGTACTCTACTATTCTGGAACTACTCTTTCAGGACCCTCGACCTACACTCGATTTCAAGTTACCAGGGTTCGCTCTCGGTGGTGTCATTTAGTAACGCTGCATGTTCGTCCTCAGGCCCAAATGGCTCTGAACAACTGCGTGCTGAGCAACACGACGATATTCGCGGAGTCGCCGGCGGAGTCGGAGGTGCAGCTGATCCTGCAGCACCTGGGCTCGGGCGGCGGCGGCGCGTGGCGCGGCGGCGGCAAGGACGCGTGGGGCGGCTTCCCCGGGCTGTGGCCCGACCAGCACGACCAGCGCGCCACGCCCTCCTCGCTCAACTCCTTCCTGCCGCCCGACCTGCTCGGCGGCGAGTCCATCTAAGCCCGCTCTGTCTCCGCCTCTGGGGTCCTGAGCCGGGTAGGTGTCTAGTTGTAATTACGCTTCGTCGCCCCCGCGCGGGGCGAACTAATCGCCTAGTCAGATCGCGCGGGCGCGCGGCGCCGCGCCCGAGAGCCGCGGCGCCGCGCGACCGCGGTAGCCAACTGTCCACAATACTATTATCTACTGTGTTGTAAGTGTTCATGTAGATTATTTAGTGTACATAAGAATTATACATATACAACGGCAGACATATAATGTATCGATGGTTATATCCGTATGGAGTATATATAGTGCGACAGGGCCGCGGGCGCGCTCCCCGCCGCCCCGCCCTCACCAAATAGAGTAGGTCGGTAGAGTAGTTGCGTCGCGGGCTACCTCAGTCACTCGTCCCGTGGCCTTATTTTAGTGCGTATTTATTTTGTTGCGCTCGAGGGCTGTTGCTGTTTCGCCCGTCGAGATGTTTCGTTCCGAGTTTCTTTCGTGTTTTTACTTCTCGTTTTATACATACTGATCGTATTTTAATTATTTATTCGGTTTTGAATTCTCACTCGCAATGAGCCTTGTTTTCCATTAGTGATATTTTTATTCAGCAATAAGTGCATTTCGCCGACTAACAAACGTTTTATAATTAGTTTGTAATTTTTATAAAGATAACAAAATTTGAAAATTATGAGATTCGACGTGCATTCTTGTAGTGGTAAATTCCTTTTAAGCCGTATAGTCTGAGACGGAAATGAGTAGGGCTCGCAGCGGGAGCCGCCGGCGCCCGCGCGCCGCATCCAGCACCCTGTGATGTAAAGTATCTTGCCTAATGTAAGGATAATCTATGTCGGAGTACCAGAGTAGCCGCCGGCAGCGATCGGCCTCCGCCGATGCTACTGTTTCCCCAAATTTTTTCCAGTATTTGTGATTCAAGTGCCACTTTATGTTTAATATATGAAACGATTATCTAGATTATACGATTAATGTAAGGGTAACCTAATATATTAAATTGAAAATTGTTTTATCATTTTATATTACATACATTTGTGAGAAGTGTTATTAAAGTACTATAATTGACAGTAATTTAAAATGTTACACTTTTGTGTAGCTGTAGGTAAGGATAAAGTTCTAATTTAAATTTAGCCATATCAATATCTATTTAATAAAAGATTTGTGGTATTTTCTATAGGCTCAATTTGAACGTTATTCAAAGTGACATATGCTTTAGATATTCTGTTAATAATATATTGTAGGCATAGGCGTGTCGGTATTACATCATTGTAGATATAAGATTACACTTAAGTCCTATCGTAGGTTTCGGTAAGCATACTATTGATATTTTACGGCAACGATCGCACGTGTAAATGTCCGTTATCATAAAGTTTATTTACATTTTATTTACTTTAATTTATTAATGGTGTGCCACAGAGATACTCTGCCAAAATATATCATTACCAATACGTTCCGGGGCGCCCGACGCGGGCGGGGGGGCGCCTCGCCGGACCCACCACGTTTATGATCCGACCTTCGATCACAAAAACGAATGACTATAATAAATGTACATCTATTCTATTTCGAGTATCTTCCAGTGATCTTACGATTAAACATAACGATTTTAGTGCTAAGTTAGGATAAGTAAAGCTGTACCTTGTCGAGCCTCAAGCTCGAGAACTCTTCACAAATTAATAAAGTAAGTTAGTGGTGGCGACGCGGCGCTCCGCGTCGCCGACGATCGCTTGGACCCGCAGTAGTTCGTGCTGTTGTGTGAGGCGTGTTCATGCCGGACGACGATCAGCATTTCTCATTGCTAGACCCCGCGCTCCCCGGGCCGCGGCCGCCGGCGCCCGCCGCCGCCGCCGACTCGGTGAGACGCGGCTTTATTATTCACTGACAGTACAAGTAAAGTAACACCAATTTAATTTAACAATTTTTATTAAGTATAGCTTTCGTTTTAAGCCCCTTCAGGCGACGATCGCGAAATGATTGCTGTCGACCTACAAAATTAACAACCGCCCGAAGGGGCCGGTAAATGAAAATGTCATGACGTTTAATGTTAGGTGCCAAAGAGTGAGTATCAAAGATAAGTAAGAGGTGTCTGGGACGATTGGTAAGCATCTCTTCGTTTAGTGACAATCTTCCAAATCGTTTAAAATTATTTGTTGCGGTACGGGTAATCGATCTGATGTTCCTATGTGATCGCGCAACCGACAGGTCAGCGTCAATTCTATTGTCGTGAAGCTCAATTTAAGTGATCAACGTGTTCTTTTTAACAATTTATTAAAGTAAATATCTAAATTAAATAATGATTTGTATCAGTAAACGCTCTGTCCACGTCTACACCAATTCGAAACGCCTCAGTCGCAATAGTTATCTGGTGCAAATGTGAATTATTATGATACTGCAATAAATGTCATAATTTAATTTTTATAAAGAGTTTTCCATTTTAAAGTTAGATAAAGCCAATAACGGAAAGTATAACGTTCCAGTGCCCTGTAGAATATGTTGTCCATAGACTTAGACGAAAGAAGTCATGCCTTGAAAAAATTTAGTCAGTTAAAAAGTTATCAGTACTTAATAATGGGTAATAAGTAAAGAGACAAGTAAGTGTAGAGGCGCCGGCGCCGGAGCCGCGCGCCCGGCGCCGGCGCATGGTTGTGAGGCGCGGCGCCGCGCCGACTGAATCTCCTCTCGGTTCAATGACTGCATCATTATTTCCTGCACACGATTGCGTCACGTGCAATTTTAGTATATGTTATTATTATGTTGTTGTATATTTATACTTAAACCTATACTGTAATATGTGTATATTGTGAATTATATTCTTAAAAGATTTAATACGCTTCACGCTTTCACTTATAAAAACATTTTTTCGTGACTTGTTTCTGTTATTTAGAATAAATTTACGTACCTAAAAGTAATTATAATAATTATCATAGGTAGGACATGTAAGCAAAAAAACAAAAAAAAAACAAAAAAAAAATAAAAAAAAATAAAGAAGCAATTAAAAGAAACCAATGATTGTGCCTCAATGAATTGTGGTACGTTACCGTAACCGATGGCCGGTGTAAACGTTTCCTGGAAAAAATATGATAATGAATTGTGCGCTAGGCGGTGCCTGCGCCGCGCCGCGGGCCCGCCGCCGGCCTGCGCCCTCGCCTTGTGTAATCATTAATGAGCTTAGCTATGTTTTACTTTTATCGTAAGTGTTATGTCATCAATCAACATCTATAGTTATATATATTTTATATAATACCTATCTGTAAATATTTTTATCTATTTATTTATTTGTTTTTCATGAAGTTTACCCGAATTAATAAGTAATTTAAATTTTTTCGAGTCAATTTCTTTTTAATGTTAGTCTAGCGCCTGTCTCTCGTGTGGAATAAGAATCCAAATTCTGCGTCTATTCCATAACACTTGAATGCCAAAGTCTATGTGTAATTGCCATTTGAAACATAACGAGCACTGACGTTCGTAGATAGTCGCCCGCGTAGATCTCTCTCATCACAATACACTACTGATCGTACAAATGGGAGCCATTTATAGCCTCCAAGCTGCTCTGGTATTATTTTAGCTCAAGTATTCAATAGTAGTTTGCTCATAATATTGTTGTTAATTTTAATTGTTTTATCTCTTAATTAATGCTTTCACTTATGCGGAATAAAATTCTTAAAATATTTTGTAATCTCCATCGTAGCTGTTAATTATAAGGGCCATTATCAAGGGTACTTATTTGCGTTAGGCGGGCACACACGCCGCCTTAAAATGTGTGGAAGCCCGCGCTTGTCCCCTCTCTAGACCGCCGCGCTGCTTGCCAGGGCGACATACGTTGTTCCGATACAAGCTAAACCTATCTTTTAACACATAGTACGTCTGTCGTCTGTGTAGCCTTAAATGTCCAGTGATTCTCAAGAATGTTTCGGAACAGCTTATGGCGGCTGAGCGACTGAGCGCCGAGTCCCGCAAACTCAAAGCTGTTGCTAAACGCAATGTATAGGGACCAAATATGTGCGGTCGCACATCCTACAGCTGTCTGCTGGAGTATTGGTTCGATCGCTAAAAGACATTATTTGCCGTGTTACGTTACGTTTTCCCCCGCGCATACACTCTTGTTAATGGAATCAACTTACTAGAACGTAACTTTATTATAGTGTAAGTGTACAATATTCAGGGCCTTTTAATTTGATAAGGTTAAAGTTTTGCTTGTTGTCTTTATTTATTTATATATAAATATTTTTGTACGTTAGGGCGTTTGCCGAATGGTCGCCCCGATCAATAGGAGCACATTAGTGATATCTACTTGTAAACTAGTCTTCCTTATTTGAGGTTACGGCACGTGGTAGTGAGGCGCGCGAGAGGCAATCATTCCTCTAGTCTTGTTATGTGGTGCGATTACATAAGAGATAGATACCAAATATAAACTAACGAAGGCTTTGACGTAGGTAGTAGCTAGTAGCGCAGCGGCCCGAGCAGCTTGGACGAGAGCACGTACAAGGGAATGGTTGGCTAGTATTAATATGCATTTATTTCTCTTTTGTCATAGTCACTCAAGCATATATTTAATTGAGCTAATGCCTAAAATTGGAATATCAAGAGTTTATTTAGGATGTTTCATATTTTACATTTTAGTAATTAAATATCTAAAATTTACCTTAATTATAGTGAATGGATTTTTGTATTATTGGTATATAGCTGTAAGAAAAGAGTGTTCTTGATAAACACTAACAACTGAATAATACAAAATAAAAAAAATGTACTGAGTGACTTTACGTGTAAACAGAGGGCCATTGATTAAAAAAATGTTTCTAAGCTAAATTCTCTTTAATGTGGTAATTTAACTTGAATGTGATTGCTGAGAATATTTTAAACTGCTATATGTGTAGTGGTAGGTCGGTGAGCGGGCACCCCCCTCGGCGGCGCCCGCGCGGCGGCCCGGTGCGCCGGCGTCGCCGGCCCGACATAAATTATAACTGTAGCGTTCGATCGACTCAGGATCGTAGCGTTTGCTTACGTGCGGGTTATAGTGTTGTATATATGTACCGCGTACGAAGGCCAACCCCCACCATCAGTTAATTGATGCAGTAGACTCCAGTTGCTGCTCGCTAACTAAACGACACACGCACTGCTTCTCTAGTCTCTCGCATTCAAACATCGCTTTAAATAAGCTTTTGTTATCGAGCATAATTATCAATCATATCCTATATAAAACTAGTTATATTCGTATTATTCTTTCATTAGATCTCTGTTGTACCTGTGTGAAATTGTTTATATTCAATCCTTGTACTCTAAAGAACTGCTGGTCTCGACTTAGCGTCGTCTTAATATACGTACGTAATCGCAGTTCCAACGACCAAATCGCGTTTATTGTTCCGTAGTTAACTAAACACAAGCAACCTCTCAACTCGTCGCTATTGTATTGGCGTTAACAATACTCTGCGCTCGTAAATTAGTCACTTTTGTACCTTGATTGTACTTGTACTTGAATAATTACCTTACACTAGTGAGGTACGACTAATCCAATTCTGAAAATATACTTAATTTAAATTTTGACAGACTGATAGCTGTGATTAAGAAAATATTTTTAATATTATCCAGTGAGTCGGATGAAATATTTATTTTGTTAGATGTTTCTTACTGCCAGCGACATAATATGTAAGTGACGAGACAATTGCTTCGCATATTTTTAATTTAATGATGTATCGAGGAATACATTTGAAAGAGCATATACCAGTTACTGGATTATCTTATACCTAGACGAACAAGCTAACTTAGTGTCAACCCCACCACGTCTGAAGTAGCTAGCCCAATGTGTGATCAAGCTAAACTACGAGTAGGTTACGTACATGACATCATTGCCGCCCGCGCCGCGAGCGGGCGGAGACTGATATACTTAGTGTCAATACCACCGATGTCATCTAAAATTTATTTTTCCCAAATATTCGATCTTTGAACGTTGCATATCTACTACATTTCTAATTCGAATCAATTTTGTTCTATCCATATCCGTGATGCCCGTGGTACTACGCGTGTAGTTTGATATCGAGCTCCTTGTGTTATCATAATAATGAGTAATAAAAGAAATGCCTTGTAGTGAGTGACACTCTAAACTGAATTAACGTAATGAATAATTGGCGTTGTTTTAATAATGAAAGTATATTATATTTTTCGGTACCACCTTTGAGTTAAAGTACAATGTAGTTGTAAGCGCGCGCCGGCGCCCCGCGCCTGGCCGCGCCTGGCCGCGCGATATCAGCGAGTAGCTATGTATAAGTTAGAGTAACCTAGCGGTCTCGTGGCGCGCCAAACCTACTGGTCATTGATCCTCGATATGTGTATTGTATTATATCTATTGGAACACTTACTTAATATACGGATCCTAAATTTACGTCATAATTATAATATCAATAGGCATACACATAATATGCACATTATATACAATAAGAGATTTTTCTGTGCAAATCTCTGTGATGGGAAAATTTATTCTAAAGATCTAGTATTAGCTGAAAGTGAAACAGTTTCGTGGTAACTTTAAAAGTTAAACTTACCAGTCTTTTCGCGCAAAAGGTTGTGTATTATTTTTATGTAGTACAAATGTGTTCGCAATTTGATTGCTGCTCTAGTGTTCCTTATGTTCTTATTCGAATTAACTATTTTGGGTATTTATTTGAACCTTGTATTCTCATGTCTGAAGTTGATGTAACTCAATGGATGTCATATAATATATTGAGGCATGCGTATGAGAAGTTCGAATTGTAAGTTTTAGGAATGGCTGCCTTATTTAGTAATACTTGTAATGTATAAACTGTGCACCATCCGTCGTTGAACGTTCCGCGCACGCTCGCCGCGCAGCTCGGCAGCGGTACCAAATAATGGCGTAGCGGAACGCTTGTCTTTATACCTCATGCAATAACCTCACCTAGAGCCCTAGCCGACTTATTTGTCGCGACCCCGTACTTATCGCGCGCACTGCACTGTTATTTGGTATACGTGCGTAGTACTATAACCTCTCTTAAGTTATTTTAAGGCGTTTATCAAACAACTTATCAGCGTATGTTTTGAATAGTTTATATATTAACGTTATTTTCCTGGGATTAACTAAAAGCAATGTATTTTACAAACAAAGCAGGAGAACAATAATTATTATGTAAGTGTAACAGTTAGTGAATTTAAGTGTGCTACTTTCCATTCCAGAACTCAACGATATCAATGTTCTTGTAATACTTATGTTCGGGTTTAAAAAGATGTTATTATTATGTGTAATTAAACTAAACCTTATGTGATTGAAATGCAATGTTTAGAAGTATTTTATTCTTTATTTTTTACCATTAATAATAGTTAGTAGAGATCTATTTGAGAGTCTAATGTATCAATTATTTGTAAAGTTGGCTGTAACTAATTAGAAGTTACATTAAGTAGAAATATTTTAATATAAAAAACATTTGGAGCAAATTTTATGTAGATGACAAAATAGTTGTTTTGAGCATTATGTGAAGTGTTGTATTGTATCGTATCGTTAGCGCAATGTGTACGCACAAGAGCCGGCGCGGCGCGGCGTGCTCGCGTCTCTATCAATTCCCACGCGTCTCCCACGCGTCTCCCACGCGTCTCCCGCGCGACTCCCGCGCGACTCCCGCGCCTCACGCGCTCGCGCCGCGCCTGCGTCCCTGACCGTACCCTCGACTGTCACTGCACAGCACCTGGTAGATTTATTCAGTTAACGCGTAAGGATATTTTTCTTACATTTAATAAGAGTAACATTTATAGTATAGGCAATCAACAATGTTTAACAAAAAGTCCCTATATAATCGAACTGATGACAGAATATATTTGTGGCCTCTTTATAAATAAGATCTAAGTTACATGTTAAAAGAAAATTAATTTTGCTATGCACAGAAATGATACTCAATTAATTGCCAAAAAGTTATATGTATATATTCATAGTTCAACAATATTTCTTTTGGGCATATTTACTTTGAATTTATGCAAAACGTAGATTATGATTAAGTAGGTTGTAGATTAATATGTAGAGTGAATGCATATATAATAATATATCTATATATTTAATAGTAAGGTGAATTTGAGATGTATCAATTTCGTGTATTGTTCGTAAGTTTAGATAATAAATGGGTTTAGCCATACTTCGGCTGGTTTGTATGTTATATGATTAATTGTAAAAAATAAAAAAAAACTATAAAAATGCGTTGTTTTATTTTCTCCCACGAGATTCCTATTGATTATCCTGACTCGCCGGATTCTCGTTTCGCCGGATTCTTGTTTCGTCGGATTCTTGTTTCGCCGAACTCTTGTTAACGCGGACGAGGGCGGTGGAGGGGAAAGTAGGCCCTACATCCGCCCTACAGGAGTTAGGACCCGTTCCGGTTTTGTAGGATCTATTAATCCTTAATCAAACGGTTTTTTTTAAATTTATTTTGGAAAAAACAAATGAAGTGGGAAATACATACATAGGGTGAGGTGGCCAACAATGAACCACAAAAAGTTTGAAATTCCATAATTTATTCCTATGCGAAAGTATTAAAAATATTTTTTTGCTCGGCGATTCATTATTTATTTGGCTTTAATTTTGCATTCAAATCTTATCATAAAATTGAATAGAAGTAGAGATTTTTCAACTTTTTAAAAACATGAGAAATGGTTCATTGTGTCCAACAATAAGTACACAATGATCCGGGGGTAGGCATACAATGAACCTACCGAGTACACAGTGAACCATTGCATAGATTAAACTTAAATTAGCGGACTCTATGTGAAGTGCTTTCGGAAAATATTAAGCTGATTAATAAAACAATATTTATTTTGAGAAAAGGTTATATTTATTTTAATTAATAGTCGCAAACCAACGTAACGTAATATATAAATCTAAATATTTATCTTAAACCACAAAATTATGCCTTCAATTATTGCAAGATAGTTCTAATTTAGTATCATAACATCACAATTTTTAACTATAATCATATATCTAATTCTTTAACATAATATCAGTAAAACTTAAGCTTTTTAACACTTGGATAATTAGCATAGACTTAAAGAGATCTTTTAAACAGTCAAATTGGTTTCAGTCTTTCTTAATTAGAAATCAGGCGTAGGACTGATATTATTAAAACTAAAAAATAAACTTCTAATCATTCAAAATGAAATTATAATATCACAATTGTTGAGTTATCTATCATTTAATAACAAAATATTTTACGTATTTGTCAATAAGCCTAACAAACACATGTAATTAATGGATACTTTTATATTAGGTTTTCATTATTTTTAGTTTTTATGACATACCTCCTTAGTGTAGGGTAAGACAATTTACAGTCTTTGGCAGCTTTTCGGATGCTGACATCATGTTTTACCAGTGCTAGAGCCATTTGCATCGCTTCTTTAGTATGTCCTCCTTTTTTTCTTTCCTCCACCTTCGTTCGCCCCATTCTAAAGTTTAAAAAGTACTTAAATACTATATTATATCAAAAAACTACACATTTTAATTTTGTAGCAAATACTACCTATCAATAGAACAAACAAGGTAAGAGAAAAAAGCTGGTAGTACCTGAACCTGTTTAGGTATTAAGAAACTGGTACAGTGTGTACCAATAGCTGTAACACATTGCGCTGGGTCAATGTGTACCCTATCCTCGTGAGACACTGTGTACCATCTACACCTTTCGTTGTTTTAGGTTATTTAAAAAAAATACGAAACAAGATGGAGACGTCACAGTATTTCTAAACGATAGCCAAGTAGTTACTCAAGACAGCTAAAAAACTGAATGTTCTGAAATTGACAACATATAAGTAAAATAATACGTCAAAACACTTACTTTTTTTCTTGTTTTTGTGCCGAAAATCACAAAACACCTTGTCACACGTGCGGTTTTGACGCTGGCTGGACGCCGACTGGGGGGCGAGGGGCGCCACCAAATTAAAGTACATTTTTACTCTCGGCACGGTTTGGCAAAGTCGCGTTTTTAAAAAAAAGCGTTGGTTCGTTGTGTACCACCGGTTCATTGTTTACCACCTGACCCTACATAAACTCACGTCTTCATTCCCAGGAAGGGGTAGGCAGAGTGGGAAATAGTCTCCCAATATTTTGATTAAGGGTTAACTATCGGATCCTGCAAAGCCGGATAGCGTATTCATATGTTTTGGGTTCATTCTTGTTCCGAGTTAGTGAAAATGAAAGTATAGAAATACTGTTGCCACCAAATCGGATTCGGCATTTTATCAAGCGACCGGACCAATTTGCAGTCGCAAAATCGGATGTCATATTTTGCAGGATCCGTTGTAATTGTCGGATTCTGGAACCGTACGCTTGTGAGAACGCATGAATTGACATCCTATTGCCACTAAATCCTATCATGGATCCTACAAAAACAGTTCCTGCAAAGAATCGGATCTCCGTGTGAGCGGGCTCTTACACGACCCTCCCCTTTCCGACGACATGAGAAACACGCTGGCTGTTTGTGGCTTTCCAAGGAGATTGAAAAAATAGTACATTGTGTATTAATCCATTCATTGCCGAAGACGCGAATTCGCGTCCCGTGTATGTGTTATCGTAATGCCGAGGACGCGACTTCGCGTCCTCGAGTTATTTGTTTTTTTTTGCTAGAAAACAACTGTACTTAAATGCTGATACCAAAATGTTACTTTATTTATGAAGGATAATGTTATACTGTTGCTGGTTTTCGGATTCAGTGCATTTGTAATTTTCATAATTCTTATCTCGGATGCCGAAGACGCGAATTCGCGTCCCATGTATGTGTAATCGTAATGCCGAGGACGCGATTTCGCGTCCTCGAGTTATTCGTTTTTTTTTGCTAGAAAACAACTGTACTAAAATGCTGATACCAATATGTTACTTTATTTATGAAGGATAATATTATACTGTTGCTGGTTTTTGGATTCAGTGCATTTGTAATTTTCATAATTCTTCTCTCGGATGCCGAAGACGCGAATTCGCGTCCCATGTATATGTAATCGTGATGCCGAGGACGCGATTTCGCGTCCTCGGCATTACGCCGGCACTGCGTGATGAGTAAAAATGTGAGGCGTCGGCAATGAATGGGAGAAATTACGCGCGATTTAAGTGTTTTTGTCGCGAAAGGAAAAGGGCCTTTACTGAATACGTTTTCGACAAAAACTGTTTTTAGACGCAAAAATTTCAGTTACGATGCCGAAAACGCGAAATTGCGTCCCATGTATGTGTAATCGTAATGCCGAGGACGCGATTTCGCGTCCTCGAGTTATTTGTTTTTTTTTGCTAGAAAACAACTGTACTAAAATGCTGATACCAATATGTTACTTTATTTATGAAGGATAATATTATACTGTTGCTGGTTTTTGGATTCAGTGCATTTGTAATTTTCATAATTCTTATCTCGGATGCCGAAGACGCGAATTCGCGTCCCATGTATGTGTAATCGTAATGCCGAGGACGCGATTTCGCGTCCTCGAGTTATTTGTTTTTTTTTGCTAGAAAACAACTGTACTAAAATGCTGATACCATATGTTACTTTATTTATGAAGGATAATATTATACTGCTGCTGATTTTTGGATTCAGTGCATTTGTAATTTTCATAATTCTTATCACGGATGCCGAAGACGCGAATTCGCGTCCCATGTATGTGTAATCGTAATGCCGAGGACGCGATTTCGCGTCCTCGGCATTACGCCGGCACTGCGTGATGAGTAAAAATGTGAGGCGTCGGCAATGAATGGGTTAAGGTCGGTAAGTAAGGAATTACGATCGAGGCTCTAGTAGAAGCCCGAAGTCGAAGACTGAGGGCTTTCCGAGTCGAGGTTCGTAATTCCCGTACCGCCCGTGAAACACACAATGTTTTTCATCACATTTGCGAGTAAATAACTATGAATTATAGCTTTAATACACAAGTCAGCAAAACTATTATTACGAATTACTTGAACTTTTTTTAAGCGGATGGCGGGCGGACTCCACAGATTATACAAATGTTTCGTTCAGAAACGTTAAGGGCAAATACTTACGTAGGTATACATACAGCCCTGAAGGAGTGTAAAAAAAAACGACGTTTTGATACAGAAAACTATTAAAATCGATTATTAAGAACATTAATTGAGTATTTATTAATTAATTAGTAACATGTAGCGAAATTGCAATGAAATTCCTGTTTAAATAACATTTTAAGACAATTTTTCAATTGCGTGTAAACTCTTTGCTTGAACTTGCATGACCTGTGTGCTGTGCTATAAATTAAAAAAAAAATACTTACTGACCCAGGGTTTCATGGTAAAAAGAAAGGTCGAGGGTTTTATATGGGGCATTGCGGCCAAGTGTGATGAAAACGTTATTTAAACACACTATAACACGCACTTCACAATCACATAAGCATAATAAAGAAATAAATACGATTAACATACAATTTCATTGTAAATAAACAACCGATACCTACGTCATTCTGCAACACTTGTTCCGACACCTTGCAAAATAAAGTTGATAAAAATGGTTTTGGTTTCTCAAGTAGACTGTAACTTTTGTTAAATGTGGTCATGTTGGTAGTCTGTGCTTCGAAGACAATTAATACCATATATAGGGTGGAAAAAATCTGTGGGCCCTGGAGGGTAACTACCTTAAATCCTTTAGTTAACTCATTTTACTGAAAGGAAACATTCCTTTATTTTTAAAAATAAACAAAACTACATTTAACGATTTTTTTAATTTTGCTTGTCCGACCCGGGAATCCGGGTGCTTGTTCCACAGGACAAAAATCATAAACAGAAGAAACTCCGCTGGTAGCTACGGCTACCCAAAGCGCTTTGTAGGCGTACAAAGCTGGTAACCTTAGTCATCAAAAGCAAGTGAGTGGATAAAAATACCATATACGCAGATCCTAATAATCTATTACCCTAGTCAACTTACGCTGTCTACAATACTGGATTCTAGTATTTGTATAGAAAGGTCTAGTATATGATGACTGTAATAATTAAAACACTCTTGTAAAAACTAATAAAATAGTGACAGCGAAATTTTGTACGGGAACTCTGCGAAAACGATCAAACATGGAGTACCTAGAACGAAAAACAACAATTACTGAAACGGATTATCAGCTTGGTCGTTTTAAGCAGATTAAATAATGTGCTCACTTGATACCTTTGTTTATTGTATAATCCGACTAGTTGACCGATAGAAGATTGGCTGTGTTCTGCAGATTGAGAATGTAGTCTTTTAATGGACAAAATAGACTAAATCAAGTACTTTGGCTGCTTTCGAAATTATAGAACGCAAATTTTGGTCGTTTTATACATAATTATATACCTAATTCAATAGAATGTTGTTCGAAAAATATGTCACTTTCACCAGAATATACCTAGTTTGAAAAATCTAGATCACAAAGGCATACCGAACTCATTTTGCGAAAAAATGGCTCTGGTCTCTTTCTGCACAACTATGGTCTATTGACCTAGTCCCAAACTAAGCTCTAGGCTTGTAGTACTAGACAACGATATAAATTATTTTAAAGAGAAATATATACTTAAATACTTATAAAACATCCAAGACTCAGGAACAAATATTCCAGCTCATCAAACAAATATCTGCCCTTACTGGAATTTAACCCAGGACCGCTAGCTTCGTTGGCAGGGTCACTACCAACTTGGCCAGCGTGTCGTCAAAGGAGTGTTCACGTTGTGGGGATAAGACAACCCGTGAAAGCATTCCAATCGTACTCCTCAGGGATGCATTGCATCGACATTCTTAGGATTTCAGTGTTAAGATTGTAGTCCTAAGACTCCTAAGAATGCAATTTGTCTTTGGTTCTTAATTCCAACTTACCATCTGTGGTCTGTGTGCTAGTTTGCCTTCTCTATGAAATAAAAAACAATGCACATTTAGAGTCAACTTTTCAATCTTTCTATAGAAACGACTGCGACAGAGTATATTGTCGTTCCGTTAAAGAAATATTTGGCTAAGTGTTCTAATTTTAAGAAAGGGACGGAAGCCATTAATCTCACAGAAAGTTGTTACGAACGTAATAATAAATTCAAGTAAAACTGGGAAAACAAATTGTTTAGGGAAGTTGTTTGTTAACTTCATTCTTCAATTACTTATTCAAATAAATTAAAACTTGGTTGTAAGTATCTCGTACGCATTGATATTTTTCGTTAGCGTTTTTATAATAATATTACCAAAAACGAATAACTTTTATGGGAGGCGGACAAATAACTTTTTTATACCTTATCTCATAAATACTTTGCCTAAATTAAAAAAAAAAAAACATTACCTTGGTCTATTAAATTAAAGTGAACGCAAACATCCTGTACATGCGGTGTCCGAGTAAGACGCTCGCGCGATAGATTAGATAAGAAACTTGTTACTGTGTCGCGTCGTATGCGCATCGCCATATTCGCCATTCTCGAGTTGTTGAGAAGGTGCACATTGGCGCGGAACTGTCTATCATTCTTGTTATGTCTGGTGGGTCAAGACAGTATCAACTCAAAATCATTGCTAGTTTTGTTTCAAGCTCATAGACGTTGTATTAAAGTTTATTTTGAAATACAGTTGTATTTTGGGTTGCTGCACTTTTGATCTGGCAGTGCGTATTTAAATAGCTTTCAGGAAATACTTTAATATTTATGATGTATTCGACGATTCAGGTGTACTGAAAAACCTTGCATGGTTTATGTTACATTTGTTTTAATGTTTTGTAACTTTTTATACCAAATAAATTTAAATAAATAAATATCCTATGATAATGATGGTCGATTACTTCTGACTACTCCATGTTCCGGCGGGCGACCCAGGGTGGTAAAAAGGCAGTGGCTACGAGACCAAACTTCCTGTTTTTTAAATGTTTCCCATTATAGTTTGTGGCCGAAGTCAATGGAATATCTGTGATGCAATGGTAATGCAAGAGAAAATGGTATCAAGGTAGGTATGTCAACATCTTCGACTGGTACGTGTTTAAATAAATTTTGTCAAAAGCCTAAACAGTTTGACTGTTGAATACGAATAATAGGTACAATTGATTAATATTTAATATTCGCGTATAATCGTGTCTTAAACCGTGAACGGGAAAAATGATTTCTCCTTTATGTCTGTATAAATTTCCCAGCTTCTTAATTGATATCGGCTATTCGCTATCACGCTTGCACCCGCAACTGACGGTATATTTGTCACTCGTGTCGTGTGTCATAGAAAAACGAAGATTGCCGATCGCTATTAAGAAAATTGAGCACTGTACCTTTGTATAATTTTCACAACTGAAATGTTGCGTACCTATGGGTTGTCTAGGATTTGATTTACTCTATCCTTTATACAGCCTACCTCCGAAAAAAAAAGAACCGCGTAAAAAGCCAGTGCGTTCCAAACCCAAGTAGCGAGTGCGGACGAGCGGTTTAAATATGCAAACCACTGAATAATGCAGCTGAGAGTGTGAAGCCGGCGCGCGGCGAGACTCTTCTACACGTCTTTATTTATCTGACGTTAATACGTTCAACGCCAATGACGCCCAAGGCGTACTCTAATAACATTCAATTGTTTGTAGGTGGTAGTGAATACGATAAACACGTCCAGTGCCGAGTTTGCCATATCGGATGCGTTTTATTAGGAAATCAGTGTGAATGGCACTGGGTGCTGAATAAAGTATATAGGTACGCATAGGTACGTGCGGACGTTAACTGTTTATCAAATCATTACGTGCTGTGACAGTTAATAACGTAACGCTTTCTACGTCTCCCGGCTTATCCTTAAAGTGATGATCGAAGTTACGTCAGCCTTGTACCATGATCTCGGTCACTTTATACCGTAAGAGATGAGTCAAAGGAATTTTCACATTTAGAGTTTCGGTCGTTGAACGCAACAGAGTTGGAGCCTAAGACAAACGTCAAAGGTAGGCGCTTCTCTAGGTAATAAACTGTTTCTAAAAATTGCATTGATTTTTGATAATGTTTTGTTTTTTACATTATACTAGTAGGTACTTAAGTTGGGCTAATATGTTATATGAGTTTTCCTATCAATTCTTATTTTCAATAACGGCATATGAGACAAAGATCAATCGCTGATCAGCTGTTAGGGGCTTTATTATTATACAATACCTCTCATACATAAACGCGAAATAACTAAAACATGCGCTTGCAGTACTTATGCCTTTCTGTCCTCATGTCGTTATGACATTTGAATTGGCTAGAAAGGGACAGTGAATACTTTGACTGAAATAGGTTTATTGTGCGTAGCCTGTATTTGGATACGGTCTTTAAACGGATTAAAAGATGAAAAAATATCAAAATAATGCTGTTTATTCAGTAAGTAGTAGGCACTTTAACAAGTCACAAAGCTTGCATATTATATTGGTATCACTTTTTATTTCTAACTGACTTCAATAAAGGAGGAGGTTTCTCAAATCAACCGTATATTTTTAGTTATCTCGGTTGCCATTACTGTCAAGTAAATAAGAGATATCAAAACCTTGATTATACGATGGGGGGGCCATTTGCAACGTTAAAAGATGGCGGACGTGTAATTTGTTTTAGACTTTAATTTTTGGGTAATTAGGTGTTCAAAGTTCTTTTCTGATAGTGATTTGTACTTTTTATGCCTTAGTGTCGCACAGTGATTGAAGACTTGGACTTATTTCGTGTATCTGGCATCTTTCTTCTCGTTTCAAGTGGACTCGCAGTGGTGCAGAGGTTAAAACTATCTTGACCTCTGACCTACAAATCACCGTACAACGTTGCCCCCAATCTTCCTAGAGAAGATTGGATTGTGTTTTATTGCTATATTGATTTATACTTATATATACTTGACACTGGCGAAATCACTTCACGTAGAAACGCCATATCCCCGCGGTAGTAGCTGTTCAAGTTGCCGCGGGGGCAAAGAAAAGAAGAAGATTATACGATAACATGTCAGAAGCGACGTTTAGCCCAGGGCCTCTATTCTAGGCGGTAAAAACCATATCGTTTTTAACCTGTTGTGGTATTGTTGTTTACTCGACCGCCATAACTGTTAAGTGGGTAAATAAGAGCTATCAAAACGTTGACAATACGACGTCAAAGAGGATATCAAATATAAAGCCCCATTCCAGAAGAAATAAATAAAAAAAGTTCTACACAAAAATTTGGTCCGCTCCTATTCTTTATTACTTAGGTACCTACTTTTTTAGTCGAATGAAAAAATCCCAGCCGTCGTAAAATCTTCATGACACGAGGACGCGCCCCGTCTTTGTGCGCACACAGTAATTACTTTGTTAGCAAAATGCTCTCCAGCGTGCTTTAAAAGTGTTGTTCTTTGAGAAAACGCGCTCTGGCGACATATTTCATGCCAGTTTCATCCCATTTCGTGAACTAAAGTTAAATTGAATTTTAACAAGGGGATTTCAGAAATCTGGGACAAAAGTCAAATGTTATTTTATATGTTATAATATGGTATTAAGCCCGCTTCTTTTACTTTACGACAATACAATATAGGGCTGTTTTTAATAACGTCACACGTAACGAGTATGTCCCATGGGATTCCATTGGTATAGCGCCTAGTAGTTTTTGCTTAATAGTTAACTTTTAAATAAAAACGGTTTCATAACAATCAATCTATTCGTTTTTTCGCTAGCCTCGAACAAACCACTATTCAGACAGAAGAAAACCAGAAATCGGGATTTTAGCATCACGTTCACAATTCTGTTATAAATGATTGCGTGCAGAAATTTTATTTCATAGTACTTAGTGACATAATGATCTTACCGCTTTTTATTAGGCCCAGGTACTTGGAGAGGGAGCTGTTTGGGAGGGTATGGTACACAATAAAAACAAAATTTTCATATAAAATTTATTGAGTACACTACCCTTACGTACGTCCCTACTTACATAAATCTACATAGAATGTATGTACATAAACGGTGCAGTGCTTGTACGCAGAATAACGTATATTACATAGAAAGTATTTACAATAGTTAATATATTTACAGACAAATAATGGCACATAAAGTTCAACTCATTAAAATATTCGCTCTTACAGTGTTACATCGTCCATGTAAATAGGACTTATTGTGTCGTTGGGTGTTACTAAAATATTTTTGGTTTCGCTTATGTAAGTTCAAGACAATTATTTTATATAAACAAGGTAGTTATTAAAAGTATATGGCAGGATAAAAAATGTAAACAATTTTGGTCTCATCTAAGGAATGCCAAAAAATACGTTAAAAAGTTCAAACTGGTTTCTCGTGTGTTAAGAACAGAGCGTGAAGTTTGTAAACCGTGATATATTGACACGTCTAAGTTTAGATCTATATTACTGTTTCGAATTAGGGCCATTATGCACGTCATAAAAAGTTAACGTCGTGGTTGAGCCATTGTAGTTGGCAGAATGGTCGTAAAGATGCGATGCGGGCCAATGAAGTTATGCGTCTTGTGCCACAAATTGAATAACAAATAGGTTAAGTGGTCTCGCTGCAGTTGCAGTCTGCTATCGAGACGTGTCAATTTTCATAAAGTGAGCCGCATACTAGTACAGATCGTCTATCCGAATAAAAGTCATATCATCTTCCGCTGTTTCATAGAAACATACGAACGACAGAATAACTAAATATAGTAGATACAAGAGCGAGTACTACCTATAGACAGTTGGAAACTTTAAAAAAATCATACTGCTACCTACTCAATAATATTTAGTTATTAACTGTATTAAAATATAATATTATCATAAAAAATAAGATTTTAAAATTGCGTTGCTTTATAAATAATGTCACAGATTAATGGTTTAATTATATAACCGGAGGCAAAGACAACGATGTAGTGTTTCTAGAGCTTCGTAAATTACTGAGAAAGATAAGCAGCCTAGTATTTAATAAAAGTTGCATTTTTACGCAGGCCCATATAAATAAGTAAATTATCTATAAACATCACAAAATTAATCAAATTACTAAAGATAGTGGAGTTAAAAAATAATATACTTAATTGCTTTGTTTACGTAGCCTCAATAACATTACAGAAATAAAATCAAAACGTGTTCTTAAAATATAAATGTGATAACAGCTATTATATAAGGTCATTAATCTAAAACGTTTCATAATTACAATATGCTCTTAAAATCTACTGCAATTGACTTTGCACATTCGCTGCTCTCATACGTAAAAAGGGTACATCTGCAACTTAATTGCCGAAGCATTTCAACCTTTGGTTTCATACGATGCTTAATACGATTCGAACACGTCCTTTTTACAGGGAAGCAGCTTAGTCTTCGAGCGGTTGGAGCCGTTACCTCTCCTCCTGGTTGAGGGTCTCGAAGATGTGTGTGTACCAGAAGGTGACGGTCTTGCCCCATGCTCCCAGCGTCGGCTCGTCCAGCTTCAGGACTTCAATGAACATCTTTACTATGACGTCTTTTAGATCCTGAAAAATATAAACACAAATCTCCTTAAAATATCGAATATTAAAACATTTCATCAAATCTAGCAAGCTAGTTTTCAGGTTATCTTCAGCGTTGTTTCGTAGGTTAGGTTAGGTTAGACCACAAAAAAATAAAGCTCCTGCACGTGGAAAAGCCTGTCGATGAAATGAGTTTCGATATTTCAAGGGTAATCCACAAAGGTTGGTAAACACGTTCACGGACAGTACGTCGAGAGACGTAAACTGAGACTCTCGTGATATAGCACTACGGCTGTGGCCGGTGTGATTAATCTCACCAAAAACGGAACTCCGTCCACGGCCGGCTATTTCCCATAGCAGTTATAGGAAGCAAGGACTCTGTGCCGTTTTTGGTTTAAACACAAGCCGCTAGTGTCACATCAAAAAAGCTCTAGGGCAACCTCAACCTCATGCACTACTCTTAAACGGGAACGACGCGTGTTGTGGCACATCACGGCTGTGGACGTAACGGCTGTGGACGAGCTGCCACATTAGGAAAGTTCTAATTGTACTAAATTGAATACATATAAAGTGGCACAATGTTGGACAAACGTTAAATGTGGCAGTTCGTCCATGGCCGTATTTTTTTTTGTATGAAATTTATTTGTGCCATAATACGCAATTTCGAGGATGGTGCTGTGTCCGTGAACGTGTTAAGATGCGGCTATCACTCGCGATTATCGTTTGTAAAAGTATTTGTATAAAGTATAGTTAGAGTAGAGGAAGAGTGTTCTGATGGAGCATACATGGCATTATCCTTAGGAAAAATATAAAGCACCTTATTGCAATATTTTATATATTTTTAACAGGCTTATGTGCCCGGTGTCGCGCAGGTGTTTTTTTAATACAAAACTTGTGCTTGAAAATTACAGTGCGACACAAAAGAGTAGAAACTAAATGAGGGCGCCACTTTCTACCTAACAGTCACATTTTTGACGTAAAATGCTTAAACATGGCAACAATTTAGTATGGATTATTTTTAGTTCCACTTTATTTAAGTCGCACTGTATGTACGCAACATTTTTTATGGGTCCGTGCCATCATCAAGATTTGCAAGAAGTGAAGAACGGAATTTATATTTTATATATAAATAAAGAAAGAAGAAGAAAAAGAAGAGAAGAATGTTTTATTCTGAGGGCTTTAAGTGTCCTGGTTAATCATACTTCACGAATGAATTTTCAGTAGGTACCTATTATTTTTACAAAAATCAACCAGGCATGGCTTTGACCCTCAGATGGCTAATGTGCTCATGTCCTTTACACACCATAAAATTACCGTAACTTACATGGAAGTGGCTCTCCTTGATCTGCCGTTTCCGATGCGACTCTCCTAGCTTCTGCATCATGACGGCCACCACCTCCGGCTGATGGAGGTTCAGCACAGCGAGGTTCAGCGAGTTCATGAGGTTGATCACGTGCGCTTTGAACTGGATGTTGGCTGCGAACTCTTCCTCCGGCAGTTTGCGGACCATTTTGAAGAATTCTTTTGTTTCTGGATACGCTCGGAATAGCCTGCGAAGACGAAATAGGAATTTGAATTGTGATGTTACTAAAACATAAGTATTTGCAGTTTGTAACCATCTAACCATCACCTAAAAGAAACGGATCTGCGAAGAAAGTAAAGTTCGACATGTTTGTCGCTGGGATATCCCTTTCTAACAAGTCCGATACGATAGAGACACAGTAAGAGTCAAGCGAGAAATGTACTTCATGTGCTAGCCGTTAAAATAAAGTTACACAGATATGTCAGATATAATTAATGTAATGCAAATCTGATTAGGGGTTGTATAAAAAAAAAACCAAGAAGAGTCTATTAGAGATTAGCGTAATAGGAGCCGTAACGGGCGTATAAGAAAGGAAAGCCGGCGGGAATGATTAAGCAAGCAAGTGTGATGAGAAAATAAGTAGTCTGTTCATTTTAAGTACAAAACTTCTGAAATGCCACTTTAAATAATATGAAGAAACTGAAATTGAAGATTTAAAATAGTTTAGATTTCGTAAATTTTATTATTAGGTTATCCCTAACAGACTGACTTTGCATCTATATATATGTACATAGTATGAGAATGTACCCTTTAAGTGTCCCCGCCGAACTGTTTCGTGCATAACCTCGAATGAAATTTGTCAATAAATGAATTATGAGATCCGCAATTAGCCCGCGGTTTAACGATTCCCGAACAAACTGAATACTAATGGGCTTTGATCACCGCCTACATAATGCTGTATTCGACAAGGTTCACAAAAATTACCTTGACGTTAAAAGTGTATAGATTTTCTCCATAGGTTAGGTTAGGTTAGGTTAGGTTAGGTTAGGTTAGGTAAGGTAAGAAGAGTCTATTAGAGATTAGCGTAATAGGAGCCGTAACGGGCGTATAAGAAAGGAAAGCCGGCGGGAATGATTAAGCAAGCAAGTGTGATGAGAAAATAAGTAGTCTGTTCATTTTAAGTACAAAACTTCTGAAATGCCACTTTAAATAATATGAAGAAACTGAAATTGAAGATTTAAAATAGTTTAGATTTCGTACATTTTATTATTAGGTTATCCCTAACAGACTGACTTTGCATCTATATATATGTACATAGTATGAGAATGTACCCTTTAAGTGTCCCCGCCGAACTGTTTCGTGCATAACCTCGAATGAAATTTGTCAATAAATGAATTATGAGATCCGCAATTAGCCCGCGGTTTAACGATTCCCGAACAAACTGAATACTAATGGGCTTTGATCACCGCCTACATAATGCTGTATTCGACAAGGTTCACAAAAATTACCTTGACGTTAAAAGTGTATAGATTTTCTCCATAGGTTATTTAAGAAGGGAGCCAAAAAGAGAGAAATAGATGAATGGGAATTGAAGGAACAAGAGACATATCAAACTTATGGGTGACACGCCTAGCATATTTAAATTCTATACAGTTGGCATGGTAGCTAAATAGGCCTTTTTTTTGGCCGCTGCCTTTAAAAAATCCCTTAAGGGAAAAGTTACCATCCATCCATCTATCCATCCATCCATCCATCGATCTATCAATCCATCCAATGTGTCTTTTATTAAAGTATGAATGGTCAGAACTTGTTCGTATATCAGCCCTAGTACCTGAGCCTGATATTTATTTCGTTTGTGAAAATTGACTTTACACTAGACCCATGTGGCCATGGCCTCGTCCGCGCTGGTTCACATTGACGATACAGATTATTTTATGATAGTAATATCATGCCCATTATTGCCATCTACATGTGTGTGTATACTCTTGACGCGATGGCTATGTAGATATTAATGCTTTCGACTGTACTATCGCCCGCAGGTTAATTTTGTGGTAGAATTTTGAAAACAGAGCAAAGACGTCACACCTGTCAGTCAATTAATCCGAATCGATATCCGATCGGTTTACTGCGGGTTTACACCGGTCGTAAACGATCGACGGAATGCGAGTGGCTCGTAAAAATGAGCGAGTGCGCCGTAAAATATATTTTTATTCATGCTTCAGGTTGGATTAAAATTGTATATTGTATATATGTGCCACTGCGCAGAACTCACAAAGGGCCAAAGACTCAAGTTTGCCCAAAAAAATTATGGAGTTTGACCCGGAAGTTTTAAATGCGAGATCGAATCAGAAATGAAGAGAGAATACGAATCCCAAAATTTTATGCTGAATGTGCAACATGGTCTCATGGTGACAACTTTTACAAAGTTACAAAGTTTATATGCTCCTTTTAGACAGAGGCGGCGTAAGGCGTGGGCGGTGTAGCCCACCACCCATGACCTCGCAGTGGAAAGGGCCTCGCGACTCACAGCCGAAAATAATTTAAAAAAGTAAGGAAAATCCCAAAGTACAGGCCACAAGGGTTTTCTTATAATAAATACATTAGTTCGTGTGGTTGCCGGGTTAGAATAGTGCCACTCCATGTCTTCCCGTGGATGTCGTAAGAGGCGACTAAGGGAATAAAGGCTTGTAGTACTGTTAGGCGATGGGCTTGCAACCTGTCACTAATACGCTGGTAAACATCTTAGCCTGATTGTGCAAAATGTGGTTACAGAATTATCAACAAGTTTTTAGAGTTGTTGGTAATTCTGTAGCTCTGCCTACCCCACTCTGGGAATGAAGGCGTGAGTGTATGTATGTAAATACATTAGAGAGACTCGCGTACCTTGCACACATTAATTTTAGGTCTTGCGCCGCCAGTCGCCACTGCTTTTAAATACCGCAAAGGCACAAAACGTATGCCTTGCACAAATATAATGATACTTATAATGTATTGCAGGAAGACTTGCAATTTCTTGCAAGATACAATTTACTACTGTTACAATTGACATAGTACACTGATTACAAAAAAAAAACGAAAGATCAAAAGGGAGTAAACGAAAGGTGTAGGTTTATGAATTAAATTTCGGGGGACAATCTCACACAAATTAACTTACAGTCTGTTCCTATTTATTCCATCACTCTTATAAACAAATAAATTTACCATTATAACTACATATTCACGTACTTTTGAAGGTTGAGGATAGTCATATTATTTATTTATACACTTAATCAATGTCTTCATATTTATTTTCAGGTAGTAATCTCTGTTTAACCTTGTATTTTTGTTGAACAGCTCTTTCGGAAAACGCTTGACATATACATTTTGTTTTTCCGAAATACGAGTATATTTAACATGAAAATGAATGTTTTGATAGATTTGATTGATAAGAGAGGTTATCGTCTCTGTCGCTCCCAACATAATAATGATGATGAGGAATTAGAGGTAATATTTTTCTCATCACTATTTCATCCTTTATCTAAAGACCAACAGGTATACTTGTTATTTTCATTGGCAGTCTGAATAGGAACAGACTTTAGTCCCAAACTCCAGGCTTGTACTATGGACATCGAAAAGGATACTTATATAGAGAAATACATCGTTAAATACTCAGACACAAATACTCGGGCTCATCACACAAATATTCATCTATACCGGGAATCGAGCCCGAGGCCGCTAACTTCGCATGCACCAACTTGGCTAACTGTCGTCAAAATAATAATGAAGGCGGTGATCCAAAGCTTGGTCTCGCTGGGTAATGCTGTCTCCTCCCGGCTGAGCCAAGAATTAGGGCTATCGTAAACCATAGCTGATCCAACCTCTTCAGCAGCTCCGTCCCGTTGCCGACGGAGTCAGCGTATACGGGCGCCCAGGAGCGCTGTACCGCGTGAATCTCGCGCCGCGACAGCCCCGACAGCGAGTGCGCAGCGTCCGGGTCGCCGCCCCACCACACGTAGCTCAACCACCCACCCATTGTTATCTGGAAAAATATAATAATTTAAATCTTGGAGAACAGTCTTGTATAACAACAACTTTGACTCAGTTGAAATGAAATGAATTTTAGCACCGTAAAATGTGCCTACTTTGCTCCCTCATGTGTAACTATGCTCCATAGTGACTTTTTTGTATGTTACTTATAAGACAAGGCCGATGACAAATTTTCTAAAAATAATTGATGTACATATACATCCAGCTGCGCAGTGAATGAAAGCACTAGAATGATTTACAATACAGAATACCTCAATATAACGATGGAGCAAGATTACCCGTGGGGGAGCAAAGTAAGCACATTTTACGGCATATTAAAAGAACATGCACACAACTATTTCTTAATATAAAAATACAAAGAGTACAATACAAGAGAGTACTTAATATAGGTGAACTTAATGCCTAGTGTCATTGTCTACGAATTATGTTGAATATGCTAATGGCTTTTCCGTGACGCTAATTTTCAGTTCTTTTCAGTTTGCAAGTTTGTCGGAGATACTGGTGCTGATCGGCATGGTTGAGACACTGCTCTCCAAGATAAGATAAAAAAACCACATTCATTTACATTTACACTTGAAAAAACAGTATACTTCTTGCAGGGTCTGAAGGTCACAAGCTGTTTTTTTTTTAAGTTAAACTGAACTTATTTAAATTAAAATAAAACTAAGCTACTCAAATATTTAAGCTGTAAATAATAATTACCACTATGAAAAGAACACCCCCTCTAGCAGGTCCGCTCGCGGCAGGGTCCCTATGACACTGGCTGCATTACCTCTCTGGATAGCTAGCCCAATCCTTTGGGAGAGGTAAGCACCAGCTCTAGGATCTCCGGAGGAGTCTATGAGCCGGGATGAAAGAGCCTTAATAAAGCTTTTCATAGTGTCTAAATATCTAGTATTCCGGTAGCAATACATTTTATATAAGGCTGTTCATACCTATGTCCTACAACGAACAGCCTCATATGAATTTTTTGTCACCGGAACACCTGATATTTTGTCGGATCTGACACCCAATAAGTGAGAACCCGTTCTAAGCTTTAGAGCCAAAAAATAAACGGCAAGTGGCAGAACCGGCGAGGAGTGTAATGTTTTTGCAAGTGTAAATGTAAGTGAATGTGTTTTTTTATCTTTTGTGGGTGGATCGTTAGATTGTTTATCACAGGGGAGATAAAGAATTTTAATTAATATGTTACACGGCAATATCAGAGCACGGATTTTTTGTATCATCATTTGGACAAACGCTTGTTATTGAAACTGTAAATATTTTAGGTTTCTTTTAAAACTAACCTAACCTAACCTATACGGTTCTACACGATGGTCCTGAAATAAATTCTGAGATATTTACAGTTTCGGAAAAAAAGCAGTTTGGTCAAATGATATGTTTGGGAAATGAATCAGTTTGGCAATTTTTTTTTATGAAACGAAAGGCTCCCGTTCTGGCCCTTAATTTATCATCGGTCAAAGAAGTCCAGGTAGAAAGGTCACTCGAAACGTTTTGGTTTGGCACTCTAAGGTTCCCTTTACATTAGAAATCTATATTTATAAATAAAAATTGAATTGCTGTTCGTTAGTCTCGCTAAAACTCGAGAACGGCTGAACCGATTTGGCTGATTTCTTTTTTGCTGTGTTCGTCATTGTCAGGACAAGGTTTGTATGAAAGAAAATAATTGAAAAATCCACCGGGGAAGTCAGAAATTTGCAGCGGGGCGAAGCTGCTGGCGGGCCGCTAGTAAATAAATATTTTTTCATATTACCGCAGTTGCAAAGCAGCGCTAAATGGCGAAGCACCATACAATACCGGTTTTTGGCGGTTTAGGAACGCGGCAGTCGCGTTGTCACTTTCATCCCTCCTCCCCCTACTATCCTAAAAAACCAACTTGTACCCAGAACATAGCAGATCCTATATAAATTTCACCTAACAGCAAACTCTTGTAAAAAAAAACGAGTCGAGTAGTGAGGTAGTTTAAAAAGGAATTGTAATTTTATAGACGGGCTTAAGACGGCTTACTAGGTTCACTTACTGAGCCACACTGCCTCCTGAACGTTTCGCTACCAACTCTGTGTGGTAACAGCTTAAAGCTCTAAAAAAAATCGTAGACGTGCTACGCCGTAGTGTTCTACGAAATCCATGTATTAAATTGTAATAGTACCTTTATGATAGAAGTCCGACTAACAATGAATAAATTATTTCAGAAATTATAGGGAAAAATTTACTTAAGTTTTCATAAATTATAACATTTATAACCTAAAGTACGTAAGTAAATTTTAAACTACGCGATGCGATGTTCTAGTATATAATTAGGAACAATGTTTAACTTGAATAAACTACATTTAAATATACGAGAAACTTTAGATGTTTACCTTATTCCTTTCCTTTTGTCCGCTCTTCACTCTTTTTAAAACTATTATAGCACTTAAAAGTAAAAATATAGATGATAAATATATAAAAAGTAACATGGCTACTGCACCTTTCTTGGCCACGTTTTAAACCAAACTGAGTTGTGGAAATTATTTAAGTACTAAATGACAGCTGGCAGTGTTTTAAGTATGCACACATTATCATTGTATCACGGGACCAGAATAAACAGGACCGCGGTGTTTGTCTGTCAGTTGAGACAATGTTACAACAAGTTGACGTGAAATAAATAGAGATGTTGTATGTTTAGTTTACTCGGCTGTCATTGCACTCGTGTTCTTTTATATTAATGTAAAATCTAAAATAAGACAAGTCATTATTTATTGTTATGACGACGCGTTGGCCTAGTTGGTAGTGATCCTACCTATGACACGCTAGCGGTCCTGGGGCAGATATTTGTGTGATGAGCGCGAATATTTATTTCTGAGTCATGAAGGATTTCTATGTATTTATGTATTTGTTTCTCTATATAAGTATTTATACAGTTGTCTATTCCCGTTAGTACAAGCCTAGAGCTTAGTTTGGTACTAGATCAGTTGGTGTCTTCTGATATATATATTTTTTAATTATTTGGAGCAAATGATCACAAAATGTGGTAAAGCATGTCTATTGTGTAGTGCCACTTTCTGCAAGTAATTAATGGTAACATTTTTACTAGTGAATATCGTTACTACTTTGAATAAAACTGGTATCTGATATTTGAAGATGTATGAGTTTGAACTTAACACTCTTTACTTTTATGTTTAAAATGGTATGTCACGAAATATGAGATACGAGGTTTTTTCAAAGCAATAACGATATGCCGTATCGATGTACTACAAAACATTCACGAATTTGACCGTTACTAGTCTGATGTTATTTGGAATAGAGTACCAAACAAGAACAAGTTTTAAATGATAAATATATTCAATACTTTCATTGAGCACATTATAATAATTAAGATATGTGCTCAATCCTTGGTTGTATTTCTATATACACCGTTATTTACGGTACATAATTACCCCTTGTCGATAATCGGTCCCTTGTTATAACTGAAAGTCCACTAATGTTTGCAATACCCTTAAAGCAACGGTATGGGATTAATTATGTTCGGTAACATCTAACATACAAATGGGTATACATCAGAACATTTAAATTACAAACGATATACAAATAACAGGAAAATAACAAATCACAAACTACACTGCTAAATGTTTCATATAATTAAAAATAAAACATACTTACGCTATAGTTAATTGTTACCTTCCTTATTAAATATGAAATGGCTGCCTTAATTTTACTTGACTCTATTATTTATTAAAAAAACGTGGATGTAATAATTATAGGTATTTGCATAGAAAACTTCAGTGGGAAAATAATTGTTGGAACTTACATAACGGCTCTGAGTTAAATTAAACTTGACACTGAAAAACATTAGGCTCTACACCTTTTATATTCCACTTGTAAATATATCTTCGTAAACATACACACATATGTTACTGTAAAAGTGTGAACTACGGCAAATAATAAGCGACGCGCTGGCCTAGGTGGTAGTGACCCTGCCTACGAAGCTAGCGTGAATATTTGTTTCTGAGTCATGGATGTTTTCTATGTATTTAAGTATATATTTCTCTATATAAGTATTTATATCGCTAGGTCACACAATGCATAAGTAGTTTGCAGTTAGTTTACTAGATGGCGTTGCTTACGGAAATACGCTAACAAAGTGTCTACACAGACTCAAAGGGGGGGGGGGGAGGAATTGGGGCTTTTTCAGCTACGGGGGTATAATATTCAAAGCGACACTGTGTGAATGTATCTATGTACCTAAAGTAAAAGAAAGATATGAAGTCAATCCGCCTGACAACTGCCAGTCCAGTAGAATTATACCTATTCTTTTTTTTTGTATTTCGCCAGTAACCTATTCCTAGATGTTTTAACTTGGGAAATTAAATTCAGACTTCGTACTTTTACAGTAACATAAATGGCAGCGTGACAAATAATCACGTGGTCGTTTGAACAAAATCGTTCGCCAACAGAAACTTATCGCAATGATAATATTAGCGGAGCTAAGTTGGCATCACATGCTCCGGGGAAATAAACGCCGAGTCAATATTGACTCGAAACCTAATTTTCTTGTTACTGTTTACTTTATGCATACTGCAGTGTTTGCATGTGAGAATATAGGTACCTTCTCTAGCTTTTGGTTGCGACTCTGTTCTCTCTGTGTTCTTTGGGAACTGTCAGATTTTCCTTTGTAAAATGTAGGTTGAGGATGTGAACGGGAAAGACAGAACAAACATAGATACATGCTTTCGTATTAATAATAGCTATTAGTATAAGGATAATATATATGTTAAAGTTTTATGTTATAAGTAATATGGGAATCGAGTCTTTATTTCTCTAAACAATAGTTCAACATTTAATTTGGATTCCCGTTAAAAAAAGTGGAAAAAAAGTAGGGTGCATGAGATAGTGTATTAGAGAAAAAAAAATCTAATGTGTCATAAAACATTTATTTAAAACCAGCGGCCCGCCAGTGGTTTCACCCTCGCTGCAAATTTCCGACCTTCCCGGAGGATTTTTCTTTTTTTTCTGTCATACAAATCTTGTCCTGACAATAACGAACACAACAAAAAAAAAATATTGGTGCAGTCGTCCGGAAGTCATACGCGTACCTACATACATTTCGGCGATTAAGTTTTACTAGTATTTATACAGATACTGGATACAAACGATTGAAACTGGACTGGACGACTGGAAACGAGTTCAAAATTTATTTTGTCAAGTGACTCCTTTTCTACTTCGAGGAGGAATAGCTGGTCCACTACGAGGTGGACCTTATGGTAAGCGGCGAGTGACTCTGGGACACTTTGTCTTAATAGTAGATAGATGGTTAGTTAACCTTGGAGTGAAAGTCAACAATTACATCCCGAGATATTTAGGCGGCACGAGAATCAGAGAGTGCGCCTATAGTTTGATGGTGCAACTCGTATGCATAGGTACCTAAGTGAAAACAGACTTATTTAGCTATTGCGAAGACTTTTACTTGATTACACACTCTCCTGACCTGTAATTCTTAACCACAATTTTGCTTACATTTTGCTAACGTTCGTTCGTTAGTTATTCACGAAGGCACTTGGGGTCTAATTAGATTGGTATTTGATGGACCTCACTTGGCCCATTGAACCCCGATGATTGCATTAACCCGATTGGACGAGCCGTTTAAGGCAATTGCTCGTTCATCGTCAATTATCTGTCTGAGTTTTGGGTCAGTCTTGAATTTGGATTTTACGTGACGATGAGTGTTGAGTTTTAGCTAAGTATATGCAAATTGTGAACGCTTTGTTAATTACAGGTCTTGTTTGCTTACTCAAATTTGGCACACCCTATGCTAGGCTAAAATGACAAATAACCTAGTACGATCCATAAGATCTAGTGGCGGCAGGACATTGTGGACGGTCCGGCCGGGTGCCAAGCAGCAGTGTTCGTGTTGTTGTATTCCGGTGTCGGGATAAGAAAACCAGGGTTGGCAACGCATTTTGGGTCTTAAGATTGGAGTTTTGAAAATGCAAGTCATATATCCCACTTACGATCAGTGGCATGTTTTATAAAGTTATAAAATACAAATTACAGGTTACAGGTTTTCAGCTATTTGAGCAGTGTTGCCAATTTAGATGAGAGAGGTGACCTGTGTGACCATTTGCCCTCTTCAGGCCGTAAAAAACCTCACAATCACGGTTTAATATTTTCTATTTTCTATTACGATTTTGCTATAAATATACCTAGTAACAAGGATGTAATTTTTTACGCTCACTTTTCATTCAGTAAAGTGACATGCAGCGCAACCAATCAAAGCAATTTGCAGTAAATCGATAAAAGTGGGTTGCTGGAGTAACTGTTGCTAATCAATCGCTATCGAGCGTAAACGTTACGTCGATTGACAGAAAATTGCAGAGAAAAACAACGTTCTTTTAAAATATACATTTTCTTGCTTACTTTGGGCATATGCATGTTTAGCATTAGATACACATCATTTTGTAAAACTAGCTTGATGAGCCTACTCTTTCACACGATGCATTGCAAGAAAGAAAATGTTTAGGATTGACGCAAGCTTCCAGAGGGCTATCGAAAACGGTTATCGATAACTGTACAATTAGTGTTTGGAATTGACACAAGGGCTGGACGCCACATTCGTAAATCCTATACATTTTGGATAACGACAACGATCTCGCAATGCATATCGTCTAGGGCCACTAGTAGTTGTTATAGAATGAAATTTAAAACGTTCGCCGAATGTCCAGGGCCACTGTAGTGTGTTGGTGCGATGGGCTCGTTGGAAACTGCAGAACAAAGTGTTTTTTGTCTTAAAGATGATTTATTTATTATTTCAATTCCTTGATAAAATATACCTCAGATATAACTATTACTTTACTTTTGTATGTCATATGAAAGAAAAACGGACTGTTATTTAACTGCGTTACTTGGCTATGGAAGGCTTTTAGGTTATACATTTGTTTACACTGTAACACACTTAGTGATAAACCTATTTCACGATGGCATGTTGAGCCCTCATGTTCTTTGCATGATAGCACTAGGTAATCCGATCTTTATTCAGCCCTTGAGGTGCTCATAGATAGCGATTGGCCTCGGTAAGCAGGTCATCTAGCTGTGCTAACCTAAACCTTTTTATAGAAGGACTTGGATGAATTAACAGCGGCTTAAAAAGTCATAGAACTTACAGTAAACATAAAACATAACAAGTTATGCGCTGACGCTCTACTAATAGTGGTATAGTATACTTAAATTAACGTAATAGCCAATAGAATTTTCTACAAAAAGATGTATCCACTTTTGGTCCTTACTACAATGCAATAAGATGATAAAATACATCTCTTTGCAGTCGACTGTACTGCTTACAGATATGTACCTATTTATGATGTATGGCCAGCCTTAAAAATTGCTGCATACTTTAGTGCTTCGTCACTGTCAAAGGCGTTAAAGCGAGACGGTACAAAGTACGTATAGATAGTACAGTTTATAAGCGAACCGCAGTGCTGATTTGTAGCTAGGCCGAAACATCATTAAAAAACTAATAAAACAAGAAAACGATTAACTTTTATTACCCGTTCTTCGTGATATATTCTTAGTGGGAAGTATTAAATGAATATATAATCTGTTCCTTTTCATCGTAAACGGAACCGATGTGCGGTGGAGGGCTAGCCATATCACGTTCTAGGAAAGTCAACAAAATAGTTAGGTATTACTTTTCTGATAAGATAACCCTTTATTGGAAGAGACCACTGTTTTGACATTTGACTTTGTTGTAAACCAAAACAAGCGCAAATCCAGCGCCATCAAACATTGCAAATGCAATTTCATTGAAGTTATTTTCGTTATCAACGAAATTGAAATGTTATCCGCATTGTTTATTTAATACAAGCGTTAACTTACGAGTACTACAATTATTGGCTGCGTAATATTATGTATAAATATAGGAATACGATAATAGTAATTTATTTTTATTTAATTACAAGTTAAGCTCACCAGCAGGTATGTAAACATTCCTAATAAATATTGTAATGGTTAAATATACTGGTAAGAATAGGCAAACAAAAGCCTGTATGCAGATTTAATAAAAAATGCGTCTTTTCTAATTAACCAGGTCTAAATTTAATTATTTCGAGCATTTTCAAGTAGTCTCACCAAAATGGTGCCGTAAAAAAAATACGGTTAGATAAGGGATAGGTATAGGTAGATTCCGATTATCGCTACTTACCCCCAAGGGAACAATTTTCCGGGATAAAAGTTAGCCTATCTATTAATACAGTGTAAAAGCTATCTCCATTACAAGTTACATCCGAATCCGTCCAGCCGTTGCAGCGTGAAGGAGTAACAAAGTTACACACACACGCAAACTTTGGCATTTATAATACACTCGCGGTCAAATAATACGGGTCAGAATGCGTTTTTCATACTAAAGAGGCTGTTTGGAAGCCTTGGTTCCTCGCCAGGAGATGCTTTTAGTGAAATCTGATGATGTACACCCCGAGCATCGATACAGGACTTCCAGATTGCCTAAGATACCCAACGGATTGAATCTGCGGATAACGCCGGAATTGTGCATGTTCAGAAAAACATATAAAATGGCAATAAAATGTAAGGAAATCCAAATGCTGACCCATGCTCTCTCGCTGTGGTGTTAACTGATTGTGCGATCTGTTAGGTATCTTAAGCACTTTTGACCTCCACTGTTTAACCTCGGAGTATCCACCATTAAACCTCACTCAAAACATGCCTGTGTCCAGGAACCAAGGCTTCGAAATAGCCTCGTTTGTATGAAAAACGCACTCTGACCCGTATTATTTGACCGAGAGTGTATTAGTAGGATTGTATAATGATCGCGTTACCACTTTTACGAAACTCCTCACTTCTCATTTTATCTCTCAAGGAATCTCCGAGTTTCTCTAGTCTTGAGGAGATACTCGCAAATTCTCCTATAAGACTCACAGTGAATAACCACGTACAGCGATTTCTCGTTAAAGTGCTCGCGCAGCCTACTGACACGATAAGTTTTTTTGTTTGTTTAGGCGTTCTACCCTTTTTTAGTTTGTTGGTTAGTTTTTCATCCAAACCTCGGGAAGGCCTATATTCAGCAGCCGTCGTATTTTCAGCTGGTATGGCGGTCGAATATATTTAAAGGACGAATTGTTAATATAGGCGTAATAATATTTTTTGCTGCATAGCTGCCAATGTAGTAATCAATAAAACATTTTTATTCATTAAAGGAATGAAGGGAGACAGAAACACGTGGAGCTAATAACCCTATGTGCTTCTGTTTAGACCATCTGATTATTTATTACTTAACCGACAAATTGTCATTGCGTGTGATACCCTTATTTATTTAAGAAGCTTATTGTGTTTGTCTAAGACTCAACTCTGGCGAATAACACCTAGTTAAAACAATGAGTGACGCCATTAAGACCAAAAATATGAAAATGTATTGCCACGAATAAGAACCAACAACGCAGCTGGAATTGTCACGTTAACCCGAAGGACGAGTTTAACGTAAATTGATAGCAATAAAACAAAATGGGTCAACAGCTCAATTAAACCTAACAACTTTGGCATTTCCCATTAGACCGCCCGCCTAATGATGCTAGCTAATAGGTATCGCACCTACGTGATTGGCCTCATACATGATTTTAGGGCTAGTCACATGGTCGATATTATAAATCATACAACAATGAACGAAAACTTCTTTCACGTGCATAGGTACATTTTCTGAGAAAGTAACTTATTCGATTAAAAGTGGATTTCTCGGAGGATTTGGAGGGTACAAGAAACTATGCAATAATGATATAATGTGTCCAAAAGTAATTGTAGTATGATAAGCACAAGACCGGTCTGAGTGGAGAGCCTTGGGGGAGGCCTATGTCCAGCAGTGGACGTCTTTCGGCTGACATGATGATGATGATGATGAAGTACTTTTTTGCCACCAAAATTCATACTTTTACTTCGTAATTTTTAGGTTATAAATATCTTTACTATATAGTTTACATGTAAGTATTTTGGTATTTTTGGTACACGTTAGGATATTATTCAACTTTAACATAGGTTCCTAGCTTAATTGTACAGAATTATCAACAAATTTTTAGAGTTGTTGGTCATTCTGTAGCTTTACGTACCCTCTGGGAATGAACGCATGACTTTATGTGTGTACATAGTTTCATGTACTCTAACAGCCATTTGTTTTTAACCTGGAGGTGTCACTTACCGCGGGTACTTTTGAGATATGTTCAAATATAGATCGTTAATAACGTCGTTCCATATAGTACAGCCAAAGTGTTATTGCAGTACCTACACGACCACTACATACACCAAAGGCTGCATAACTTCTCTTTCTAGGACATCGCGCTAATAAACGCTATAAGACCGTTATAAAGTTTAGCGTCTTAAATTTCTTCTATTTTTTAAATCGTTCTTCTCCCTTAAATGATAGTGGCAGAACAATATCAAGTCGTGAAAGAAACAATGCATTTAATATAACAACGCACGTCTGAAGAAATTCGTATAAATTACGACTCTAGCTGTTTGAATTAACTCCTAAAAACGGTCTGAATCGTTCATGAGTTATTTCTAAGCATTTATAAATTTAAAATAAAGGCTTGTAGTACTTATTGTTAGGCTTAGCTTGCAACCCGTCACTAATGTACTCTGGTAAACATCTTAGCCTCTTTGTGCAAAATGTGCTTACAGTATTAACAATTTTTTAGAGTGGTTTGTAATTCTGAAGCTCTGCTACCCAACTCCAGGAATGAAGGCGTGAACACTCACATACTACACATGTAATGTATAAATACAAATACAAATACAAATATTTTGAGGTTACTAAAAAACATTTTCAATGTATCAGTTATTTCATTGCAGATTTGGAATGTTCTTAATAGTACATACATCTGAAATACTTCTAAATTACTTGTAGCGACGGTATCACCAATTCATGAACCCTACGCGTAATTTAAATTCTCATAAAACTGCTTTAATCCGAGGCGATACGTTGACTGGCTGATATTGTGCGCGGAAACCATTGTTTGGTTACTTTGATTAGAAATAGTTCACAGCCGATAAGAGGTTGCTCGTTTTGTTATCAATAAATGCGTTTGTAATGGGTTAGTTTCACATTTCACAGTTACTTATATCGAGTATTAATTTAGAACACACTCTACCACTTAAAAGTACTATAGAAGCCTACAGCAAGAACTCTAGCTTTATTATTTAGAGACGATATTCTTTATCAACCCTCTTATTAGTGTGCTTAACATATGCTTTGTCCTTATCCTTCATTTGAAACATTTCTATTTGACTGAAAGAGAAAGCATACTTTAACAAAAATATTTTTACTGTTCCTTTACGAATAAGGGGTAATTGTTTATCAAGCATTATATCGATGACCTCACGACGGTGTTCACCTTTACTACAAAAACACAAGCAAAGGTTTTCAAGTCGAAAACAGAACTCCAATCACCAGACAGCACCATATCACCAGGCTTAAATGGCCATGGACATTAATTAGAGAGGTTACCTATTTCGTAGGAATGACAACGGGTGGATAGAGTCAAAAGGTTTTTTCAGACCACTGACGCGATTGAGTAGGTTATAGGGAAGAAGGAATATACGAGTAGGTGTATTCTCCCCCAGTACACGGTTTTTAAATTAAATGCTGCCGCGCAAGAAGAATAGATTGATAGACCATGTGTTATCTCTGTCATGTGTCACGGATAGCTATTATTTTATCGGAACACCTTCCAACGAACGTTTTCATCGAAAGGCATTTCTACCCGCATGGGTTATTATATACGAGGACAGAGTGAAGTCTGGAAAAAAATAAACAATTTTTTTGTTTAGGTCCAAGTAAATATTTATTTTTCAACGTAGTCCCCGTGTAACTCAATACACTTGGTCCATCGCTTTTCTAGCTTTTCGATTCCCTCCGTATAGTACGATTTCTCCAACCCTTCAAAATACGCATTGGTTTCTGCGATGATTTCTTCGTTGGAACCAAATCTTTTTCCACCAAGCCATTTCTTTAAGTTTGGGAAAAGAAAATAGTCGCAGGGGGCTAAATCTGGAGAATAAGGCGGATGCGGGAGCAATTCGTAACGCAACTCGTGGATTTTAGCCATAGCAACTGCAAATTGTCTTGTCTGCGTTGTCTTGGTGAAAAATGATTTTATTTTTCGCCAAATGGGGTCGTTTTTCCATTAAAACTTCATGAAATCGCTGTAACAAGTTGGCATAATATTCGCTGTTAATCGTTTTACCTTTCTGAAGGTAATCAACATATATTACACCACGAGCATCCCAGAAGACAGTAGCCATAACTTTATTCGCCGATAAAACTGCTTTGGCCTTCTTTGGTGCAGGTTCACCTGAAGCAATCCATTGTTTTGACTGCTCCTTGGTTTCTGGTGTATGATGATGAATCCAGGTTTCGTCAACAGTTATGAAACGACGCAAGAAGTGCTTTTCATTACACCTAAACTTCGCCAAACATGCCTCTGACAGGGTCACCCTGTTTTAACAAAACGCACGTTATAATAAAGTTTTATCATTTTCCTTCAACGAACGTTGATACGATACGCTACGATATATTATCGATTATCATGTTTATCTGGAGGATCTCTCTACAATATTTACGAGTAGCATTCCAAGTATAATTGATTTTATGATGTACGGTTGGTGTTCAATTCGCAACCCCCGTGGAAATACATGTTATAACTTTATAAGCCTATTTTGACGACGCGCTGGCCTAGTTGGTAGTGACCCTGCATACGAAGCTAGCGGTCCTGGGTCAAATCCCGGTAAGGGCAGATATTTGTGTGATGAGCGCGAACATTTGTTCCTGAGTGATGGATGTTTACTATGTATTTAAGTATATATTTCTCTATTTAAGTATTTATTTCGTTGTCTAGTACCCATAGTACAAGCCTAGAGCTTAGTTTGGGACTAGGTCAATTGGTGTGACATGGTCCCCTGATATTTATTTATTTTATTTTATTCTAAAATGCTGTCACTTAAAGTTGGCTCTACCTGTACTGACGCGGTTGTCAAAATCTTTGTAAAAAACAATGGGCATTTATCCAGAAAATAAAGTGTATTATTTTGATAATGTTACCGTAGTTTAAAAAAGAGGTTTCACGGCCTCTATCATGACACAAAGCGTTATCGCTTGAATGTAAATAGAATGGTATCAAGTAACCTCTTGAACCGGTCAATTACTGTCCTTTGTGCTTCAATGGACGGTTTGATTTTATCTACGGGCTCAATAGCGTTATCATTCAAATAGCTCTCTTGGTTGGCTGGCTATTGTCCGTTACTTCGACACGGTCTTTATGCAAAACTTGATATACAAGTTTAAAAAAGGAACAAGCTATAGATAAAAAACTTACGTAAAGGTCCTTTTGCGTGTAGTTATGTAAGTAGCACGGAATTTTCGTTAAATTTCAAATATGGAATGCCGAGCAACAAGAGAACCATTAGACACGAATAAAATGACGGCTTTTATGACTTGACTTTTACCTTTTTCAAACTTACATTCACACACATATCTTCATGCCTGTCTCCTAACGGGCAGAGACTATGGAATAGTCTAAACATACAACTTTCGTTTTCTCTATTCATCAACTTTTTATGCACGTACAAATCGGTTTCGGACGTTTTAATTTGGACCTTTTCAAACTTGCGTATGAAATATCGTCACTAACGAATGACTTGATGTTCGGATAAAAATGCTTTTCAACCAAAAAAGATTACGACACGTGAGATATTATTTTCTTAGATTTGATGATGGCAGTGATAGCTCTGACAGTCGTAGGGCCGAAGGTATTATTAGCGCCATTTTGTTCGAGTAGCTACCTACCCAACAAAATAAGACCAGTGTAGGTCGATATCGGTAACTCTGCAAGGGCAACTTCTGATAAAGCTTTAAGTTCGCGACAGGTACCTATACACAAGCTGTGCAAGTGTTGCACTCAATTATTTATTTTGTTTAAGTATAATAGTCTAGAAGATCTTTAGTGATCACCCTAGCATATCAATTCGCTGTATAATGTGAATTTGAGAAATAAGATAGATAACATAAGATACATTTATTGATTAATCAAGCACAGTGATATACAAGAAAATATCCAGTAAAATATCGAGCCTATCATGATAATTCGTAATTATAAATATATCTTGACGACTAAAAGCTCAGATTCAATAAGAGTTACGTCGTACTCGAGTAGCTCAGTAGTCTGACCTGGGGGGTTATTATGACGTAGCCTGTGCAGTTCATTTTACGGCGAGCGTAAAGGACAGAGCTATAGCAGTTATATAGCTCTGTCATTTTCTCTCAGCGTAAACTGAACTGCATAGGCTACGTCATAATAACCCCTCTGAGCTCTACCAACTATGAAGGATCCCTTCTCCCACTAAACCCGCTTCTCATAACGCTCGAATGCGTTCAAGAAATAAGGTCACAAACATGTCACGCTCGAAGTTTCAATTCAATGAATCTTAAAGTCAAAATAAACCATAGAGCGTTAAAATATGTCGCTTATTTCGTACGGTTTACAATTGACGGTATTGGACTGAATCCAAACTCTGTCAACGCGAATTACGGTTTAACGACCATTTGTTGAACTCGGTAAAGGCACGGCGCTGGGCTGTTTGCTATTTTTAATTTGTTGCCTCGGCCGCGAGGGCAATAAATAAAACGGTCCAATATTCGCAAATGGCTGTGTAAACTACTATAAATGTTTCGATTATTATGCTCTTGATGTTATGGTGTTCCAGTTAATAACCATTAAATTGTACGCCTGTCTCAGTTGCGAAAAAGCGATACGACTAATAGTTATTTAAAACAGGGACAGTTGTACGCCCAAAAAAATGGTCGGGACGCAACGGCTGAAATATGCGAACTTAAAAGAAAAAAAAAAACATAAAGAAGAAGATGTCGTAAGAGGCGACTAAGGGAATATAGGCTTGTGTAGTACTGTTAGGCGATGGGCTTGCAACCTGTCACTAATATGCTGGTAAACATCTTAGCCTGATTGTGCAAATTGTGGTTACTGAATTATCAAAAAAAATTCAAAGTTTTAATTCTGTAGCTCTGCCTAGCCCACTCTGGGATTGCAAGCGTGAAGGTATGTATGTATTAGTTGCAGTAATTTTTCGAGGTAAATTGAAGAGCATTCTACTGTTTATTCTCTCTAGCTTTCCGGCATTTAGGAACTCTCTGTCCGACAAATAATTTTGATACTTTTCTTTACATTGCTGTGAAATGAAAGACGATTCGTAAAAAAATAAAAATGTACCTACTTAAAGAAGACCGTAGTGCTGACTGTACTCGTTTTAATGTTCGAATCTTCGAATGCCGTAAACCTCCTCTAAGTGTTATTGAAATAAGTATTATTGTAATTCTAAGTAAACAGGCAAAGGGACCCATTAATAATAGTAGAATGCTTTACCTGCTCTTCGTTTTGTTTTAGCAATCTTCATGTAGCCGCATAGTTGTTACAAATTGTGTGATGTTTTTTCTATTTTAAAATAAGATTAACTAGTCTTTTATTTACTACACGTACCCTATTTTACTCTTTCATTAGAATAATGTTAAATTCACTTTAGTACGAAAATACTTCCTTCAAACCAACTTACACTTTACTTTTTCATAATTTGATTAGAGAGCTGCTCTCGCTTCGCTCCTGTGTCACTAAACAAAAAACCGGGCTAGAGCATGTCGGGTCATGCTCAGAGTAGAATTCCGAAGCTGCTACTAAAAAAAAAGCGTGTCAGCGTCACGGTTCATGAGATACAGCCTGGTGACAGACAGGCAGACAGACGGACAGTGAAGTCTTAGTAATGGGGTCTCGTTTTTACCCTTTGGGAACGGAACCCTAAAAACAACCTGAACGAATTTTCTATCTAAAATTATTTGGAGCTGCTAGAGCTCTTTTAGATACCTTTTTTAGGTATACACACTTTTATCTTCACACATTATCATAAGTCCTCTATTATGCGCTCAAAACCCGTAGGAAATGACCAGCATTATTACAACCAATTTTACTATGAGAACTTTCTTGTCTGTGGTAGTAGGTAAAATCTGTACTGTAATGTTATTACAGTACAGATTTTGGTAAGGTTATGAGTTTAAATTTGGAACAGCTTTCAAAACTCAAGAGAGTCTCTATTCTAGTATTCATATTTATTATACCTTATGAAGTTTGAATTAAGAGTTAAGTGTCCATTATTGGTGCCCTCGGCTGAGAGTGTCCAACATTGGTGTCGTCTCTCTAGTACTAACCAAAATTCTCTGAGTTAGACTGCGGACAGAAAGATCGGACATACGGACGTAAACTATAAGGATTCCTAGTTTGACTTCGAAACCCTAAAAAATAACCTACGTCCATCAGGCAGGAATAATACCTAACCTAACGTGTGAAAGCATTTTTCGAAGATTACCCGTGGGATATACAGGGTGTCCGGTAAATAGTGGACTACCTTACAGGACTGGATAGCTCAGCTCAGGAGTGGCCAAAATATGATAAATTATGTTTAGTAAAAGTCGCACCAAAAACGAGATATCTCAAGTTTTAAAAATTTTGGATATGCGGTATCCTGGTTCACCATTTTCGATGCCGCGGACACATTTATTAGAATTTTTCAGTTTCGTTTACTGTGAAAGATAGCTGTTTAAATTTGCTATAAGACTCTATCAACGGAATTAACAAAAGTTTAGCAGTTTTATTAATTTTTCAAATCAAATTTAAAGTTTAGGAATCTGATTTTAAATTGCGGCAAGTTTAACATCGCACGGTGTAAAAAAAAAGTAATAAGACTTGTAGTTCTGCTTTCCTAAAACTTGGCCTGGTTAATGGAGATTCTAAAATTATATAACAATTGAGTTTATTGATTACAGCAGCGAAGTTATTATTAAGTTTGTCCAACAAAGACTGAATTTTATCAAACTAGCGAATTTAATAAACGATTTTTGCTTCCGTTTAAAATGATGTTAGTTGGTTCTAAATGTTTTAAAAGACAGTTTACATTAATGTGAAATACAACGACACTACGATTAAAGGTAATAAAATACATTTTCTTAAATTTAAAGCAATTATTCGAATTGCTTGCCGCCAGCCCTAATGCAGGCTCGGCAGCGTTTCATGAACGACCTCTTGAGTTCGGAGGCATATCGTCGCTCACCAATTTGTCGGCTAGCTTCCAAATAGGTAATTTTCACATAAACTCCATTCTGATTAATTGTTGTTAGTAATACTGGCCACCAAACTTTCAATTCCAGATTGAATTAATTAGACAATTACATCGTTAGTTTTTTGATTTCTTGTCAACAATTCAATGAACTTAAACGGAAGAGGTTACCTGCAGTTTCTTCAAGAGTCGCTTCCGATACTATTGGAAGATATGCCCTTAGAGCTGAGAAGAACCATGTGGCTACAACATGATGGCTGTTCAGCCCACTATGCATTACCAGTGCGAAGGTTCTTGGACCAAACATATCTATCCGGTGGATTGGTCGTTCAGGACCAATTTTTTGGGCTCCTCGTTCACCGGATTTGAACCCTCTAGACTATTTTTATTGGGGTTGTTTAAAAGAAAGAGTGTACGGCAAACCTTGCCTCTTTGGAAGAGCTACGTAGTCGCATCGCAGAAGCTAGCCGACAAATTGGTGAGTGACGATATGCCTCCGAACTCAAGAGGTCGTTCATGAAACGCTGCCGAGCCTGCATTAGGGCTGGCGGCAAGCAATTCGAACACTTGCTTTAAATTTAAGAAAATGTATGTTATTACCTTTTATCATAGTGTCGTTGTATTTCACATTAATGTAAACTGTCTTTTAAAACATTTAGAACCAGCTAACCTCATTTTAAACGGAAGCAAAAGTCGTTTATTAAATTCGCTAGTTTGATAAAGTTCAGTCTTTGTTGGACAAACTTAATAATAACTTCGCTGCTGTAATCATTAAACTCAATTGTTATATCATTTTAGAATCTCCATTAACCAGGCCAATTTTTAGGAAAGCAGCACTACAAGTCTTACTACTTTTTTTTACACCGTGCGATGTTAAACTTGCCGCAAGTTAAACTCAGATTACTAAACTTTAAATTTGATTTGAAAAATTAGAAAAACTGCTAAACTTTTGTTGGTTCCGTTGATAGAATCTTATAGCAAATTTAAACAGCTATCTTTCACAGTAAACGAAACTGAAAAATTCTAATAAATGTGGCCGCGGCATCGAAAATGGTGAACCAGGGTACCGCATTTCCAAAATTATGAAAAGTTGAGATATCTCGTTTTTGATGCGACTTTTACTAAACATAATTTATCATATTTTGGCCACTCCTGAGCTGAGCTATCCAGCCCTGTAAGATAGTCCACTATTTACCGGACACCCTGTATATATACAAATTCGCACTCTATCTTTCTCTAATATATACAGTTCTCGTGTCACGGTGTTTGTAATTAAACTCCTCCGAAATGGCTCGACCGATTTTCGTGAAATTTTGTGTGTATATCGGTTAGGTCTGCGAGTCGGACAACATCTATTTTTCATCCCCCTAAATGTTAAGGGTGGTACACCCCTAAATTTTACATACATGGCAAAACAACGTTTGCCGGGTCAGCTAGTCTCTTTATATTTAATATTAATAGATAATGTACACAAGAATACTTGAATACTTACATTAATTATTAATCTAAGAGTTGGTAGCCTGAAAAATGAAACGATTTTTTAAGTGTGTAAGACTTTACTTGAAAATCTCGTTACACTGTTTAGGCTTAGGTATAGACTAGCGTATTGAGGACTACACAACTATGGTACGTATTGTTTCTTGAGTAAGCCAGCGTCGTTACGAGTTGCTTACGAGAACAAGGGGCCTAAGTAAGCTGGGAGATTGTCTATCTAAGACAGACTGTTGCTTTTTGCACTTCTTGTCTCAACAGAGGTCTCCTAGGAAGCACTGGTAGAATCAGTCATGTGAACTCATGTGTGTGTCTAATGCGCCATTTTCATTTTCATGTAGGTATTCATACTCTACAAAATTTTGACAAGTTTTCTTTAAGAATAACGCAGCAAAGATCGAATTAAAAACTATGCTTATACGTTTTTTATGACCTTGCTAATGCTGCCTTGTATATTTACATACGCAAAGGTTAGGTAAAGCTAAATTCGCAATAAGCATTATTTAATAATTGTATGAACAGTTTGTATTCCTTTAACCGCCTGTTATCTATGTTGCTACTAGGTATTAACTACAAGTATATTTTGTATCCAATGGATTTTGAACTCAGTGACAATACTAGAAGGCATTTTGCACTTGCGGGCGATTATTAATAAATAGTAGGTATTAACTATTGACAGTAAATACCACCGTTCATCCTCTATCATTAAGAGGTTAGTATAATTTGCTAATTACTTGTGTGCTAGGTGTTAAAGCAAATAAATTAATTGACTTGACGTTACCAATGTTATTCAATATTTATTAAGGAAAGGTTCTAGCCATTTATTAAATTCATATCCATTTAGTTAGCGTTCAAATATCGGTAGTAAATTATTTATAATTTTTCAGATAAAATGTTGACAGCCAATGGGCGCATAGGTACTTATTTTCTTTTGCATTAATAAATAATGAATAACAAACATATAAAAAAACTCGGTTTGTCCTCGTTCTACGTACAAGGAAAGTTGAATAAGTTTATCCGTCGGTTATTATTGGTCTGAATAAACAAGCGAATCTTAAGCGTAAAGGGTAAAGCAATATTAAGCTTGTAGACTTTATAATAATTTTGTTATAACTATCATATATTAATGAGCTATCAAGCAAAAAAACGCACTAAAATCCTTGCTGTAGTCAAACTAGGAAACCTTACAATAACTTTCATGATGTTTTAAAAAAAAGTATTTGTTTTATTGTTTTTTCCATCTATCTCATACCGGTCCAGCTGAAAATCAGTGCTGCAGCTCCGTGCCACAGTACCACGCTGAGCTGGCACACCGTTTCGGCTATTTAATTTTAATTAGTTAAATAGGTTGTTTTTTTTATTTTTTGTCTTCTCAAATGTATCTGTCTTTTGTGTTTATTTAATAGCCGAATTAATGATTCTGTTCTATTCTATTATATTATTCTCTTCCTTATAGTTTCGCCATGTCCGCCCGTCCATCCGTCAGCAGCCTAGCTCAGACTGTTGTAAAATATTTTCAATGAAATGAATGAATGAAATGAATATTATTTTCAAACAAAATAGAATGCGCTTATAACGAATTTAAAAGAAAAACTATCACGACTAAGTAGACTTGATTAATTCTTGAGATACAGGCAACTAAAGTATACCTACTAGAATCACCTGACAAACACAACCAAATAATTTTAAATAGTTCATAGGTATATTTTTTTGAGTTGGTTCTTGTTAGGTAATTTCAGCTTCGGAACCCTACACTGAGCATGGTTAGGCATGATCTTGCCCGGTTTTTCGTTCTGGTTCCGCCATGCAAAAAAACGAGAGACAAACAAGCACACCCACAGACTGACAAAGGGATTTGGGGGGGCAAACCTATGCACCCTCAATGCTTATTTTTACAGTCATAAGGCAGTTTACAAACGTCAAATTTTCACCCCTTGTAAAAAAAAAAAGTTAAATGTATATCAACGGATTGCAGATTTACATAAATTACTTAATCCAATGAAATGAAATACTGTTTGTTTGTAGGGCAGTCGGCGAGGGGCAGGGCTGCTCTAATGAAGTACGGATTATATTTATGTGCCACTCCGCATCACGGTGCGATGTTATGAATATGATAATTTAATTATTTCAAACTCGTACACACAAGAAAATTGCCAAGCGCTAATGGAAAACACGGCCACTCTAAATAATAAAACCTGTTTTACACACATCACTGCTAGCTTCTTTATCTAGATAACATTTCATTTATCAACACGTTTTACTTTTCTCTAGGAACGTTGTTATGTACAACTTTGTTATTGTTTAAGTCTATGCAAGGTCAAGTTCACCAATCGTGTCAACGTTTCGCAAATTTGCACGCAAAACACGAATACATCGCATGCACTTCGTAATAACACTCCTGGATCAATAAAATACTTACAACTTGTCACAGACTATGTATAGTTTTGGCGCCTTTTTTCAACGACAACGCTGTTTTTCGGCGCGCGACGGGGACCAAAGCACGCGCGATTCAGCCTACGCGTGGAAAGAGACTGAACACAGCTGTTACTACAGCCGCCCGCCCACCGTACTATCGCCTCACCACTTAATACCCAAATGAATACATAAGTTAGTTGATAACGTCTAGACGCAATTTAAGATCCTGAAATTGAATTCCACGTGGTCTTGATGCAATCTAGCCTTAATTAATTTGGCTGCAGTATGGATTATGTTTATATTTATCTGAGCAAGTTATACGCGTACAAATTTAACGTAACTTGGACGTCAAGTAATATCATCTCTGGTATAAATTCATTTTAAGCGACTTGTTGTTATTTTAGTAAACTAAACCCCCTTGCAAAACAAAACGGGCACTTTTGATTTTTGAAGCACTTTAAATATACAATCACTATATAGGATTTCATACTAAAATAAAGAAAGGATTGTTTAAGAAGAAAAATAAAGATTTAAAAAAAATATGTTAATTTAATGCTGTAGCCTAAAATTTCATTTAGTTACAGTATGTTTAAACTACTTGAAAAAATCGAAAGTGCTGTTTTTTTGAAAAGGGGTTTATTTACGTTCGTTCAGTAGGGTGCATAGGTTTTGCACCTTATCTTGTTTGTAAATGAATGTACTTACAAACTTCACAGCAACTGACACAACCAGATAGATACTTTTCCTTTTTAAACATCGGCACAAAAAAGGGGTGTTTTAGGTTTAACGTGCGTACCTGTGTGTCTGTCCGTGGTGCTGTAGTTCGTAAACAGATGGACAGATCGCTAGTAGGTTTTAAGTAGGATTTTAAGATTGGTTGACCCGATGAAGAGATGTCTGCTCTGAAAGCTTTTTCTGTTTGTATATATTGAAAGAAGCCTGCGGAAACTACGCAGGATATTTGAAATATTTTTTAATTTGCTATTTATAGATTTATATAATGCTAGACTAAGTAGTACCATTGTAATATTAAATATATTTAAAAAAATGACTGACTGCTGAGTTTCTTGCGGCGCTTCTTCTCAGCAGTGGTCTTCTCTTGTGAAGCGCTGGTAGATTCTTGACGTGTAAAAGTGCCCGTGCGGCCTACTTACTGAATATTTATCCGTCTTTATCTTTATCTTATCTTTATTATTAAATCGATTTCATCGTGCATATTAGATATTAAAATGCCCAAATGTTTCGTGTTAAAAACTAAATATAATCTCTAGTAGTATTTTGAGTACAGATTACATTTAGTGTTCAATTCATGTTTCAACTACACCCTCCTTAACGAGCGCCTAAGAACAAGTGACAATAGTTTTTACTTAATTCCGCCCGGATTGGTTGAACCTATAAATAATGCATCTGTGGTTATGTTACCATTCCCGGTCACGCAGGGGCACAGATTCAAGAACACAATGGAGACTCCTGAGGAATACAGAGTTCGCTAATCCAAACTATTACCTTTACCTTTACAGCCAGTTTCATTATAACGATTTAAACATGAATCTTTTCCACTCATTCAATTATTTTTTTTGGAGTTGCTTTAAATCTAATACGAGTAGGTACACACATTAAAACTGTCCAGAGATTACAAAAACCTAATTTATTCGGGTTTGGTATTTTTCATGTGTGTATTTGGACCCAACTCGACCAAAGGACGAGAAACGCAATGACTTGTGGTAAACACGCATTAACGGATTAACCAGTGTATCGTCATCGATAAGTTCTCTAGTGAGTTTTTAAAATAAAATCGCTAATGACCTGAGAAGTTATCTTTGTAAATATTCGTATGATAATATAAGTTTTTTGCCCGCGTGTCTCGATAAACAACATTTTTTATTTGCTTAAGGTAAATTGACACCGCATCGGAATGTTATTAGCCTCTTGTACTTGTTTACTGTTTGTTTGCCTTTAAAAACCAACGGTCAAGTGTGTGACGTTTTGTATGCGCATGCAATAATATCGGGTAACTAATGGTTGCGTTTATCGATGTGGGTAAAAAAACCTTATTAATGTAATCGTATGCTAGATTGTTATTTGAAATTGGCATTACATTGCTGTCTTACACATAACTAAAAATACACACAACATCCAACTTTTCCTTAGTTCCTACGATTCGCACCAATACACACACAACATGTAAGAAATTTGCATCCAATTTTTTATTTTGATGTGTGGCTTTGTGTTTTCATATAGTGCACTTTGTCACAGTTATGTAAGTGTATATTAATTTAACGCTGCCAAGGCGCGGAAACTATCTCTCTCCGTCTCACGTTCTTCGCACGGAAGCATATAAAGCTATCCCTTTACGTTATTGTGTGGATATCTAGCCTCTTTAAAATAAGGCGCGCCCCACACAAGCCGCTCGATGCACCCTCATTCGACGATGGACCGCTGGTTCGTTTATACTGTGCTGCGTTATTGCAGTCAGTGCAGTTATGCAGTTGCATACCTAATAAGGTAGCTATTTAGTATTCTTTATTGGTTGTTTATTTATCGCCGTGAACAATGGATCATTAGCCGCTGTTGACGGTGAGCCAGTTCACGCACGTGTATTAAAGATTGCAATCGGAGTTACCTTAAACGGCTGCACATGATTCTTAAGTTGATATAAACTTTATTGCCATAAGAGGTTGTATTGTTAACTAAATAAATAAATAAATATAAATATCTGGGGACAATGTCACACCCATTGACCTAGTCCCAAACTAAGCTCTAGGCTTGTACTATGGGTACAAGGCAACGACATAAATACTTACACAGAGAAATATATACTTAAATACATAGAAAACATCCATGACTCAGAAACAAATATTCGCGCTCATCACACAAATATTTGCCATTACCGGGATTTGACCCCAGGACCTCTAGCTTCGTAGGCAGGGTTACTACCAACTAGGCCAGCGCGTCGTCAAAATCTGCCTAGTTTGAAGCAGAGAACGGGATATATATGGCTTTACGACTGCTATACGTAAGTATTTTTCCCTGCCTGAAACTTGTAAGGGTCTAGGAGCTCAATATATTTTTATTTTTTTATTTTTTTTATGGCATAGGAAGGCAATTGAGCACACAGGCCACCTGATGGTAAGTGGAAACTGTGACCCATAGACATTCGCATTCACAAGACTGCAAATGCACTGCCAACCCTAAGGACTCAGATGGAATGCCTCTATGCTAGTCATTTCACCGGCTGTCTTATCCCCAAACCGGAACACAACAATGCGAACACTGAAAATGAAAATGAAAATGAAAATATTTATTCAGTAAATTGGCCACATGAGGGCTCTTTTACACGTCGGTAACATGGAGTGAATCTACTAGCGCTTCGGACAAGACCATCATTGCGGAGAAGAAGCGCCGCAAGAAACTCCAGCAGAAGGTCATTTTTTCAATTATTAATTAGGTACAATAATACTTAAAAGTAAGTTACATTACAAGGTAATAAAGTAATAAATAATTATTAAAAAAAAAAAAAAAAAAGCAATACAAACAAAATCCTTACAAATGTAAAGTCAATAAAATAAAGTTAAAAATCATGATTAGGAGAACAACATGACGAGGTCTCTACGTCAGGAACGATAATTAAAATAACTAAATTGGAAAAACAGGTCCTTGCAAGCGTGAACAGACCGGACCCCACAAACAGCACCCGTTCACGAGTATGACGCGTATCTCAGCCATCGCCTCCCTCAACCATGTGTTCGGGAAGGTGGCGACCCGATCAACGACGCCGCCGTAAGCAAAGACCTTTAAGTGAGCATGACATGCTCATGCTGCCGGACAAAGATAACAATAAAAAAGTATCTGTCCGGCGAGAAACGTCATAATGTGTTCTCAATTCTAAAATGTCTTGTGCACACAAGAATTAATATATATATTTTTTTTACAAAAAAAAACAATAGGTAAATTTAATTTTAAAAGTGTACATCATTGGCTTAAAGGCATTTTGCAATAAGCGCTGCCCAGTGCTCAGCTATAATTACAAAAGACAAAAATAACCCTAACTTCAGTAAGCTCACACTACTTAAAAACGTCTTTATCATTTAGGAAGTCATTAACAGTATAATATGCCTTACCCAGCAAGCAGCACTTAATGCGAGACTTAAATTTATTGAACGGCATATTGACAATATCAGTAGGTATCTTATTGTAGAAGCGTATACAGTTCCCTGCGAACGATGTGCTAACTTTACGAAGACGGTGACATGGGACTACGAGTTTATCTTTATTTCGCGTGTTAAACTTGTGAACGTCACGGTTATGTCTGAAGTGATGTATGTGTTTGCGTGCATACATGATATTTTCAAAGATATACTGCGACGCGACAGTAAGAATATTAATTTCTTTAAATTTATCTCTGAGAGAGACCCGAGAACCCAGTTGATAAATAAAACGTATAGCCCGCTTTTGTAGTACAAAGACGGCCTGAATGTCAGCCGCTTTTCCCCATAACCAAATCCCATAGCTCATAACACTATGAAAATAACTATAATACACCAGTCTCGCCGTCTCGACGTCTGTAAGTTGTCAGATTCGCTTTACTGCATACGCTGCAGAACTAAGTTTTCCCGCAAGGGTGGATATATGAGCATTCCATTTCAGTTTCGAGTCTAAAGTAATACCTAAAAATACTATTTTGTCTTCGAATGACAGCGTCTCATCCTTTAGTCTAATACTAGCCCCATTCACTCCTTTCACATTTGACAGAGAAAATTTCATGCACTTGGTTTTCTTGGTATTTAAAAGTAAGTTGTTGGCTGTAAACCAATCAACAGTTATAGACAACGTATCATTAATGTCATTGAAATTTTTCTGTTTTCTATCTACCTTGAATAAAAGTGAAGTGTCATCGGCAAACAGGACTATTTCATGTCTATCGCGCACAACGTAAGGGAGATCGTTGATATAGATCAAAAACAAGAATGGGCCCAGAATTGAGCCTTGGGGCACTCCCATAGCAACAGCTGATCCAGGAGATTGCGTTCTGTTTATGTCCACCCGCTGAGTTCGGTGAGCAAGGTAAGATTTGATAAGATCAAGGGCTCCATTTTTAATTCCATAATAACCTAGCTTCCGCACTAACGTTACGTGATCAACACAGTCAAACGCCTTGGATAAATCACAAAAAACTCCAATTACGTCTAGTGATTCTTCCCAGGCATCAAATACATATTTAATTAAGGTTGAACCGGCATCTGTAGTAGACCGTCCCTTAGTAAACCCAAATTGACTACTGTGAAGCAACTTATTCCTACTAAAATGTGAGGATATTTGGTTTAAAATGATTTTCTCAAAAACTTTACTCAGTGCTGGCAGTATCGAAATTGGTCTAAAATTTGTAGGGTCTGTTTTTGTCCCTGACTTAAACAAGGGTATAATTTTACTGTGTTTCATCAGGTCGGGAAACACTCCGATATCGATACACTTGTTAAATAAAGCAGCTAAATAAGGTGCAGTTAATTCCAGGATGGACTGCAATACTGTGACAGAGAGGCCCCAGAGATCTTCAGTCTTTTTTAGATTAAGTGACCTAAACGTATTAATAACAATTTTAGAAGTGATATGATAAAATTTAAACACATCTGTGCATTCCTTCACATTTGATCTTAATAATATTTCAGCCTTATGAGGAGATGATTGTAATGATTTAGTGGTATCTAAAGGTATATTTGTAAAGAACCGCTCAAACTCTTTAGCTACATCAAGGTCCGAGTTCACTAGAGTATATTCAACTTGCAGGCTGTAATGCGGGTCTCTAACTCTAGTTCTACCAGTTTCAGTATTAATTACATTCCAAACCGTTTTAATCTTGTTGTCTGAGTTACGGATTTTGTTGGAAAAATATTCTGACTTTGCGGCGGCACAAATCTGCTGTTTGGCGGTAGGTTAATGGATAAGATGGTGGTACCAACCCGGACGGACCCTGCACAAGGTCCTCCCACAAGTAAATGGCATATGTATACATACACCTTTAATATAGCATTTTTACGTTCAACAAATCTGTTACGTCATTTGTACTGGTCTTTGCCAGTGAAACTATCCTTTGTGCACATTTTTTCCACAATGTATATAGTTAGCTAAGTTGGTAGTGCCTTCGAAGCTAGTGGTCCCGGGTTCGATTCCTGGTCAGGGCAAATATTTTCGTGATGAGCGCGAGTATTTTTTGTTTCTATATATGTAAGATTTAATTTCTCTATATAAGTATGTTAGTCGTTGATACAGTTAAAAGTATTAATATCTGTACGGTCAACGCACCAAAGTATTAATTGTTCTGGTTTTATTTTTATTTATTTATTTATTTTGCTTTTGTTTTGTTTGTTTAAATTACTTGTAATGTTTGTGTCACCTTCCGTGTTGTCACCGAGTGGTCCCAACGGAAGACCAGCGTTGGCTTCACAGCCAGCACATGCTGAGTTGGGACCGTTTCGCAACAATTACTTACACTATCTGTCGTTTGTTTTCCTTACTTTTTCTTGGTATATTTATGTGTGTTATTGTTGTGGATAAATGTTTTTCTTTCTTTCTTTCTTTCAAATATATGTATACATTGACATTGTCATATCAGTGGCATAGGGGCATGTAAATATTTTTAACGTGTTGGGTTGGGCAACGTTATATATTTATGATTTTGATAGTACAAGCCTAGAGTTTAATTTAGTAGCTTAATTGGTGTGAGATTGTCCCCCGAAATGTATTTTTATTTTATAAAGCTTGCCTTTTGTTAGACTTGTTCTAAAAAGTTTGTTTCACGAAATACGATGAATATTTGATGGCCGCAGAACATCATCAGTATTCCGGGACGGACGCTGATTATACGCGAACACGGAATACCAATAGGGATAAACTTCTCTTTAATTCAATGCCGATTGATCAGAGATCACAGGATACGAACCAATCAATCAATTCACCACAGTAAACACATCTTTGGAATATAGTTTTCAGATTTCCGAAGCTCACGGCCTGGCGAACTATCTTTTATTTGTACATCTATATATATTTGCAAATCATTATGTATTCGTATTTCATTGAAATGTTAGTAAACCCTCACGTTTTCTTATTATTCAAACAGCATTTTTCTTATTGTTTGAGGTTGTAAGAAAGCAAAGGGACAATAGTAATAAGTCAAGAAAAAAAATACACAAATGGTGGATCTTGTAATATAACATGATAATATTAAATTAAAAAGCCATAAATAATACTTAGTTATCTAAACATACAACGAATAAATAAGTAGCCATTAATATCACTGCAAAAATGTGCAGTAATGTTAACTTGAGCACAAACAAAGTACTCGTATCGTATTGTATAGTCACGGTATGAAAAGGATCTTCGCTTAACAGTAATGAAATAGAGTCGGAAAAGTGACGAACCTACCTATTCACAACGTGACCAATTTCCTCTGGAACCCCTCGATTGGGCTACAATCCCTCTGTTCTTAATTTAGAGAAAATGTGATTATACAAGAATTCAACGAAGACAGTCCAAGCATTCATCTGGTACTCGTTCAATTGGAGGTCATTCTTCAGCATGCCTACCAAGCAATCCTTGGCCGACTGCAAAAAAGAACAATTAACATAGTAAGGTCTCAGTAAGGTTTAAGTTGGTAATTATCACGGTTAAATTCTTTAAACTCATGTTCGCGGTCAAAATGCTGTTCAAAACAAGTCCGATTATAAAAGTCTCGTTCACATTAGGCTCTCAGCTACCGTAGGACTGTGTGCCGGCCGACTATTCTTCTTCTTCTTTAAATTAATTTCAGTCCACTTAGTGATTTCGCCAGTGTCAGTGAGAAAATAATCAGTAAATATAACGGTAAATCAACCTACTCTACTGCTACTAGTTGGCTCGGTGTGTAATCAAATCAAGAAAGCGGCTCACTTCAGCCGAGAAAGCAGCCGCCGGCCACATCCAGTCAGTTAATGACGATTAAAGTAGGCCACTCCATAGAGAAGATTTGCCTACGGCGGCAACTATGTTTAAACTCATAAATAGTTTTCAAAAACAGACTGTCTTTGAATTTGTCGGCGGAAACGGGGATTTCCTGACTCGGATTTTAGCAGGTCTCGCCAAGGCTTAGCCCGCCAACCAATGGTGGCAATTTTCTACTTTCTGGACCTAGGCAATAATGTACTATTATTATTCAGTATGCTAGTTGACGCTTTGTCACGGTACCTTGCCGTGAACTGCAAACACCCTATTGCTCGTATATGTACACGATGTCAGAAACAACTAAATCTGAAGTCTGAAGCACTGAAGACTGTATGTTGATATATACCTACCGATGTAGACTGGAGTTATATCTTCATTAAACCGATCCATAGAATTTTTCAAGAATTTATAAAAGTCATCAGAATCACTAAATACCTATCTAGCCAAATTCATCGACATCATCTTTATAGTATGAGGCAAATAGCTGTGATAGTTGGTCGTCATTTTGCTATAGAGCCGTAAGGATTTACATTAAAGTGTTTAGTCTTCACGCGTCTCTTGGTGTGGGTCGTTCCAAGTTTATCCATCATGGCGCCGACCATCTCGGGGCGCTTGAGGTTGACCACGGCCAAGTCAACAGCATTCATGAAGATCATAGCGTGGGCCGTGAAGTGCGGGCTGTTCACCAGTTGCTGGTCGCTCATTGTGCGGAAAGTGTTGAAGAATTCTTTCGTTTCTGGATCAGTTCGGAACAATCTGGAAATTTTTATGTGCACAATTTGAATTTAGTTGTAAAGTTCAATTAAAGTTTAGTAGAAAAAATATTAAGTGTTTAAGTGTATAATTCGGCACAGTGACTATATGTCAAAGGTTTAGCCTTTTCTCTGGGACTTGCCACATTCTCGAAGGGCATTTAAATGTAGTTGTGTGCCTTTCCATTGCTGATAGATGGCAAATATGGTACAAATTGACGGCCGTCAATTTTAACCCCCCCAAAAGAGAAGGATATTGTAAATTCAACTCCTTATAAAAGTATTGGTGTCTTTGGATGATAAAATAATAAATAAATAAATAAATAAATAAATATCATGGGACAATGTCACACCAATTGACCTAGTCCCAATTTAAGCTCTAGGCTTGTATTATGGGTACTAGACAACGATATAAATACTTATATAGAGAAATATATACTTAAATACATAGTAAACATCCATGACTCAGGAACAAATATTCGCGCTCATCACACAAATATCTGCCCTTACCGGGATTTGAACCCAGGACCGCTAGCTTCGTAGGCAGGGTCACTACCAACTAGGCCAGCGCGTCGTCAAAATAATGCCCGTAAATCAATGGTTACTAACAATGATACACTACCTATACCTACCTGTTAATAACTAATAAACCATGTCGCAACATTAAACGTAATAAAACTACCACCATCATCAGGCAGCATCATCATGTCAGCCGAAACCAACCGAAGACTATTAAAAAAACGAATTATGTTAATTTCAATGAGTTGCTGAAACAATATTGAACGGAATAGGATTATAAAAATCTTGATTTCCTACCTAGAGCCAATGATTTGCTGTAATAGTTTGATTGGTGTACGGTATCGATGAACGACTTAAACACTGCACTGTGTAATATTATTGAACGTGCCACTAACGATTACCGAACCGAAAACTACCTTTTCACCTCAGCAGCTCAAACAAGCAGGTTTTGCTGCTTAAAAACAGTGAGCAAAATTCAATTTTGCTGCGAGCGAGAGGCAAAGTAGCTTTTTAATAAAAATAAAAAAATGCCGTGACAAAATTAATGAAAAATAAGAAATTTATCATGTATCTACATAATTTTGCTATCGTTTTAACAATCTTTAATTTCGTGACATAAACCGCGGGGGCAGTTTCAGAACGCATTTCAAAAATAGCGGGATTATTGTAGCCAATAGCCATAGACAAGGCCTAGTTAGGTTTGTATTAAAGCCACAGACTACATAAAGCTGTATAAAGTTGTGTTTGCACTACGGCATTATCAAGTTGAGTGACAGGTTTTATCTGTTTTATGTTTATTTTTTCCACTTTTTATTTTATTAGTATTTTGCAAAAATGCTTGTGATTGATGCATATAATTATATGCGATCGTGTCGTTATTTAGTCGTGTCAAATGGTCACAACGGAAGACCTGCGTTGGCTCTACCAGCTTCACGCTGTGTTGTTCTCGCTGCTGAGGTGAAAAGTTGTATGTCTCACACGAGACCAAAGTTTTTTACGTCTCGTATCTTTGAATCCCTCGCTACGCTCAGGATTCTAACCTAGAATCACTCGCTACACTCGTGATTCAATAATAGAATCCTTCGCTTACTCGGGATTCAAAATCATCACTCGCAGCAAAAACCAACTTTGCTCTCTTGTTGAACAAATAACTATTTCTTCTATTATTGACGTTTGAGTTTTTATTAGCATAAGAAATTACACAGATAAAACATGTCGCAATGATAAAAGCATTAAAACTACTAACGATACATAAAATGATGCAATGGAATGCCCCTCCTAGATATATTTATTTTTGTTATTTGACAACCAAACTAAGTAGCGGACTATACAAGACACCTATATGCTCTAAATTTCTCTTCTCTTCTTGTAGTTTTTGAGTAAAATGCCGGTGACACGGGACGAACGGACATGACGAAACTATAAAGGTGCCGTTTTTTTCAATTTCTGCTACGGAACCCTAAAATCGGGTACCTACTTGTACAAACTCATAGCGTTTAACTATGTATCATTAGTTTATGTCTAAGTTACAGAAAGGTCCCTATTGTTTTTAAAGGTACAACATGTGTACAACTAGATGTCACAACTGGCGGTTCCTACCTACACCGCGCAGGCAAGATTATGATTTTAAATAATCGGATGACCTGTTTAATTTTTTTTTGTAAATGATAACTTAATTTAATGTGCTGCGTAGAATTTTCTAGCTTGTTTCGAATGACAAATGAAGGTTGCCATAATAAGAGCAAAGATCGTGCTTCTGCCTCAAATATTTTTATTGAGCGCCTCATTGGCTATTCAGCCCGTTGGCATTGAACCTTTGCTCCATATCGCGCGAGGAGTCTTTATGGGGCCAGCCCTCTATGAATAACCTTAGATCGTATTGAAGAGACGACGATATAGTATGTACTTGCTTTAAGTATATTGGAATTAAATTCAAATAGAACGGGGAACGTTTGGGTTACCGACAATGACCGAATGTATTATCTAACCGAAATTGTTTTCAGCAAAATATATTCTGCAGGAGTTTCCTGGTTTTCTGGAGATCCTGAACATAGTCACGTAGGTAAGATTACACTGTGAAATTGTCGGGAAAGACATTTTTTGACTCCTGCGTTGTGAAGTACCCGTGTCAATAAAAATAAATAGTTATAGGTAAACTTAAACGCATTAGTTTAGCTATTTAGCAAAGAAATGCTGACAATATCTTCGGGATATTTATGTAATAACGTGTTTTGCATATTTAAATCACTGTACGAATTAACCATACTGTAACTATAACGTTGTTTTGTGTTAAGTGTGTCACTTTTAGGCCTTGCATTCGAATATTCGAATATTCGAATTATTCGAATAATAAACTGGTTCGAATATTCGAATATAAAACTTGCGATATTCGAATATTCGACCAATTTCCGGAATGCCAAACTCAGAATTTGATGCATTCAAAATACAACTTTCAAAGTTCGCGCGCAAGTCTCGCGATGTTTCCGCGGTCCGCCCGACCCGACATGATTCCTCACAGCTCGGAAGCGATCGGGAACTTGGGCGGGAATCAGTGCGACGACGGCGCTGGATGGCGGCTTTTTTTTTTCATTTTTTTTATAGTAACTTTAAAAAAGAGTTGATTGTTTTTGATTTGATTGTGTGATTGTATTATAAAAAAATATTATTGTCTGTCTGAGTAAGACCTCGATTTATAAGACTGATTTTGTTGTTAACCACCAACTATTTCCCAAGTTTTTGTAAGACTGTGAATGTGATAGTTTAGTGCCTTACACCAAATTAAACAAATTGTTCTTTAATTTTTAACTAGATTTTTTTTGTATACAGATAAATTAGAATCTAAATAAGACATTGGCAATAAAAAACTTGATTATTACAACAGTTTTTAACTATTCGAATAATATTCGAATAATTCGAATAATACCAGAAAAAAATTCGAATATTCGAATACCGAAAATTGTCGAATATTTGCAAGCCCTAGTCACTTTCCGTCGCTTTACGGCTAGCGGATGCTGAGTTAGGACCGTTTCGCAACAATTTCTCTGTATCTTTTTTTTGTATCTATGTAATGTATCGTTGCGAATAAATGTCTCTTTATCTTTATCTTTATACTGTGCGCTCTGTACAACTATTAATTGTCTATAATTAACTCTACTTGTTTCTGTACTGAGGTCTGGAACACAGGGACACCTAGCTCAGGGCCTATCACTATGATTGTATTTGTTTGTTTGAACATAAATAATATAATTACTTTACTCACATTGTCTTTTTTAGCTTTACTGTTTTCGATTTAGCATTGTTTTAATTAAAGTTATTTTTTTCAATTATTATCTTGCATAATATGTACTATTTTATATCATGTAAATAAATTACTTATACATTAGATAAAACGAATATCTATGTGAAAAGAGTTGATGTGAATTCAAAAAATAGTTTCTAAGTAGCATGCTCCTGCGGTAGGACTACGCGTCTGCGACCTTTTAGCATAGTATGAACGAAAGTTATGTTACTTATCGCTACGTAATCCTTTTTTATCGCATAAAATACCTTCTTGTGGTTATTGGCCTTTTACAATTCGCACTGCCAGATCAAAAGAGGAGTAACTCAAAATACAAGTGTATTTTAAAATAAACTTTAATATAACGTCTATGAGCTTGAAACGAAACTAAAAATGATTTTGAGTTGATGCTGTATTGATCTAGCAGTGCGAATTGTTAAGGCACCCCAAGGCGCTCTTAGGATAAAATGCCACGATGCTAGCCATTTCAGTGTTAATGTTACCTCTTGAAGAGTTCCACTCCGTTGGGGAGCGGATCGGAATACACACGGGCCCACGTGGTCTGCACGGCGCGGATCTGACGAGGCGTCAGTCCCGATATCGGGTCCGACATATCAGCTTCCGCATCCCCCTTGGTTCTTACGTTGCCCATACTCCTTAAATAAAATATTATATGTGTATAGGGAGCTTGGTAGTCGATTGCAGAAAAAAAATTGTTCAACCGGCAATTAGCAATAGAAAGAAATGTCTTACTTACTCGTAACATTCGAAAATTCAGTAATTAATTATTACATGTTTATTGTTCTCCTAGAACTTTCGTGAAATATTAAATATTTAAACGGTGTTTACTTGGTTTTTTATATTTTTCTTTTGCCATGACACCTGACAGATAACATAAGATTATGACGAACTCTTATTTACAAAGTATCTCAATAGATGGCTCTGTCAGAATGCTTTACAACTAGAGATCATTATCATCGCTGGATGTAAAAAATATTTAAAGAATTGTAACGGAATGAAAAGTTCCTGAAACTTTTTTCATGCTGAATAGTAATGTTCAGCTTATTAGTATAACGTATTACTAGTTACAATATTTATACATTGCAAGGGCAGTCGCCCATACCTCAGTTTAGCCATGTCCTTTAATATTCTTGTTAGTTAAGGTAGGTCTGTATAGGGTAACTAGGGTCACAATGTAACACACTCCTACTACGGAAATGAGCACCAACTTGAAAATCATTGTCATCTTCTATACATAGTATAACCCCGTTAGGCCCCGTGTGCATCAGGATGTACCTAATCAAGGCAATTTAATCAGAACTGTGTTCCAATAAGAAAAAAAAAAAAAACGTTTGTGCAAAACGTGGTTACAGAATTATCAACAACTTATTTAAGAGTGCTTGGTAATTCTGTAGCTCTGCCTACCCCACTCTGGGAATGAAGGCGTGAGTTTATTATGTGTTCCAATAAGAATTAGGTTGATTTCCCTTTCTTCATAAGCTGAAAATGGCATTATCGAACAAACGTAAGTGAACTTTATTGCCTTAATAATAGATTCAAAGTCCCACTTACAAAAAACTCCCTGTTTGCAGTATGGTGGGCCTTACGAAGATAAAGCAGAGTAGCTTCCCGCCGGCTGTCCCCCTGTATTCTATGTACACTTGTATTTTTACCCGACTGCGTCAGAAGAAGGGTTATGTTTCTCAAACTACGCAACGCATTTTAATGCGGTTTCCTTCAATGGATAGAGTGATACAAGAATAAGGTTGTATGTATTATAAATTATGGTTTGGTAAAGACTGGTTCATGTAAGGCTGTTACAGAGAACTCATATGAATAGAAACTAAGCGAGCGCGGGTCGCTAGTTGCTTATGAGCCAATTGATTACTATCTCCAATTATAAATCAGCTGTTGTTATGGTACTTCCGAATTTTTGAAATACTGATATTCGAAATTTTAAATTTAAAAGTTGATTCTGGTCACTCTGCCCTCCTACGGAAAAAAGGCACATCTACTGTAATAATTGTATTGAACTTCAAACCTTATTACAACCCCTGAGAATTCAATATGCTCCTATGAATTAATTGCAGTTGTGCCTTTTCTCCGTAGCAGGGCAGCACTTACCTCCTTGGTTTAACGTTAGGTTTTGCGTGAAAATTGACCGATGACCGGTCCCAGCTGCGCATGCGACATCACTGTCTACTTAGCTCACAGCTGCTTTCTAGCCGTATCTTTTGATTGCCTTTGCTAGGTCATTGTCTAGACTAATATAATCCAAGAGTAATCTAAAATGACTGATTACATCGAATTACCAATTTAAAATTGCAGACTCTCGCAGTTAAGAGCCTGTATACGACCAACACGTTAAGGCTTCGGCTCCAATTGAGATCGTGGAAAACAATCCGAAGACCATCTGTCTTCAGATTGTTTTCCACGCCATCTAGTATAAATAGCACTTACCAGGACCGATAGTGCTACAACATAAAGCTTAGGTGGGTAGGCTAGAGCTCTGTATCGTACTCGTGATCGTAAGGTTCAAAGTTCCCTGGAAATGTTACTCACTATTTAAATGTGACGTTTCTTGTGCGCCGACCAAAAAAGGACACGGAGGGCCATTTGCAACGTTAAAAGATGGCGGACGTGTAATTTGTTTTAGACTTTAATTTTTGGGTAATTAGGTGTTCAAAGTTCTTTTCTGATAGTGATTTGTACTTTTTATGCCTTAGTGTTGCACAGTGATTGAAGACTTGGACTTATTTCGTGTATCTGGCATCTTTCTTCTCGTTTCAAGTGGACTCGCAGTGGTGCAGAGGTTAAAACTATCTTGACCTCTGACCTACAAATCACCGTACAACGTTGCCCCCAATCTTCCTAGAGAAGATTGGATTGTGTTTTATACTCATATAAACCTTGACACTGGCGAAATCACTTCACGTGGAAGCCATATCCCTGCGGTAGTAGCTGTTCAAGTCGCCGCGGGGGCAAAAAAAAAAAATAAAAAAAAAAAGGACACGATAACGCAAAAAACCGGCCAAGTGCGAGGCCGACACGCGCACAAAGGGTTCCGTACCATTATCTATAAAAATCACGTTTGTTGTATGAGAGCCTCTTTAGGCATCGTTCACACTAAACGTATTGTCGGCTCCGACTGCGAGCATGCTCGTAGTAGCGTATTGTCAGTTCGGTGTGAACAGAAAGTTAAATATATATGGAAAAGCGATAAACTGCGTAACACACAGTCGGCAGCGGACAATACGCTTGGTGTGAACGATGCCTTATTATTTATTTTTTTGGTATTTGTTGTTATAGCGGCAACTGTTGTCTAGCTATCACGGTTCGTGAAATACAGCCTGGTTCGTGAAATACTAATACAGACAGACAGACGGCCAGACGGACAGCGGAGTCTTAGTAATAGGGTCCCGTTTTTACCCTTTGGATACGGAACCCTAAAAATAAAATCACCTGAGAGACATCTAAGGATGTTAAGAGAGCGTTCACATTTCGTGGTTATATATTCACAATGTGGGAGACCCGAGAGTTTCGAGTCTACAATGAGACCTAAGAACTTAATTTGAGTCTTACTAGGTATTCGTTTTTTGTCGTAAGCAACGGTAATAGGCGGAGGCATTCGTTGCCTGGTGAATAAAACTACATTACTTTTAGATATTGATAATTCGAGGCCGTTTTTATCCATCCAATATTTTAACTGGGTAAGTGATTCTGTTAATGAGGAACATGCATGATTAACAGAACTATTAATATTATATAAAACTAAGTCGTCAGCATATTGTAAAATATGAGATTGACTATTAATGGAAGATTCTAGATCATATGTATAAATATTATATAATAAAGGGCTCAGCACAGAACCCTGTGGAAGGCCCTTCCATAGCTTTCTGGACTGCCCGTCTAATTTTATAGATCTACCGGACATGAAGTTAATAATAAAGTTTATAAATATAGATGGTATGTTTAGATTGTGCAATTTCATCATGAGTATAGACAGAAGCACATTGTCATATGCTGCTTTGATGTCTAGAAAGGCTGCAACTAGAGACTCATTGTTGGAGAAAGCTGTCCTAACATCAGTTATGAAAATGCTTAAACTGTCAAGTGTGCTCCTACCTTTTCGAAACCCAAACTGAGAATTTGATAAAATGTTTTTATTTTCAACAATCCATTCGACGCGGTTTTTCACCAAATGTTCAGTAATTTTACCGAGTACCGATGACATAGCTATTGGTCGATATGAAGCAACAATCGATGGGTCTTTATTTGGTTTTAATAGTGGCAACACATCATAGCATTTCCATCCCTCTGGAACAGCGTTGCCAGAATGTTACTTTTGTAACATTTTACGTTACTTTTGACCCTCTCATGTTACCCCTATGTTACAGGAATTAAAATGTTACTTTTACGTTACTTTTAGGTCAGTATAAAATATTTAAATAAATATTTATAAAATAATTTCCAGCAAGCAAAAAATAATTGTGAAACGGAACGCATCCAAGAAAGTTTTTGTTCGTCATTCGTCAAGTTGGCGAACTTGCTTTTGTGGCTTGCTTGGCTTGGATTCTGTTTTGAACTTTTGACAGCTGAGAGACTAGACCAGACACGAAAAAGTAATACGAGTAAAAAAGAAGCACTTATACGGAAAGACATATAAATAGAGGAGACGGCCTTTTGCCTTTACTTTACTTACTCACTCCGCGTAATACGTTTTTTCAAGGCCAGTTTTGTGATCACCAAAACTACACTGGGGTTGGGGACAAACAAACATTGGATGGAGTAAATTGGAGTGGATTGTTGCTCTTAACTATTGTGTTGTTTGTGTTTCTGTGTATTTTCGTAGGTTACGTAGATGTCTGTGATCTAAATTGAAATATGCGAAAGTGCAGTGCTCAAAAATATTAAAACAACCTTTTATTGGTAATAATTTCACTCGCGTCTATTTTAACTAAAGAGGAGTGAGGAAGGGTGCCGAGTAAATTAAATAAATTTAAAATTAAATAAACATTTTTTTTCGAAGAAAGAAAGAAATGGGACAGAATACTTTTTTTTTAGTTTTTGTGTAAATAAAGTGCCATAATTTAGTATTAGTGTCGTTTTCCACATTAATAAGAACTAGCGACCCGCCCGCGGCTTCGCCCGCGTGGAATGTATTATACATATAAACCTTCCTTAAGAATCACTCTATCTATTAAAAAAAACCGCATCAAAATCCGTTGCGTAGTTTTAAAGATTTAAGCATACATAGGGACAGACAGCGCAAGCGACTTTGTTTTATACTATGTAGTGATAAGGTATATACTAAATGTTATTTTTCTCGTGAAAATGTTACTTTTTGACCTGACTTGTGTTACATTTGACGATATGCCACTGGCAACACTGCTCTGGAACATTACCTGTCAACATGACAGAATTAATGATACTTAAATAATAACCTAAACTATTTTCATCTAGATTTGCGATAAATGAATACGGTATACCATCCTCCCCAGGGGCAGAATCACGAACGTTTGAAAATATCCCTTGAAGTTCACACAGGGAAAAAGGAGCATTTAAGGGAGAATTGGGAGGGAAAATTGGGGCAGAGTGACCAGATATAATTAATGCTTCTTCGGGGACGAAAGGTGGAGCAAGATGATCTAAGTATTCTGCGGATAAAGAAGAGGGTAGAGTCTGTGTGCTATTTTCAGACATAGCATTCCGGAACCTTCTTATATACTTCCAAACAAGAGTGGGTGATGTTTTTGGTGAAATGGATAAACAAAATTGTCTCCAGCCTGAGAATTTTTTATCTTTTAACAACGACTTTGTTTCATCTATAATTTTACACAACTTATCAAAATTTACTTCAGTCATTTCATTTTTATAGATTTTTTCTGCCTCTTTTCTCTTCTTAATTGCCACAGTGCATTCATTGTCCCACCACGGAGGCGAGGGGACCTTAGTCAAAAAGGGTTTTTTAGTAGGAAGAGTGCTATCCGCAGCCTCTATTAGAAGTTTAGCAAGAGCCTCATTACATTCGTCCTCACTTGAAGTAAAATCTGGCAAATTATGTAACTTATTATTTACATACTTGGTGAATTTATCCCAATCTGTAGTCTTATTAAGCCTATAGTTCATTCGAGGTTTCTTGGGAGGGATTTTGTTAGTTCTATTTTTATTAATAGGGCAAGTTATCAATATAGGGAAATGGTCACTACCAAAAGTAGATGTAAGTGTAGACCATGTAAAAATTGTAGATAAACTTGGGGATGCTATAGATATGTCAATTGCACTGTAGCCTTCATTAGGGCTAGTTCTATGTGTTGGTGAGCCTGAATTTAATACACATAAATTATGATGATCTACTATATCTAGAAGTTCTTCCCCATAAGAGTTTGAGACGGAACTTCCCCATGAAGTATGTTGTGCATTAAAATCACCTAGTATAAGAAGTGGTTTAGGTAGAGTGGATAAAAGAAGATTAAATTCATTAAATATCCTAATAGATGGATGAGCTATATACATAGATACAATACATATATTGTTTACTACGGCTGCTACTATATTAAAATCATCATTATGTGATGAAATAGGAACAGGGGTGAAACAAAGTGAATTACTTATGAGTATGGCAACCCCGCCATACCCATCAGATCTGTCTTCACGGAGACAGGAATAACCATTAATTTTAAATGTAGAACCTGGCTTAAGCCAGGTTTCTGCTAATGCAAAGATTAGAGGTTCAAAGTTATTTATAATATAAATTAAGTCAGATTTTTTACTTCTAATACTCCGGCAATTCCACTGCATTACACTGTGAGGTGTGCAGTCCATTGTGGGAGATGGTGATATTACTGATGGCATCAATTATAGGGGCAGCGTAGTTCGGTTTTATAATGTTCAAATGTGATAATGAGTTGATTAAAGCTATTATGATTTCTTTATTTGACTGTTGTTCATTTTTTAATTGACCTTTTAAGGCAGCACCATTTGCAGAAGATGGCATATCATAGTCTCGAATAAGATCACGGTGAGCACCACGATCATATCCCTTTAGAACTTTTGGTGTAAGACGGGGTTTAAGCGTTATTGTTTTTTTATAAGAATGACTGGTTGATGGCTGAGAATGATGATTATGAGATTGGGTTATTGACGAGTTATTGTTATCTAAAGCTTTTTTGACTACATCAGCAAATGATTTTGAGAGTGATGGGAGAAGTTTATAAGCTTCAAAGTATGAAATGTTATTTTGAGCCATAGACAATTTAATTTTAGTTTGTCTCACAAATTCAGGACAACTCTTACTTGTGGCAAAGTGAACACCTCCACAATGAAAACATGACCCTGATCCTTCTTGTACAGTGCAAGAGTCACCTGTGTGCTCCTGCCCACATTTAAAACACTGTGGTTTAGACCTACACTGCACTTTGGTGTGACCAAAGCGGCAGCATCTGTAACACTGAATTGTTGGATAGGTGTACAGTTCAACCGTCAGAGAATTATAGCAGATAAAGATTCTACTTGGCAAAGTCTGCCCATCAAAGGTGATGACAACTGATTGTGAAGGTTTCCACACAGGGACTCCATTCACAATTGTCTTAAAATTCAAGCGTCTAATCTTGAGTATTTTACCACAGCCCGGAGGAAGTGTGGTATTGTCCACAATTTCTTCTGCAGTCCATTCCGCAGGTATACCCCTAACTAGTCCTATACGGGTGACACTAAATGTTGGCACAAACGCTTTAAGTTTCTCTAACGCAAGGCTACTGTTTCTGATAAATAGGTTGGCATCAGTGTGTTCTGAGAAAGCTATTGATAACCTATTGCGACCTATTCTTTTGATACTGCCATTTACAACATTGTAGATATTATGCCTTTTAAGGAACCTGCCAAAAGTGATGGGATGAAGAGTAGTCCCATCATTAAGCAATTGTTGTTCTCTTTGTACATGAACTATGTATGGTCCGTTATCAGATACATTATATTCTGTCCTACCAATTGGAGGAGGACGGGGAGGATTTGAGGAGTCTTTAGGAGTTGAAGGAGTTTCCTGAGATGACACCGCGGGTAAAGTTGTACTATTTGTATCACTAGTACTAATTTTTTCCTTGATAGGTGATGCCAGCGCTAGGGGCGGTAATTTTGAATATTCCTTTTTTCTTTTTTTCAACAATACTTTTTTGGATTCTCGCGATCTTTTAAGTGAATTAGTAGACGCAGATCCGTCTGTATCCATTCCAGATTCGTTGGAAATTGTAACATAGTAGGCTACCGGGGGCGCCGAGCCGGGGTCCGGAGGCTCGTTCTCATCCATGACAAAAGAAAAGTACTTACCAAGAGTTTATATACAATATATACACTAAGTTAAAATTAAAATATATACATACAACTTCTCCTGATCACTTATAAACTAAAAACCAGAAAATAAATTTTCGAAATCAAAAAACGCGGCCACCTTACTCGAACTTTCCCGCCCTTTTTTTTTGAAAAAAAAAAAAAAACCAATTTAGATAACAAATTGATGTTAAAGTCTAATTGTAAAATCAGTGTAGTACATACTGGCCATGTAATTACTATCTCATGGTACGGGGGCGACATTACCTTGGTACGGGGGCTAAAGGAAAATGGAGAATTGGATCGCGTACATTGAAAATTAGATTTAACTTGTATGATAAAAAATAAATTTAAACTGAACATATTTTTAACAACTTACAGAACAAAAGAAGTTTAGTTTCAGGAGTAGAAATGATCTATGCATTTAAAGCCCCAAGGTCAGAGGCACCCTGTAGATTCCATTATTTTAAGTGGTGTTAATATTTTGTCAACTTCCCTGCTGCTCATTTTTCACGCAATGAAATCCGAAAGAAACATATGTATTCTACACTAATTACCCATTTAGCGTTATCTAGATTGACTCAGCTATTATGTTGCTACACATATTTGCACCGGTAACGAGCAAGCGAAATACTTGATAGCGACTAATACGCGGTAAAGTCCGGACGTGCATCATATCTGCAGTAAGTACGAAAACGTTAACCTCATTGCTGTCTCTCAAATTAGTCGTGAATCACGAGTAAAAGGGATTGGCTGGATATTGTATACCATATCCTATAAAATCAAGTGTCATAAAATTAAAATTAATTAAAAAGACCTTTTACCCTAACCTATCCGAGTCGGTTCTGCCCTGATTCGGCTTGCTCTTTTCATTTTCTGGATAGTCAAAACACCATGTTATAGCTCTCTAGTGATGATAGAGATTTAATAAATAAATCTTATGTCATTTAAAGCTTATGATTATGACTAATAATTATTAGTTTTTTTTGTTTTAGAGAATTTGAAAGTATAGCAAATAATTTTATAGCATCTGAAACTTATAGTAACTGAAGATTATGAAAACGAACTGATAAAGCATTTGAATGTATAGCATGTGACTGATTATAGCAAATGAGAGAAAATTTACAGAAAGTGATATTAGCCATTGATTTTATAGTAACTAAGGGGATACCATATTGTGGACGTGCTTGAAAGATGAGAAGCAGAAGTAGTTGCGATTCTGGAACGCTAGAAACTGGGAGGAGATAAATCTCAGGAAAAATAAAATAAATATCAGGAAGGATAGCGTGTCTTATTCAATGACCTGCAGCCCAGTAGTATTCCTGTTGCTGTATTCCAGTGTGGAAGTTAAATGAAATTAGTACGAATAACGTTGAGGGAGTTTATATGCCATTAGGATTGATAACGATTAGTCTACTGTAAAATTCTTTAAAATCTCGCTGGGCACTGCCTGAAGATGAATTAAATTTTTAAGAGATTTTGGCTCGTTTGTGCTTTCAGAGAAAGTCAGGGAAGTCGAAAACCTGCTATTATGATCGTGTTTCTCGATTTGGATGAACATCTGTAATTTTCTCACCAGTTTGTAAGTGCGAGAGTGATGAATGCTTTATCCAGCGCGATAAAGGGGACCTTAAAAGTCGTAGATATGCAACGTCAAAATCTTTCACATAATCCAGACAAATGTCAAATATAGGCCGCCTCTCTTAGCTACTGATTGAAATATAGGTAATATTTGTATACGTTAGAAGAAGACAAAAGAGCGAGTGAGTCTGTTAATTGAAAACCCTGGAGATGACAGTCTGTTAACGGCACAGGGTGTTTTGGGTGGAATGTAAAAAAAAAACAAATTACGCTAAATTTCTCAATATTATGATATGCGGCAATTTATGTGTATGTATACTCATGGTTCAATATTGGCACACGTCGAATATGCAATAATACAAAGGAAAATTAATAATAAATCAAGAAAACACGACACTCGAACAATGAAATTATATAATTTTGAAGCCATACAACTTTATTTTCTATATTCAAAATGAAATAATCAATAACAATTAATTTCACTTTTATTTTTAATGTTTAATTGACCAGAAATAATAGTATCTACATCTACAATTATACCAAGGCCTTTATTGTATTTTGGTTTAGTTCATCTTACTTCTATATCATAATCGTATTGTTAATGCCATGGTTAGCTCTTATCCACTTGACGGTAAAAGCTATAATTACATCAACAATGATAACGATATACAGGGAAGATACGCTCATGGGCGGATAAGGCATATGGTCCAGGTGGGCGCGGGGCGGGTCACAGGAAACCAAAATATGATAAACACAACCTCTTCTCTTTATACCAAAAAGGTAATAAACGACAAGGATTTATAATAGCCCCAGACCCCCCCGCTGGGTTGCCCCTAAATGCGGTGAACCAAACTAAAACAACGGCCCTGATTTAAACTACATCTATTTTGTGTGGATATCCTTTTTTGTTTTGAGAAATGTTCTCAACATACTTTCAATTTGTGGGTCACCTGAAGAACAATTCTTTGACTGTGATACTTTGCAGTGTGGATCATTATCATACCACTCCAAAACATCCACCTCTTAACATAACCCACCAAGGCTTTCCCTGACGGTCGATAGGCAATCATACAGTACGAGAGTTCAATTCAAACTCATAGAGGAGTTAGAGGCCCGATAGACTGTAAATACTTTCTCGAAAACATAAGTACGTACCATTTACTCTCATGATACTGTGATAGGCATCAATACTTCTGTGATACCGTGATATCGCATGATAATATTTATAGCATATCGGAGTCCTGTAAGTACGAGCGAGAGAGAAGACGCAAGACTCCTCTTAGAGTTTGATCCCGCGTGTAATAAACTTGATGATACTTGTACTGCAAAGTTTGACAGACAAATTATTGCCACGTGTCTTCAACCCATTGATTGGACTACTTTAATTGGGGTAAAATGTGATTCTGCATCAACACAATGAAAGCAGACCACGCATTCATTTCATAATCGTTCAGATTAAAATCGTTCTTCAGTATGCCTCCTAGAGTATCTGTCGCCGACTGCAACAAATAACACATAATTGTAAGGTCTAGTAAAGAATCAGCTTATACCTAGTTCACTTTGAGGCGTCCAATTGGCGCGGTGGCTAAATAAACTGATGTTATGCGGTAGGTACTGATTAGCTGGAAATCGACTAAAGTCTGAAGAACTAGTTCCACCTTTCTCTTACTATCATCGGGAATTTGGATTATTTCTATCTTTATGAAAAAATCATTTCAATCATTTCAATCATTCTTTAGGCAAGAGTGCTGGTTTTGATTTCTCGGGCAATAGAGCCTACAACGGCTACATCGCAATTTCTAGCCACACTATCTTAATAGTTTTTTGATCAAATGGTTGTAACATAACTTGATATAACGGATAGATCGGCGAGAATGATTTTTGCCATTGCCATTTGGATACAGAACCGTAAAATAAACTCACTTGAAAGTGTTTTGGCTGCACGCCTCTCTTGTTATGGTTCTCCCCAAGTTTAACAAACATGGCGCCGACCACCTCTGGGCGCTTCAGGTTGTTCACCGCCAAGTTGACAGCGTTCATGAACGTCATTACGTGGGCTTTGAATTGGGGGCAGTTGACCATCTCCTGCTCGCTCATGTTGCGAAAAGTCTTGAAGAATTGTTTTGCTTCAGGATCATTTCGGAACAATCTGGGAATTTACATTTATGAGTAGTTAGTTTTACATGGTAAAGTGTATGCACATATGGATTTTGCCAGAAAATTAGGCCTTAAAATAGTTAACTTCGAGTAAGTCCACAGGAAAGACGTTAATCTACATCTGTGTATGACCCCCCTAATTTCTTTCATATTCCTTCTCAAATTTTCATTTATTTCATTTAACATTATTTGCTTCTGTACCTCCTAAGTACTAAATACGGAACGATCCATCTCTTTCACTGCATAATCATGTTATGAGTAAGGCTAACAGTTCCAGATACAAACCTCTAGGTCTTGCAAGCAGGTTTGTATAATTGCCAATGTGCTTACTATCTTTCCCTGGACTTCAACAAACATAAATAACAGGTATGCTTAAGGGTCATGGCAATTATTTTTGGGATTCGTCCGTGAAGATAATCTTACTATCTAGTAAGTACCTACCCTAAAATAATCCATTACTTTATTTCAAAGATCTCGGCTATCCGAACGGACCTTGAATGAGTGATTCCCATCTTCCAACCTAGCCATCCCACCCAGGTTGGATATCGGTTTAGTCACAACACATTTTTTCAAGTAAGTAATTATTTTTTCTAGGTTTTCTTTTTGATTGAGCTATTACATAAAATACCTTTTATATAAATAATATTAAGCCAACACGTTGCAAACCTATTTATAAATAATCATCTAAATACACGAACGACGTGATTTTCATACCTTCGCTTCGCCGGGGGGGGTGAAGTACAGTGGTGCCGGGATATTCTCCGCGACTGTACCCTATTCCGTACAGGATGGATAATGGGAAGAAAAATAAATTATACATTTTATTCCCATTATCCAACCTGAGGCAGGTTGGAAGATAGCACTAAGATTTCCCAATATTCAACCTGGGTGGGATGGCTAGGTTGGAAGATGGCAATCACTCCCTTGAATATGTTTTCTTTACCATAAGAATTGACTAAACGCCAACTTGAGTCTACACTGTCCAGTTAGATTACCAAGATTGTGCGTGAATGTGCGTAAAATTGTCTAATATGGAACGTGTTTTAGTTTTGTCGGTTAATTAAGCACCGCGCGCGCATATGAGAATATGACTGTTGAATTCTAGCCAAACTGACATGTATCAGAACTTCTCAAAGGGATCCACCTTGTGAGCGTATGAGCATAGGTACGTGCTAGCCCCGTTGCCGAGTTCACCGCGTCAGGGTCAAAACGCCATCAAGTACCATCTAGTCACTAAGTTACCCATGCTCCTCTAGAAAGACCACGTCAGTGTCTGCAACCTGTGCGGCGTCCATCGAATGAACTAATTCTAACAAAGAGACACGTATCACTTTTTGTGGCAAGAAGGCAAAGAAGCCCACAGGCTTCTTGGGTTATTGGGCCCAGATGTTAGTCCTCAGGATGAAACGCTCATTTTAACCCAACACCGAACACAATAGAATGTACAAAATTCAAAATTCAAAATATTTATTCAGTAAATTAGTCACATGAGGGCTCTTTTACACGTCGCGTCGCGTCGGTCGGTAATAGACTGAATCTACTAGCGCCTCGGACAAGACCATCATTGCGGAGAAGTAGAGCCGCAAGAAACTCCAGCAGAAGGTATTTTTTTCAATCATCAAAAAAGTAAATCTTAAAAGTAGCTGCACATTTAAATGCTTGGTCACTTTAACGTCATGCTTTGTATTGCTGCACTAATCTATCAAAGGCGATAAGGAACAAAAATGTAGGTACAGCTACTTATATGGCCAACTGTAACTACCAGCACTTCGAATAAATATGGCCGTTTAGTTTTATTTTTCAGTTATTGTGTTACGGTTGTTGTATTATTTTATGTCGTTTTTCAATAAAGTGTGTACCACTGCCGTGTGGTTGCCGGCTTTGCCGTGTGGTTGCCGGCTTAGAATTGTGCCACTCCATGTCTTCCCGTGGAAGTCGTAAGAGGCGACTAAGGGAATAAAGGCTTGTAGTAGTTAGGCGATGGGCTTGCAACCTGTCACTAATACGCTGGTAAACATCTTAGCCTAATTGTGCAAATTGTGGTTACAGAGTTATCAACAAGTTTTTGGAGTTGTTGGTAATTCTGTAGCTCTGCCTATCCCACTCTGGGAATAAAGGCGTGAAGGTATGTATGTATGTATGTGTACCAGTAAATAAAATAAAAAAATATGGCTTTACCGATCGTAATATTCTCCCACATCACCCGCTGACAATGAAAGTTGATATTTCGATACCTCCTAAAAAGCTCCGTCCCGTTTGGGAGCACGTTCCCATACACGCGGGCCCACGTGGTCTGCACCGCGCGGACCTGGCGCAGCGTCATCCCCGACAGCGGGTTGGGCGTGTCAGGGTCCCCACCCCACCGCAACTTGTTCATTATGTTTGTTAAGCCCATGCTTCTGAAAATTTTAGAACCTATTTCATTTTATAAGGTGTTTGGCAGTTGAAGTTGATTACTATGCTTTGGGATGGTCTCGTATTGTACGGTCGGCGTTATAAGTAAGTAGCTGCGCTTTTTAGTGCTGTGTCACTTTATTGTTATGTTTGAACTGCTACAAAGGTGTTAAGCGATAAGGTACTAAAGTGTGCAGCTACTTATAAGGCCGGTAGTAAATTCATTAGATTTCGATGACTCGGGAAATGTCGTTCTTTAGCCATTGCGTCATCCGTATCCATTTTTTCTCTTATATCGATTGTGCTCAGAAGTAGCAAAGCCACGCCAAATCTTTAAAATTTCGAGAGGCTAGGCCATTTTGCATCTGCAATCTCTGGGTTGTTATTTTTAAGTAGGCAGAAGGGCTTTTGTCGAACGATCGAACGTATAAGGCTGCCTAATTGAGAATGCACGCGCTAAAATGTGTTTTGTACGCTCTGACGGGACTACTGAAACTCGCCGGTTTATATAAGCTGCGCCGCGTTCACTCATTGGACCGTCCAAACGCCGAACACACTGAAGTTGTGGCGTGGTCGGCCGACCGTCATGCCAGAGAACTCCGACGGCCGTGTCGACGAGCTTAAGACCAAGGTCGCGTTGTCGGGGCCTTGACGGCGACCGCCTAGCAGACGCTTAAGATCTAATAAGATCAAGAGTACCGTTTTTATTTGGTTTATGGGTTTATATAGGTAGGTATTTAACTGCCTATGTACGTATGAGATCAAAATTCAAATGTTTCACTCTAGCTTTTGAACTAATGCCCCGATTAGGTTCACGTTATAATTTGATTCATCAAGAACGTGTTTAAAATCTTGCTATAAAAATGTTAGAAATTCAATTTTACCTTGGCGTGTCCGACGAATATTTTATATTTTTTTACTGAATTTTAACTGCGTGTATATGTATGATACGTGTAAATGGCACATTATAACTAGTTGGCTATGCCAAACATGGGATAAGTAACGACATCTATGTTTTTATTTATCAACTAATTTTGAACGATGCAAAACATTCAATTTTATAAGAAGTAGATTATTTAACACATCTTACGGGACATATTTAGAATAGAATAGAATAGAATAGAAATCGTTTATTCGGTGCTAAAATAAAATTAACATAAACAATAACAAAAACAAAAACATTTTAAAAATTAGAGTAATACAAACTTAGAGTACTTAGTCTAAAATGAACACCGAAAAGGTTGCCACTTCAGCATGGTGTCAGGCTTACTAGCCTTGACGCTGGTTTTCAGGGCCACCGGATTGAAGAGAGAGGAGAGCGCTCCCAATCGATCTCACTACTATTTATAAAGAGTACTTAATGCTTAAACTAAACTAGATATTGTATTTTTTTCTGAACATGAGACTTATTAATTATTGCGTGTGTGTGTGTGTTTGTGTGTGCGTGCACGCGTGTGAGTATGTATGTTAACATTATTTTTGAATATTAAATACATGTATAATTGGAATGACAAAGAAAAATAATAATAATAATAATGAAATGAATGAATACAGGACGTCTGCCAAGTGTTGGCTAATTGGATATTTAGTAAATATTGCTTCATTTTATGTTTTAAGTTTGTAACGTTTTTAGAGTTTCTGATTGGCGGTGGCAGATTATTCCAACATTTCGTGGCAGCGTAGCGAAAGCTGCCACGAAAAGCAGTCGTCCTGTGCTGGGTACCAATTAAGAGTTAGGCAAACCTCACCTGACGTTGTGATTGTTTCAGTTTTTCGTAAAGATAAGATGGCTCACTACTATTTATAATGCCAAAGATTAGAGCAGCTAGATGTAAGTTACGTCGATTTGCCATATTTAATATCTTATTAATATTTAAAAATGGATTTATATGTGATCGACGGGGCACATCGAAACAAATTTGAATACAAGCATTTTGAATGCGTTGCATTAATGTACTGGTACGCCCTAGTAAACAACCTCCAAAGACAGAATCAGCATAGTTTAGTTTTGACAGTATGAGTGACTCACACAGTTTGTTTCGCAAATTAACACTTATATAGTCACGGACACGATATAATATTTTTAGCCTATAAAAACAGTTGCGCATAAGTTCTAACATGTGCTTCTCGAATCGAAGCCTGCCATCCATAATAACGCCCAAGTTACGAGCTTCTGTTACTTCTTTTAAAATATCGCCCTTAATAGAAACTTGTGGATTATGAAGATGTATATCATTGATTTGTTTATTAGATCCGCACAAAAGAAATTTCGACTTATCAGAGTTCAAAACTAGATTATTGGCATCACACCAGTTGGCTATGTGGTTTAGATCGGAGTTAAGCCGGTCAACGTTTTGGATGGTAATATCGGGGTTAAATGATATATACAATTGCAGGTCATCTGCATACATGTGATATTTACAATATTTAATATTTTCTATTATGTCAGTACTGTACAAAATTAAAAGTAAAGGCCCCAGAATGGAGCCCTGCGGAACTCCTCTGTCTACCGTTGCCGTCGATGAATTTAGTATAGTACCACTACCGTCGCGTACCTGGACAAACTGTTTGCCTCCGGTAACATAGCTCGCAAACCATTTTATTTATTTATTTATTATTTACAACTCTTATTTATTTACAACTCTTTTAAATAAACAGAAACCGGTAATGCCTTTTCTATTGCTAAAGATTATTTTACCAACCGCCCCCGCGATACAAAATTACCATTGCTTCGAGTTTTGAAGTATTCATTTCATTTAACAATTTAAATTGCCTAAAAGACGCTATGTTAAAGCAATGCATACCATTGCTTTAACAGTAGGAAAGTAATTATTTATTTTGTTATCTACTGGGCTCTGCTCAACAATTTATCTAATAATAAGGTTATAGAGGCCATTGGATAAGTTTTCATATAAAAACATTGATTCTGGACATAATCAGTGATAGGATTAGGTAGTGCTATTTGGGGCGAATGACCCGAGACTTCGTGGCGAAAGATTAATATGGATATGACTTAATCCCGGGATTTTTATGATTATAAAGTTTAAATAGTAAGTAGTTATAAAAAAGTAGATAGGTGCTTATATTATAGCACGGGATTAAATGAAAATGTTTAGCTAATAATATACCTATAAACGAAAGATTCAAAGTTTACGTAAACAATAATTCGTTACATACTTTTTATACTTTTTATCTTTCTGTGCTCAGACGTACGTGTTATTATTTTTATGTACACGTGTTATTTATTAAACTAAAGTCTGCATTCAACCCTTTACCTGACTCGAGGACGCTTACTAATTTTCTATTGTTTACAATAATTACCATGGTAGGTGCGAAAGAGACGGAAGACGAAAGTAAAAAAAAAGTAAGTTTTTTTTTTCTAAACCTAGAATTAATTTTATGTTATACATTTTATCAACCGTCAATAAAATATGAGTCCGGGATTTCCGGAAATCCCCAGGGCATATCCATATTATGGATAGCGTTTAAGGTCATTCACCCCAAATAGCACTACCTAATCCTATCACTGGACATAATTAATGGACATAGTTCAATAGCACATCCAGTCTTAAAACTAAAGCAGGACTAGTTTTAGCTACCGGGCGGTAGATAGCGCTAGTAAAATTATATAAGGGTAAGTATATAAGAATTACAAATATTGCGAGTTAATAAGATCTTGTAATAAAGACTTTGATTTAAATAAATGATATCGATTATTGCACATAACCAATTACATGGTAATTATAATAATTAATAACTTTATGTTACTTGAAAAAAAAAAACGGTTGCCGGTCTGTTATCGACACTAAGGAAAACACAGGGTCATTTTCACGGAATGTTAAAATTTCATAAAGCAGCGCATTTTTCAATATTATGATATGTTCATGGTTGAATATTGCCATCGAAAAGGCAAAAATACCATTATTCAACAATACAAACGAAAATTGATTATAAATCAAGAAAAAACGACCCACGAATAATGTAATTGTTTAATATTAAAGCCAACAACTTTATTTTCTTTTTACAAAGCATAATTAATATTACATAACTAATTCCACTTTTATTTTTAATAATGTTTAATTGAGCAGAAATAATATTATCTACATTTTGGTTTAACTCATCTTGCTTCTATATCATAATCGTATTGTTGATGCCACGGTTAGTTCTTATTCACTTGACGGTAACAGCTATAATTATGTCAACAATATGATAACGATATACAGAGAAGATACGCTCATGGGCGGATACGGCATTCGGTCCTAACCGGAAGAAACCAAAATACGACAAACACGACCTTTTTTATTGCACAGTCCAATAAGCTAATTATTGATAAGGATGAATCATGGTTCAAGACCCCCCGCTGCTGGTCGCCTCTGAATACTATAAACCCAAACTGCATCGACGGCCCTGATTGAAACTACATCTATTTTGTGTGGAAAACTTTTTGTGTTTTGAGAATTTTTCTCAACACACTGACAATTTTTGGGTCACCCGAAGAACAATTCTTCGACTGTGATACTTTGCAGTGTGGTTCACCATCGGCATCATATCAGTCAAGGACATACCGCAGTACGTAAGTGGCTAATATCCAGCGGTATGTCCTTGACTGATATAATTGTCAAACCTTTCCCCGATGGACGGTTTTGTGCTACCACTTCATACCACTACCGCTACTTCTCCGTTCTAATAATTTAAATTAAATTATTCCATTAATGCTTTTTGCTCTGTAATTAGAAGTAGGAGCTTAGTTCGTTTTAAAAGTCGTCATTATTGGCATATTTAAGCGATCACTGCAAGTCAATTTAAGAAACGCAACATATTTACTTATCAATTAAGGGTGCTTTACAATAAACTAGGTATGTACAATAAGAAAGTTTTCAAAATAAACTACCTACACAAATACATTGTGAGACTTCGTATCAGAGCTAGGTATAGAGGACTAAGGGACCCGATAGAATAGAATAGAATAGAATTACATAAACACAAAAGACACATACATTTGAGAATATACTATCAAGATACTGGATGATGTCAATTTTATTGCGAATTCAAAATATACGGATTCGCTCTCATGATACGTATCGCGATATGCATTTATTGCGTTATTTAGATTTAGATTTATTTATTTCATAATATAAGATACAGTTATATTGCACACATGTCAATTATACAGAATTCATATTATGATCGTCAAAGAAGTAAAAACAAAAAAAGTAATGTAGCAAAAACCAATGTCAAAAATGAATGGATTATAAAACAAATAATAATAAAACGAGTCACAAAAGTTAAATATACAAATGGTAGCACAATAAAAAATGTCAAAATTATATATATAGGTATTATAAAGTCAAAATTCAGTGTCAATAAATTCACTTACAGAGTAAAATGCATTATCTAACAAAAGGTTTTTCAATCGACGCTTGAATGTTTCGTCACTGGACTCATTTTTTAAGTAAGCGGGTAGGTGCTCGTAGAATTTAGGGCCGATAATCCGCGGGTTCTTCCTGGCTAGCGCCGTGCGGCTCGGAGCCGGCCGCAGGCGGCCCGTGCTGCGAGTGACCTTGCCCTCAACTCCCATTCGCGCAAAGGTATGGAGGTTTAAACGCGTATAAACAATAATTTGGTACAAGTACACGGAATATAGCGTCAGAATGCGATATTGAGAAAATACCCTCTTGCATGATTCTCGTTGTTTTATACCGGCAAGGATCCTAAGCGCTCGTTTTTGGAGGATCATTACGCGATTTGAGTCCGTGGAGTTACCCCACAGCATTGTACCGTAAGACAGCAACGAATGAAAATAAGCAAAATACGCCTGCCTTAGCCCATCACTTGCTATAGTTGGCTTTAACTTCCGTAATGCGAAAGCTGCACTGCTCAACTTGACGCAAAGTAAATCGACATGCTGCTTCCAGTTTAGGTTTCCGTCTAGCGTGAAGCCCAAAAATTTGCACTGTTTACACAATGGTAGGGGACTGTTTATAGACAGTGGTGCCACTATACCTTTGCCGGAAAACAGCATGACGCTTGACTTTGCCACGTTAAGGATAAGCCCGTTCGCTGAGAACCACTGCTGTAGCTGCTCGCACACTTTCGTTATCCTTTGGTTAAGTTGCTCATAAGTGGGGGCACATACTACGACAGTGGTATCATCAGCAAACAATACAGTCAGGCCTTCAGTAATTGAGCTAGGGAGATCATTTACGAACATCAAAAACAAGGTATTCCCTAACGAAGATCCTTGAGGGATACCTATCTTGACGTCCCCGGGCTTGGATCTATGTTTCCCGCCATCTTCTCCGGCAACCTCGACTGTTTGCCTGCGGTGAGATAAAAAGGACGCTAATAGTTTATGAACGTTGTTTTGTATACCGTACAGTTTAATTTTTTCCAGTAACAGCTGGCCATTTACGACGTCGAATGCCTTAGATAGGTCGCAAAAAATGCCAGCAACTTTATACTTAGAGTCTATGCTCATAATAATCGAGTCAATGATCTGGCAAGCAGCCAGTGACGTTGACTTATTCCGTCTGTAGGCAAACTGTTTGTCAGTCATTAAATCATTGGTCTCCAAATGGCGCATAATATGAGAAGAAATAATGCCCTCTATCATCTTAGATACGGTGGGAACAATAGTAATAGGTCTATGGTTGTCAACACTGTATTTGTCACCTTTCCCTTTGTACACCGGGCACACGGGTAGTCTATCGGGTCCCATACGTGCGATCGAGAAAGATGACGCGAGACCGACTGTCCTCTTAGAGTCTTAGGATCCTGAGTGCATCCCCATTGTAATAAAACTAATAAACTTGATGATTTTTTGTAGTACTGCAAAATTTGACAGATAAACAAATTATTGCCACCTATCTCCAACCAATTGATTGGACTACTTTGCGTCGGCCTTCAATTGGGCGAAAATAGGTTTCTCCATAAACTCAACGAAGGTAGACCACGCTTTCATCTGATACTCGTTGAGATGCATATTGTCCTTCAGTATGCCTAGCAAGCAATCTCTCGCCGTCTGCAACAAATAAACAATCATTGTAAGGCCTGTTTAATATTCAGCTTATAGTTAACTCTGAGGCGACCACTTGGCGCGGTGCGTAGCGTAATCAATTGAGCGGTTGACTGGTAGCTGTAGCTAAGTAAACTTATTTTACGCTGAAATGAAAATGATTACGGTTATCCGGTAGGTACTGATTCGTCGGAAATTTCCTTTATCCTTCCTCTTTCTACCATCGTGAATTTAGATTAAAGTTCTATTCTCATGAAGACGATGCAACACTCATCCTTAAAACATTATGATCAGGTTATTATTTTTCCACAGGCGGGCACAGTCACAGGCACAGGTTTAGGCTGCTAACAATATTCCAATATCTCAATAGTTTTAACATCTAACAACACCCGTGACATAAGTTGACATAACGGACAGACTGTCGATATAGATACAGAACCGTAAAAATAACTCACATGGAAGTGTTTTGCCTGAACGCGTCTCTTGGAATGGTTCTCTCCAAGTTTATCCATCATGGCGACGACCGTGTCTGGGCGCTTGAGGTTGACCACCGCCATGTTGACAGCGTGCATGAAAGTCAGGGCGTGGGCCTTGAATTGTGGACTGTTCACCAGCTCCTGCTCGCTCATGTTGCGAAAATTCTTAAAGAATTGTCTTGTGTCTGGATCAGTTCGGAACAATCTGGGAATTATAAGTAAGTATATGAGTATTTATAGTTTTTCATAATAAATTTAAATTGTCAAAAGAATGATAAAGTTATTAACGGTAAAGCCGTGTTTCCGCATTCATTTCATTGAACGCTATTTTCTGCTGAAACCATGATGTTTTCAGCATATTTCAAACATTCATTACGTAGTTTGTACATGCATAGTCCCGTGTGGTTGCCGGGTTAGAATAGTGCCACTCCATGTCTTCCCGTGGATGTCGTAAGAGGCGACTAAGGGAATATAGGCTTGTAGTACTGTTAGGCGATGGGCTTGCCACCTGTCACTAATACACTGGGAAACATCTTAGCCTACTTGTGCAAAATGTGGTTACAGAATTGTCAAGAAGTTTTAAGACTTGTTGGTAATTCTTTAGCTCTGCCTACCCCACTCTCTGGGAATGAAGGCGTGAATTTATGTATGTATGTTATGTAATTACGTAGTTCATTACGTTAGGTTATACTTGAGACTACCAAAAAAAAAACTCATGCGGTGTTTAATTTATTTATTTATTTATTTATTTATTTATTTATTTATTTATTTATTTATACACAATAACAGGCTTACAGTGCAATGCCTTTCGATGAAATGTAAATTCAGCGTTCGTTCATTGAAAGGTGTTTTGAGAGTAGGCACCCACCCGCTTTATTTTGGTCGGCCAAGATAACTCGACCGCGAATAAAAATATGACCAATGAATTCTCATCAAACTGACTTGCTACATCTTAAAGAGTTCCACCTTGTTTGTGAGCGTATGAGCATGATGTGCCAATCCCTTCACCGCATCAGGTCTAAACGCCACCACCATCTAGTCACTAAGTTACCCTTGCTCCAGCGTAAATACCACGTCCATATCTGCTATCTGCGTGCCTCGAGGGAATTGATTCTGACACACGTATTGCTCGCACCACATGTATCTTTTTTTTGTGGCAAGGAGGCAAAGTTGTTGGTTATTCGGCTCTGAGGCTCGTCTCAAAAACATAACTGGTCCTGATGTTAGTCCTCACTCCAGTAGGTACACAATAGTACAGTCGGTTTTTAAGTAGCTGCACGCTTTAGTACTTTGTCACATGCTTGTACTGCTCCTCTAATCACAGGCGTTAAAGCGGCAAGGAACAAAAATGTGCAGCTACTTATAACACGACTGTAGCTACAAACACTTCTAATAAATATGGTCGTACCGATCGCATAATTCACGTAATCCACACGCTAACAATGAAAGTTTAAACATGACTGTTATTTCAATACCTCTTGAAGAGCTCCAGCCCGTTAGTGAGCGCGTGCGCATACACGCGGCTCCACGTGGACTGCACCGCGCGGACCTGACGCTGCGTCAGCCCCGACACCGGATTGGGAGCGTCAGGGTCCCCGCCCCACCACCATTTGGTCACTAAGTTGCCCATGCTCCTGAAAATATTAAGTATTCCATTTTATAGGGTGTTTGGCAGTCGAAGTAGATTGCTATAGCCCTCCCTAACTAATATACATTACGTTAACTAGTGTTTCTATTCGTTTAATTTTCAAACCAATCGTGAAACTGGTAGATGATGTGATACGAAGAGTATCCTTAGAGGTGGTATTCCTATTGTACTGTCGGTCATAATTATGCACTCTTTAGTGCTTTGTCACTTTAAGGTCATGTTTGAATCGCTGCACCACATAATCTATCAAAGGCGTTATACCGATAAGGTACAAAAGTGTGCAGTTAAACTTGGTTTCAAATAACTAATAGGTTGAACAGGCTGTTGGAAAATTTAGGCCGCATTTTAAAGGTATACATTTTTTTATTAAACCCTTCCATTCATATTTTTCTGCTCAAGTACAGAATAAGGCCGTTTATGGATACCTTAAAATAACGCTCAGTGGTCAGTAAACAGTGATGCTGTAAGTATCCTATTGTACGGATGGCTAAAGTATTCTAAGGGGCAGAATGAGCGAGAGACCAATCGACCACCCGCCTGCTCATCGTCAATGTATTTTAACACCAAGCTTTCAAGTTTAATTTAAGAAGCAATAGTAGTATGAAGAACAAACATGCATATTATTTACATAGGTAAACCCTGAAAGTATTACTCTACTTTTTAAGCTGTGTACTGAAATGCTTACTCGTACGTCGTTCAACTTGATTGTCAAGGTATTTGACTTCAATCTGACGTGATGCATGATTTGTATACGCTGATAAAGATAATACTGTGTTCTGATAAGATAAGATAACATATCAGGACTATTAATTAGTATACAGAAAATAAAATAACCGATATCAAGATAAGGTAATGTGAAACGGACATTTTATTGAAATTGTTTACTTGGTGTTATCGCGTATTGTTCTAGGAATTATCCTATTTATCCAATCTGCCGATGAGTCAGGCTTACGGATGGAGTTTTTACCATACGCAGTTATCACGTTTCCTTTTGTGACTATGTGCTAATTTTCTGGGTTCCGTGCTCTTAATTTGCTAACGGAATCCAATTACTAACTAAGTATGTTTGCCGGTCTGTACAGTCGAGTTCATAAATATGTGTACACTTTAGTACCTTGTCTACTCAATGTCATGTTTAAACTTCCATATATGAATTGTCACAGTGAAAAAGTGACAAGGTACTAAAGTGTACACATATTTATGAACTCGACTGTACGTTCATCGGGCCTTAAAAGGCCACCAGTTTAATTGTTTACAGAATGCGTGTAACTATTGGCTATTTTCTCCTCATAATTATGTCATAGTGAAGAGAAACGAACTTTCAGCCCTTGTGATATGTGATGCTTACGAGCATATTTTGTCACATGCGGATGTGGATATCGATACTTCCTAAAATTAAATGAAATACACATACCTATACCTAAATACATGTACCTAGCAATGTCCAAAATGCAGAACATTCTCAGAAGTTAAGAAATCTTCTCAAGAAATTACGGAAAATATTATCGGAAACATTTGAGAGTATTGAGAATGTTCACTTTCCATTCATAATTCAAGAATATTTTTAGATATTTCCGAGAATTTCTCATAAGAAACTTTCGCAGTTTTGAGAAGTTACATTTCGGTACAATGCTACATATACTTTACATACATACATAAACTCACGCCTTCATTCCTACATATACTTTAATAACTATCATATTTAAAAACCCCTGATACATATATAAGGTATATATATATATCGACCTCTTCTTTCAGGGATAATATCTCCTAAATGGCCTAACTAATTTTCATGAAACCAAGTAAGAACCATTATGATTATAATAGCTTTCTTTTTTTAAAAAAACCTCATCCAAATCAGCCGACCCGGTAGTGAGCCACAAAGCCACAGACAGATACACAGATCCATAGATACATATATTAATCTATTTAACTGTGTCGTGCATGTGTCGTGGGATAAAAACAAAAAAATAAAGTGTCAACTTAAACCCCGCAATGGGACCTTAATCACAGTTCTACATTTAAACTTTAATGCGGCGTGAAACGAGTGTACTAGTATAATAAAAAACGTAGCTTACCGGTTTTCGGCCAGTAACAATTAAACTCCTACGCAGAACTCCAACTCGCGTAGTAGGCAAATAAATTAATGAGGAAAACCAACACGTGCCGCGAATTATTCATTCATCAATCACTGAACTTTAATTAATGTGATGAGGCTGATGAATGAATGAATCGGAATTAGGATCCTATTTCTGAGAACGGTAGGAAGTACACTCAGAGACGAAATAATATATTCGCGCTATACGCGTCTGTCGCATAGTTTGTTTTCTTTTATTTGTCTGTTTGTGCGTCTGTGTAGTGAATAAATGTCATCCTTTCTTTCTTCTTTTTTTCTGTATTCATAATTATTTGCCCTTACTGGAGATTGAATACTCTATTCCAAATAACAATACCTTTAATTCAAAATTATTTGGAATAAAAACGATCACAAAATGTGGTAACATGTCTACTGCCACTTTCTGCTAGTAATTTATTTAGTAAAATATTCACGAATTCGACTGTTACTAGTCTAATAGTATTTGGAATGGAGTATAGGTATGTAGGAGTTTGGTTACTACCATAGATTAACTAACGTCGATGTCACTTTATTTAACCGTCTTGGTATACGCAACTATGTAAGAAAATAATACTCTTTTAGTTATTCGCTTATTCAAGCACATGACCGAGGCCACGTTACTAATTTATATATAATAGCTATGAACGCACGCGCCGGTCACTTATATGAATGATTTTCCAATCCTTTTGATCAGTTTTCGTAAATCGTTTACGATAGCTTTTACCATCTTGTCTAGCCTCATAGGTCAATTAGATACTATAAATGACTAACCCAATAAAATAGATTCTAATAATACTATATTTCTAAAATTTCAAATAGCTTTTCAATGTATGATAATTTTGAACTCAAGTCGTGGAAAAGCTTACTGAGTTACACTTTATTTTTTAATGTGATGTTTTTGACACGTTATTCCTATTAAACAGGATGTCCTGATTACAGGTCCAGGATCAACCTGTATAAAGACGCCTTTTGCACTATCTAAACAGCCTAACATGGGTCCAATAAAAGTCTTACGGTTTTCGAGATAGTCGTAACTTATAGAAAATTCGATATTTCGCATCCAATTTCATTGTTTTTAATGGTATTTCCACAATATTTACCAATCTGTAATAGATATTTGTACTTTTCTTTAGAATCGATGTTAGTTGCGATCTTGGACTTTGAAATTGGAAGCACTGTGATGAAAACAGTTGGTATGGTAAAATTGTACCTAACGTTCGACTTTTCTTTGGAAATAGTGCCAGAATAGGTAAATAAATAATAGAACCTTCTGGTTCTACCGGGTCCGGGCGATAAGCGTTTTATTAAATTTTAAATAAACAAAATCATAGCATTTACTGTTTACTACCTATAAAGAGAACTAGGTTTGGTTGTCAACTAACGGATGGTTCTACGGGAAGCTGCTAACTTTCTACATGCTTTTAACTTTTTTCGTATATCTTTCTGCTTCAAAATTTGTCTTATTTAAGACCACTTATTGTCATAAGGTTTAACTGTTAATTTTTCACAGGTATGCATGTAAGTCAAATGACAATTTAAATTATGGTGTTTAAAAGCTCACCTACCTAATGATGGAGGCAAAAGGTACATGATCGCGGCTGTATCTACGGATCGTAGACTCATAGACTTATACCACGGTAGTTTGGTAAGTTTAGCAAGTTATGACTATCTAAAAACATATGCATGAAAAAACCAGGTCACAGGCCTGGGAAGACTGGGGGGTGACCTACACTTCGAAAGAAATGGTGAGTTACCCCCTAGGGCATGCATTTATGTAAGTAGAGACTTAAGAAATATGGGATGCCTTATGACCATATGTTTCAGAGACCTAGTCGTGGTAGAAATCAACCTCGTGACAAGGAGTGGAGAGAGAATCAAAGCAGCGATGGCAACATGCATGTAGCGAGGTGAAAGCAACGCGCCAACTAAAGAATTGGAGGAAACGATTATAAGATATAAAGGTAAGAAAACACCCATTCTTGTAGGCTGCGATGCAAACTCACATCATGAGGTGTGGGGGAGCACCGACACCAACAAGAAGGGGGAAGCACTACTAGAATTTATTGTAAGTAATGACCTGGACATACATAACACAGGGACAACCCCAACCTTTGTAACCAGGGCTAGAGAGGAGGTATTGGATATAACAATTACCTCAGGGGGGATAGGCAAACATGTAAGAGACTGGAGGGTGGACCGGGAGGACAGTATGTCGGACCACAGAAGACTACTGTACGGCCTGGACTACTACACGGAAAGAACGAAAATAAGAAACCCTAGGAAAACGGATTGGGAGCAATATAACGACATACTGAGTAAATGGACACCGAGCCATAGAAGATCAGAAACGAGTGAGGAACTGGACAGAGCTGCAGAAGATCTGAACAAGGCCATATCAAAAGCCTACCTATCGGCGTGTCCGGAAAAAACGAGCAACGGAGACAAAGGACAGCCGTGGTGGAATAAAGAGATACAGAAACTGAGGAAGAGATCTCGTAAAGCGCTAAGATCAGCTCTGAAAAGGAACAATGATCAGTGCTGGCACGAGTACAGAAGCATTAGGAACAAATATACTAATACTAGAGAAAAACTGAGAGCACAGGGATGGAAAACATTCACGGGAGAGATACAACGCTACACAGAGGCAGCGAGATTAGTAAGGGTACTGTCGAACGAGAGAACCTGCCAACTGGGTAGCCTGATAGTAGGATCGACCGAACTGACGGACCCCAAAGAAGTACTGCAGCACATGGTAAAAATACACTTTCCCGATTGCAGGGAGGACAACTTACATGAGGCTGCAGTAGAAAATAATAACGAGATAAGGGAAGCAGGGGAAACGATGAACCTCAAGATAAGTGATGAAGTGGGGGAATGGGCTATAAACTCCTTCGCCCCTTACAAAGCGGCAGGACCAGATAGAGTGATACCCGCACTACTACAAAAGGGGTTGAAATACATCTGGAACCATCTGAAAGAAATTTATGAAAGAAGTCTGGTGCTAGGCCACATCCCGAAAATCTGGAGCGAGGTAAAGGTAATATTTCTACCTAAACCAGGCAAGAAAAACTACAAGGACGCTAAATCCTTCAGAAGCATAAGCCTCTCATCATTCGTATTGAAGGCATTGGAGAAGATCATAGATACACAGATAAGGACAAGCATGCAAGGTGGTAGACTACCCTTACATGGGCATCAACACGCCTACATGGAAGGTAAATCAACAGAGACAGCTCTGCACAACCTGACTACAAGGATAGAAAGAGCATTAGAAGACAAGGAGTTGGCACTGGGATGCTTCTTCGACGTAGAGGGAGCATTCGACAGAGCTACTTTTGGTGCAATAAAGAAATGTATACGGAGGGATGACATAGACCCCGCAGTTAGGAGATGGATAATCGCCATGTTAAAAGGGAGAGCGATCACAGCACAACTGGGGGAGACTCAATAAGGATAAAGACGAGCCGTGGATTCCCACAAGGAGGCTGTCTGTCACCACTCCTATGGTGTCTCCTACTAGACTCGCTCATAAGAGAAACTAACACAAGAGGTATACACATGCAAGCGTATTCGGATGACGGGGTACTCTTAGTGAGGGGAAAAGTCCTCAGTGTAATGAGAGAAGTCATGACAAGAGGGATAAAACAGGTACTAAATTGGTGTCAGAACAGGGGACTAGACCTGAACCCGACCAAGACGAAAATAGTACTCTTCACCAACAAAAGAAAGCTGCCCGTCCTAACACCAATAAAAATAAAAGGTGAAGAGATAGAAACACTCAAGGAAATAAAATACCTTGGAGTAGTACTAGACAGCAAACTGCTATACAAGACACATGTAAAGGAGCAATGCAGAAGAGCCACTATAGCCCTGTGGCAATGCAGGAAAGCCATAGGAAGGAGATGGGGACTAAGACCAAGGATAACGCAATGGATTTACAGAGCGGTGGTCCTACCCAGACTCCTATATGGAGCCATCGTGTGGTGGCACAGAGCAAATATAAAAGATATAGACAAAGAACTAACAAAGGTTCAAAGACTAGCATGTCTGATGACAACCGGGGCAATGAGAACAGCACCTACACAAGCCCTGGAGATCATGCTAGGATTGAACCCGGTGCACATAGAGGTGGAGAAGAGAGCCACAGAACAGTGGTATAGAATAAAAGCGAGCAGGGAGTGGATCGGGTCCGAGATGGACAAAAGACACGCAAGCATACAGAAAGAGTCAATGTCAAACATGGATATGCTCATGGTAAACAATGACCTAATCAAGAAAAGGAAGAGGTTCGACAAGAAATACAGAATCCACATAGGAGAGAGAGACAGCTGGGAGAGAGAAATACCAGAACCCAAAGTGACATGCTTCACAGACGGTTCATGGAAATCCTCAACCAAAAGAGCGGGAGCGGGCATATACAGGGTGTCCCAAAAATAGCACATCACAGTGACACTGGAGATTCCTCAGCCTTAGACGAACCAAACCAGCCTAATATGACCTCAGTAAAAGTTGCACCGTTTTCGAGTTATACCAATTTAAAGATTTTTCCAATTTTTCACCTCTTTTGACATTGTAAGTGCTTGCATTTACTGGGATAGCTTTAGAATTTAGTTTTTTTTATTTGTGCGCGTTTATGAATAGTTGATTAAGATGATAGAAGCATTATTATGTCAATAACTAATGTAAAAGTTGGAAAAATACTGTAATGAACTTGACTTAAATTATCATCAATATAGTAATTTAAACTTTGAACACCTGCCATAACTTTTTTTTACTACAAACGAAATGAGCAAATAACTTTAAAAACATGCCTATTTTATGCCAATTCTAAAATGGTATGACACATGATATCTTAATGCATAAAAGTAGGAATTCGTATGACATTTGCCAATATGTATCCTCGGAAATCAATGCTAATCATCTAAAAAATTATCTTGTACTCTACGATATCTCATTTGTTTGTGCTCCTTTGAAGAATATGATTGATTTTTGGTTGACCTTGGTTCAAAGATAATAAAAAACGGGTTTAATTTTCATTAGTTTTTACAGTAAATGTTCGAATTGTTTCCCTCCGACTCTAAGGCACAAATGGCATCTTCGAATAAAATTTCGGTTTAATTTTCGTAAACTGGTTTCCGATATGTCTCGGGCTGCATTGAAGACACGTCGCCGTAGTTCCTCTTCGTTAATTATTGGATTTGAATAAATATTGTCTTTCAGACATCACCAGAAAAAAAAAACATTTTACAAAGCGAAATCAACTTCCGTTAAGAGTGCCGAGTAGTCGTTTCAGTTCCACAAACACAATCAGAGTCACGAAACGCAAGGTAACGAACTATGAGTAGTTTGGGTCACAGGGCTACAACTAAAATAACTATCCTACAATTCTTTACATGATAAACTTGCAAAGCGGCTAATCGCGTTTCATTTGTTAGTTTGGTTGTCGGGATCCTTATTGGCAAATGTGATACGAATTCCTACTTCTTTGCATTAAGATATCATGTGTCACTGCGATTTTGTTTGTGGAACTGAAACGACTACTCGGCACTCTTAACGGAAGTTGATTTCGCTTTGTAGAATGTTTTTTTTTTGGTGATGTTTGAAAGATAATATTTATTTAAAACCAATAAGTAACGAAGAGGAACTACGGCGACGTGTCTTCAATGCAGCCCGAGACATATCGGAAACCAGTTTACGAAAATTAAACCGAAATTTTATTCGAAGATGACATTTGTGCCTTAAAGTCGGAGGGAAACAATTCGAACATTTACTGTAAAAACTAATGAAAATTAAACCCGTTTTTTATTATCTTTGAACCAAGGTCAACCAAAAATCAATCATATTCTTCAAAGGAGCACAAACAAATGAGATATCGTAGAGTACAAGATAATTTTTTAGATGATTAGCATTGATTTCCGAGGATCCATATTGGCAAATGTCATACGAATTCCTGTTTTTATGCATTAAGATATCATGTGTCATACCATTTTAGAATTGGCATAAAATAGGCATGTTTTTAAAGTTATTTGCTCATTTCGTTTGTAGTAAAAAAAAGTTATGGCAGGTGTTCAAAGTTTAAATTACTATGTTGATGATAATTTAAGTCAAGTTCATTACAGTATTTTTCGAACTTTTACATTAGTTATTGACATAATAATGCTTCTATCATCTTAATCAACTATTCATAAACGCGCACAAATAAAAAAAAACTAAATTCTAAAGCTATCCCAGTAAATGCGAGCACTTACAATGTCAAAAGAGGTGAAAATTTAGAAAAATCTTTAAATTGGTATAACTCGAAAACGGTGCCACTTTTACTGAGGTCATGTTAGGCTGGTTTGGTTCGTCTGAGGCTGGGGAATCTCCAGTGTCACTGTGACGTGCTATTTTTGGGACACCCTGTATAGCCAAGAATCAGATGAGCACACGACGATACCACTAGGGGGCTCCACCAGTGTGTTTCAGGCAGAAGTCTTTGCCATCATGAAGTGTGCCCTGAGCCTCAAGGAAAAAAGCAATGTAACGGGAAGTCACGTTATAATATACTCAGATAGCCAAGCGGCACTCAAAGCACTAGGCAATCCGGTGATCAAATCATCTCTAGTGCAAGAGTGTAGGAATGAACTGAACACTCTAGGCACCACATCCCATGTAACACTGGCGTGGGTGCCAGGACACAGTGGAGCAGTAGGAAACGAGAAGGCAGACGAACTAGCCAGAGCAGGTGCGGACCAACAGTACCTAGGCCCGGAACCGGTATTACCGATATCGGAGATGGTAGCCAAAAGAGTTATCGCCAGAAGAATGGAAAAGAAGACAAATGAGGCATGGGGGATGACGCAAGGGTGCAGACAATCCAAACTCATGATAGGAAGGGTTAATAAAAACAGAACAAGGTACCTTCTAAACCTGGGTAAGTATAACCTAAGCATACTAACAGGAATTCTGACTGGACACTGTCCGCTCAACAGACATCTGACGGTAATAGGTATTAAACAGAACCCTTAATGCCCACACTGTGGCAAAGAGGAAACTAGTCAACACGTCCTAGCCGAGTGTGTCATGTACTCGTCACTGAGATACCACACATTCGGAGAGGACGTTTTGTCCACAGAAGATCTCAAAAGCATCAACCTACGGGACGCACTGTTGTTCTGTAGGAAGACAGGAAGATGGGATCGTTGCTGGATGGGAGCGCCGCCGGGCCAGTAACCTGAGGCACGACTGAGGGGAATAGGGCAGAATGAACGGCTGACCGAATCGACTGCCCGCCTGCTTCGGCTGGGCGTCCCCACTTATCGTCATCATCATCATCTAAAAACTGTAAGAGTTTTACTAGACCCATGTTAGGTGGTTTAGAGTTTTAGATGTGAAATGTCGTCTATATACAGGTTGATCTTGCACCTCTAAATACAGGACAGCCTGTATAGGTGATTGACATATGTTTGACCTTTAATGTTTCTGAACCAAAGACAGCAACGGTCACAACCTTGCATGTTTTTTACTAAACAGTTAAAATTGAAAGTCATCATAGGTGAAAAACTTGAGAACTTAAATGACCTCGTGCATGTAGTTGTAACCCATCTGTTTAGACCGTTCGACATTCTGTATTTGAAATTTGACGTTAATTCCGTACTAGTTTGGTGCACAACTTTTTCACTCAAGTTTTTCACCTATACAATGCAAAGTGGATCAGATTTGAGTTTCAAAATAGAATATATTTAAATGTGTGTTATCCTTCTCGAATATCCCCATTCCATGGATGTAAATGATTACGTCAATAACACTTAATATATAAAATGAGAATAATAATGTTTCCCGAAACAATTTAACCTCGATTCGTTTATCTAGGTGGCATATTTAAACTTCAGTAATATCCTTATGATTACCTATGCTCTTAATTTAAATAAGATACATTTTCCTACTTCGGGATTTGCCAACGTCCGGAAATTCACAGTCGTCACTTGGAGCCAATTTTTTGCTATCCTCAATGATAAACAAGTTTTTGTTACACTCTATTATATTGAAGATTTCTCTATGGTCACTTACTTGGTTTGACGTTCGGTTTGGCGCGCAATTTTGACGGAAAAATTTTAGGTTATGTTAAGCGCGCGCGGTGCCGGCTGAGTATGCAGCAGCACTGGCTACTTAGCCCATAAATAATATACGCGTCTTTTTACTGCCGTTGCCAGGTCATTGTCAAGACGAATATAGTCTAGGAGTAACTTAAATTTCATTATTATTATAAATTATATTTCTTGAAGAACGTTTGTTTTTCATTCAGGTTTTTAGGGTTCCGTAGTCCTAGAAACCCTATTAGTTTCGCCATGTCCGTTCGTCCGTCCGTATGCAGCTTAGGAGACTCTTAGTTCTGGAAAGCCGTAACGTATTAGTCACGCCGAAGAAGCGGAAAAAAAATAGCGTACAGTCACCGGCAATAATATATTATCCAACATTGGGCGCACAAATGTCTGACACGCTCTTATACCACTAGTAAAAAAACGTGTCAGATGTTATTGCGCCTAAAGTTAGATAATGTATTATAGTTGGTGACTGTACGTCCCCTGCTAGTAGTAGTAGGGTAGTTACACTAAATAAACGTTACCTACGTGTACGGGACCCCCCTATAGGGAACCGCTATAAAGACTACATCCCCACGTTACGTGTATACACTTTGGGCGGTTTGTCCGGGTGCTATAAAATATTTTCTATAATATCAGTCGATATAACGCTCATTTGATATAATTATTGAATCATATAACAACATTTAATATATTTAAATATGATATAATTATCATTTTATGTAACGATCATTTGTTCTAAAAATATTTTATAAAACATACATTAAGTATAAATCATATTTACTATAATCAACTTATGATATAAAGTTAATTTCATATAAAGTACAGTTGGTATAAAAAAATACTGTCTATACTAGCTCGTGTCCAACCACAAGGGTCGGTTTGTTAGTTACCTATTGTGACCCTACAGAGCGGTAACTCCTAGGTCTCAACTAATATATAGGTTAGGTTAGGTTAGAAATGTATCAAGGCGCGAAGCGCCATAACTACGCGGAATAGGAGCTCCGCAAAGCGGAGCTCCGTCGACTTTGCCTCACGGTCAGCGTTGTACCAAAAAATCATTCGACAAAAAAAGTTATTCCAAACAAATATACCTAACAACTACCAAAAAAGTAGTTTAGGTTAGGTAATTAAATCGCGTTACAATTATTTTAAATATGGGACAATAAAAAATAATATACCACATGATAGTTATACAATATGATTTTTATACCAAATGATGATTATAATAAATATAGGATATACCAAATGATAATTATAGTAAATAAAAATAGATATTTTGGTAATATACCAATCGTTTATTATATAAAATGAGTGATTATATCCTTTAAAATTATTTCAAATGTTATTATATCAAATGAAATTATATTAATTATTTTTATACCGATCATTACACACCCAGTTTGTCCAGTAAGAAACGTTTTTTTTTGTATATTGTCCTCAATGTTAAGTTACTCATTTCAAACATAGTACCTAGAAAATACGTTTATCGGACGCTCTCTGAATAATTATTCATATACAAGTTTGGAAAAGGAACGAGTAATTTGTTTAATTACATAGTTAATCCTCTTAAAGATCTACGAGTAATGCCGGTATGTGTGTAAAAAACTCTGGAGCGCGTGGAACACGCATCTAAGGGTAAGCTCAGATCAAGCGAACCAACAAGAATTCTATGGCATTATCTTTTTCGTTTTCTTTGTAAAAATAAGGACAAAACATGCTCTAAAGTATTGGTTCGTTTGGTCTAAACCCACCATTACGGTACGATCCCGCCGTCCGTTGCCAGAAAAAGTATGTTACGGGCGTCGTCTTCCGAACTCGGCCGATCGAAAGAACATATAATAATAAATAATATTAAATATACATATAAAGTTTGGGATGGTATTATTTTACTACAGAACACAAAGGCTATCTTTTCACCCAACTTTCGATTTTTTTACTTATCTGGCAACAAGTTACTACCTGCAACACCTTCGATGCCCATTATCATGGAGTTTCAATACAAAAATTAATTGCTTAATTCACAAGTTTTGAAGTACGCGCAATATCATTAAAATAGTGCGAGTAATTGCACCAGTATTTAATAGATACAAAAGGATGACAATTTGTTTACCAAACACAATGACTGATATCTGAAAAGATTGTAATGGTGGTATTCTTCATTAATGGTCGTGGTAATTATAGAACTGTCATTGTCATGGCAACGCAAATTGTAGATCTGTTAACAATTATCGTTGTGAAAACGCCTTGGTTTGGTTGTACTACAGATGGCACTCTAATACCGCTTATGATAACCAAATAAGCGGTTTCTACCAATACCTACGCTTCACGAGACAAAAAACGAAACTATTAACATACTGATAACAAAACTATTGTGTAGGGACATTATTGACAGCTAGCAAAACATAGTCGAGACATTTCATTTAACAGGGGGGTTATTATGACATCGCTATGCAGTTCAGTTTACTATGCTGAGAGCAAGGGACAGAGTTATGTAGCATCTATAGCTCTGTCTTTTACACCTCCTCCCGGGGGTTATTGTGACATAGCAATGCAGTTCTGTTTATGCTGATAGAAAAGGACAGAGCTGTATAACTGCTATAGCTCTGTCCTTTACGCTCAACGTAAAATGAACTGCATAGGTATGTCATAATAACCCCTCAGGCAAACTCGGCGATGATTATAATAATATTTGAACAATATAATCAGCAATTCCTGCAAGTCATTTTGTTTGAGTGTCTAATCACAGTATTTGTTCGTATTACTTAGGTATTTGTGTTGGTTAAATTGATTGTAATAAAATCGTATTAAATTTACTTTAGCGTAGTTCTTATCGCATATTTAGTTTTATAATTAAATAACAAAAACGTTGTGACAAAAACCGTAAAGTAAAACTATACGAGAGCTATTTCGTTCGGTGTTTAAGACCAGAGTTTACCGTGTTAACAAAAAACTCGTTCAGTACAAAAAGCTTTTGTAGGGTCACTGATCCAATACAATACAAATGGAAAACTTTAAAAATTGAAAATAAATGTCCTCCTTTTCTACTGACGTTTTTTCAATTGAACGGGGTTTTTGTATCTCCCTGCATTCTCAATACTACTATCTTAAAACTGCAATCCTAAGACTGCAAATGGACTAAGATGGAACGCCTCTATGGCTGAGATTCTACGCGATAACCTTATTTCTTTTGACGTGTTTCGATATTGTCATAAAATAAAGAAAACTAACAATAATTCAACACAACAAAAAACAATCAGATTGACAAATAAATAAATATCAGGGGACAATTGTCACATCAATTGACCTAGTCCTAAACTAAGCTCTAAGCGCTTGTACTCTGGGTACCAGACATCGATATAAATATTTATATAGATAGAGAAATATATCCTTAAATATATGGAAAAAATCCATGACTCAGCAACAAATATTATATCTGCCCTTACCTGGATTTGAACCCAGGACCGCTAGCTTCGTAGGCAGGGTCACTACTAACTGACAAATCAAATGACAAATATGTCATTTAAAAAAACCTTTGTCATTTCAAAAAAGTATATCTATTTATATCCGACTGCCGAAGGACAGGGTCAATATTTTGAAATAATTATACGCGATGATATCCGAGGGAAACACATGTATCGTAAACTAATTACCTAATTAGCATTATCTCTGGTTTGAATCCGCCATTATGGCAACAGTAGTGCCACCACGCATATCCGCGCCGGTAAAAGAAGCAGCCGTAACACTTAATAGTGCGTTATTCAATTGTATTGTTCACCGTAAATTAATTTGGACCTATTAGGCCGAACATTAAGGACATTTTGTGTCGATTGAATGCTAATTTGACTAGTGAGGCTAATAGACTTGGCCCAATAGTCCAAGAGTGCGTAGTAGACAGAAATGTAAAGTTTATGTGGGTGTCTTTATTTTTTGTTGGACCCACGGTCCTAAAAAGTACGGACGTAACCGTTCCTCGTCTAATCATAAGTGAAGCATGCAAAATGGCTGTTGGTGTGCGTGGCTCGGCGCATTGTCTTACCTAGTGTATCAGTGTGCGTGCTGTAAGTGTATAACGAAAAAAAGTGCCGACCTTGCATGCTTCACACCTTTTTAGTGCAACGTTACGTCCGTATTTTTTAGGTCCGTGTTTGGACCCTACTTTTTATGTCACGGAGAAGGCACACAGAGCCCGTATTATGATCGCCTTTATCGCAATGGCTAAAGCATCCGTTACTCTCGCACTTACATACTGGTCAGAGAGTGACAGATGTTTTTAAATAGGACCATAATAACTATAACGTAAGTGGCATCTGAGACGCTTAGATATTTACAATCGTTAGACTACAATCTCAGTCGAGATTACTGTAAGTACATTGCTCTGAGGACAAAGATGAAAGATGTACTTCGGTAATTCTCCAGACAGACATTTTTGTATGTGCTTACGCTTAAACAAAAATTGACTATGGTCGTTGTGTTGCAGTGTGTTTTTGTCAAATAAATATTGTGAGTTTGAGTTTGAAAAAACCGAACACGTATTATTGGCGTTTAAGGATAACGCAAGCTCAGTTTTTGATGATCCAAATGTAAAAATTGTTGCGAAATACCGCAGATGGAAGTTGATTTTGACACAACCATTTTACCTTATTAACGATACGGTATTAAAAAAACGGTAGATTGCCATTGATATACGACGTGATGTCCACAAAATCACCCGACGGATTTTTTCATTTTCATGACTTATAGTACGTCATCAGGAATAACATCTTCGCCATCATTGGGCTTAAAAAAATCTGTTAACTGAAGACCAGCGCTGACTTTAAGGCCAGCAGAAAGTTGAGTTGGAACCATTTCGTGCCAACAATTCATTTTCTACGTATTTCTTTATCTATTTGTTGTTATTTGTCATGAAGTAATGTTTTTCTTTCAATGCCATCATTGAAATAAGGAAAAAAAAACTTAATATTATTTGTTTGACAAGAACTGTCAGAACATCATCAGTGTGATTCTTACTATATTGAAGCAAGAAGGATTAAGAATAAGTGAAGAGAAAAAGTTTCTGTCAAAAAATATTTCATGACTTGATTGTACTTTTTTTTGCATAGTCATTATTTATCAAGACAAAACTAACACATTTGCTTATCAAAACCAAACTAACGAGTCCCAACATAGTGGGTCTACCACTTAAGTGTGGCGGAGATCCTGTTGCCACATGCCGACTCCAACATCAGATCAGCTCTTAGATGCCATAATGTTGCTTTGTCATCGGGTTTACAATTTATTGCCAATTTCATTCAACAACGGAAAGGGGTTCAAAATACCCATTTGCAAAATTTTACCTAAAAAAAAAAAATACAAACATTGGAAGTTAAACAAGAGATCGTAACAAAGACTTTAAACTCTTAAATGCGTTAACGTTTGATAAACGAGCCTCTGTTATTTATCATAATTATTAAATTTACGTTCGCTTATTCACATAACAGTAAACGCTACCGAAGGGTAAAAATAAAACCTTCAAGCAAACTGGAATAAGGATTCGTTCACCTATTCTCAGAATATTTTTTGCCTCGTCTTTTATGCGAGCGCAAGTAATTTGCAGTAATTGGAATTTAAACCGCACACTTTATGTTCCGTCAATTATTATATTGTGAATGTGGCGTTAATGCGGCATTGTTATTGAAAATAGTTGATTTTCTGTCAACTCATTGGTTTTTGCACACTTGTTTACTTCAGAGTACTCACTAGGTTCTTAGGAATTGTGACGTTTGGTTCAAACAAAGGTACATCGCGCGTGGCTTGCAGGCTACCACAAGCCCACTCAGCAGGACGGACCAAGCCGGTTTAGTCGGGGCCGCGCCGTCGCTTCGTTTGTTTGCGACGCGTATCGACGCAACCCTAACGCCGAGCGGCAATGGGTGACAGAAACTTCTTAAAGGCTTAAAGTTTACTACATACATACATTTGAATTTGACAGAAAGAGACAAATTATATTTTACAAAAATAGTTTTTCTTTGCGTTTATGAATAAGGGGGTAGGTAAGTGTTTTGGAAGCCTTTACCATTTTGAGGTACCGAAAGTACAAGTGCATCGGTTTGCATCGCGGGGGGTGATTTTTGTATGGGATAGGTTGCATGAGAATGAATACGATTTATGCGATAGAAAGGGAACTATGAGCAGGTACGTTTGACCTAACTATCTAAACACCGTTAGAAAGCGTTCTACAAAAATCAAAATATATCCTAAATTCCTTTTTGAAACTTGTGTCTGAACCAGTTTAACAAAATGCAAGCTTTAAAAAACCCAACTGCTGTTTGAATAATGTCGTCAATATAATGATAGTTATCATTTCAGCTTTTACAAGGGAATGTAGAACCATACAGACATAAGTACATACAGGTCAAAATTTCGGCAGTCGGGTTAAAAAGGTCACTAAGGAACGACTTAATCGTCATTAACTGAGTCTGAGTGTAGCCGTAAAGCAGGGTTTCCTCTGCGAGCAAAGCGGTCCCCGTCCCCATACGGACTCTGTTTAGTATACAACGGTGCCTTCAAACGGTTTGCTCGCGGTCAACAACACTTGAAGTCACCGATGTATGCTAAACCGAGTCCGTACTGGAGCCGCTCCGCTCGTAGTTGAAACCCTGCTTAAGTCTGCCTTCTCCAAGCTATTAATAAAAACAAACAAAGACATTTTCTATACGAGTATTGTTTGTTTCCTTATCTATTAGTAGTTTTACTATAGGTATATGATAAACCCGGTCATAAAAAAGGATTGAGCAAATAAAATACAATTTAATAGCCTATTTTATAATAGCTCTGTACATTTATTTACAACCTTATTGTACTAGTATAATTATTATAATATACCTACATACAAAGTTTGGAATTAACTATAATATTTAATATAAATGTTTTGTAAATAGTTTCTCTAAATAAATAAAATCTGTGTTGAAATTAAGACCGCTAAATCTAGATGTGAAAATTGTAGTAAGAAACGTCAAACATCATTAATATATTATAATCGAGTTGATTCTTAAAATATACTTATTATTAGATACCTGTTGATTAAATTACATTTTTTTTCATTATTAAAATATGGTTACAAAATTAATCAATAAATAACTTTACAGAACCATACCCCAAAAAGGGTGTAGTATTTTTACGACTTTGGTACATATAAAGTTGCGGGAAATGATATAAAAGATAGGCACAATGTTTAACACATTTTTATCACGTATCAGTCGAAAAATAAAAAAGTAACGGATTGACGTAATATCACGGCGGCGGTAACAATAATGTTATACATCTTTTCTTTAGTCAAAGGAAATCAAAAGTTTTAAAATAATAAAGATCACAGGCAATCAATTAATTACATTAATATTGAAGGCTCTTTTAACGACTCACTGCCCTAAACTTTCATCCATGGCAAAATCTTAAAATGACTTTAAACTGGGGGAAATATTTTTTGGGTACATGGGTACACTAAAAAAGATTTTTGAAGATCGACCCCCAACGGGAAGAATAGAGGGAGAGCCGAAAATTAATTATTGGCGTAACTATGAAGTCGTGCGCGTCCTCTATAGATTCTAATATACTCGCTAATTCAGGTATTCGAATAAATGTTTGTACCAGAAGTCTACTGCCTTGGCCCAGGCTCCGAGGGCCGCGTCGTCCAACTTAAGTACTTCTATAAACATCTTCACCATCACGTCTTTTAGATCCTGGAAGAAAACATGGCGTCATTACCTAGTATATTCACAAAAAAAATACGTATACATATAACTATATAACATTATTAATGTGAAAGTTTGTGAGGACTGATAACATTCTAAATAAGAGTTTGTCTAAGTATATAAGGTAATTGGTTATTCAATACATTACTTTTTGGGAGCATATAGAGCTCTTTTGCAGTAAACAAGGTCGTGTAGTGCAATATCCGAAAAAAAGTAGTTACTAGTAGTTCAATATTTATGATTTGTTTTTTATAATGTAGAGTTATTTAATAACATGTTTTGATTAATTTAAATTGATTTTGTAAAAAAGAAATGTTATACATGTAGCGCTCATATTATTAAAAAACCTTTCTTATTTTACTAGTTCTTGAATGTGGTATACAAATATGGTAGAAAATATTAATATTGCCAATAATAAAATAAAATAAAATCTTAACTTTTCTGAATACACATTTAAGTCAATGTAACGCTTTACCATATTAGCTGCAAACGACCGCCCCGCCCATAAACACCCATAAACAAAATGATACTTTTGAATATGTAAATAATGCTGGTGTGTAAGGACAAATCAACGGAGTGATATTTTATATCTTTAAACATTTGACATATCACATATGTAACTTACTAGAAATTGTTTCTCGCTGACCCCCCTCTTCTTATGCGACTCCCCCACCTTCTGCATCATGACGGCGACCACCTCGGGCTGGCCCATGGTCTCCACCGCTAAGTTGATGGAGTTCATCAGGTTGATCACGTGGGCCTTGAACTGGATGTTCAATATGTATTCGTCTTCGGGTAGCTTTCGGACCATTTTGAAGAACTCTTTTGAGTCAGGGTACGCGCGGAATAGTCTGAAAAGATTTGTATATAGTTAGCGTTTTAAAATTTAATAATACTAATCTTGCAGGTGAGATATTTGTATTCTTAACAAATACAAGAATGACTGTCAAGCGCAAATACTCTATTAAACATACGGTGGTATCTCGCGGACTAAAAAATATATATTGGTCAGCGAACTCTACATCGTCCTAACTAGGGAATGCAATTAACCGGTTATAACCGGATTTAACCGGTTAATTTCATACAATATCGGTTAATAACCGGTTAAATTGCATTCCCTAGCCCTAAGCTACCTTATCCATTAACCTACCGCCAAGCAGCAGTGTTTGCATTGTTGTGTTCCGGTTTGGGGATAAGAAAGCCGGTGAAATGACTAGCATAGAGGCATTCCATCTTAGTCCTCAGGGTTGGCAGTGCATTTGCAGTCTTAGGATTGCAGTCTTGTGAATGCGAATGTCTATGGGTCACAGTTTCCACTTACCATCAGGTGGCCTGTGTGCTCGTTTGCCTTCATATGCCATAAAAAAAAACCTTTGGCAAGTTTGTAGGTATGAGTTCTTGTAACCTGCATAGATACAGTCAGTGAAAAGCATACAGAAGAAGAAGAAAAAATACATTTATCCACCAACCATAAGACATACAAATATAGAATTGATTAAAGAAAATAGTGAAGGTAACAGGGATAGCACGCAATGTATGTCGTTGCGGCGGTGAAACGGAAAATGGCTCAGAAAAAGGCTGAGGTATCAGACACCTACAGCGCTGATTTTCAGCCAGTACCGTCAGTGATTATGAGTTATATTATATAACTGTCTCTTTTATACGATGGTACTTGGTAGCTCATAATAAATACGGTTTCAGAGGGGTTATTATGACCTTACTTTGGCAGTTCCGTTTTACGCTGAGAGAAAAGGACAGAGCTATATAACTGCTATAGCTTTGTCTACGCTCGCCATAAAATGAATTGCATAGCCACGTCACAATTACCCAGGAGTTAAATCGGGCTGATACAACGTGGAGCTCGAAGATGAACTCCTTGCGATTCTGATAGAGACCAACAATACATACAATACGTATAATACAAATATTATTAAACATTTGTCGCAGCTATTGATATATTAAATTCATACCACTCTCACTTTAATACGTTACTGCGACGACTTACTATAATGTAGAGCTACTTCTGAATTCAAGTACTAGAGCAGTAAAGGACTGCGTAAACTGCGTTTATCGACATGGTTGTAAGGTTTATGAAAGAATGACGAAAAAAATCAAGGAATTTGACAGAATACGAGTATGTCAGTGGAATAATCGTATAAATAAAAGATCGAAGTGTAACTGTCCGTACAAAACCAGTGTAAGGATAACGTTTCGAAATTTCTTACTAAAATTCATAATCAAATCTAATAAGAGTATATAAGCATTGATAAATTAATACGGTTTTAGAATAAGGTTTAACTATGGAGAAAACCGGTAGGATAATAGTTAACACACCATATAATTAACGCGAGCAAACTGCGACGCCGCCAAGTTTGTACAATTTTATGTAGAGATGATGTCAACACGTGTCGCGTTTGTTTGTAAACTTGTCTGTCTTAGAATAGAGCGCCTTATTTATTGAACAAATGAACATGTGCCATAAATAGTAGGCCATAACTAATATGTATTATGGCGATACAAATGAATTGACAAAAGAAAATTAAATTGTCTTCATCGGGCTTTGCTCTTGGTATTTACTAGCATCTTTTGTATTATTATTAATGTATATTTGATGTAACAAAGCTATTTTAATTAGAAAAATGACTAAAAAATAATAATATGAAACAGTCTTTTGGTTGTGAGAATGAGGAAGATTTGTAATAGTCAACATAACTTTTTTTTCTGACTTGACGTTTTACTAAGCCAGTACTTATGACATTGCAAACCTTTTAGAAACGAAAAACGGGACCATCATTGTTAACGCATGCCAGGGGACGTGGCCTAGGATCAAACTTGTATGACAGTGAATGCATATATGCGTCGGTGGCAGAGAATGCGTTAAAGTAGGTACAAATACTTACTTCAATTTCTGTTAAAATAGTCTAGATGCTAATTCAGATTGGATGAGATGACAGCTTAGTAGGGTTGGAATTATTTTTGGGTATGATAAATAATGTATTTTGGGTATTTTTGTATACGAACTAAATTATATAATCGGCGTCCACTCGATCCGAAATAAGCAGCCATGACTGGTTTGGAGACAGATTAGAAGACCCAAATAGAACCATTCTATCTCGCCAACACAAAAATAGGCCAACCACAAAAAGTACATATATCTCTTTTCAAGTATAAAAGGCTGAATCAGAATAAAATGTGGAGTTAACGCGGAAAGTACTAGGCAGTTAAGAAGTAAATTCTAAAGCATTGCACAACCATGAAGTTTCTAAACATTGATAATGTTGACAGCAGTAAAACAATGCTGTTATTAGTAATAACAGTGTGCTTCCATCACACTCAAAAAGTAATTTTTACAGCTGTTAACATTATAAATATTCAGAACCTTCATAGTTGTGCAATGTGTCAGGATTGACTTCTTAGAAATACAAGTAAATGTAATGAATGAAATAAATGGATCTGCGAGTTTATTATGACATAGCTATGCAGTTCTGTTTACGTTGAGAGAAAAGGACAGAGCTATATATAACAGCTATAGCTCTGTCCTTTACGCTCGCCGTAAAATGAACTGCATGGTTACGTCATAATAACCCCCCTGATTTGATTTGGTGTACCCATTACCTTCTTAACCATGACATTATTCGAAGAGTTCTTAAGTATAGTTACTGCTCTCGTCTTAGTCTTTGTAGAGTTTGATTTCCAGCATTTACTTGTTTAGATAAATTATTTATAGTTCATTTTTATTTCCGGATATGGTTTATCAATCATTGCGTTATCACTCATCCATATCCGTTCGGCCATTGACGAGTGGTTTGTGACTCAATTTGGAATTACTTAAAATCCTATTATACCTAAATGTTGTAATACTCAAGTAAGTCAAAAAACCGGTCACATTGATTTTTTACCCCCCGACGCAAAAAGAGGGGTGTTACAAGTTTGACCGCTATGTGTGTGTGTGGTCCGTAGCTCTTCAACGGTCGAACCGATTTAGATTTTGGATGCATTTTCTTTGAAGCAGGTTTTCTAGCGGACCTTCTTAGCTAGGTTTCATGAAAATTGGTTAGGCCGCTTTAGAGATAGCTCTTAAAGAAGGAGTCAACATTATATCTGGTCTTTTTATCTAATCCAATCCAATCCGTACTAATATTATAAATCCATACTAATAATATAAATGCGAAGGTGTGTCTGTCTGTCTGTCTGTCTGTCTGTTACCTCTTCACACTGGTATGGACTACTATATGTGGCGTGCTCACGAGTCTCAAGTCCACGAAATCTTCACGTGTTAGCAAAGGACGGGAAAACAAAAACGTACTTTACAGAAACGTGTTAAACTAAATAATATGTCGCAGTTACTAATCATTTATTTGTGGCAACACTATCGCATCTCTCTCTACGACATTTATGTAGACGATATAATTATCTGTGGTAACACCAGACGCTTCTCGGACTTTGACTAGACTAACTTAGGTTAACAAAAAACGTTGTCTTGTTTTCTTCCAACTGTACTCATATTTAAGCCTTTCTGTAATAAATATTCAGGTGGTATCCTACTGTATTGGTGTCCTTTATCCCAGTAACTCGACGACTCCGTAGAGGGCAAGTGGTACTGAATCCTAACCCCAAATTGGTGACCCCCCTCTGTTCATTAAATTCTGGCTGTACGCATTATTGATGATTACAAATCAACTACTTGTGGGAGGACCTTGTGCAGGGTCCGTCCGGGTTGGTACCACCATCTTATCCATTAACCTACCGCCAAGCAGCAGTGTTCGCGTTGTTGTGTTCCGGTTTGGGGATAAGACAGCCGGTGAAATGACTAGCATAGAGGCATTCCATCTTAGTCCTCAGGGTTGGCAACGCATTTGCAGTCTTGTGAATGCGAATGTCTATGGCTCACAGTTTCCACTTACCATCAGGTGGCCTGTGTGCTCGTTTGCCTTCCCATGCCACAGAAAAAAAAAAAAACAAAACCACCATTTTCTTTTATTATTTAAAAGTAAGCAATGATAAAAATCAGCTTGGATAAAAAATAAGCTACCCAAATTACTAATTCTACGCAGACGAAGTCGCGGGCAAAAGCTAGTACTTTATAAACCAGCAAGTAGAGTTCAGCCCGAGTGAAATCCCGGTGGGACGTTCAATTGACCACGAATGTATTTGTGTACCAATTAGAAGAAGTGACACTCGGACGTCTCAAGGACCCTTTCTATTATGGATCGCGTCCGGATGATCTTGTTACTTGTGTACTGGATGCTGGATCATTTGATAGAGATAACTCAGATAAAGCAAGTCAGTTGAAGCAAAATTTCTCTATAGGTATATACTGGCTAAAATTTGGTGTTCGGTGATAATTTGTGACATTGTCCAGTGACGTACCTAGGGTTTCAGAATAGGGCAAGCCGAGATATATGTTTTGTAGTTTTTACCACATTCTCATCAATCTTCAGTTCACTCTTCAGTTGTATAGGCATTTGCTAGCGTGGACGAGCTCACCAAAGCACACTGAAGGCATGTTACCATTGATCATACCGACCCATAATTGTCGCATATGCAAAAATATGAATAACTAGCTTCTGCCTACGAATAGACTGTAGATTTATTCCCTTGGGAACTTTTATATTTTCCGGGGTGAAAGTGACCTGTGTGTTAATCCAGGGTAGGAACTATCTCCATTTTAAACCGTTCAGCCGTTGCAGTGTGATCGAGTAACAAAGTAACACACACACACACACTCGCACACACACAAACTTTCGCATTTATAATATTAGTAGGATTAATTCTCACGATGTTGCAATGTAAATGCACTAAGTTTGCGTTTATTTACATTACACCATCACACACTATGTCACGGCAGTCGTAACATGCCTGTCGCAGCAGTGCATGAAACTCGTATAGACAGTCCAGTCTACCCGCAAGCATCAAGATATCGTGCTTATTACATATGCTTTAGCTTGAGTTGCTTTGTTGTTATAATTTCTTCCTTCTTAGTTGTACTGCCAGGGAGCCTAATATGGCTGCGTTTATCGCGTGAACATTTGTGGATAAAATATCCGTCACTTTCTGACACGTTTATACGTACGAGAGTGATGGATGCTTTATCGACATTTGGTCAGTACTACTAGGCCCGCAGCTGCAACTGGCCCTCTATTCTAGACGGTATAAACTAAATCGTCTTTGACCTGTAATCTCGGCTCCCATTACTGTCATGTAAATAAGACCTATCAAAACCTTGACAATACGGTTACAGGCCAAATACGATATGCTTTCTACCGTCTAGAATCTCAGCCCTGAAGCCCTAGTCAAGATGCATTACGCTTACTAGCGTTTCTATTCGTTTCGTTTTTAAGCCAATCACAACACTGGTAGATCACGTGACTCTTTGTACCACGTGATCAACCAGTGAAGCGATTGGTTAAAAATGCTAGTTAGCGTAATGCGTCTTGGCTAGGGCTCTAGGTCTCTGTTGTCTTGGCTACATACCTCTTCAGCAGCTCCGTCCCGTTGCCGACGGAGTCAGCGTAGACGAGCGCCCAGGAGCGCTGCACCGCGTGAATCTCACGCCGCGACAGCCCCGACAGCGGGTCCACAGCGTCCGGGTCGCCGCCCCACCACAAGTGGCTCAGCCAACCGCCCATGGGCGCAAACAAGCTGAAAAAATATTTGTGAGAATTCAGCGAGAAGACCACTAGTTTCTACATAAATAAAAGATCGATCGTTTACCAGGTTTACTCTACTTCATCATGTCACACAAACGACCTCTACTACTGTTACGTTCTAATGATAACGTTTCTGTCTGTCGTATCACTAAAGAAGGCGGCCAACTTCAAAGTAGTAGGTAGTCGAAGTAGTCCATGCTCTACTTAGTACCCATATTCATTTTAAAATTCTTATTCAGATTCAGATTCAGATTATATTACTCAATATAACACAATTAAATAATAATAGTAAAAGTCAACACAAATACAGAGTACACAACCCATCACCTCTGTAAGGCGGCTAACTTCATAGTAATAGAATAACCCCCTTACTTATAAACGTGGGATAAGCTTGGAATAGTTTAGTTTGCCAAGCTTTGTCCTTATCTGTTATTGTGACATTTGCATCTGATAGAAAGTGACAAAGCATGGCCGGTGCGCTGCGTCGGCGCCGCTGCGTTATTCTACATAATTATAAGAACGACATGCCACACGATGTCTTGAAATATATGGGTAGCTCTACGGTAAAATCATAGGCAACGCTCATGTGGCGTCGCTGTTACGTATACCTTGTACAGATTCCCATCGCCAAAGAGACAAATAAATAGGCAGAGGGCCCGCCTGATAAGCTTGATATTAGTAGGTTAATTCTAAATCCTACAACTAGACCAACGAACCGGTAAAGGTGGAAGGACTTCTTAAGTTCAGTATTTACCACTATTTATTATTGATAATTTATCAGTAGAAAGACGTCTACTGCTGGCCACGGGCTTATTATCTAATAACCACTACCAGGAAAGACGGGTATTCCAAAGATATAAAAATATTGGATAGCTGATCGTAAAAAATATATTGTCAATCCTTAGGTTGCCTACTCTGAAGATTAATACAAGGGTATCCTGTTCGTACAAAGCGTACCTACAGCGTGATCCATTTGCATTTGCCCTTGAGTGTAATAATCCGCAGATAATCATAAGTAGATGTAGAATATGCACAATCAGGTGAAAAAAAAAACGTCTTACAAATCCTGCAACCACATGCAAACAATCCCTTTAATGAAGTAGGCACATATTGTGTTAATTGAATTAGTTCATTAGATGACAGCCGCCAATTAGTAGGTATATTTTGATATGTAATGCAGTATCCAATTATTTTAATATTACATCGATTAACAAATAAACTGGGTTTATATTAATCTCGGTAAAACCATCTGATCTGTTATCGTATATATAGCTTATATTATAGCTTTTATTACTTGACAGTAATGGCGGCTGAGTTAAAAATAATACGGTAACATGTCAAAAGCAATATGGTTTTACTAAGTAGAATAGAGCCCCTGAATAACAACTGCGGCCCTAATTGTTTATCGATGTGGATAAACGTGGACAAATCGTCAGCTATTTTCTGACCAGTTTGTAAGTGCCGAAATTAAAATGTAAACTAAATGTAAGTAACTTTAAAAAAAAACATAGCATATTGTTTGTATTATTTAAAAATAACGCAGACGTCAAGGATTAAAACAACTTAGTAATTAATACCTGGGAGATCGAGCATCGTTCCAGTTGAAACCTAGTTTTCCTGAAGATGACAACAACGATCGAAAACCACTATTCCTACATTTTTATCAAAATCGTTAGAGCCGTTTCGATAACGCTATTACAAACAAATACAAAAAATAATATTGCTAGTCAGTAAGAAAAGGATAAATATTTCCAAACGAACATATTAAAACAAAGAACACTCACATTACATATCAACTGAATTCCATTTTCGAATATTTACAATTTAGTTCTAAATTCCATTTTTGAAATAGGTACTTACGATTTCAAATTCCGAGGCGTAGATTTCGCGGTTTATGGTCGCGCGTTGCGGTCAACGGCAACGCGTGGACTGTGGCTGTTTACTACGCAGGGGTCTACTACGCGGATAATTGCAGTTCTCACACATCCACTTGATCGTCGCCACAATTTATTAATGAAAAGTTACTCAATGAGTTCCCGCCTTTTATTTACTGTTAAGACTGCATGTTCGTTCTTGAATGGTTGAATCATGGTTTATTAATTGTAGCGATTTTGAGTTAAGTGGCTGATTAAAGGGTTTGTAATATCAGGGATTACCAAGTTACAATATGTGGAGTATTTCTCGTTAAATGTGGCGTAAGTTGACGAATATAGGTATCACGTAGGCCATATTATATAATTCTTCTGTCCGTGTGTTGACAGTGAACTCCTAAACGGCTGAACCAAATTGAATGATTTTTTTTGTGTGTGTTCAAGTGGATTCGATGATGGTTTAAATTCACAAATAAACCCGGCACATGGCGTTGTCCTGCATGGCAGATATCATGCAGGACAACGTCTGTCGGGTCCACTATGTAATATACAAAACAACATTTATCAGAAGCTCCATTCTTACCCGAATCGGATTTTCGTTTGTCCGCATACTCCTCCCAAACTATTAGAGATATCAGGATCAAATTTAGCCCGTGATGCGACATTTAGCCATACATGGTTTGTACCTCTTAGTAACCAACTTCTTCCTTAGCTCTACCACTCGCATTATTGGATTGGGTTTCATAACAGTGGTGCCATTAGCTGGTATGATGATAGCGTCAGGTCAAGTCGGGTGGTCTTAGTAACTCTTCACTGGCTTTAAGGGAACTCCACTGAACTCTGTTTAATTCAATATTGGTAATTGATTAACTCATATATTGAAATAATGGTGCAAAAATTCAATCAAAATTGTTTATTCGCCGTAATACAGGGATCTTCTAAAATTCAAGGTGCATGTTACACCATTACTGCCTCCTCCATTTTCTGCCTTTTTCTAAAACTCCTTCAGAGAATACGACCTGTTTTATTTTATGATTGCCTATAATCTATATCTAAGGGCGGTACACAATCTTAAATTGTTTGGTGATTCGTAAAGTATCCAAATAAAAAAAGTTCAACAAAACCATGGATTCATTACAAAATTTAGGTATACATTTGAATTGCCTAAATTATTTTGAGTTTTTCCAAAAATATATTTTTAATAACACACTTTTGTAGCCGACTGTACATCTTATACCGATAATAGATTAAAAGACCAGTTAGAATAATCCCAGCTCGACGGAAGTACCATTAGCTATTGAGGAGTTCCAATTGCCACCTTCCGTCTCCATCATCATACCAATTTCATATTACCATATCATTGTACTGCTATCGGGCTTACATAAATATAAAGGAATATATATACACAAATATTGCGCGTATAATCTTTCTTTCTTTCCCTAATATATAAAATTCTCGTGTTATGGTGTTTGTAATTAAACTCCTCCGAAATGGCACGACCGATTTTCGTGAAATTTTGTGAGCGTATCGGTTAGGTCTGCGAGTCGGACAAAATCTATTTTTCATCCCCCTAAATGTCAAGGGTGGTTCGCCCCTAATTTTTTTTTTAGACTTGAAATAATATATATGGCAAGTCAACGTTTGCGGGTCAGCTAGTAGTAATATATAATATAGGACATTGATTGAAAAACCAATTTTTTTTTTTACAAAAAGGTTGACTATAAATTATAATCTTTATTATCTCTTGCAGTAATCGTGTTGCAACTATAATGACTCACAGTCAAATTATTCAAGACCTTCCTTGTTGTAAGAAAATGAGTCTACAATTCGCAGGGAGGGAATCCCTATGTGTGAATTAGCCGGGGCAGGGTAATTGGGGACGAACATTGGGTACTAAAATGTCATATGAATAGTTACGACCTCTTAACCTGGCACTAAAAGATAATTATAGTGTTATTGATAAGCGGATTTTTAGGGTTTCGCCATGTCCGTCCATCTGTCCGTCCGTCCGCAGCCTAGCTCTGAGACTATTATAACTAGAAAAGCTGTTATTTAGCATAAATATACAAATTCGGTACGGGAAAAAAGGGGGTTTTTTTTTTTGTTTTTTTTTATGAGCCTCATGAGGCCTTTTTTACACGTCGGTAATATATATAATCTACCAGAGCTTCAGACAAGACTATCATTGCGGAGAAGAAGTGCCGCAAGAAACTCCAACAGAAGGTCATTTTTTTATCATAAAAACATAATAATACCTACTTTAAAGTAAATTACATTAAGTAATAATAAGGTAATAAAGTAATAAATATTTAAACTAGCAAAAATAAAATTATTACAAATGTAAGGTAAGGTCAACGTTAAATAATGGCTATGATAACAACACGACGAGGTCTATACGTCAGAAGTCATAACTAGAATAACCTAATTAATCTTTATTATTATCATCCATCATAGATAGGTCAGCAGGTAGGTAGCTGTCATAGATAAAATAGGTCATGTTGGTTCTCTCTGCTTGCTCCATGTCATGTAAATAAGGCTAAGGGTATGTTGCCTGTTGCCCTTTCCGCCATTAAAGGACGGACATGTTTCGGCGAAGCTCAGAGCTTTGTTTTTTATTTTATTTTTTTCCCTTCGGTTTATTACTCATGTTTTGTGTTTTCAATTCAAAATCATTTATTCTGTAAGTAGGCCCTGGTAGGCACTTTTACAAGTCTGAATCTACCATCTACCAGCGCTTCAAGAGACCATTGTTGAGAAGAAGCGCCGCAAGAAACTCAACAGTAAGTTCACATGATGGTTCCAACGGAAGACCAGCGCTGGCTTTAATGCCAGCATTATGCTGAGTTGGGACCATTTCGTGGCTACTTTCTTCTTGTATTTGTTAATCTGTTCTTTGTTATGCATGTCACGAATTAATGATTTTCTTTATTTCTTTCTTTCTAATTGAACATCAAGTCCTTGAAATCGTGAACAGACCGGACCCCACAAAACGCACCCGTTCACGAGTATGTCGCACCTTTGCGACAAAACTGTGACATCTCCAAAGCTGTGATTTGCCCAGATGTCACAGTTTTGTCGCAAAGGTGCGATGTATCTCAGCCATCCCTCCTCTCAACCATAAGCGAAAGTGGCAACCCGATCAACGACGCCACCGTGAGCAAAAACCTTTGAGCGAGCATGACATGCTCATGCTGCCGGACAACATAAAAGTAATATTGTGTGAAACATCACAGTGTGTTCTCATTTAAAAGCGTCTTGTACACACCCAATCAATTTATTTATCCACGTCTTTCCTCAGCGTTCCTCAACGCTTTGGCAATAGGTAGGCCTGCTTCGTGATCTGCTCATAAGGCCACGAGTCTTAGCTATCCGAACACTCTGAAAAATATGGTAGATGGTATGGTAATCCATCGTAGTATGGTGGTCTTGATTCCTAGTTGGCATCGATCTGTTAGCATTAATAGTCAGCCAATGTGACCTATTCATAATTCTAGTGTTTACTTCCCCATAAAGTTGCTGTAGTTTGCAAAATGTTGAATTTCCATGACTAAGGCGAATGATATGCACTAGCTACGTGCTAACGGGCATGGTTCAATGACGGTGCAGAAGTTACGCTCCCGTGACAAACTTTTCCTTCGTCTTCCTTAAACTTCCTTGTGCTCGTAATAGGTATTACTGCACTCAGTGTCAGAATGATGATGAAGACTTTCCTTAGAAATGATTTTTCATACAGAAGTTTGAAAATAGAACGACTTATGTCGGGTTCCTATATTCAATCCGAGGATAGATAAGGCTTACCTCGGGTTAAAATTTGACATTTGCCCATACAAAATGTGTCAAATTTTAATCCGAAGTAAGCCTATCTGTCCGCGGATTGAATATAGGAACCGGACGTTAATTTTCTCTACAATATCTCTGAGCACGGCGGTAAGAGATAAATAATTATTATGTATTATTATGAATTATGTATCGGTCCGGCCTTTAATAGGAACAAAAAACAATCCTTACCTACTACTGCTATTACTAGTCGGTAGTGACCCTGCCTACGAAGCTAGCAGTCCCGGGTTCGATCCCCGGTAAGGGCTGATATTTGTGTGATGAGCGCGAGTATTTGTTCCTGAGTCTTGGGTGTTTTCTATGTATTTAAGCTCGTATGTATTTATCTAAATAAGTAAATTTATCGTTGTCTAGTACCCATAGTACAAGCCTAGCTTAATTTAGGGCTAGGTCAATTTGTGTGAGCTTGTCCCCTGATATTTATTTATTTATTTAAATTATAAATGCAAGTGTGTTTCTTTGTTCAGTACTTGAGGTTCAATTAATCGACGTGGAACATAGGCTATAAACTTATGCCATAATATGGTCCTTTTGCCTTAAGTATTAGCCCAAACAAAATATTGCCCAAGTGGGCACAGGAAAAGCTATGAACAATATCGTTCGTTCAATACTGCGAATGTCAAATTGGGTTACAACATGACATTCGCGGTACTGAACGCCGAACGACGATATGATAAGATTATACCTTTCTCCAAAGAAAAAGTAAACAGTTTTGTCAGATTCAGATTCAGATTTTATTACTCGATATAACACAGTATAAATTACATGGCATGTTAAATTACATTGAGGTCTTCAGAAATAGAATTAAATAATAAAAGTCAACACAAATACAGAGTACATAAAAATGTCGACTAGGAGAGACTTGCACACTTGTAAAGTTTTGTGTGATTGAGAGTAGATATCTCAAAGGTAGGCACTCATCCACTACACATGTCTAGCTTGCGCCCCTCACACACTCTTACTTAACTCACCACAAGACTTGTAGGTAGTTGAGATACAACTTATAACAACAAAAATTAAAACTGAAAAAAAGAATGTCAATATTAAAATGAGGTTTAAAAAACCGGCCAAGTGCTAGTTGAACTCGCGTGGAGAGGGTTCCGTAAGTACATAGGTTGTTTCATTTTTGATACATTTTTTATATGTCATTACAATGTACAAGAAATTAACTATATTATGTATTTATTTTTAAAAAAATTGGCTCAGTAGGTACGGAGATCAGGGGGGGAATGGTTTATTTTCGTCTTCTTTCATGAGTAAAATCAAAAATATTTATTTTACAATAATAAAAACCATCTATTTGAGATCCTCATAACGAGCACTTTCATTTGATATTAAGTTCCTAATTTGTCCCCCGGTTTATTCGTTTAGTTTTTTTTTTTTATTATTAGTATTATCATCTGTTTTTGATATTTTTTGTGCAAACTTGTATGTGTCCAACCCTATGCATTGTCCTAACTCATTAACTTCAGGATTAGCTGGAACAGACCCCATTTAGGGATAAGTTCGCCTTTGTACATTACTTAAATATTTATATTTTTGTGCAATAAAGAGTTTACATACATATACATACATACATAAAATAACCGTAATTTAAAAAAAAAAACTGCATCTGTGTTTGGGTCATAGGATTAACCCATCCTACCAAATTTCACCTGATTTGGTCCAGTAGATTCGGAACAAATTGGCTGTGACAGACGGACGGACAGACAGACGCACTAATGATTCCGTTAGTGAGAGGGTACCGTTTTTCATTTTTTTTACGGAACCTTAAAAAGATAGCATAACTTTAATCTGTTAAATATATCCGGCATAATGCTTGGCGCAGTTTAAAGAGCTAATGCATATGTTTTTACCATGGGGAATACACATTTGTAGGAATTTATAAATGAATATTCTAGAGGAAAATGGTGATCGAAATCCTGCACTGTTTGCTGTGAAGTGACACAAGAGACGACATGTCCAACGATGGCTTTAATAAACCTTTAGTTTCCGCAACGCCTGCGTTAGAACTCCCCTCCCAAACTCAGTAACCATCACAGAGCACTGAATCGTCACCGCGCGCCTCTACTAGAAGAGACGGCAGTGAAGACAATATTCGTGCCTCGCAGTTGCGCTGAGCGCAAATTGATGGAGGTAAAGGCCGTCAGTGTCTATTTGGACGTTGTAGAGTGCACATGATCAAAAAAGCGATATTATGCCTCATTGTACTGTGATATGGTGTAATAACCAAAGTAAAAACGTGAATAAACAAAATTCTGACGTATCATATCACAATTAAGTATTTAAAATCAATATTTGGTTATTTGAAAATTGCGATTTGAGGTTATCTTGGAATACAAAACCTCGTCTTTTTCTTCTTCTTAACACAAAACCTCCACCGCGCCGTAATCAGTCTCACCAGCCAGTGATGCCAGTAAATGCGTTAGTGAAGTGTAGCGGTGTATGGCTTCATATCGATACAGTGCATCAATGTTCATAAAGTATCAATGAATTTTTATTCCATTTAAAATTGCTAACTTAATATTAATTTTCCTTTACTAAGTGTTCCTTTTTTCCTAATGATGCTTACATCACTACATAGTATAAAACAAAGTCGCTTGCGCTGTCTGTCCCTATGTATGCTTAAATCTTTAAAACTACGCAACGGATTTTGATGCGGTTTTTTTTAATAGATAGAGTGATTCTTAAGGAAGGTTTATATGTATAATACATTCCACGCGGGCGAAGCCGCGGGCGGGTCGTTAAAGATAAATGAATATTAACGACGGGAAAGTTAAACTGGTTTCTTCAGAAACATGGTACGATTTGCTCAGACCATTTCGAGGCTGGAAGTACCACGAAAAGGAGTACCAGAACATAGCTATTTTCTGATGCTATTCCAACAATGAAACTCCATCCTGTTTTTAACGAGGAGGAGGAACTTTCACAAACTGATTCATTTCATAAACATATAATTTGGTAAACTGCTTTTTTCCGGAACTGAAAATATTTTCAGGATTTTTTTCAGGCCTATCGTGTCAAAACGCTTTAGGTTAGGTTAGTTTCATAGAAATCCTGAAATATGTAGTTTCGGAAAAAAAGCGGTTTGCTAAATGATGTTTGTGAAATCAATCAGTTTATAAATATGTGGAAAAATATGTGGACATCAGACTGAACTACCTTACAAAAAAACGCAACTCCAATTTATTATTACGAAGTTATTGTAAAAAAATGTTTTATTTTTGGGGCAGTGATGGCGCTCCCCGGTTCAAGTTTTTTATAATCTTGATTTTATACAACCCCAATAAAATGATTTCTATTATTTTGGCACCTATACTAAGATTATTCTAAGATGATGCCTGTGACAGCTCTTATAAACACCTTATTAAACTTATTTCTTTAGCTTTACATAAATACTACATCGGTACAAACCTAGCCACGTCGTTCAGGAATTTAAATAATTAATCGCCTATTTTTTTTTAAATCGCTTGTAAGTGTAGTAAGTGATTGAAATTACGAAATACGGGTGTCACAGGCATCATCCTAGAATAATCAGAGTATAGTTGGTAATGCATGCCTAAAGGTATAATGAATAATTTTGAATATTGCCGAAGTATTGTTTTTAAAATAGTCATATGTCCGATTTTGGCTCATTAAAATATCGATAAAAATATCGACCTCACACCGCAGCACTCTTAAGCACTTATTATGACTTTCTAGTGGCGGACAAATGGTTGACAACTAAGACAATACGGATATGTCATTTATGTAGTAGTGCGTGCACTAGTTGAGTAAACGGTGACGCCCACTGACACGCTTGATTTGTATGGAAAGTTTTGAGCATACCGTCTCTAGTAGGGGCGCGGTTCTGTGCTCTGTGGTAACCATAAACAGTAGTGCATCTTCAAACAAAGGTATATTGCGCGTCTGGCATTGCATTATGTGCGTGCCGCGCTGTCGCCGAGCGACGTCCACCGATGCAAAAATATCGTCACGTAAATGTGATGTATGGCAACCCTAGTGCCAGAGCAGTAATAGGTAACAGAAACTCCTAAAGAGCCACAGACGATCTACTTTTCTATTTATACCAACCGCTCACGTGCTTTGTGCAACCAGAGTTGCGAGTGATAGTTTTTATTTAATTTAATCATATGGCATAAATTACATAAAACATGCATATTGGTAACATGACCCAATTTTCTACTTATGTTCTTGTTCTTTTTCGGCTTTTTCTGGCCAATGACAAGTGAGTATAATCTGTGAATAAAATGAACCAATGGACAGAAGCCACCCTGAGAAAAAATTTATTTGAATTAAAATAAATCAAGCACAAAAAAAACTAAAAGCCGAATATTTTCTGTTCGGCCATCTTCCCTCCCGTAATTTACTCGTAGCTCCGCGTTTAATGTAGTGCTTTAAATAATCCAATCCAATCCAATCTTGGTTTTATGGCAATCGGTCACAATAGGTGTGCGACCATTTCTGCCAATGACTTAATTTGACAACAGCACAGTGACAACTGATTGACCAGTTTAAAATAGGGTCCGAAACAGGTAACAGACGGTGTTCGTTGTAGAACCTGTGAAGGGCGAAGAGCGAACACAACATATTATAGACACCACAAACAAACAATGGAATAACAAAATCCAGCAGGAGACAGTTAAAGTTTAATATTTTGGGAGTGGATATAATGTAAAAGCGTTTTCAGATATTTTTTATTTTTAAATGCTAGGGTAGCTGCTTTAAATAATACTACAGCTTCTATCTACTGTCAGTTTGACAACTGACGTTTAATTAATTCATTTGTTTTATTTCAAAAACTATCTTTCTGTTCGCCTGGTCCACGTTTTTGTTACTTATTGTATTTTGTTTTCTAATATTACCTACGAAATGGTGAATGTTAGTGATTCTGCCATCGAGGATATAGGCAAGGTTCTCAACAATGCGTCAAGACCAATGAAGGAGAGATTTAGAGCACTATTTACGCTAAAAAACATAGGCGGTGAAACCGCGATCAAGTGCATCAGTCAAAGCTTCGGGGATGAATCAGTACTGTTAAAACACGAGTTAGCTTATTGTTTAGGCCAAATGCAGGATAAAAAGGCTATCCCGATACTCAGAAGTGTATTGGAAGATAAAAACCAAGACCCAATTGTGCGCCATGAGGCAGGTAAGTTTCAATAATCCTTATCAAGAGTTTTCGCACGTATTTGATAACTTGAGATTATTTTCATTCATAAGATATCTAAAAACTACACTCCCTATTTAATACCTTTTATATTAAACGTCTTTGACTGTTAAGTTACTATGTAAAGTCATTAACATTTTTTCAGGAGAAGCTCTTGGTGCCATTGGCGACCCTAACCTTCGTGAAATTCTCGAGAAATACAAGAGTGATGATGCTATAGAAGTAGCGGAAACTTGTCAGATAGCTTTACAAAGGCTTGAGTGGATTGCAAATGATACATCTGATGACCTATCAAAGAGCAAATATGCATCGGTGGACCCTGCTCCGCCAAGCTCTGTGGACGATATTGCCAATTTAAGCAAAACATTAATGGATGAAACTAAGCCCTTATTTGAAAGATACAGAGCAATGTTCAGCTTGAGGAATATTGGTTCTACGGAAAGCATTAATGCATTGGGAGAAGGTATAATTATTTTTTTTCGTAATTTCGGGTTAAAAATTAAGTGGAAGTAATATTTTTTAACTCAGTTCTAAAGATGTCCAGTGTGATTGACATAGATAATACTCATTTGGGATTGTTTTATTTTCAGTTAAAATAAGTTAGTCAAGATCATCAGAATAAACACTGCAAATCTGAGATGTAATTTTTCTCAATTACAGGGTTCAAAGCAACTAGCGCATTATTCCGACATGAAGTTGCATTTGTGTTTGGCCAGATGCAAGACGAGCGCAGTGTGCCATTCTTGATCAAAACATTAGAAGATACAGCGGAGCATGAGATGGTGCGGCATGAGGCTGCTGAAGCTATGGGCTCGATTGCCTCAGAAGAATGCACAAAAGTTCTGAAAAGGTACTCTACCATAACGATATTTGAAGTAAATAATCGGCAATACCAGTAGCGGTCGCTTATTAGTTACTAAACCTGGTAAATAAAGAATGATGTACTTCATATGCATAAAACTTACCTTACGTATATTTTATAGACACTGGATTTTGTAAACTGTGATAAAAATTTAAATAAAAATCCAAGACAATATTTATTTAGGTAATAATCAAGCAATCAAATCAAAAGTAAATCAATGTTAGTAATCAAAGTTCACTTGGAAGATTTTTTGTTTTGTTGTTAGTTTAACTGTGATATCGGCTGTATTTTAATCGGTGACGCCGATATAGCGGCCTGCCGATTATATCTGTGTCAGTATCGGTATTGTTACATTGCTATTTGCATTGTTACCCAGAAAAACCTAACAGTAGTTATTATATTTAGTGGTCATGTAAGTTGTCTAGTGTGGAAAACGGATCAAATGGTTTCCTAAAACGTAAACTATAATATTTGATAAGATAAAAAAAGTAGTAATAGTAGTAGCAATGATTTTAATTTCTCAACATTTGTATATCACATAGAATTATAAAAAGAAATTCTGAAATGTGTGGAATGCAAAAAATTATATATTGAAAACATGTAATTTCTGAAGTTCAAATAATCTATATTGTAAAATGGGTTATGGGTTGGGTTAGTAAAACTAAATCATTTGTTGTGAAGATGTAACAAATATGAACACAATCAAACGAATTTTTGCATCTTTTAAAATATCAAAACTTTAAAACGCCACATAATAACTCTTTTACCAGATTCACAATATGATAATAAATAATACTTTAATTTGAATGCTAAGTCTTCGGATTCTGTAGTACAGTCAACCAATTTGATTTCTAGGCCACTATGGACTTAGCATAGCACTGTTAGATTAGTCTAGATGACACGTGTTTCCATTAGGCCGGTGACCGACGGCGGTCGGTCTTGCGGCGCTTCTTCTCCGCAACGCAATGATGGTCTTGTCCGAAGCGCTAGTAGATTCACTCCATGTTACCGACGTGTAAAAGAGCCCTCATGTGGCCAATTTACTGAATAAATATTTTGAATTTTGACATTCGGTTTGACCGAATTCATGATCCGAATTTTATTGGCCTGTTTACGAATGTCGGTGACAATACGTTTAAACCGAAAAGTTGCGGCGCTTATCCAAATTCATTAAGGGTGAATTGCAAAAATATTGTACAGTCAACAGCATAAATAAGTGATCATTTATGTACCTTGTCACTTTAACGTTATGTTTGAAATGCTATACAAAATAGTGAACGATCAAAAGCGACAAGGTACATAAATGATCACTTATTTATGCTGTTGACTGTACATAATTAAGGGCTCAATAAAAAAAACCTTAACAATCCTTAAATTTTTCCTTTGTGTAACAAAGATTAGTAATAATGATCATATAGATAATTTTCGTTACACAAAGGAAAAATAATGGAAGAAAGTTAACGTTATATCAATTAACTCCTTAACTATCTACAATATTTTTGCAATTCACCCTTAACGCAGTACTGCCGAACTGAATAAAGTAAATGAACTATTACGCTTAGTTAAAAGCACATATCGTCGGTGATACTGCAAAACTGCGTAACTAACAAATTTATGATAGAGCGAAATAAACCTTACTTCATTATTAATAAGGTGGATTTTGCTCCTTATTTAAAATGTTACTTACGCGGTTTTGCAGTTTCACCGACGATATCTATGTGATCATCGCGCCAAGTATTAACTGTATGAAAAAAAAAATACTTTGATTTGTGGGTGTTCTTGTTACCCTCAGTTCGTCTCAAAGAGAATTTTAATCCTTGATAGGAATGGGATAGTATAGCATTAAAAAAATACTCGAATCTATCGATTTTCTCGATGACTGTTATCAAAAATCTGCGAACGTTGATAAGCATCACTTCAAAATCTAGTAAAGGTTGCCTAAGAACATTTTCGCGTGGCAGTAAGGGATCTAGTAGCTGCCCTTACTAAACCGACCAACCTAACAGTCATTACCTTTGGACTCATGTGATGCGTTATTTACTTTTACAGTTCTGATCTGTGTTGTTTTTATTACAGGTACTTGAACGATCCCCGGCCCGTGGTACGCGAGAGCTGTGAAGTTGCCCTGGACATGTCGGAGTACGAGAACAGTCCGGAGTTCCAGTACGCTAACACTTTGTGTGCTGTTGAGGGATGAACTAACAGAATGACGACCAATTTATATAGTGCTTATTTATTTGATTTTCTTTATTTTTTTAAATCCAGTGTATGATCTGTGTATATTCATGTGATGGATAAAGACCAGTTTTGTTATAATTATTTATATTAATGACAATGTGAATTTGCATTTATTTGACGTATTGGAACTCATAAGATGTCAAGATATATCTGAATCAGACTTAGTGTGTCCAGATTTTTTAAATGACTTGTATGCTCCAATATATTTTTCGGGACTGTTCATATTGTACGTATTTATTACATTTATACCAGTGATAAAATTTAAGCGTCGCTGGGCTGGTTGGCCAACGGGACATTTACAATATTCGTTTTGGTCATATTCGACGCTCATTCACCAAATACCGGAATTTTAAATATTTTGAACTGGAAGCAAAGCTTAGCATTCAAATGATTAGGCATTGTAAATATCTCGAACCTGGTGTTTCGGGAATCTGGTAAAAAGAGTAGGGTATTTTAGGAATGAGCGAGTAAGCGGGAGCGCCTAAACAAATATAAAAAACAACTATACCTACTACGAAAATGTACTCAAAATGTACTATTTAGTACCTATTTTAAAAATAATTGTACCGCCTCGTACTTAAAGTTATTGCAAAGTGGAGGTACACTCACCACCCTGACTGTCAGGACGGCGGGTGTATGATGGGGTGTTTCCTCGTGGTCATACTATTTTTGTCCTACTGACTTTCGACGGAGCCCCGCCTGAAGCCGGGGCTCCTGCTTCTAGGTGGTTTTGCCCTTCGGGCATCTAAAGATACCTAACGAACCTAACCTACCTACTTTTACAACCACAATTAGTATTTAGTGATCAAATCTAGGTTCACTTTTTGACTAGTATGACAAAATAGTATGACCACGAGGAAACTCGTGTATGATGTACCATGATCCTAGTTGGATCCTACCAATTATTGATACGTGTTATTACTCCAAAAATGTACCAAATTTTTACTTTATTTTTATTATACTTTTAACATTTGAGCAATCTAATTTGTGGCTTCCGAGTTATTAATGTGGGTAGATAATTTTTCTAAGCTTTACCATATTTTCAACTTTATCGCATTCGCTCACCGACCAGTGATTTAGGGTCCTATTTAATAACAAACTAATCTTGGTTAAGATAACCATCTCAAGACAAGTGGTGTGAACTCATAGAAAATTGTAATATGTAATGTGTTTTAAGACTGGCACCTGCGCCAGTGTTATTTTATTTTTACAGCCCATTGAAACTTATTGATTACAACATCGCTCAAACAAATAAAAGCTCTTTAAATATTACAGTTTAGTAATGGGGCGCGTTTTCATGGATTAAAAATATTACTGTAGGCTATAAAGCATTGGAATGCATTTTATACCTACTAACCTATTCGGTATGGCGACGCAAAAGGAATATTTTTGTTATTAAATCGAGTATTATTTTTATGTACGTTTTATTTGCCTTTCCATACACAACGATAAAACGAATTTATAATGAAAAAATTATAGCCTGGCACAGTGGCAGTGGCATAGAATATAAAATAAAAATGAAAATAATAATTTTTTTAATGTTCCAAAGTAATACGATGTAGCTTATGAAATGTTTTTGCTAATAAGATATTATGTCGTTGTTGTATGGGTTTTTTTACTATTTAATTCAGTGGTAAGTTTCACTATAAAATGACTGAGGTTTCGTTTCTTAGTCAGCAATAGGACCACAGTTGGGCTTCGGACCCGTGGCTCCCCTGCTGTCTCCCCTGACCTATTCGACGGAGCCCTGCCTTCCGGCAGGGCTCCTATTTCTGAGCGATTTGGCCTTCGGCCATCTAAAGATACCTAACGAACCTAACCTACCTACTTTTGCGGAATGAAAATTGATTTCTGACGAAAGCCGACTGACGAAAAGCAGTCAGGGGAGACAGCAGGGGAGCCACGGGTCCGTCGCTCACAGTTGATGCATTGTTGGCGTCTTCCACTCCGATCAACTAAACTGACCAGCCAGTTGTACAGAATGGAACTCCGAGGAGCCATTTATTCCTATCGAACCAACCAAATAGATACGCTTTTCCAGTCTCATAGCATAAATATGAGGTAGATTTAGGTTATGTTAGTTCTTCAGCAGGCCCGAAGGGCCAAACTACCCAGAAATAGGAGCTCCGCGGTAGCTCTGTTCAATTTGATATAGTCGACCCGTTGGGAAAGAAAAAAAGTTGTCCGGTTTTAGTTGGTCAATTTAGTTGATCGGAGTGGAAGAACCGATATTGTTACGTCACATTTGTTTCCGATGTTCAATACAAAAATCGTTCTCTTTTACGCTGGGAAAATGCTTTTATGCATACTACCTGGGCCCGGGGGAGCCTAAGGTGATTATGTGGGACTCCCCAACCGAGAGTAGCCAGAATACAGAATGCACAAACCCAGCGATTCTCCCTCTACGCCGTTGTTGGCGAGACCAACGGGTTCCGCTTGCGCATTCGACTATGACCCTCACCGGCAGCACCAATGATTTATATCTGAACATCAAATTTAATATAGTCGACGGAGCTCCGCTTCTGAATGTTTTGGACCTTCGGGCCAGCTTAAGTTCTGCTGTGACAGCAGGAAGAAGTTTTCACCCGCAGTACACCCATCACGTCAGAGCTCATTTGAAGCGACATCCACGGGCCAGCCGACGCCCCACTCAGGCCGGCCTGTTTATTAAGTCCCACTACCACGAAAAGGCGGTTACCGTTTCCATTTTGCTTGTCTGCATACCTGTACAAAATGAAAACAATTGTTCCACTTTGAAGTCGATTGCGATTGCGACTGCGTTACTCAATAGGCCAGCAGCAGGTAATAGGCATTATCGTTTAACAGTGGTTTTTGGTTTGTGAACCACAAAAGACTCATTTTGTTGTAAACTTAATTTTTTATGCGATAAGGCTAATTTTGACTAGCATTCATTTTATTTTCCCATAAAATATAAGTAATAGTAAAACAGATGCGCGGAAGCAAGTTGTACAACCAAAATTCCAAATTTATGCCAAATTTCAAGTTGATAGCATTTGTAGTTGCTGAGAAAACCTGCTGTGACATACAGACAGACAGACAACGAAGTCTCACCATAAGGGTTCCTTTTTTGCCATTTTGGTACGGAACCCTAAAAACCATCTTCAGTCCTAAAATAGAGTCAAATCAAATTGGTAATCTACAAGTTTATCCACTTTTTAGTCATCAGACGTGCTAGAAGACGAGCGTGCCTCGTTCTTCGGTCTCACCCACGAGGTGACGCTGTCTGGGACGACCTTGGAACAGACCGAGCAGCTGGAGCTGGCGGTGTGGCAGCACGGCCGGGGCGACCGGCGCGTCCGCCGCTACTTCGACAACTATGAAGCACCCTTCATCGGACAGCACAGGCGTACGATGGTTGAGGTGGAAGAGCCTGCGATGTCAGCTGAGAACGTAGCAGAAGCGTATCAAAGGGGGCGTGGTGTAGATTTTTTGTGAACGGAACGTGCTATAAGTTGTGAGCCTTTTCACTGACATTGATATCGTAGAATAAGAACTTATAGCATAGAAACCAGACTATAAGATCAACTTTGTAGCAGCTATCTTTCTCTTTTTTTTAGATTATTTATTACATTAGAGAAAATGAAGCAAATAGTTGGTTGCTTTTTCTTATTTAACTAACATTTTTACAAGGTAAGCCATTAAATTAGATTGAACCTTGATATTTCGACGAACTGGTGTATTTAGTTATGTATGTAAACACTTTATTGTACATAACAAAGAAATTCAAACAAAATATTTACAGAAGTGGAACGTAGGTACAAATGCAAATTTATCCCTTTAAGGGAATCTCTTCCAGTTAACCTTCCGGTGATTATATACGTAAGTAACCCTAATGGAGTAAGGGCCGATTTTTTTTGAGTTGCATCAATGTGCTATCAGTCCATTGGAATCCTGACCCACCATATAACTGTGTCACAGTGACTTTGTTCCTCTTTATTCCTCAGGTCATAAGAAGTGTCAAACAAATTGGTCTATAATGTCACTGTAACACAGTTCTATGGTGGGTCGTGGGGGGTTTCATTTTATTTGGTATATTATTTTATTAAAAACTTAGAGAAATATAGTTGGTGCAAAGTTCATTTTGTAGTCCGCCTTCTAGGCTATTCTTATTCTAAGGGTTTCTAACTCACAATTTGCTTGATAGATTTGAAAGATTTAGGTACCTATTCCATTATTCTAGCAACACCGGGTAAAATGATGTTTGCACGAGATTTAAGTTGCTTAGAAATGAAAAGACTCAAGTCCAAAAAATGCACTTTTATTAAACCTTAACAGTTTGTTTTTAAGTGGTCTTGTCTTTAATATTATTTGACATAGTTTACTTTTAGTCGTATTTTCCCGCTGCAGCATGTTAAGCCCCAGTAGTCTTTTTCGCACGCTACTGAAACCAACCGCAGCTTTTGCACTGACATAACGCTAACGTTGGATGTCGCGTGTAGAGAAAATACAGAAGACTTAGGCCTTCTGTTTCCTTAAGTTATCAATCTCACCACTACTGGTAGCAACGTTACGTTACGATAAGCTTGTAATCCGGTCGTTGTCGTATGCCCGGATAAAAGCGGAAAAAATTCAATAGCCCGCTTTTTATTCTTATTATTATTTTAGGTAGGGTAAAGACACCAGTGGTCAGCCAGAGACCAGTAGTCGACCTTATATGAGAGCAAAGAGTGGAAAATATATCTTTCGTACTCATCCCACTCATACAAAGTATAGGCAGAGGCCGACTACAGGTCTCTGGCTGACCACTGGTGTCTTTACCCTAATAAACGGTTAAGTTTGATAAAAATGTCTTTTATTTTGACGTTGAGACGATGCTTAAAAGAGTTACATAGCAGACATGCAACACAGCGATTTAAAAGTGTGCAGAGGGGTCAAGTAAGGGCGGTTCGGCACCATCGCCTACGAATTTTGATCATTCCGTATCTGAATCATAGCGTCGTCACAGACAATGCAAGCACATGTTATTTATTTATTTATTATTTATTGCACAAAAACAAGAACAACGGTAATTTGAGACGAAAAAAACGTATGGTCTTTTTGGTCCATTGAAGGTTCCGGTCTCGTGGTCCCACTGCTTTTTATCCCATTGCTATTCGACGGAGCCCTATACCTGGGCGGTTTGCCCTTCGGGCATTTCATTGGTTACGCGGTTAGCTAAGGTGGTAGTGGCAACGGGTTCGATGTCTGATAAGGGCAAATATTTGTGTGATCATCAGGGCTCGGATTTTTCATCGCACGGTAAGATGAAAGACAACTATGGAGTCGATATTAAAATAAAAACTTTATTCTTATTCATACTCATACTCACTCACATTCACGCTGTAACTATTTATGCTTAATTACGTACCTAGTTTTACATACAGACTATATTGTTGCGATAGATGTTTATCAAACTGGCCGCTTTATCAAATTTAATTGTGTGCGTCATGTGTCATGTCAATCGTTAATGACTTTGACATGTCATTTTGTTTATATTTGCAATCGGTGCACACGGCGTGAATTATTAAGTGAACATTTTATTCATTTAACAATTGTGATTTTGAAATGGACAATACACACGTCATACCTTGTCAAGATTTTGAAACACAAATTCCTGTAGCTACATGCTACATGCTCTATGGATATTACTAACTAGGAGCTTACTTAATATTCATCTTATTTTTATTATTTGGCTCATAATGTAATAAACATGACGTGGCATTAACATTTTTATTTATAATTTAATCTTTTAGTGCTATTTAATTGAATGAGTATGAGTATGAATATGACTTAAGATTTTATTTTAATATCGACTCCATAGAGTTATCTTTCATCTTAACGTGCGATGAAAAATCCGAGCCCTGGTGATCATCAACGGTTGTTTTGTATCTTGGATGTTAAGAATATGATAATAATATTATTAATGTAACTACTCGGAAAAAAAAGTCCATGTAGTTCCATTACGGAAACCATCTTCGTTCAATGTAACTACTAGAAAAAAAAAATCCATCTAGTTACATCAATGGAACTAACAATGTAACTAGTCGGAATAGACCAAGTCGTGCAGTATTCGATTGGGTTTCACCTCGTACCTTCTTAAATTATTATCTCGCAATGGATGGCGGAACCGCAATATCACTACTGAATGTACGTACTTAATTCTTTACGAGTATGAAACTGAAACAGTATTTTATTCAAACAAGCCTGATATGATAACCGTAAAACGGGGCTATTTGGTAACCACGAGGCTATTTGGAACCCAAGTAATTATAAGCTTTTAGTTGATATATTTTTGTCATGGCAATAATAGAACTAAAAACTTAGCCTGACAACAAATTTTACAGTTCTAGCATAGCTTATGATTACTTAGTTCAAAATAGCCCCGTGATTACCAAATAGCCCCATTTTACGGAAGGCATTTCAATTATTTTTTTCATGTACCTAACCTAAAACTTGGCTCACGTAGGTAATCTAACTACTTATATCGTTTCATTCATACAAACTCAGAAGTAAACAAGAAAAATACATACCTATACTCACCTAAACATTTTAAATGAAGTTAACTTCCAAATGTAACATCGTTCCACTTTCCATTTGAGCGTATTGTTATCAAGTTATCGCCAGGAAGTCGTTCGACATACGTATTCGAAATAGATGGCGTCATTAGGAGCTAAACACACTGCGTATCGTGGGTTTCATAATAGCCCCATTTTGCACCCGCAGGGAGAATTATCAACCCGCCGCTTATAGGTAAGAGACGTCTTTCAACCGAGCTTGGAATATTTAATTTGGTAGTAATGAGACATACTTTGTAAGAGGCGTTACACGTGCTGCTTTTCAGACCGCGCTGGCACTTTGGCACGCTGGCTTCGGGTCGTCTTTAGTGGTGGAGCGGCGCGGGCGGCGGATTGTGTTGTGATTATCATTGAATACTTTTCATCTCTTCCAGAAAGTAAGGATTTTCAGATTTTATGAGTGGGCTGAAAATGGTATTTTCATCCCTAGGGCGGAAAGTGATTTTGAAAAAAGAAATGGTCCAAACAGCGGGTTTTGACCGCAAAATTTTTGTTTGCTTTCCTCTAAGCTGTGTATCTGTGTGTCTGTTGTATCAATGCTGGCGTTAACCGCAGATTCAATCAGTTGGGTATCTATGCTCCTAAGTGTAAGCTCCTAGTTGTAGTTTGTAAGTCCTGTATCGATGCTGGGTGTATCGATCATCAGATTTCACTAACAGCATCCCCTGGCGAGGAACCAAGGCTTCGAAATAGCTTCCTTAGTATGAAAAACGCACTCTGAACCGTTTTTATGGTCCCTGAGTGTATTTAAAATTCTGGAACACGTATGTAAGTACTCATTACGTAAATTGCTTGCCGGGTATCCCCGGATTCGTATTCAGAGTCAGTGTCGACGAGGCAGACCACGACGTTGAAGTTGAAAAAAATAACTGGGCGGGGGCATCTTTGATCTTAGTCCGTGGTGTAAATAGCTATGTGTACACAAATTCAGTTTCGTAACTATAACAGTTTCTGAGATGAAGTGAGTGTGACATATAGAGACACATAGACATGGTGAAACTATAAGAGTTCCCAGTTTGACTTCGGAACGTTAAAAAGTTCAGAACTGGCATGGGCAGTTTTTATCGCCACTAAACCACGTCCCTTACTTAGAGGCAATTGAAATTCATGTTAAATGACTATCCGATGGAGTGTCATTCAGACGATGTAATATGTGGAAGCCGCAGCGGCAGCTTATTAACAAGGCAGGTAATTTAACAAGCCTTGAACTCGGAGCTACGGAGAGAAGGAAATGGATAAATTGGTAACGTGACTGTCTTTCAGGAATGAAGTGTTAGAAAATATAAATATTGATCGGAGGCCTGTAATTTTACTTACCAACTGCACAGATACCATTTACTCGTTCCTTTTTGTGTGTAAATCAATGTGCGTTCGTTAGTTACTAACTTTGGCATAGTTTGGGACTATGTCAATTTGTATGAATGGACCGCTGATATTTATTAATTCTTAATAGATTTTGTTTGATCAGAATCATCAGTATCTACAAACCAAGCTGCTCCACCGGAGAAACGAGGCGAGACGAGGAGGCGCGAGAATTTTAATTCGGTGTCCCCTTGTAAAAGTAAACTTGATACATGACATTCAAACTTTTAGTAAATTTTACTATAAAGACGAAGAAATGCGATGTTGCTACCTCAGCCTTGGTACATGGCTCACGATTTACGAGACTTTGAAGAACTGTTATAAAACAGTATTTTGTACATAGAAACAGGCTAAAACTAAGTTAGTTTGAAGCAGTAAAGTTGCTCGCCCCGGCTCATACTTAGCAGCGGAAGTGAAGAGCAACATATTGGCCGCTGCTGATCCAAAACTTCACTACACAGTTGCAGTACTCGAACATTTCTATTTTAGTTTATTAGGTTGTCCGAGGTAAACTAACATTTTCTTTTACGCGACATCCTAAAGCCAAAATAAGGGTAACAAGTTATCAGTCTATACTTTATTTATATGTAGGTATGTGATCCAAATCTGATGTAGCACTCTATTATTTGACCGATCTTGATAAAATGTGTTATAAAGGGGTCTTTATTGACATCCCTAAGCGTCATCGTTTTTAGTGTTATTTTTAGAAAACTTAAAAAGGTATCTGACTCAGTTGAAAACCAGTATATGACTAGTAATACTTCGGACAAACGATACGGTACGACAAATGTTAGAGATTTCGAGGGACACCCGTTTTAATGATTCGTTGAGAGCCTGCAGTTGTCATCGTAGGCTTATAATAAGAATTATAAATATGTAACAAGTTTTTTCAACTGGTTTTGCTCAGTACATTCGCTCAGCGTTGTACGTGCTCGGTGTGACTCCGATCTTTGTTTTGAATTCACGATGGAGTGGAATCAAGAAAGAACGTTGCAACTGCGATAATTACAAACGCTGCACTAGCCAAAAGCAAATTAACTTGAATAGTTTCCATGATCGTCAGAGGGCTCTGTACGGAGGACTAGTGAAAACGCAACTCCGCTAGCGAACTTCGCTCGGAGCACAAAATCGGAGAACAAAATCGTACCGAGCGTTTCCTTATTGAATGAAAACGGATACTTTTCGTTTTGAGCGAACGTCGGCAGAACCGCAATCTTTTGCTAAGACAAAACGCGGCTTTGCACAACTTTTTGCTTATTTTTTATAAAGGCAGCTAAAAATGTACACTGTGAAAACTCGTCAAGCGAGCAAGTTGAGACTTGACAGAAGCGCGTGAAGTTAACCCGATATGCTTCGGTTTACTCTTTAGGGCCGAGTTCACCAACCAATTTAACAGAAGGTTAAGTCTTAATCAGCTGTTAGTCAATAGACTTGACAACCGTTAAACCGCTAACCATCCGTTTAATTGTTGGTGAACACTGCACTTAATCAAACAATTAGGTAGTTGTTCTTCCATGTGATATCTATATACTTCCTTGTTATATTGTAAAAAAAAGCGCGGTAGTTTTAACAATCGCACACGTGGAATCGGATTTGACTTACGTAATCCTTATTTTTAACATCGGAAGTGCCCGTAAAGTTTTCGTTTACGAGGAAACGTCGATTTTATAGAGCATTTCCTAATACGAGGTGTTTTCGGAGAGGGCGGTAATCCAATCTTTTATTTATATGTGCTCGACTTGCGCGCAGGTTTGGACAAAAGTTTTTGGGGTGCGGTACACACCATCTTGAAATAAATAATGCCTTGAAGGAAGAACAAAAATGGTGGCAGTGATCTGCGCATACGACTTTCTCATTTATCAATATGACAAGTATTAGTCAAGTAGTTATAATGATACGTACATTATCTAATGAATCACATTTATCACTTGTAGTTATATAGGTACCAAGAAACAAGAAGACATCATCATCTTTCAGTGGCATCATCAGGGAGGGTATTGTGATCACGTGTATCACGCACCCCTAATCTTCTTGCAGTTCCAAAAGCAAGAACAGTGTCACATAGGAATTCTCCAAAAGTTCGGGCACTACGAATGCTTAATACACTTTTGGTGTGATAAGTTTGACAGACGGTGGGTTTCTTGTGAATGTCTCGGATTCTGTTAGGAAATAGATAAGTGATGAAAGGATAGATTATTCCTATTCAATTTATTTTTTTCAATTAACATCTGTTTGACCGTAAGGCCAGCCAGTTCGGAGCAGATCCTTACAGGTTCTGAAGTCTTGGTAATAGGATTACACCCTCATCTGAATGATTGTCAAATTAGAACAGCTTGACGAACTGAGTTCCTTCAAGGAGACTTGACTCCACCTCCACCACCTATTATTGTGTATTGTGAGCATTTTCTGTTTTTAAATATCTTGTTGTTTGGTTTGTGTGTGTATAATCTCTTGTTACAAATTTATCTATGTGGTTAATTGTATCTCCCAGCGCTTTAGTGTTAACTGTAATGCTGTGTAGATTATACTTGATTATAAATAAATTAATTAATTGTGGTCTCCGATATCGCGGTGGATAAAGCATCCGACACTCTCGCACTTACATGATGGTCAGAAGGTGACAGATGTTATTTTATTACCCACATCGATAAACATGAATAATACGTCCACAGGTGAGGTAGAAGCCAAGGCTGGTGGAACATGATAAAATAAAACTTGTAATAGCCAGAACCAGAATAAGATAATGCAAATTACAATAGAACTGTGAAATAAGGATGTGTATGTGTTTAGGGTTCCACACCCAAAGGTTGTCAATCCTATTACTGTGAAATAAGGATTTTTTTCAAGCTACATGCCAATTTTTTTTCATTGCAATTTTTTGAGTAAACGCATAAAGTTTGTTTTTCCATACTTGGTGAAGAATGGTACGAATCCCTTTTGTGTGCGAGTCCGACCCGCACTTGTCCGGTCTTTTGAAATCAATTCGAGATTGCCTATTTCCAAGTTATTCTGAAAAGTATCTCTTACAAACCCGTGTGACCGGGGGCTGCGTACAGAAACCAATTGGCTCTCTGATGTAAAATGCAACACCAATATAGAATTTGCTCAAAACTCCGTGCATCCGTATGAAGTGGCCATTGGCGAAATAGCCTCACGGCCGAACTGCTATTTACGTACTGGGTATGACGTTCACTTTATGTGGAATTAGGGTTCGCAGTTGAAATACTAAAAGTTTCGAAGGAAATGAAAATTTAACTTTTTTAATGTTTGCAGGACTTTTTTTTTCTTATTTATTTATTTATCCAATGACTTAAATCTATCATTACAGACTGTTACCTAATGCGATAGACAAGTGAGCAATAAGAATTAACAGTAGGTACATTAAAATATCAAGAGGTCAAGATATCGGCCACGATTAAACCTTCTCTTTTTTACATTAAAAGAAACAACATAATTTTTGTTCCTTTTAATGTAAAAAACAGAAGGTTTAATCGTGGCCACACCCCCGTGATCACCAATTATACCCCCGTGATCAGAATCGACACCCCCTGCCAAATAACTCAAAAGGTTTCCAAGACACCGTGTATACATATGTACATATGTATACAATACTGCCCTCCTAAGGAGAAAAGGCGTATCTACTATATCAATTGTATTGAAAATCCAACCTTATTGTAACCCTTGAGAGTTTAATATGCTTCTATAAATTAATTGCACATGCGCCTTTTCTAATTTTTTTTTTTTTTTTTTTTTTTTTTTTTTTTTATATCATAGGAAGGCAAACGAGCACACAGGCCACCTGATGGTAAGTGGAAACTGTGACCCATAGACATTCGAATTCACAAGACCGCAATCCTAAGACTGCAAATGTAGGAGGGCAGAATAATTATACAGTTATTGAGTATAATACACAGTACAAACATAGTGGCCGTTTTGAAATCGTACCGGGAGCATGTAAATATGTCGTTGTCGTGTGTGTTTAATGGTTTGAATAATATCAGGGGAGAATCTCACTCAAATTGACATAGGCCCAAATTTCATTGCAATAAGGTCTAAAAGTTTTTTTTATTGCTATGGCAAACATGCGGATGGCCCATCTCATGGGAAGTGGTCACCACCGCCTATGGACAATTGCAACGCCGAAGGTACTAATATGCGTTGCCGGTCTCGAAGAATAGATAAGATACATTTCTTTGTAGTCTACTGTCAAGTATGGGTACTAGTCTAACACGCTACTGGAGACTGCTTAATGGCAAGTACAATTAAACTAAACACTTAATTAAACAGTCGAAAACTTCAACGTACATGCATAAATTAATACCTACTACTGATAATTCGTCCAAATTGTTTATTTGTCTGAATGAGTCAGTGTTCAAAAGATGTGCGTTAGTAACACGGTGTAACAGTTAAAATAATTTCATTTGTGAATTAGGTAGTTTTGTAAGGTAAGTTTATTTTATTTTTTTATAGCATGGGAAGGCAAACGAGCACACAGGCCACCTGATGGTAAGTGGAAACTGTGACTCATAGACATTCGCATTCACAAGACTTCAATCCTAAGACTGCAAATTCGTTGCCAACCCTGAGGACTTAGATGGAATGCCTCTATGCTAGTCATTTCACCGGCTGTCTTATCCCCAAACTGGAACACAACGATGCGAACACTGCTGCTTGGCGGTAGGTTAATGGATAAGATGGTGGTACCAACCAGGACGGACCATGCACAAGGTCCTCCCACAAGTAAAAAGTTAAATTTGTTTTAAATAAGAGGCAACGGCAATAATACTTTGCCGTGCATAATAAGATGTAATAAAACGTGTCTTGAGGCTTAAGAAAAATAAATAATGCTAACGTTAGCCATATTCGTAAACTGAAAACATGTATGGATTTGACATAAATGACCGACGCGAGATATAAGATAGGGTCCGTTAACTTTACGAAAAGTACGTTTGACAACCGTTTCATTTTACAAACTTTCGTTTATCTAAAATGTTACATGGGGTAATTAAATAAGTTAGTTTAGGTTAGACCTACGAAAAATATAACATAATACGGCGGGAAGTACGAAATAGAATTTGTAAAATGATATAGTTTGCCCAGTGATTTGGTCAAACATAAGTGAACCACTAATAAGATAGGCGTCCGTGTATTTAGTGAGTTTATTTTCAATTCACTTAGGTTAGCAATTTGGAAATCTACTACCAATTATTTATTAATAATTCTAGATCTTTGAAACATGGACGCAGCGGCAGCCGTGGCGAGAATCAAGCGGGTTCAGGGTGCCTTCCAGATATTGGTCATGCTACAGCTCACAACTATCCTCTGGCCACTTTCTATAGACGTGACAGGTTAGTAGGTATACAGTACTCATCATACTCATCATCATCATATCAGCTAAAATACTTACTGCTGGATAAAGGCTTTCCCCAAGGATTTTCAAGGCGATAGGTTTTATGCTACTCGCATATACATTTATAGGTTTCCCGCGATCAATATTGTTTGGCAACCTGTCACCCTTTCCAGTACACGGTCGCCACTCTGGAACTCATTATGACATTTTGTCATTTCATTTTTCCCATAAAATATAAGTAGGTACCTACCTAATTATCTATACGTCAGGATTTTTTCAGCTATTTTTTTTTGGCTATAAATCAGCGTAAAAAATTAAGAAAAAAATTGTTTTGAAATGTGCAGATTAAGACCTTGCATATGCCATCATATTTGCTATAATGAAACCACTTCCATATTTCAACCCCCCATTCTAGACCCCTTTTCAATTATTTATAAAATTAATTTCTTTTTTTTTTACTAAATTAGATGCGGACAAGCAAGTTGTACAACTATGCCCAATTTCAAGTTGGTATCATTTGTAGTTGCTGAGAAAACCTTCTGTGACATACAGACGAACAGACAGACAGCGAAGTCTCACCATAAGGGTTCGTTTTTTACCATTTTGGTACGGAACACTAAAAAAAAAGTGACGTGGTCAATTTCGCCATTGCAAGAGCTCTCATTAATATTTATTATATGTTTACACAAGTGTTACTTTGTAGGTAATATGACATCGTGTCGTATATTAAGTACGTAGGTTTATTAATTTACTAGGTTTTGTCCACGATTATGTGCGTTTCGGTCGCTATTCCAACGGAAGCTGTGAAACTTTTCTGAATAAAAAGAACCTTATGCCCGTCTCTGGTCTATAAACTCTATGTACCAAATCAGTAGGGACATTGGATAGAGAAGACAAATCAAACGAATACACTTTTACGTTGCTATTATTATTATAGCAAGAATAAGGATTACGATATTACGAAGTGTTTGCACAGTCTGTTTAGACCGCTTCTTGACTTACCAGCGCGAAACAGCCGTTTATGTACAAGATCATGCATATTTTATCGATTTAAATGACCACTACATCAAATAATCTTACAATTATATTCACAGATGGCGCTCACTACGATTTTATAATAGTGGGTGCTGGGTCAGCGGGCTGCGTGATCGCTAACCGGCTGACAGAGGAGCATCGCTTTAACGTCCTTCTAATCGAAGCCGGCGGGGACCCGCCCTTCGAGACCATGGTAACCAAACTACTCTGACTGCTAAAGATCTATTGCAGTTAATTCAACAGCACAGACCGTGTCATCAGCTGAGATTTCACTAGTCGATCCGCAGTGTCAAGGAGAAAACGAAGCAGAATTTTCCACTTCACGATGTCCGCGGATTACACACTATTCAGTTTATGTTTCAATACCCGTGTTTTACTTATTAAGCTCCTTGCAGGCCAAAATTATTTAGTATACGAATCATACTTGTCTCGCTGGTCATACTAGCACTTATTTATGTAAATGATAACATAATGATGCGGATCATATAATTAATCCAATTAAACCATTTTCAGCTTCCAGGATTGTTGGCATACATACCAGAAACAGCTCAAGACTGGAACTACACTGCGGGATACGACGAAAACCGAAAGGTATATCAAAATAACCTGCTCCTTCCAATGACGCAGGGTAAAATGCTGGGAGGAGGAAGCAGTGCTAACTACATGTTCTACGTGAGGGGAAACCCTCATGATTATCAAACCTGGGCCGAGATTGCGGGCGATCAGACCTGGAACTACTCTAGTGTATTGCCTTATTTCAAGAAGAGCGAACACATGGACGATCCTGCAATCGATAATTCGCATTACAAAAGATTCCATGGCACGGACGGCCCCTTACATGTGACCAGGGAACCCCATAAGGAAGTTCACGTTTATGAAGAGATGTTCAGTGAACTCGGTCATGACATACTCCTTGACGTGAACGGTGAGCGCACGTTGGGGTACAGCCAACCCTCCTATACCATAAGACAGGGAATCCGTCAAAGCACAGCGTTCAGTTTCCTCAGACCAGCTGGATATCGACCTAACTTACACGTTCTCAAACATGCTCTTGTCACAAAAATCCTGTTTGATAGCTTCAATAACGCTATTGGAGTACAAGTATTGACAGAAGATCGGAAAACCAAAACAATAATGGCGGACAAGGAGGTGATAGTGTCAGCGGGTGGGTTGAACTCGGCTAAACTGCTTCTGCTTTCCGGTATTGGACCCAAGGCTCATTTGGAATCATTAGGGATACCTGTACTATCTGATCTACCAGTGGGTCAAAACCTGCAAGATCATCCAGGAGTTCTATTGGCTTACCAGTTTAAGAAAGCTGACAATCCTGAGCAGCCTACAAACTATGCGCAATTTCCGTTTGCTCCCTTAGCAGGGTACGTCGCGTTGAACAAGTCTCAGCAGTACCCGGATTACCAAGCTATCACCTTTGCCGTTCCAAATGATTCCAAAGGACCGATGCAGATGTGTTCTTTTAATTTTGCCCTTGATTACAATTCATGCCAAGCTCTGAATGAAGCTGGTAAAGGAAGAGAAATTTTGCTTGTTGTTTTGAATCTAATGCACCCTCAATCTCGTGGTATCGTCAAACTGCAGAGTACTAATCCTGAGGATCATCTTCTGGTCTTTTTAGACGCTTACTCTGATGAAAGTGACCTGAATACAATGGTAAGCGCTTTGGAAGACTTTGATAGGTTGAGGAATTCGTCATACTTCAAGAGTGTTGAGGGTACGTTCGTTGATCTTCGGTTGCCGAAGTGTGGTGGTATGGTAGTAGGGAGTAGAGAGTATTGGCGATGTTACGTGTTGAGTACAAGGATCACTATGTATCACTATAGCGGCACATGTGCGCTGGGAAGCGTCTTGGATGCGCATTTGCGCGTGCGCGGCGTCCAACGGCTGCGCGTGGCGGACAGCAGCGCAATACCTCACATCACCAGCGGAAACATTAACGCACCGGTCATCATGCTCGCGGAGAAAGCAGCCGATATGATTAAGAAAGATCATGTGTGTAAGACTTATTAGAAATCGTCGTTAGCAAAATATTGTAGGTAGGTTTTCTTATAAATAAGCATAACTTAGCGACGAAAGAACCAATTTCGACACCATCCAAGATTCCTCTACGCTATCGTTGTCATGCTGGTGCAGGTGGTTGCCATACCACATACCAAAGGCATGTAGCGCTAAAAATTACGGTAGGTGATGGTGAAAATCTGACAGAATGTACAGGGTTGGGCAGATTAAGTGTCCTAGTTGTGTATGGCTTTTTTACTTAAATATAACTTAACTTCTTATTCACTTCGTATTTTTTTTTTGTTGACAATTTATTCTTCTTTATGATTTCTACACATCAGCTTGATATATTTTGTTTTTATATTGTTTTCAACAATGGGCGCGAAACGGCAGCTCGTGTGCGATTTGTACCAGAAAAAATACCGACCGTGTGAGATATTGAAGACGCTGAAACATTTAAATATCAATATAAGGTTTATATCGCGGACCGTCAAGCGATTCAAAGAAACGGGATCTTCACAAATCAGGCCCAAACCTGGGAGAAAGCCATCTGTTCGCACCAAAAACATCATAAAAATATTCTTGAGCGTATTAGACGAAATCCAGCTCGAAGTGCAAGCAAACTTGCTAAAGATATGAAAATATCCCGTCGAACAATGAGTCGTATTTTAAAATATGATCTTGGGCTAAAGGCCTACAAAAAACAAAAAATTCATGGCTTAACAGATGCCCAGAAAAAAGCTAGAGTGAAAAAATGTAGGGAATTGCTAGCTTGGCACGACGGCGATGATATTATTTTTTCCGATGAAAAGATGTTCCAGTTGCAAGACAGTCACAACCAACAAAACGATCGTGTCTATGGTGCTTCATTGAAGGATATTCCTGTGGACAAATTAGCCGTACAACGGGTTCCAGAGTGCATCAGCTGTCATGGTATGGGGTGCGATATCGCCTAGAGGCAAGTTACCGCTGCTGTTTATTGATCGAGGTGTCAAAAGTACAATATTAAGTGCCAAGACTATTACATCCAGAACGTGTTACAGGGTCATTTGCTAGAAAAAGCTCAAAAATTATATGGAAACGACTATTACTGCTTCCAACAAGATAGTGCCCCATCTCACAAAGCTAAACGCACTCAAGACTGGTGTAGAACAAATTTGACAGATTTTATACCTTGGCAAGAATGGCCTGTATCATCGCCGGATTTGAATGCTTTGGACTTTTCGATATGGGTTACATGCTGAGCAAGATTGGGAGCACACAGGGCATGAATCTAAACTCATTCAAGCATCGATTAGTCAAGATATGGGATGAAATACCAGACGAGGTAGTGCGTCCCGCGTGCAATGCATTCTATGGAAGAATGCGTCAAGTTATTAAAGCTGATGGCGAGCGATTTGAACTTTTGAATTAGTTATTTTAAGTATAGAGTACGCTTAAAATAAAAACGTGATAAATTTAAAAAAAATCTGTCTTGTTTTAATTTTATGGCTCTTTTTAACTAGGACACTTAATCTGCCCAACCCTGTATAGAATTGACGAAATATGCGATACGATAGCCTACTTCATTTCTATACATGTTCTTTGATTCAGTCGTTGACGTTCAACAAACGCGAGTAATTTCAAAAACTAAACCCAGTTCCGTACCTACAGTGGTGATTTCCTTATTATGTTATCACTTATCAGTATCATTTTTATACAAAATTCCTAGTATATTTGATTTATGCCATTTATTGATAATAAACAACATGAAATCACATTTTTTTTAAATAATTAAATTAATTCATTTACTCGTTTTTAGGGTTCCTTACCTCAAAAGGAAAAACCAATGTCAATGTCAAGCCTTATCATAACTAGCTTGATCATTATCATTCGTATCAAAGTATTCTAGGGACAGATTAAAAAATAATGTTATTCACAGACATTACTATGAAATCCAAATAAACTAACTTTTTACTTTATATTTTTTTCTTTTTACTAATTATTTTGATGAACCCGTAACGTTTTTTTGTACCTTTTAGGGTTCTGAAGTTGTATTACGCCGGCTAAGATGTAATAGTACATTGTGTATTAAGGTCGGTAAGTAAGGAATTACGACCGAGGCTCTAGTAGAAGCCCGAAGTCGAACACTGAGGGCTTTCTGAGTCGAGGTTCGTAATTCCCGTACCGCCCGTGAAACATACACTGTTTTTCATCACATTTGCGAGTAAATAAATAAAATTATAGGGCAGAAAAAACTACCTACACAAGTCAGCACAACTATTATTACGAATTACTTGAACTTTTTTTAAGCGGATGGCGGGCGGACTCCACAGATTATACAAATGTTTCGTTCAGAAACGTTAAGGGCAAATACTTACGTAGGTATACATACATACAGCCCTGAAGGAGTGTAAAAAACGACGTTTTGATACTATTAAAATCGATTATTAAGAACATTAATTGAGTATTTAAGTAACATGTAGCGAGATTGCAATGAAATTCCTGTTTAAGACAATTTTTCAATTGCTTGAACTTGGAAGACCTGGGTGCTGTGCTATAAATTAAAAAAAAAAACTTACCGACCTTGGGTTTCATGGTAAAAAAAAAGGTCGAGGGTTTTATATGGGGCATTGCGGCCAAGTTGACCTGTATGTTTAGATACTGTTTACGTGCAAGTGTGATGAAAAATAACATTATTTAAAAAGGGTTCTTTCTTTATAAGTCAAGCAAAGGTATTTTTTCTTTACATTATGACATACAGTGAGATATCATTGGAAAGCCCTTAGAAATCATTACGTAGTTAAACAATTTAGATTTGGGGGACCGTTTAGCATATATATGAATAAATACCAAACTATCACCACTAAGTAGACGTAGAAGTGGCTCCGGAGATACAGGCGGCTGCAAGTGTTGATACCTACTTAAAATCATCTATGACGGCACTTAATATTTTTTTACATAGTTTTTGAGCTAGTTTTTTATTTTGTAGTACTTAACGGCTTCGGAACCCTACACTGAGCATGGTTTGACATGCTTTTGCCCGGTTTTTCACCATACTTTCCGTGTTGTGTACTTTCTGGATATCTTCGAAATAATTCGGACGCAAACCTTATGCGGATTCAGTTTAACGATAAATTTAATATATCTTTAATTTTCTGTGAATAATGTACGTTCATGTGTTGTTTATAATAGTCTGACGTGCTTCTGAATACAGCTAAAAGCAATTACAATGTATAATAATTGAATAGGCTAGTGTGCTAAAAAAAGTGAATTAGTCCATCATTTACATTATCAAAAAATATTGAACACATATTTTTTCTTCTTTTACCTTAAAGACATCTCTATTGACTTAAACGTAAATTAAAAATAAATTCATGCATAAATTAATTAATTAATTGGTGTAAATTCATATTATGGTAGGTACGTAATATACTTGTTTTTAATTTTGTGAATGAGTCAGTCTTCGAAAAGTGTGCGTTAGTACAACACGGTGTTAAAATTGAAACATTATAGTGATATTGTTTTGAACGGTAAGTTAAATTTAATTTGTTTTGAATAAGACGCAACGGCAAAGATAATTTTCGGTGCATAGTACGGATTTCAATTTACTTTCGAAATATGTCTTAAGTTAAAATATCTTAAGTGAAAATATCGAATGTTCAAATATCGAACGGTTATTATCTCGACGTTTGAAATATCGAACGTACCTACTTGTTGTGTATGTATTCAAATATCGAAAGTTGAAACGTCTAAAGTTAAAATATACATACATACGTCTCTTCACGCTTGTCTTCAATGGGGTAGGCAGAGATCATGGAACGCCCGGTGCACCGGTCTAAACATACAACTATCGCTTCCTCTACATTAATCAATCTTCATACACGTACGTATTCAGTTCATCGCGAATCTGATCACCGTACGTCCGTCTAGGACGTCCCCTACTGACATCTCTGCTCACTCAAGCTCGCCATATCTCTTTCGGAACTCTTTTTTCATCCATTCTTTCTAAATGACTCACCATCGATTTTACCAAACTGGAATAAAACTTACACTCCGAGATTAGTCTATATAAATTTGGCGTTTAATCTAGACGAAGACCTTATTCTCGTTTGGTCGAATCCACCCTAAACAATCTTAGCACACCCTTATCGATCTTTGTCACTACATCGTCTTTCAATCAAAAGTCAATCAATCGTAGTTGAATTCTAAAAGTTAGTAACGACGACGAGCGTAGCGAGGAGGGTGTTAGGTTGAACTGCAAAAATTTACCGGCTTACCGACCTATTTCCATTGGAACAGGATTCTGGCATAGCTTTTATTACTTGTATATATAATAATTATGCAAAAGACATAGTCTAAATTACTGAATCCGTTAATCAGTGTACATTATTATTGTTTTTTTAAGTAATAATAATTATGAGAGCAATAAAAAAAAACCCCAACATGCATGGCTTCTGAATTTAACCTTACAGAGCCGGTTTTGTATTGAAACACCTTTCTTCGTAATAATTAATTGTATAACACATATCGTTGTTCAGATACAGAAGCGAAGGAATTTTGAACATTTGATATTTTAGCGTTATGTCACATATAAATTAGGTCTGCGACCAAATATACCTCAAAAATGATTTATGATTCTAGATCTTTAAAACATGGACGCAGTAGCAGCCGTGGCACGGATCAAGCAGATCCAGGGAGCCTTCCAAATATTGGTAATTCTGCAGCTCACTGCTGTTCTCTGGCCACCTTCTATAGACGTGACAGGTTAGTAGGTACAGGCCTTCAAGGATTCCTAAAACGGTCTTCCGGGCGGTTTCCCGTGATCCACATTGTAGGGCACATCTGGCACCCTGTCAAAACTTCCCTCAGTGCACGGTCACCACTCTAGAACCCATCTTTCCTAATCTTTACCTATTATGTAAGCTGATACTTACTGATACAGGATTGTAAAGCATTCATAAACATCGAAAAACAAAAACGTACGTACGAACGAGTGTATACAAAATACACGTACACCAATAACCGCGAGCAATTATTATAATATTTTATTATGTTGTTAATTCATAGTAGCCTGCCTGTACGCAGTAGAGAATGCAATTTAACCGGTTATTAGCCGTTGTTGTATGAAAATAACCGGTTAACATCGGTTATAACCGGTTAACATCGGTTATAACCGGTTAACATCGGTTATAACCGGTTATTTACATTCCCTAGTACATACCCAGGCATATCACACGTTTAAATACTTCCAATAAGTACCTATATTACATTAAAGGATTTCACTAAGCTTAACTTCATTATTCAAGTTAAAATGAGTGAAATTCGCAATGTAATCTGTCTACCTGCTAATGCAAGTGAAAAATATGGGACGTTGTTAGTTAGGCTTTTTTAAGAGTCCTCATAACGAATTATTATTTATTGTAAGTACTCGTACCTATATATATACACAAGTGTTATTTTGTTGGTAATGTTGCAAGTTGCAGCGTGTTAAAATATTACATAGGTTTATTAAAACAAACTATTGTTCACGACTATGTATACGTTTTAGTCGCTGCTCCCTCGGAAACTGTCTTACTTTTCGGGATACGAAGAACCCTATGCCTATAAATTCTATGCAACAAATCGGTAGGTGTGTCGAATCGTGAAGACGAAACTAATAAACACACTTTTACATTCTTATTATTTTACAACCGCTCCTTGACTTGTTAGTGAGGATCACCCATTTATGTAAAAGATCATGCATATTTTATCAAGTTGAATGACCGCTATATCAAATAATATTGCTACAATGTTCACAGATGGCGCTCGCTACGATTTTATAATAGTGGGTGCTGGGTCGGCGGGGTGCGTGATCGCCAACCGGCTGACAGAGGAGCACCGCTTCAACGTCCTATTGATCGAAGCCGGCGGGGACCCACCCTTCGAGACCATGGTAACCACACCACTCTGACTGACTAAAGATCATCTATCATAGTAAATTCAACGGAACACCAACCTAACTACAACTTTCGGCTGTCAGTAAAATAGCCGTCAGCTGGGAGTTCATTAGTCGACACGCAATATCAAGGACAAAACGACACAGAATTTTCAACTTCACGAAAACACGAGTCATAGGAATGTTTGAATAACCATGTATAACGCTCCTTGCAAAGTACAAAATATTTGGTATTCAAATCACACGCGTCTTGCGGCTCTTACTGGTAGCACTGAGTTATTTAGCTAGTAATATATTATCTATAATTAAACTAATTAAGCCATTTATAGCTTCCAGGATTGATGGCATACATACCAGAAACAGCTCAAGACTGGAACTACACTGCGGGATACGACGAAAACCGAAAGGTATATCAAAATAACCTGCTCCTTCCAATGACGCAGGGTAAAATGCTGGGAGGAGGAAGCAGTGCCAACTACATGTTCTACGTGAGGGGAAACCCTCACGATTATCAAACCTGGGCCGAGATTGCGGGCGATCAGACCTGGAACTACTCTAGTGTATTGCCTTATTTCAAGAAGAGCGAACACATGGACGATCCTGCAATCGTTAATTCGCAGTACAAAAGATTCCATGGCACGGACGGCCCCTTACATGTGACTAGGGAACCCCATAAGGAAGTTCACGTTTATGAAGAGATGTTCAGTGAACTCGGTCATGATATACTCCTTGACGTGAACGGTGATCACACGTTGGGGTACAGCCAACCCTCCTATACCATAAGACAGGGAATCCGTCAAAGCACAGCGTTCAGTTTCCTCAGACCAGCTGGATATCTACCTAACTTACACGTTCTCAAACATGCTCTTGCCACAAAAATCCTGTTTGATAGCTTCAATAATGCTATTGGAGTACAAGTATTGACAGAAGATCGGAAAACCAAAACAATAATGGCGGACAAGGAGGTGATAGTGTCAGCGGGTGGGTTGAACTCGGCTAAACTGCTTCTGCTTTCCGGTATTGGACCCAAGGCTCATTTGGAATCATTAGGGATACCTGTACTATCTGATCTACCAGTGGGTCAAAACCTGCAGGATCATCCAGGAGTTCTATTGGCTTACCAGTTTAAGAAAGCTGACAATCCTGAGCAGCCTACAAACTATGCGCAATTTCCGTTTGCTCCCTTAGCAGGGTACGTCGCGTTGAACAAGTCTCAGCAGTACCCGGATTACCAAGCTATCACCTTTGCCGTTCCAAATGATTCCAAAGGACTATTGCAGATGTGTTCTTTCAACTTTGCCTTCCATTACAATTCGTGCCAAGCTATGTATGAAGCTGGTAAAGGAAGAGAACTTTTGTTTGTTGTTTTGAATCTAATGCACCCTAAATCTCGTGGCATCGTCAAACTGCAGAGTACTAATCCTGAGGATCATCCTCTGGTCTTTTTACGCACTTACTCTGATGAAAGTGACCTGGATACAATGGTGAGCTCTTTGGAAGACTTTGATAGGTTGAGGAATTCGTCATACTTCAAGAGTGTTGAGGGTGCGTTCGTTGATCTTCATTTGCCGAAGTGTGGTGGTATGGTAGTAGGGAGTAGAGAGTATTGGCGATGTTACGTGTTGAGTACAAGGATCACTATGTATCACTATAGCGGCACATGTGCGCTGGGAAGCGTCTTGGATGCGCATTTGCGCGTGCGCGGCGTCCAACGGCTGCGCGTGTCGGACAGCAGCGCAATACCTCACATCACCAGCGGAAACATTAACGCACCGGTCATCATGCTCGCGGAGAAAGCAGCCGATTTGATTAAGAAAGATCATGGGTGTAACACTTATTAGAAATCCTCGTTAGCAAAATAATTTTCTTAGGTATGTTTCCTTAGAAGCATAACTTAGCGACATCGGAACCAATTTTGACAGCATCCAAAATTCCCTTATGTGTCTCCTTAAAAAACTTGGTATGTTATGCTTTATGAGAAGCTTAAATATAGTAAATGCTTATGGCTAATATACTCGTAGCATGTATAGTGGGCTTGAATTATGCTCTGTCTTTATCTATCATTATGACATTTAGAAAGAGGCAATGAATGGTTTTCCTAAAATGTGTTTATTGTGCTTTTAAAAATAACAATCATTATGAAGACCAAACACAATTAAATAAATAACAAAAATATTATCATTGTGCAGTGTGCAAAATGTATGGAATTGACATTAACGCTGGACGCGACCGACCGACAGTTTTCGCCAATCCTGTAACTTTTGATGGATTATAAATTTTCGATAACGATAACATTTTCTCAATTCATCTGGGCCTCTATTCTACGACGGCAAACTATATCGCTTTTGACGTTGTTGTATTGTCTACGTTTTGATAGCTCTTATTTGTCTACTTGACAGTAATTGTGGCCGAGTTAAAAACAATACCATAACAAGTTGAAAGCAATATTGTATAATGTCGTAGAATAGAGGAGGTTCTGGTCCAGGGCCACTGATTAGTTGGTAAAGCTGACTATACATAAATTCATGTTAAAGATGTGTGAGAGAAATAGAAGCCTTCGGCGAATGGCCACTTTTAAAATTTACCGTCTCACGGCACGGCATGGCACGTTTTCACCGTGACGATAAAATAGGAGACCTTAATGTATGAAATTGTATGGAGACGCTTTTCAAGAAACTATATCAAAAACTGATTAAATTAATGATAAGTATATTTTGTGTCATTTCATTGCATTCGACGTACCTATGACACCTATGTACACAATCATATAAAAAGTAAGTCGTGTAAAGATGTATAAAAGTATGTCGATACGACTGAATTACATAAGTAAGTAAAACTACTCTAAATTGCTGTCGCAATTAAAAGTTTGCGTCTAACTTCTTAAGTTAGTTCCTTTGTTAGTGCCTAAGTTCGTTTAGTTCAATATTTGCACGTAAACTTTCAACCTGTTTCCGCTAGTAGGTCGAATAGCCGGTAATTTGGTATGCACGTTCAAACGCGAATACCATTTCACATTATGATGTCTAAAAAGTACCGTCATTTAGTAGCATAAAGCGGATACGGATAAAATATTTAGGGTGAAACTATTTGTGCTTGTAAACTGTTTTTATATGTGCCAAAATCCCAGCTGTAAATTTTTCTGTTTATTTAGACTGTAATAGAGATATTCCTAAAACATGAGTTATAATGTACAATGTGCTGGGTCATGTTCTCAACTTAATTTTCCCAACTCAGTAAATAATTGAGATTGTATTAGTATATTGGTTTTTGAAACCATTAAAGTTTAGAATTTCATTATACTTAATAATATTGTTTCCCTATAAATACTAAAATTACGGGCACATAAAATTTTCATGTTAAATCCTATTTTAAAATCAACCGATCACACGAGTCAAAAAATTATTATGTAAGTAGGGTGGCCATGAACCTGAATAAAAAAACAATTTATGTTTATTTAAATAAAAAAAACAAAGTAAGCTGCAATTACAAGACTCCACTATAGTTGTCTTAAATATTTTAAATCAATTACGTTCCTAATGGTGTAGTTACATTTTGTTTACTTTGTTGATACACGACCCCGCAGTCGCCCTATATACAACGGGATCACATCGTCTTCACTTAATTCGTTTAATTCGTCGATTGAGTTAAACCTTGATAAGTATATTGGGATCAAAATACAAATATTATCGAAATACGTTGAATGAATAAGTATATAAAATAGAATCGTGTCAAGGCCTCTTTCATCTACATGTATGTCAACGATATTTCATCCAATTACACGATACATATCAAATTATTATGGTTTAATAAGCATTCAGACTTCATGGGCAGCTGAGCCCACACACGACTCAGCCCGCGGGCTTAGTCGACCGCTACTATTTATGTTGGGGGCGACTCGGACCACTCGGTCAACTCAGCCCGCGGGCTCATTTAACCACTATTTACCGCTATAGGGTCAACTCAGCCCGTGGGCTCATTTAACCACTTGACTGTCTATCGCTATAGGGTGAACTCAGCCCGGGGGCTCATTTAACCACTATTTACCGCTATAGGGTCAACTCAGCCCATTAGAAAAATATTGAAAGATATTGTAAGCTGGTATAGTCAAGTGTATAAATAATACACTGTGTTACCGGTATGAGGGCTTTCCTTGATATAGAGTAATAATGGGCAACTTCTTAATGCCCCTACATGTTTATTTTAATTAAAAAAAGAAAAAATAGTACACACTTGTTTTCTAACAAAAAATAAAAATGCAAGCAATGCACACCGCTCCGTTAAAGCATAGGTTAAAGTTTTTTTTACTGAGGGGTAAGTTTTTTTTAAATGTATGAGTGCATTTTTTCCTTGTTACTAGAATCGATGTCATGGTCCCTAAAAACAGATCTTCCTGTGTCTTACAGTTTTGCCAAGCTTTCCGATACTGACCGATCTAAATGGACTTGAATGTTGTCCGTTCGCGTACGTGACAATTCACGAACTCATAAGGAAGGAATTATTATTTTATTTCAATTAAGATGGTTTTGTGGTTAAGTTTGTCAGACATTTAAATTAAACTTATTTTAAATATTTAAATTTGTTTTTGTTAAGCGAATCATGAAATTTGACAAAAAGCAAGGACAAGTGCCACAGTCCGACGGTCAGAACGCCGGATGTATTTCAATTTCATATTTTTTTACAGACCGGTACATTTTTTTTAATAAGTGGTCCAAAGTAAAAGACTTTTTCTACATAAATATGTTTTTGGTATCAGTTCTGGCTCACCCGCCATCCTGACCCTCACAAAATAATACTTTTTTGTAGTTTTCATGCAATTCCAAGCCCCTTCTCACTGCTTAGTGTCAAGTCAGCTAAGCCCGCGGGCTGAGTAGCCCATATAGCGGTGAACTGGTCTCGACTAAGCCCGCGGGCTGTGTAGACATATAGCGGTGAACTGGTGTCGACTAAGCCCGTGGGCTGTGTAGACCATATAGCGGTGAACTGGTGTCGACTAAGCCCGTGGGTTGAGTAGACCCCTTGGCAAATTAATGGGCCGAGTCACCCCCTACAAAATAAAAGGTGTCAATTGAGCCCGCGGGCTGAGTCGTGTGTGGGCTCAGCTGCCCATGAAGGGATTCATTCCTATACCTAAGTAACTTTGGGCTTGCTTGGTAAAATACAGCGATGATGTATGTATGTATGTAAAACTCTTTATTGCACATTAACAATTACAAGACATGTTTGCATCAATATAAATTATGTACATAGGCGAACTTATCCCATATGGGATCTCTTCCAGTTAACCAAGATGATCCAAGAATAACAACTACAACCCAACGCAATAATACAATTTTTTTTATTAAGATGGACTAGTTTGATAGACAAAGTGTTGCCAGATATGTAGGAAATTGAATAGTGATGGGGAAAATGACTTGACTTATTATGGTCCGAGTTACACTATCGCATAATGAATCAATTACTATCGGAACTGCCGTATTAAATTTAGTTATTATGGTGTTAAAATATATATTTTTATCTCATCATGCGCTCGCGTTCAGCTGAAAACCAGTGCTGTGGCTCTGGCCGCAGCACATGCTGAGCTGAGTCCCGTTTTAGTTCTCACTACAGTGCAACGATTCTAATTCTGCTCTAATCTAGTGTTTTCTTTACTTTTATTTTTTGCACCATGTCTACGTTTCTATTCGTTTCGTGTTTAAACCAATTCATTCATTCAGTTTTTAGACTCATTTGCTTTCGGCGACAGAGCTACTTAGTCGTACTTTACACCTGTGCAAATTGATTGTGGCAACCGAAACGACGAAATACGGTTTCATATGGTTTTTTTATAAGTAATGTGTAGTAGCTGAAATTATTTTAAAATCATAACCCAATAACCATATAGGATTACGTATACGAATTCAGTAAAAATCATAACCTTTTTGATGGTTTAATACCGGGTAAAAAATAACGTACCTGCGTCAGGGTGCGGCTCCACTGAGGCGGAGACGAGAGGAGCGGAGCGGAGCTGTGCCAATATTAACCAATGGAATCTGCGCAAGGCGCGTTCGACGTGACCGCATGCGCCTTTTATTGGTTAATATTGGCACAGCTCCGTTCTGCTCCTCTCGTCTCCGCCTCAGTGGAGCCGCACCCTAAATGTCTTTGATTTTCACACTCCACTTAACATGGGTGGGCTGTGTTCGTTAGGCACATCTACGTTATAAAATGCTATTGATATTTTTAACGTCAGATAAGTAATTTCATACATAACTGCACTCAGACTCTGCCTTCATGTCAGGGCTCGGAAACGTTATTTAAAATAACGTTTTTAAAACGTTTCGAACGGTTTTTTATACAACATTTTGTTCGAAACGAAAACGAAACGGGAACGCTTTCAAAAGCGGCGACCAGCATGAAATTATTCATAATAGGTATTCGTTCTTAGCTTCGTACCGAAAACCCCAGAAAATGGAAAAAAAACCTTTTTATTATTTAAAAATCCTGAGTCGGACTCGCGCACGAAGGGTTCCGTACCATTATCTATAAATCATCACGTTTGTTGTATGGGATATTTATTTTATTCTGTTTTTAGTATTTGTTATCATAGCGGCAACAGAAATACATCATCTGTAAAAATTTCAACTCTCTAGCTATCACGGTTCGTGAGATACAGCCAGACATACGGACAGACGGACAGCGGAGTCTTAGTAATAGGGTCCCGTTTTTACCCTATGGGTACGGAACCCCTAAAACGATTTAAATTTCGAGCCTTATCAAAAACGTTTTCCATAACGTTCTGTTCGAACGAAATCGTAACACATCGTTTCTTAGGTAAAAAACTGTAAAATATACCGCTATCCAAGCCCTCCTTCATGAAGTGAATTACTATGGAATAACCTTTACATACGTAACTGGCACGTGTAAGCAATTTCTTGCAATTGACATCGTTCCTTTGAAAGGGGTGGTTAAATGAAATAAATATGAATTGCCAATTAAAACGAACATGGTGGCGGCTCGTTTGTATTAATTCACCGCGTTTCAGCAAAGGTATGCTTTTATCACGAGCATTGCTTTGAGTGATTGAAAACGAGCAACGTTGACAAGTGACAATCATTCGTTAAAGATACGAGTACGAAGATACGTAATAAATACATACGCATGGCGAAACCTTTTTTCAAGGGCTATAAGTAGGTATACGGTAGAATTGAATGGATTATAAGCATACACTAATTTGTATAATATAAAATAACTTAATATTATACTTAATGTATTTTGTGTTGTTTGTTTATATAAGGGATCCGAATAGGAGACCACCTCCACCCAGCTTTTTAGTGCAGTCCAGCAGATTTAATGTGGTAATAATTAATATTAAATATCAGGGGACAATCTCACACATAAAATAATAGAAGAACGTTTGACTATTTTTATTTATATATTTTTAGTATTTAAAAAAAGAAGTATTAGCAATACTGCAAGCTGCTTAACATAATGGTGAACAGAAGCTTTAGTAGAGTTTAAAAAAAAAAAAAATTGTATCTAATTTAGGCCGCAGTTAAACCGTAAAATTGTTAGTTTTTACTTAATTAATTTAAGTCTAAGAATGCGTATCTACACTAACCCTACATACTTCCCTCCTGAGAAAAAAGGGCGCATGTCTCATAGAACCACGTAAGTATAAGTGGCCTTAATTCATAAGACAGAAGGCTAAATTTGCTTTGACTATCAAAATGCGCGTGTGTTCTTGTTATTTAGCAGCAAGCAGATTATTGTAGTTATTAATTATCAACTAAGCTTGTAATACGATGTTGATTTTGTTACCTAGCATTAATTCAATTATTATGCTGTGCTTTAAGCATTCAATACTTGGCGCTTTAAAGTGTAAGTAAATAGGTACATTTAGGGGGAGTAATTGTAATTTAAATTCAGCTCATAATACGTAGTTACATACCTGCCACAACGCTTCAGAATAGCTTAATAGGTATTATTGTACAAAACGGTACAGATGTAGTGAATAATCCTTTCCCATCGTTTTTTGTCGCATAAGTTCGTATATATCTTGCTTTCTCAGTTGGCTTATTGATGGATACTAAAGCTAATTGAGAAAGCAAGCTAAATACGAACTTATTCGACAATAAACGATGGGAAAGGATTATTAACTAAATCTGTACCAATCTCGTTGTAGTATTAAGTGACAGTCCCGGCGGTATTTAGATGCTTTGGCCTAATGGGTTCCGACGCTGCGCTTTCCAGGAACTATCCCGGGTGTTACAGCCTTCGGCCTGACCTCGCGGTCGATGCTGTCCCAGCAGATTGGTTGATTCTCGTATCCCAAAGACGCTTAGCCTAATCTCGCCTCCGCAGCTTCCAAGGAGAGTGTCGTAACGTAATTAAAACTAAGCAGACCAATGACCCGGCGTCGAACCTATTCCCAATTATATAAAGTTAATATACCTTATTTATTTTGAAACGTTTTATTTATTTTACCTAGACAATAAATAAGCGCGACAGCGATAGGTAATCGCCGGAACCAAAGAATATAATGTGAAAAAAATATTCTCTTCCTATTTTAAAGGTACATTAATTACTTATTCCAGATGAGAAAGGCCGCGTACCCGGTTAAAACCAGTTATAACCGGGTATTTGCATTCCCTAGTGATCAGGTAGATGATGCTTTGTCTGCAATAATGCCTAAGTTTCTCGTGCTCTGAGGCAGATACCGAAAGACAACAAAGATAAATTTCAGATTGCGATATCATACAGAGGAAATATGAACAACATCCCGGCTGTCTACCAATGACTCCCATGTATGTATTAATTGTGACCGATTGCTAAATACGGAGTTGGAGGAGATGCGCCGCGAATCTGATTGTATTGTTTTAAACATGATCATCATCATCATCATCACGTCAGCCGAATGACGTCCACTGCTGGACATAGGCCTCCCCCATGGCTCTCCACTCAGACCGGTCTTGTGCTTTTCGCATCCACCGCTTTCCCGCGATCCTTACAAGGTCGTCACTCCATCTTAAATTAATTTAATGTTTTAAACGTTGTGAGGCAAAGGTCGAGCAACACTTGCATGCAACTCATCAGAAAATCATCCTCGATTGAACCTCAATGCAAGAACAAACGTCATAGTTGTATAACTTACTTGCTCGCATCTGTTTTTAGTAAAAAAATATGAAATTCTTTTTCTAAATATTTAACAGGGGTCTAGAATGGGGGTTGAAAAATGAAAGTGATTTCATTATAAACGGGGTGTCATATGAAAGGGCTCAGTCTACATTTAAAATCTAATTTTTGTTATAATTTTCTGAGACGTGTTTATTTATTTAAAGCCAAATATTTCCAAAAATATGACCGGTGCGACCCTTATCTCCAAAGTTCATGAAGATGTCAAACTTTACAATTTTGGAACAATTATCAAAAAACTTTAAAAAGCTGTAAGTATTAAAATTTTGGCATTAGGCATAGGTCATTTTCATAACAAAATGAGTATTTTCTTTTGCGTTTGTCAACGATATTATCTTAAATACGGAACCCTCAGTGCGCGAGTCCAACTTGCACGTTTTTTTTGAAGCTGGTGCAAAAGAACAAACATATTGATTGGTAAGTTTACTATAAATGAAACCTAACTCTATCGATTTATCGCCCCCCAAACCCGGAATTGCTCGTTTAAAGGTATTAGATAGATTTTCAATCATCTAATACCAATCTAATCTAATCATTTAAGTATAAAAGAGTTATCTACAAGTTTTTAGAGTTGTTGGTAATTCTGTAGCTCTGCCTACCCCACTCTGGGAATGAAGGCGTGAAGGTATGTATGTATGTATGTAAGTATAAATACAAGCATATTTGTGTACTCATGAATAATGCTAGCATTCGTTGATTCATTATGTTTACTTGAACTGTACAATTCAACTTATAAGTAAATAAAATAAATTCGTTCTATGATTTTAAATCAGCTTCGTAAGAGTTAATATTTATACAGGACCGTTGTTTGTTGTTTAGCAACGAAAATGTTTCAATAAACGTTTCTGTTTGATGAGTTTTTGCGTTTTTTTGCACGTTATGAAAATGAATGATAATCTAGGGTGGTAAAAAGTATTTGTAGTGGAAAAAACATGTTTCGACCAATGCAATCGTAATACGAACGAAACAGTTAAATAAATAAACGAGCCAACGTTTTGTTTTCGTAGCGGAGCGTATAAATAAGCAACGGTTTTACTTATACTGTTTTGATAACGTTCTTATTTTGTTTCGATTATTCTATGATACTATAAGGTGCATATTAAACTGTTTATCTTTTAATCACATTGGATGAAATTCGTCACATTAGGTCCACTTTATTAATTTCTTGTCGCCAACAGTAATATAAATTTCTTAGCAACTACTTACGCAAATTGGTTTTCCTGTTATACGATACTACCTCTGAAATTCTATTCTAATTTACTATAGCCTATTTCGCTTTTATATTGTTATCTTAAAAACTGTCAAGGGACTGAAATGAATACAGGATATTTTTTGTATTAGTGCACAAATTTTAACATGTGGTTTTGTATCGTTAATATAATATATTACAACAATAAAATCATATTTAATTTTATTTTTGCAAATAAAAAAAAAAATACGTTCTCGCGTAGGCACCAATACTTTAAAAACCTCAACAGTAAAAACCTTTCTACAGCACGCTCCTCCCCTCGCACCCCTGCATTAGAAAGTCTATGACTATCGTCAAGTTAGTGGCATCATTGAATCGGCCATATCTCTAATGTTTATTAAGCTAGAGTAAAAATAACACAACATGTGTTATTCATTAACAATAGTGAAGCACATATTAAAATTTGTGCACTTGTTAAAACAATACCCTATATAATTATAATAAAGAAGCAAGATAGGCCACAAGTGAAATATACACTTAGACACCCTGTACGTCTCAACTTTTTTATTCTACCCGCATTTGTAACTGTGCACTAAAACTAAATTGTCAATTACATAAAACGTAATGCGAATGTTCGTAGTTTATACCGCCTGTATAAAGTTCGGCCGCTCCATACATTGTCGGGAAAGGTCACAACTTGTTTAATTAAGTGCTTAAGCACTGTAATCCTGTTATAGCACGTACTTATGTTTATCATAAGGGACAAGAGAAGACCAACATGAAACAGGAAATATTCGTGTTGCTTTATGAACTCATTATAAAACTGTCCTCTATTGCCAATTATCTGAAGTACAGGCTGATACGAAAAATTAAAGACGGTGTCATTATTAATTCATTTGTAATTAAAAAGCTACGTAGTTCATGAATATCTTTTACTCAATATGGCGTGATATTTTATATTCATGTTTCACATTGACTCCAGGTGCTGCACTATCGTGCTCAGTTGAATAAAAATAAGTGTTAAATGTTGTACAATATTCCATTGAAATAAGTGTAAAGTGAAAACATATTTTCGTACTCCACTGTACTATGGCTATTGGCCCAGTTTTGTTGCATTGGCCAAGTATTAACCAGCAACATAAATCTAGTATAAAAGTGATTACGTAGATATGTATATGTATACATATACATATCTACGTAATCACTATACGAGTAGAAACAATTCCGACCAAAGAAAAAACAAAACACAGATGCCCTGAAAAATCTCATAAACTTGTCTTAAATTAAAAATATCCATTTATCTATATTACTTAGGTATCATAAAACGGTTATATTTTCATAGTGCCATATCTAAAATGAAATTGCATCAATTTTTGTTATACCGCGGTAAAACCCGAAAAGAGGTTAATGTTTTTATCCTTTATACTTCAGAGCAATTACAGGCTAGGGGCGAGGGCATTTATTCGAAAAGTTTTTGTGAGCTTTTGACAGCCTTTATCGGTTTATGAAGTTAATCAAAACTTATTCGGAAATTGGAAAATTGGACGAAGTTTAATTCTTGCCTGTTATGATTAAATAAGACAAATATTTGCGAAAAACGAAGTGGATAATGAAACGTTGGTGCTGGAGTAAAGCCAATTATGTTGTCTATGTTATTGCCTATAATTATCATTTTCTACTCGCGTACTAAGTATAAGCAGCGAATATTGACATCGATAACGGTATCAGAATACCACCTATAGCGTAACCGAAGCGGGAAAACAATTCTATAATAAGCTTTGCCATGGTAATAACAGTTCTGTAATAATTAATCATAATTACCATGGTTACGTTCATTCCGGATATCAGTCTTGGCGTTAAGTGAACACTTGAGATTCTAATTTGTATAATAAACCGTCAAAAATATTTTAATACCAATTCCAATTACGTATATTAAAAACACAATTAATTTTGCGACGAAATATATGCATAAAATAAACTGAAACGAAGATGGTAAATATCCATCGAATCGTTATTTGGTTACCATGGTTACGTTCAATACGTTCGTTATGTTACGTTCAATATCCTTTAATAATGAACATATAACTTGCTAGCTTTTACCTGTGACACCATCGCGTAGGATTACCTTTTCTACCGCCAAATAGCAGCAGTGCTCACATTGCTGTTGTCCGGTGTGGGGATAAACCAACCAGTGAAATTATTTGCATAGATGCATTCGATCTTACTCCTCTGGGTTGGGAACACATTTGGGGTCTTAGGATGGAATGGGATGAAAAGGGTCACAGATCAAAACTTACCAGTGGCATTTGCATTTTACCATTCAAAAAGCAATGGCTATACCCTTGATGCTGTTCGATTTTCTGAAATAAGTTTCCCATGTCCGATGCCAAGCTATAAACCTATTTCTACCAAATTTCTCAAATCGATCGATTCTACATATGAAAATAGGGAAAAAACAATTAACACATTTTTGGACTGACAATATTAATAATTCTACAAATGAAAGAGCAGCCTTATTTTCGGATGACAAAGTATCCGTCACTCTCGCACTAACATATTAGTCAGAAAGTGACTGATTTTATCCATTCGATTCATATTCATCATTCTTCCAAATTCGATTATAATATTTAAGCATGCAGTATCTATTTATTGCCCGTATTGGATAACTTCGCCTATGTACATTATCTATATTGATGCAAATATGTCTTGTCATTGCATAAGTGCAATAAAGAGTTTACATCCATCTATTAAGGGATTCAATGCATTAATATCGTAGAACAAGACATATATATTTTCGTCTGGGAGTAATCTGGGAGGCCTGTCCTCTGATAATGGCGGTCTTTTGTCTCCACACGACCGTTATTCTGCGACAAGTCTAACACTAAAGGACCAAAACGATCTGGCCCTAAAAATTAATAGCTTGCCTTATGAAATTTCGGATGGCCATAGCCGTTTACTTAAACCAGATTATCTAATAGTTGCAGGTGATTAGAAATCCCAAGTTTTAGGTAAATTGGGCACTCACGGATATTATTCTAAGGATCTATTATTAACACATTCAGTGCCAGGGGTTTTCTACCTCTAATCGAAATCTACAAGGACAAAGTCGCGAACAGAAGCTAGTTTTTATATTCTGTGCTGCGAATGAGTTAAAAACACGAATGTAAGTAATTAATTTATACTTATTACAATGCCGTTTGCGTAATTCCTCCTCTTAGAATATCTACTTTGAATGTAGACATAAGCACGTTTTCACCCCGCTATAAAACCCACCCACGCCCATGTTAATACGTAAGCTGGACATATTTAGTACGTTTGATTAGAATTGGACCTAGTTCGATCGTAGGCAAACAAATATTTCATTATTGGAATAAGGCCAAATATTTTGTAACGATAGATAACGAAATTACAGAATAAAGCGCGCTTGGCTATTGAGCCTCGAATTCTAAGCAATTAAATTATCACTCGCACGAGAACGCTTTACTTGTTTGAGTCTCTGTATTTATATTTCTCTGGATTTCTTCGAATTTAATAATATCTAAAGATTGGGCGTTTCTTATATATATCTTACTAGCTTGCTTCACTTCGGTTTTTGTAAGTTAACTGTAACACCAGTACATAGATACAAACCTTCCTTTTGAACATAGCTGGGCACCGTTAATCAAATAGTTAACTTCGTTAATCGTTAATCCGCTACAAAAACAGTTAGCTTCGTTAAACGTTAAAGCGTTACATTTCGGAAGAATTAACGCAAGTTAACGTTAATCGTTAATCCGTTAATATGTGTAAAAAAAAATGCATTTTTATATCGTTGCATTAGTGAACTAATAAAACCTGTTGGTTTAGGTTCTGGAAGTTATCTCTTCGCAGTTTTCTCACCCGCACGCGCCGGCAAAATATATCTAGTTTTGGTTTTGTTTCACTCGCTGTCACGCGCCGCCCAGCACTTGTCGTTTCATACTTGTCTGAACCTGTTTTTCGCGCCGCGCCGCGGTGCCGTGCGGTAAATAGTAGGCATTGGATTAACGATTAACGGACTTCTGCATATTAACGGAAGTTAACGTATCCGTTAACTTTTTTAAAAGTTAACTTAAAGGTTAATCCGTTAATCAAAATGTTAACTTCGTTAATTAACGATTAACGGATTAACGAGTTAATGCCCAGCTATGCTTTTGAATCACTCTATCTATTGCTGAAAACAACATTAAAATCCGTTGCGTAGTTTAAAAGATCTCAGCGAACAGACAGCGGGAGCGACTTTGATTTATACTATGTAATAATAATAAAGATTTGTACACGTAGTGATACGTGTTCATTTCAGTTTTAATTTGATCCGTAAAATGGCCTTTATTTTTAGCATATTTGAAACTACCCTTTCCTGCTCGTTACACGTTACATTTCACATGTTACAACTCTGTCGTGTACATAAACAACTTATAGGTTTTATAGAACTATTTTTATATGTTAGCAATTATTCGAAACTTGTGCTCATATTTTCGCATTATACAGTTTTTTTTTTGTAATCGTAGCTCTGCGCTCATTAGATTTAGTTTGTAACTCTTAGTTATAATGTTTTTATCTCATATAAGTGAATTGTAAAAATTCTTATGGGAATAAATGATCTTAAACCTAAACCTAAATTACCTTCTTTAACCGGTCTAAAACTTTAAGTAATAAGACCGCATTATTAAGTTGCTCTTCAAACAAAAACCGGGGGACGATCACACACACATTGACCTAGTTCCAAACTAAGCTCTGGGCTTGGACTATCATATGGGTAGAGAAAAAAATACTTATTTACATAGAAAACATCTAAGACTCATATAAATATGGCCTGACCGGGATTTGGACCGCTAATTTCCAAGGCTGGGTCACTACCAACTACGCTAGCGTGTCGTCAAGGTTCCATTTAGAAAGTACCATTATTATGGCGCGATCACTGCGTCAGCCACATTCGGTTAAACAGGGTTCATTATACAGGGTTATTGGTTATTGTATACATTCCCGTTAAGGGGTTATAGGGGAGGTCATTTGCAGTAATTTTGACCCTATAATGCATTATGCAAAAGTGAACCATTTTTGAGTTATCGCGTTTTTTAGTTTTTTTTAAAATTAGTCAGAAATTCAACTTGAAAAATTTATTACAGAAAAAGTATCAATTTAAATCGTATTTTTTTTTCTGATTTACAGAAACGATTACACACTGGTTATTTCTCAATATTAAAACAGTAATTATCGGTCCAAATTTAAAAAAGCGAGACGGAAAACGAAAATTTTTCAATATTTTTTTGCGATCGCTTTCCACTAAAATGCCTTAAAAACAAAAAAAACGTAAAGAAACTTGGCTTGCAGATTATTTTAAAAACTTAACTGTTTTTTTAGCTCTCCAAAAATGCATAACAACTAGGAACTTATTTTAAACAAAACTGAAAAAAAATGATCACAAAGGAAGCGGGCGGAAATTCTAATAATAAATTTTTCAAGTTAAATTTCTGACTAATTTCAAAAAAAACTAAAAAACGCGATAACTCAAAAATAGATAACTTTTGCATAATGCATTATAGGGTCAAAATGACTGAAAATGATCTCCCCTATAACCACTTAACGGGAATGTATGCAATAACCAATAACCCTGTATACTGTAAAAAACCCTGTACACTGGTCGGTGAGCGAAAACCAGCTGTAGTCGAATATGGCCTAACCGAATAATGTAAACGCGCCGTAACTACTTATTTATGAGTCGTAATTTAACTCATAGAAGAGCACAAATTTGCATAATGCCAATTCATACTGCGGTTCGAAGAGAAAAGTTTCACAAAAGACTTTTAATACAAATATCTTTTAAGAAAAACAACATTTTCATTCTGAAAATTATTGGTAATATTCCCAGTAATCAGAGTGGTAATCCTTGCTAGCCAGATATTCTTGGAAACGCCGAAAATCCAAATTACTTAGGCCGGGGATGTAGGTAAGGGATTTACAATTAAATGTTACTTGGTAATTTAGTTTTGTTGCGTAATGAACTTGTTAACCATTTATTACAGCGGATATTACGCATTTTATTATAATTTCATATTTTTTATTTAGATGCTCTTTTGTTATTTATAAGTAAAATATAAACCAGAGTAGGTAGTGTTATAGGATTTGTGAGTACTCAGCCTCTATTCCACTGCGTTGTTACAAACTTATTATCAACTTGCACTATTTGTATGCTAGTTTATTTGTGTAGGTTCAATTTCGCAAGTCAATTATGATCAAGTTCCCCTCGATGAAATTGGCTGAAGTTTGAACCACACATAATTATGTAAACGTAATATTATTAAGAGCTGACTTAATGATAAAGTCGATAGATGGCGATAAGATTTCCGCCCTAGAACCACCGTGTTGGGACTCGTTAGTATTGTCTTGATAACCTAACCTGGGGGGTTTTTATTACATAACTATGTAGTTCACTTTAAATTGTCAGAAAAGGACAGAGCTATATAACTGCTATAGCTCTGTCCTTTACGCTCACCGTATAATGCACTGCAAAGCTATGTCATAATAACCCCCCAGGCCAGGGTTTTAAATATACGGCTTTGCATACAAACCATGCTTTAAAATAAAGTTTTTCTTTTACCTGAACTACCTCTGTATACAGTTAACCCATCATTTTCTTGAAATTTGCTTCATCAATTGTTTCATTTCATCGAATTTTATTTAATTGTACGCTATTTTATTCTGAAACCATTTATTACGTACAGCCGACTTTGATTACATTGTAATAAGGTCCAAAAGTGAATACATCTCTTTGTAGTCAAATGTACCAAAAAAAATAACTAGTGCCGGCGTTTCGGTGATATAATACCCCTCTTTACATCCATTAAGTCGCATATTATTTCTGCTCGTGAAATCCCATGAATTACGTCTTGTCGAGTTACGAGTAAATTGAAAAGACTGCGTCATATAAATGGTTTATGTATGAATGAATCGAATGAATGCATTATTCATTTGCTGTAAGTGTGGTTTAAAAAGCTGTTTTATATTTTGAATAATATTTACTATTGATTGCACAGTTCTGTCTTGCATGCTAATTATCAACTTGAAAGTATCTTCAAACTACATTTAAACATTTATGAAATTAGAAAAAACCTTCCGACTAACCTTAATCATATCATATAAAAAAAATGGACAGTATAATAGAAGATTGTTCAACAAGGGAGATGTTTAGCCGCCAGCGGAGCGAGGGTGGCTATAGCTCGAGTGTCATAATGGTTGTTTAGTCTCGCGTTAAGCACTCTACTTTTTACTTTGAATGCGAGGAAAACCAATGACGTTCTATACATACATACATACATACATACCCTCACGCCTGCAATCCCAGAATGGGGTAGGCAGAGCTACAGAATTACCTACAACTTTAAAAACTTGTTATTATATAATACTTATTCTATACAGAATTATATTATTGATTATAACAAAGTTTCTTTAATGAGAGGATTATTTTGCTAGGCGATTTTAATGGTTGGACAGGCGTGCAAAGGGATGGTTATGAATCGGTACTGGGTAAGTATGGTGATGAGCGAGTGAACGAGAATGGCAAATGCCTTCTCAATGTATGTTTGGCTAAGAATCTCTGCGTGACAAACACTTTGTTTGATCACAAAGAGATTCATCAGTATACGTGGAGACGTCAGAATGAGAAGTCTATGATAGACTTGATGATTGTGGATGAACGGTTGCGTAACAAAGTTGTAGATACCAGAGCATTTCGAGGAGTTAGCGTAGGTTCAGATCACTACTTAGTGGTAACACGAGTAAGGGGTCTGTTCACACGTTGGCGCCATCGTGTTCCCGTACCGACAACTGCGTTAGAGAGGATAAAAGTAGAGAAACTGAATGACGAAGTTATACAAGATGAATACGTAAGAAAGCTGAAAGATCGTTTTGAATGTGTTAATAAAATGAATGACAGTGAAGTCGAGAATAATGTAAATAATGTATGGGAGATTATGAAGAATGGCATGGTCAAATCGGCCACTGAAGTATGCGGTGTAGTAAAAAGAAGAAAAAGTAAGAATGAACGTCCGGAATGGTGGGATAGAGAGGTAGATGATGTCGTGAAAGAGAAGAAAAAGTGTTGGTTGGATTTTGTAGCTGTAGATCCAGGACAAGATCTAAGCGACAGAAAGAAAAAAGAGTATAATAGATCAAAGAAAAGAGTGAAAGAAGTTGTGGCTAGAAAGAAAGATTTACTGAATGAAAAGTATGATAGGAGTTTCTCTGACAACTTCCGGTCGAATATTAAACTCTTTTGGAGCTTGATTAAATCGGCTCGGGGGAAATCAGAGAAAACTAAATTAAGCGCGGTGAGGGATGAGTCTGGAGACTTAATATGTGAGGAAGAAAAAATGCTTGATAGATGGAAAACTTATTTTGAAAGCTTGTTTGAATGCGAAGATATTTGTCGTGAGCCAGAAAGCATGAGTAAAGATGCAAGTAGCGAAGATGAAAGTGTGATTAGTATGAGTGAAATCATGAAAGCTTTAAAAAGTATGAAAGCGGGAAAGTCAGCAGGTTGTGATAGAGTGTCGATAGAAATGCTGAGGAGAGGAGATGGCCTGGTGGGTAGTCTGTTGTACCGTCTTTTCAATGCATGTTGGAATAGCGGCCGAGTCCCAGAAGATTGGGTCAAGGCCGTTATCGTCCCTCTGTATAAAGGAAAGGGGTCACAGCAAGACTGCAAAAACTACCGCGGTATCAGCCTCCTTAGTGTTGTCGGCAAAGTATATGCGAAGATTCTAATAGAAAGGGTATTGAATGTTACGAATGACAAAATCTGGGATGTACAAGCGGGATTTCGAAAGGGAATGGGATGTACGGATCAGGTCTTTTCACTACGGTCCATCACAGAAAAGTTCGTGGCTGTGAACCAAAAGGTTTTCTGTGCTTTTGTGGACCTGGAAAAGGCCTATGATAGGGTAGATAGAAAGGAGTTGTGGACGGTGCTGTCTATGTATGGAGTGAGCAGCAACCTGGTGCAGGCTTTGAGGTCCCTTTATGAGGGCTCCAGAGCCTGTGTCAGGATCAATGGGGCATACTCGGCCTGGTTTAATATCTCTAAAGGTGTTAGACAGGGCTGTGTTGCCTCACCATGGCTGTTCAATCTATTCATGGACAGTTGTATGTGGGATTTGAAAGAGTATGATAAGGGTTTGCGTATGCAAGAGTTGCTAATCAAATGCCTCTTATATGCCGATGATCAAGTTATACTTGCCTCATCGGTACTTGAGTTGCAGGAGATGGTGACAGTAATGAATGAGGGATTTAAGAAAAAGGGGATGAAAGTAAATGTTGCCAAGACCAAGGTCATGGTGATAGAGAAGGATGAGGAGATGACTGAGTGCGTGATAAATATAAATGGTGAATTAGTAGAACAAGTGAGCGAATTTGTGTACCTGGGAAGTATGTTTACAAGAGATGGTAAGTGTGAGAAGGATATCGAGAGGAGGGTGAATGCGGGGAATCAAATTAATGGGGCCCTGCACTCCTTTGTGAGCAGACAGGGCGTTTCACAAAAAGCCCGGCTGGCTGTTCACAATGGAGTGCTAGCCCCTACCCTGATGTATGGTAGTGAATGTTGGGTGTGGCAGGACAAGCATGTTAGTCGTGTAAATGCAGTTGAAATGCGTTCTTTGCGTAGTATGTGTGGTGTGAAACTGATTGATAGAGTTAGAAATGAAAAAATCAGAGAGAAATGTGGAATGAAAGAAGACGTAGTGACTAAGATTGAAAAGGGCATGCTTCGATGGTTCGGTCATTTGGAAAGGATGGATGAAAGTAGATTGACGAAAGAGATATACAGATCGAAAGTGAGTGGAAGGGTCGGAAGGGGCCGCCCTAGGCGTACTTTTTCGAATCAAATCGGAGAAATACTGGGAAAGGGCCGAATCTTAAGTACCCGAAACCGACGTGCGTGCATGACTCGATGTATGAATGTTGAAGAAGCGAAAGAAATTTGTCAAGATCGTAGCAAGTGGAAAGAAGTGGTCTCTGCCTACCCCTCTGGGAAACAGGCGTGATTTAATGTATGTATGTATGTATCTTTAAACAAAATGCGTTTTTTTATATGTTTGCATGGATATTTTCATGACCTAAAAATTGTCTATACCTACACAATCATTGAAAATGGCGATACTCCTCCATTCAAAAACATCGTGATTGGATGTTTTGGGGTTTCCAAAGTAAATTTAAAAAATAATACTTTAATCCCTAGATATAAGGAGCTTTAGTTCCAATATGTAGAAACTAAAGTAAAATTTTAAGAGCCTGAGAAGTGAAAAAACATCAATCAAACATTTATTTATTGCCATTTATTTACTTAATGCACACAGGTGGTACAAATATTTACAGACATTACTTAACAATTGTTTCTGTACAGTTTGCTTCTAAAAGGCATACTTACTCATAGAGTCACTAATTACCCCTAAGAACGTCGCAAATCCTTCTTTAGCAAACTCTGGCAGTTTCAGTACAAAAAACTCTTGTTTTTATTTTGCTCTCCGAAATGAGGTGAGTTTTACAGGAAAAGGAATAACCTTACCTTCCATTAGTTTAACTGAAGGGAGGAATTGTTCAAAATATAGGTAAAAAAATTGCCAAATAAATTGCTGTATAATAATATTTCAAAGTTTTTTTATTATGACTCTATGGCTTACTGTTAGTTTACAAATTTACTGACATGATCAGCACAGTCGTAATACATAGCATAGCATTTACCCAAACTTGACGCTCGTTCATTCACGCGTAAATGAAATAGTTACAGCCAGAAAATGTTTTCCCATTTCACTCACGCGTGAATGAACATCAATCAACTCAGGTACTCGTAAATCTGAGGCCGTATTATGAGCTGTCAAAATCTAACTAGTTTTAGGCAGTGACAAATATATAGAGTTCTATAGCTCTGTCCCTTTCACTAAATGGAATAGTGATGGGCGATTTCTGAAACATTACAAAACTTTCCTTAACTGCGAAAATTACAACTTCTGAAAGTTACATAATTAGATGGAAATGATTTTGACACAAGTAAATTTCATTTTAATTTCATGAAAATTTCCGATACTTACGTTGCATTACAAAACTTAAGTAATTTTCAGAAATTAAACGATTTCACTTTGGTAACTTTCAGAATAATACATGAAATTTTAGGTGAAAGTTTCACCTATGAAAGTTTCAGAATATTGCAGAAATTTAAGTGAAAGTTCCACTTTTGAAACTTACAAGCCGCCCATCACTAATCTCACCTTATGATTAGAAAAGTGCGAAACAGATTTCATACTCGTGTTCGTCAAATTTATTTAGTCCCTCTTATTCTACAACGACAAACAATATTGCTTTTAATTGTATTGTTAACGTGTTGATACCTTTATTTACTGAACAGTGATGGCGGCTGAGTTTAAAACAATACCATAACAAGTCGAAAGCAATATTGTTTAACTTCATAGAGTAGAGGCCCAGTAAAAATAGGTCATCAAGTCAATCCTGATCCCCGATCATTTTAGTAAAAATTTTGACCGCAAACCCAAGCATAGCATATTTACTCAAAAAGGCTCGGGAAGGATGGCTTTTCTTTCACGGAGCCTAATTTTCTTTCACGGAGTAATATAAACGAATGAACACCCTATTTCTGTCCGCTACGATATTTTAGTGGGCGGGTGCAGTGTTTGAGTTGCGGCGGGCGGCGACGGATAAATATAATCATGGGTGAAAAAATCTTAATACTTTAGTTTTCAAAAAAAAACCCATGGAATTTGTCGAAAGCTTTTTACAAATACTTATAATTATGTATTCCTCGGCACAAACGGGGATTGCCTGCCAACCACCTCGTCTGGCAATTCCCTACTTTCCGAGCCTAGGCAATAATGTACTGTTACTGCTATGACAACTGTCAGGATTGACTTACTATCTGTCTTTTACGGTTAGTAAATGGTAGCAAGAATAAGTAAACATATTGAAAATGCTACATTCTTACGCTTATACATACATACCTTCACGCCTTCATTCCCAGAGTAAGGGTTATATAAGGGCTCAATAATCACGTGAGTTTGGAGTCCCGCAGAAAGGCTGATTTTCCATGAAACATTAAACAAAGTTGTTGTTTATATCGTTAGTTTAAACTCAGTGGCGCTCGGTTCGAACTCTCCTATCGATTTTTAACTGTTTGACCCAGTTGAATGAGTTAAAATATGGCTAAATGACATTCGCTGTGTCAGCTTGAGAGTAATAAATGATGTCATTGCATCGCAGACGTTTTTCATTAAAGCTTTTCATAACGAATTTTCTTTTTGCGTAACTTATGTTCCTTGCTACCCTTAAACTGGGTATACAAAATTATTATAGTTCTTTTTATTCGTTTCAAGTTATAATATAATAACGTATATATTATGTCAATAATATTATTTGGCTTCATTTACTAGTTTATTAAAACACGACACTAAAGCTGAGCAAAGATTGTGCTTGATTTACATCTTTTTCCTCTCAAATTTTATAGTAAGGTAAGGTGGGGGAAGATTGAATGGTTTTTTGATGAGATGGATAGTGTTGTGTTAAAACCCTCGTAAAATAAAAAACTATTTACTTCCTTTCAATTGCATAAATTGGTAGGTATGAGCAAGGGCTATATTTTTGTAATCTGTCGATAAAACTCGGTTACGCCTATTCTAATATATAAAAATAATAAAATCAAATCAAATTTTGTCAAACAAATTGACGGGTTAAGATGGAATGGTCGAGGGGTAAGATTGACATAGTGTCTAAAGTCTTTTAAATGAATGCAAACAGTTACTGTTGCTCGTTATTGTATGGAATTCCTTACGCTTAACAGATACATATGATTTTTGCGTAAATATTCCTGATAGGTAACAAGAAAAGTGCAGTTGAAAAAAAAAGTATTTTACTCTTACCCCGCTTCACAGGGAAAACGACAGTGATACTCAAACTTTTTATTGTATATTCTTCATATAAAAAAACGTAAACACATTTTTTTTTAATATTAAGAAGATCAGTTTGGAATTAAAATAACAGTTGCATGGAAACAATTATTTATTTTATAAAAGAAATGAATACAAAAAAGTAAGTATTTTCTTGCAGCATGAATAATTTTGTCACAAATTAAGCTACTTACATGTAAAATATTAGAAAATAAATATGAATCTGTGTAACAAATTAAGACACATTTAAAATACAAAAATATACCAAATACTTAGTAATCTGTGTAGAAAATTTAGTCACAGACTTACTTACATTTATGATATTAGAAATCTAAATAAGTACTTCTAGTAAACTTGAAGAGGTTTTTTTTCTCTCCAAACAAAAAAATACAGATTTATTATTGATTTCACACAATAGTTTCACACAACACTTCTTAGTTACTATTTATCTTATCGTTATATTAGGTCAGAAAATAAACCTTACGTTAATTATTTTTTTAAGTGCAAAGTTTGAGAATATGTGTTTTTTTCTATGACTTTCAAAAACGGGGGAAGATTGAAACATTACTATTTCAATGTTACCCCAGCGAAATTGGCTGGGTAAAGATGGAAACTTCTCGTAAAACTAAATATATGATTAATAGCTACACCTAGCAGAAGTAAATAAAAATAGAATCTCAAATAACACATAAATAGTCAGTCAGAACTTTTATACTGCCCTTATTAATCAAGTTATGAAACACGGGGTAAGATTGAAAATCGACGAATTCACCACGAAATGCCGACCTTCACAAAATAGCACATAACACACGTCTACTTACTCCGAGCGGTCACTGGCGAATGTGCGGCGGATCGTAACAAAATGGCGGCTTCATGGATGATACCAGCACTTAAAAATTTAAACCAAATAGAGAGTTATGTGAGACTTTTAATCTTTCCCCTTTTTTCATCTTCCCCCACCTTACCTTACACTTGATTAACGACATTTTTTGCTCGAATTGCATTTGAAATCGAATGGTTTTTAGGATATTTTCCTGATAAACATACTTGTGCTAACTCGGGGCACCTATACTACAGTGATGTAATAAAATATATCGATGTCACAGTCAACATTTAAATGTTATTCAGCATCAGATTAATTCAGTTTCTGATTTGACGTGACGCGTGACAGTATATTTTTCGGGTGAAAACTGATACTGATACTTTCGTAGTTGTATGGTAGGATATTCACTGATCCATGAGTTAATATAATATTCGTAGGCGTGGGTTTTTCTTGGCAGGCACGATAATTTTGGACTACGTAACAATAGTAGCTGAATATTAATGAATTAGTTATAATGAATGTCACTGACAGTAAATTGTAATTTTGATTGAAATGACATCCGCATACTTTTATTTTCTAAAGAGGCTCGATATCAGATATTATAGCCATTGCCAAGCGTAAGACAACATTGCCATATGAAAATCGATTTAACATTACTTTTAAATTTGTCATGACTGTCATGAGATTCCGGTAGACCTAGGTACCCACCAGTACCGACTACCAAAAAAATGCATGTCAGATATTTTACGAACTCTGAAATGGAATGTGCTAAAAGTAATCAGACAATTAGACTGGTTAATTTAATCTTATATTATAATATAACGCTGTTGGCTCCAAAATACCTACGGTGTAAGCCCCTTTATGAATACCTACGAGCTTTGATCTTCTTGTCGAGTAAGAGGAAGGTTCGCAATTGAAATATTTCAAGTAAGTAGCTTTGGAATGTAGCCTATTCATTTTTAATAATAGTACACCTTAATAATACCCTTGAGTATTTCTTAAGCGAAACTAAGTAGGCCCAATTTAAATTCCATATAACCATCAAAATGTTTAAATAGGGTAATGTAATGTGTATGTCTAATATACACTCATGGACAAATTTAGAGGAACGCAAAAATACAGCTAGACTAATAAAACGTATTTTATACGTTGTAAGTCAGATTATAAAAAAAGGTTGGGTCATGTAAATAAAAGGGTTATTATGATTACCTTAAAATTAATGTTTTTAATTGTTTTTTAATACTTCATTTGTTTTTCTTTTGCATTAACTTTATTCGATTTTTTGGAAATTTTGAGTTTGTGCAACATAAATTATATTTTTTTAAATAAACGAGTATTTTTTTGTTATAATTATTATAAATGCACATTTTAAAGAAAATAAAACAAAAAATATTGTCGCAGAAAACGACAACAATAATCCAAAAAAAATACAGCATACTTAATCGGATAGTCATTTGTTTTTGTTCATTTTATGTTTACTGTAACGATACAAAATAATCTTCCGAATTAATTAAAAAATAAAAATCATGCTTTTTTATTATAAATTACTTCTTCCCGTTCCTCTAATTTTGTCCGTGAGTGTATATTATAATAGTGTGCAATCAATAAATACAATCAGTTATATATATTCCCTATCACGATAGCAAACTCAAAATACAAACAAATAGTCGGGTAAAAATACGTCTCATTGGAGGTGCGATATGAGGCAAGGGACGCACAGCACAGCCATAGTATCGGGATAGGATGCATTACTTGTCCAAAAGTGTATCAAATGAAGTTAAACAGAATTAAACAACAGTGTACCAACATTGCAAAAACAAGAGAGTGAGGTAAATGTTAAAGTTTTCACAGATGTTTGGATGTACATGAAGTTTGGCACACATATAATGTAAAAGGACATGACGTTTTACTATGGCGCTGTGCACCAGAATGTACAGCAATCGTTTGTATGCCAAATTAAAGCAAAAATATGTACTTTACAAACATATTTATCATTTAACGTATAAAACAGAGGTTTAAAAGTAATTTGATATCTAATTATTTACATAACCTCAAAACACTCATCTCTTGGCCACTGTATACATTGGGCCAATGCGTTGGGCCAAGTTAATGGACCATAATATGGAACCATGTTTACACATTGGCGTATTGATCATTCTGCATTTGCGCTTTCATAAAATATCCTTTTGGCTCCTGAACATGCCCTGTACAAAAGCGTAACAAATGCAATAAAAAGTCTTAAAACATCAGAGTGCCAACATTACAAAAAACAAAGTACGGTATTCCGCTAAATTGCCTTGGCTTATTATGTGTGTACCATAGAGTTTCGTTTATCAGTGCGCCACAGAAAACGAATTTACCGCCGTCTTTATGACAGGATTACAGCGTAATTACGCGCCAACCCTAGATACAATGGGGCATTGACTGGGTTGCTTGATTAAAAAAAGTCCAACTATAATAAATTGACAAACTTATTTTTATAAAAAAAAATGTTAGCTCATTTATTTAAAAAGTTTTAGAATTTTTCATCGAATAAAATATGCTTGATTGCGAGTATTTGAATTTATTTTTGATGTGTATTGTTCAGGCTCGATGTATTTTTAATGTTAGTAATAAAACAAAAGGTTTTGAAGATAGATACGGTAATTACTGAAAAAAGCTGTATATAATATGTCCAATGAAATAATCTATTTTTTCATTAAATACTTAATTAAGTAAGAGTAGAATAGTTTAGGTAACCTGCATGCGACGATTTAACTTTGAAATCCCAGCGGTAATACGTTAGAAATCCTATTAAAAATGCGGCTTAATCCATTTACGTTTTAGACAGCCAAAACCAATCCAGTATTAAAAATAACGAAACCGCAAATAAGACTACAAAATCCAGATATTTCTTAAATCCTCGGATTTTTCCTAGCTGGTAGCCGGGCCATTGCCCGGACATTCTTTTATATTCCCGGCATCTGCAGCAGGAAATAAGTTCCCGCCTCATAACGTGCCTTTAATCAAAGGGTCCGGGGCTAACAAGGCGTTATGTGCATCGTTTAGATTCAAGTGCCACTAATTTGTCACTCCCGAGCGCTTTGAGAATCGCTCCCCGTTAGAACTTGTTTGTAGAGAATCGGGTACTCGTATTAAACTGATTGGTGTTTTTGCGAGCTTAGTTGTTGTGAAACGATGTAGTCGTTAGTTTCTCGACTTTCTCGTCGAGCAAATTGGCACGCGCTAGCTTAGAATGAGAGTAAAATAGAATTAATGTGATGTACAATATGTCAGGTTTGAGACAACTGGGACATCTTTATACAGGTGATTATTTTATCTGAATTTAGAAAGTTCAACTATGCAATTGCATATGCATTTTTAATACCTCTTACGCATACGCATTTTCAATACACATTTTAGAGTACCTACGGCTAACCAGATTCTGAGTTCCATTTATGAGTTTTGGTGGCTAGTTAGGGCTGCATAAAAGGTTGACAAAATGCAAATGAACTCATCACAATATGGATCGCCGAAGAGCCGTGGACTATTGCCGTGACGGTCATTGTTGCTCGTTAAAAAAGGCCATGACCAGCAAAAATATATGACACTTAATCAATTTATGAAATTATCAACCGCAGATCATTGTTAAAAATCTATCGTTATTTCCTGATTTAAGTATTCACTGAGATGATAAAATAATAAAGTAATAAGTACCTTTTTTAAGCATATAAATGCAAGTTAGACATCGTTAAAACTTCCCAAACACTGTCAATGTATGTCAACCTTTGTAATCAAACAAGTAGAGACAGCAATGAATAGGTATCAAGTTCTTTAGAAAACGGAATTCACTATTCATACCCGGTCTTAATCCGTTCATCTAATCAGTTGCGGCATCCGATGGTTCTGTCGAGATCTCATTGCTTAAAAAACCAACCGTTCCTTTTTACCCGATTGCGGCCCAAAAGAAGGGTTATGTGTTTGATCTGTATAATATGTAATGTGTATGTATGTAAGGATGTATGTGCAAATTGTGGTTACAGCCACATTTTGCACATACATCCTTACAAACTGCAACTATTTTTTAGAGTTGTTGGTAATTCTGTAGTTCTGCCTACCCCACTCTGGGAATGAAGGCGTGAACGTATGTATGTATGTATGATGTATGTACGTTTTCTATTACAAAAAAAATAAAACGGAACCTAGTTTGCCTAGCCTAGGAACTTAGTTTTTTATAATAACGACAACATATTCTAAAATCGTGGAAATTGGATTTCATTTAAAGTGAGACTCAGTGAGAAACTTTATCGACCGGAGCTAAAGTATGGTAATTTTGACAGCAACGCGATTTAAACGTTGCCTAACTATCCTCTTAATAGAAAATTACAGCTTGGCTTAGCGAAATAAATTGCTTTTGCATACCTTGCGGCCAGCTCGTCTTTCCTTTTTGATCCCTCACGAGTTAGGGTGCCGTAATTGAGTTTAAATAAATAAACTGCGCTAAGAAATAGATTATAGCTACATCCATCTATCCATCTAATAAACATCCTGTATCTATAGTTACAGGTTTTATGCTGCTTTCTTATCCTTTCAGGGCCCAGGTGTATTATTCTACTTTGTCTCTACATGTATTGTTATGTATTGTTTTTAACTTGACCGCCAATGGATACTGTCAAGGGGTCACTTTGTTTGCCCGAATTTTATTTGCCGTCACTGTATCACTTGCCATAATGTTTATTTGACATAAAGCCTTTTTTCTGATACCGTAAACCTTTCAGGTAATTTTTACGTGCCCTCGTATAGAGCCCATCAGGTTATAGGTCTGCGTCCGTAGACCTTTTTGTCGGGTCATAAATATCAGGCTGAAACTTTCTAGATCGCTTCATTTCAGTGAGTCGGACAAACTTTATATTTGACAAAAATCTCGGTAGTGGGGACTAATTTTGCTAGAGGCCTTGAAACATGTCGATAAGTCCGGGTGCCAAAAATTTACTAATACCAAGCCGATTCTTATTGAAATTTAAAGATTAATTTATGAGAAAGTCAAAAATTAGATTGTCCGACAAAATTAATGGGGACTATGCGCCAGTCGGACATACTGAAAATGTTGGAAATTCCAACTCAAAAAAGTGATTAATATCAGGCAAAATTTTTTTTTATGGGTTAATTAAAATTAATATAATACAACCGTAACGTTGTCCGACAAAATTTATGGGGATATGCGCCAGTCCGACACTCTAAAAATGTCGAAAATACCAGCACAAAAAAGTGATTGATATCAACCTAATTTTTATTTTTTCAGTAATAAAATAATGTTTCAAACGTGATTCTACGATTGTCCGACAAGAAATGTGGGGAATACTAATAAAAATCGATAAAATATCTATTAAAATTATTCGTTCTGTATACAGCATTTAAGTATATCTCCCCTCTCTCCCTGAACGCTGTCTGTGTGTTTCTGTTCTGTGTTTGGCTGCATGAGAGTGAGTGAGAAAGAGGATGGGGCAGAGAGCGCACCCAACTACCCAGAGTTACAAACACAAACACTGGCCGCGTGGCGTCCATAACCTATTCACATGCACGCAGCCACGCCATCCTTTTTGTCAACCCACACCGAATTTTCTTTATTTAAATAAAAAAAAACTTTTTTCGTTCAGCTGTTTAAGTGCTGCCCTTGTATAGAAGAAATTGTTCATCATGCAGTGTTTCTTGTGTGAATTAAAAATAAGTGAAAAAGACAATTTCAAAGAAGTGAAAGAAACTGTTAAAAAGTTCTCCAAAAATATTTTGGAAAATTGTCACAAGTTTAAGAATGCTCGAGAGTATCATCGTCATAAATATAAACAAGCAGAATTACCTGTTTAGCTTCTATTTTTTTAATTTTATACGAATCCTCCTGACAAAAATCTGTAAGCTCGTATTTTGACACGTCTCATGTATGATTTAGAGGAAAACAAGTTTTTTTTTATCGCTTGACTCCATCAGATAACGTATTAGCAAAAAATTGAGCGCGTGGAAACCACGCGCGGTAGAAGGCGTAGCCTTCTTTAACCATTTGTTATATATATACTACTTTGATACTTAATAGTTTTCAAAATTATCAATTAAAATTTGTAAATTTGAGAAGTAATTTATTTTTGTCAAGTTTTTTGAGTCAAGTCTTATGAAAAACTTCTAAATGTGTGATAATAAAACTAATATTTTATTCATCAAAGCAACATAAATTTATATTATTTTTCTAAAATTATCTAATTAAAAACAAAAAGGGTAGCTTAAAAAAAAGTTAATACATTAAACTTGAGCCAAGTACAGCTACATTTATTCACAAACTTCTAATTGTGGTAGAGAGGTTAAAACCTCTTGTATACTATACAGGGTGTCCCAGAAACCAACGTCAACCCGCCTGGGGCTGATAGAGCAGCTCATAAGCTATCGATTTAACCCCCATGTATGTTCAGCAATTGTTATTAGTTTCCGAGATATTGATCATTTAAATCAGAGTTTTTGCCATTTTTCCTTATGTCCGTGGTACGAAAAAACCCTAAATTCATGTATTAATTCACATTTTTTTCAGTGTTTTCTTGCATGATTAGAATCACTGTAAAACAATGAAGTTTTTAAAGCTACATGCCAATTTTTTTTTCATTACAACTTTTTGAGGAAACACACAAAGTTGGTTTTTCCATACTTGTTGAAAATCAGACGCGGGGTTCTCTTAGTATGGAGAAAGTAACTCAGTGCGTTTTCTCAAAAAGTTGTTGTAAATTTGTTGTGAGAACCCCGCGTCTGTTTTTCAACAAGTATGGAAAAACCAACTTTGTGTGTTTCCTCAAAAAGTTGTAATGAAAAAAAAATTGGCATGTAGCTTTAAAAACTTCATTGTTTTACAGTGATTCTAATCATGCAAGAAAACACTAAAAAAAATATGAATTAATACATGAATTTAGGGTTTTTCCGTACCACGGACATAAGGAAAAATGGCAAAAACTCTGATTTAAATGATCAATATCTCGGAAACTAATAACAATTGCTGAACATACATGGGGGTTAAATCGATAGCTTATGAGCTGCTCTATCAGCCCTAGGCGGGTTGACGTTGGTTTCTGGGACACCCTGTATAGTGCGACAGATACCTACATTATTCTTGTCGGACTAGCGATATGACCCATTATTTTTGTCGGACATCAGTATATTTCGGTTATAAATGATCTAATCTACAATTACTTATGTTTGTCCGACAAGTATCAATCACTTTTTTGTGCTTGTATTTTCGACATTTTTAGAGTGTCGGACTGGCGCATATCCCCATAAATTTTGTCGGACAACGTTACGGTTGTATTATATTAATTTTAAGTAACCCATAAAAAAATAATTAGCCTGATATTAATCACTTTTTTGAGTTGGAATTTCCATCATTTTCAGTATGTCCGACTGGCGCATAGTCCCCATTAATTTTGTCGGACAATCTACTTTTTGACTTTCTCATAAATTAATCTTTAAATTTCAATAAGAATCGGCTTGGTATTAGTAAATTTTTGGCACCCGGACTTATCGACATGTTTCAAGGCCTCTAGCAAAATTAGTCCCCACTACCGAGATTTTTGTCAAATATAAAGTTTGTCCGACTCACTGAAATGAAGCGATCTAGAAAGTTTCAGCCTGATATTTATGACCCGACAAAAAAGTCTACGGACGCGGACCTATTAGGTTAGTTTTGTTTTATAACAATTAAAAATAGTGTATGGTTTCAGAAGAAGTTAATTCCAGAGACTGGAATAAAACCGAATTGTATTTCGTATATTTTCCATTTGCCCGAGGAACGATGACGCAAACTGTCCTTCTTATTAAACGTGACGGTTTAAATTCAAACCTTAAAAGTTTATTGTAAATAGCTTTGTGGCTTTTTGGCAGCATATGTCGAGAATTGCACTACTTTGGCTTTATGACAAAGCGTGATGTGAGTAATAAAAATTTGGCACATATCTAGTTATTCCGATAAACAATGGCGTAAGAGCCACGTTAGAATTTTCAGCAGAACGTAGTTTAATAATGAAAGCCTTTAAGAACGAGTATCTTTTAAAATGCTATGTATTCTCAGGTACATTAAACCCTTATACATGCAAAGAGCAAGTACTTCGTCGCGCTTTGTTTCCACTAACAACAGTCGGGCGAAATGCAGTCGTTCATGAGAACACCCTGCAAGCCATGCCAGCCAGTATTCCATAAAAGACAAAAATCTCACAGAAGAGGAAGCTGGAAGAAATTATATTTTAAAAATAGTAAAAATCTAGGTGAGTGTGCAAGCTAAATGATTGTTAAAAGTTTGCGCTTGGAATATTCACTATATTTTATAGTTTTTGTAGCTACGCTTTTTTACCGTTCAATTTCATACTGACAATATTTGCGTGCCATCATTTTTAAGTCTTACTTGATAATGATTAATATTAGACATATAGAATAGTTGTTATTGCAAGTATACACCGTGTCCGGGACGTACCCGAAGGGTTTAAACAGCGTTTTCCTGAGTTAATTTGGAGTAAAAAATGTCTTATAAAATATGCTCGGTTCGGTCCAGTTTTCGAGATGTCGGCTTCCAACTAGCATTAGGCAATCAAAAACGGTAGATTCCTTATAAGGCAAATTAAAGAAGTTCTGGCTTGACTATATCTCCTGAATATCAACTATCCTCTAGGTACATAAAATGTAGTTTATGTTTGTATATTTAAGTATAAATAATATATTTCTGTATCTATTTATGTAGGTAAATATTTGAATGTATTTATTTTATTTTATTTATTTAGGCTTTATTGGTAAGTTAATGTGTTATGTTCCTCTAAATTAAATTGTACGCTTGCTTACTCGATGCACCTTTCACTTTTCTCAATCTATCAAGGGTTAGCTAGAAGAGATCCTTTAAAGGGATAAGTTCGCCTTGGTACATATTTTTATATTAATTGTATTGTTAATTGGTTTTTCTTTTGTACAATAAAGTGTTTACATTTTATATGCATTTTTGTAAAAATTGCTACGAAAAAAATAAAACATTACATTATATTACATTAAATCACGCCTGTTTCCCAGAGGGGAGGATCTTGACAAATTTCTTTCGCTTCTTCAACATTCATACATCGAGTCATGCACGCGCGTCGGTTTCGGGTACTTGAGATTCGGCCCTTTTCCAGTTTTTCTCCGATTTGATTCATAAAAAATACGCGCGGCCCTTTCCGAAAAAATTAAAAAGACGAATTGGACCTAAATTTATATAACATTTTTAACTTCAAATTAACTAAGGAACACGCTGTTCAAATCCCGGGCACGCTGTACAGTACATACATAGTCATACCTACATATTATAATATTTCTTGTAGAAACTGAACTCAATTTATTTTGGTTTAGCAGTGATATAAACAGTTTATTGTTGAGTTTAGCGTTTAGAAATATGGTTGGGACGTGTGTGATTGGATTAGGAACAATGAAATGAGAGAACGTTGTGAATGAATGTAACAAAAAAACAAACGCAATTTCATATTTGTTTATTATCCTTAGGAAGTACCTACTAACTTCTGCCCGACACTTCAGCCGCGAAGATTACGATTATCATTTTTTCCTCGGGAGCTTTTCAATTTTCCGAGATCGAAAGTAGCCTATGTCCTATTTCAGGACATTACCTATATGTGTGCCAAGTATCATTTCGATCCGTTCAGTGGTTAAAGCATGATTGAGTGACAAACACCCAACCTTTTTTTTTTTATTTGTTATATTACATATATTAGGTAAGAAGTATACAATCTCGTGAAAGACTTATTTAACCATTTTTTTTAAAATGTTATCTAAACGAGATCCCTTAAAGGGATACGTTCTTCCTTCTTTTATAAAAGGAGGAGGTTTCTCAATTTCACCGTAAATATTTATTTCTTCTTTTAATCTCGTTTCCTTAAGAGTATAGTATTTATGGACTTATATAAGTCCATAAATACAAAAAATCCGTGAAACTGAAAGGTAAGACGGAAGTGAGCAAAGCAGATGATAATTATATCGTCACACTTAAATCCTTCCTTCCTCTATTTATCGTTTTCCAAGCAATGGTATAAAATAACCAATAACAGGACAAAACAGCAATATATACAGATACAAAATCCCAGTTGAATACAGCCAAACTAAGATCACGCGACAGTAACACGTGTATCTATTTCTGACAGTAAAGGATCCATTGAACGGTTGGCATTTCTGAAGGCTCCGAGGAGATACCGTTCTCAATTCAAAAGGTCTATCACGTATCTGTGGAGAACCGTCGACTGAATGCGACCTCTGTCGAGGTAAAGTGGAATTTTATTTAGGTGAACCAGTTTCGAATTTTAAATGTTTTGGTTCGATATTTAAATGTTGGTATGTTATGTTAGTCATTTGGGATTAATACGATACAATACAATGTGGTCTCTGCCTACCCCTCTGGGAAATAGGCGTGATTTAATGTATGTATGTATGTACAATACAATAGGTATATTAAGTTGTATTTAAGGGGTCCTTGATAGCATTTTACCGAAAAGTAACTTCTCAAAAGAGAGAAAAGGGTCTTATGAGAAATTCTCGGAAATTTCTAAGAATATTCTAAAATTTTGTATGGAAAAAGAACATTCTTAATGCTCTCAAATTTTTCTGATAATATTCTCAGTAATTTCTTGAGAAGATTGCTTAACTTCTGAGAATGTTCTGCATACTTGTACGTACATTGATAGTCCTTGCCCATTTGGCGAAACAGAGAAGGACATGGAAGGTTGCGTGCAAGTTTTCTTTTGTCTATGTCGTTTACATTACATCTATATTATTTTTGTATGTACAATATTTATCTGTCCTATGTTGTTGTTTGTCAGGAATAAATTTCAAACTCAAAATGCACAAATTATGGGTTGTGGTGTTCGTACTGAAATTTAAAAAGAGTAGTGCTTGAGACACTAAATAAATTGACATTGTAACAGTAAATTAATAATACACTGGTAATTGTGCCAAATGTGGTTACAGAATTATCAAAAAAAAATTGAGTAGTTGGTAATTTTGTAGCTCTGCCAACTCCACTCTGGGAATGAAGGCGTGAGTTTATATATATAGAGAGTATGTATGTAATGTAATGAACGAACATGTTTCGTAACTTTACATATAATCTGATTTTTTAATAGAAATAGACATAGTAATGGACAATATAACTCAGAATTACCAGAACATGTTACCTGTGGTCCTTGCACAGGGTAATTTACATTTCAATTATTATATACTTGATTATTCTACGTATACATACCTACCCTTCCCTCTATAAAAGAACTCTAACCCGTTGATCAAACCCATAGATATGGTAAGGGTCACAAAAATAGTCATAATACAAGTTGAATATACATCGCGATTAAAATTTGCGTTGCCGAACACGACCAATTCGTAAGAATAAATAACAAAAAGGCAGCGCAATGAATAAAAACTAGTTGCTAGCCGTGGGTTTGGTCTCGTGTATTGATTTGAGATTTATTGGCAACCAATTGAATAGAGTAGCTACATTGAGAGGTACTTTGGACCGATTCCTCCGTTCCCTGAATAAAACTCCTGTAATAATATGTTAACAGGGGGATGGCTCTGAATTGTATTTCGGTGAAATAATGAATGACTGGGCATTTATAGCGGTGTTTTGTTGTGGTATGTTTCCTTTATTTAAACATATTAGCAGTTTAAGCGTGCACTTAGAAAATGGCTTGTTTAAGAGTGCTTTTATTCTGTCAATGAATATTTTGACCATTATAAATAATCTACTTTTTTTTTTTTTTTGAATGCCAGCTACTGGTGAAATGTGTGAGACTATTAATTTTAAGACATCTTATGTAACTACCACATTTTAAGCAAAATAAAGTTATTCTTATTCTTATTCTTATTCTTATTCTTATGGAATAAACCAAATTCCGAAATCTATTATGAGAGAATCTGGCACATAAAACATATTGTTCAATTATTACGCTTAGTTATTTGTTTTTTTTTCATTCTATTTTGTTTTCCTGTAATGTGTGTGTATGGAAATGACACGACTTTACTGTTTATTGTTACATCAATATGCTTCATTGTAATTTAACATGGTTATTATTACTAGGAACAATTTCACGAATTTGGTCCGAAAGAAATACAGGGTGAAATAAAACCACTGTTGAGGATTTTTTTATGATTTAGAATGGAAAAAAGCATTCTGGTAAACCTACTCAATACTAAACTGTGTTTTTTCTTATATCCAAGTGCAAGGTTCAGGTTCAAGGTTCAGGTGTCTCTACAAACGCGCACTTTATTTAACAAGCTGTTTGTTTAAATAAATAAATCAAGATATAAGAGATTGTTATACACAAATAGACCAGCCCAAACTAGGCTCTATATGCTTGTGTTGTGAGTAGGTATTAGGAAAATGCGTAAATCATAAAAGAAAGAAAGAAAATACATTTATTCGTGACAAACAGACAAACAAGAGTTAGACAAAATACCTGTATGGTTCCAACTCAGCGGTATGATGGCGTTAAAACCTAATTAAAAAAAGCCTTATTAGAATTATGTATGTGGGTGGATCAACTTTTTTCTGTTGTTATTCTGTCCCGTAAGCCAGGAGACAACAGTGATAGAGTTTCTTAGAAAAAATGTTATAATATATACTTCCAGCACACCCAGGAGAAAGGCCATAAAAGAATGGGTGTGTAATTGCCAATAAAACAGTTTTTTAGTGGACTTATATCCTTTGAAATCATAGTTTTAAAGAGTGACCCAGGAGACGTCACCATGGCAACAAGCTACAAAGAAAAGTTGATCCACCCATGTACCAATATACGTGCATATAATTTCTAGTTAAAACGGAAAAAACAATATCATTTTTGACCTGTTATCGTATTGTCAACGTTTTAGGGTAAGATGGGGGAATAGCGGTCACTTAAGCAATTATTTATTTTTTATTTTATTTTTATGATTTACGGTATCGGAAATTAACTTTTTACATAGCTTATATAGTAGTTTATTGATATATATGAAATACATTATCAATATATTACGGGTTTCTTATTTATTGATCATTTTGTGAAACCCTTCGTTGACCGGTATTACCCGCAAATGCGGGTAATACCGGTCTACTGATGGGGTAGTACCGGTATTTTTTTGCTTAGTCACGAAAAATGTAAATAACTTTCATAAAATCCAACAAGTACATACAATACACTTGCAAACGTACAGTAATTAACTTTAAGAAAGATATTAATTGGTATAAATCACATTAAGCTTACCTTTCATCAAATATTCGATTTTATTACAACAAAACACGTCCTAACCTGTACACAGCTGTCACACTCACTGCGCGCGAAAGACAATGGCGCCGCTCGGTAAATTAGTTTACTCGGCCGCATACTAGATGGCGACACTAGTAGCGATTGCATAATGTTGTTGGAAGTTTTATATTTTGACGTGACCGGCATTGCCCGCTGACTGCCATTCCCCCATCTTACCCTAATAGCTCTTATTTACTTGACAGTAATGGCGGCTGAACAATACCATAACAGGTCAAATACGATATCGTTTTTAACGCCTACAATAGAGGCATAGGACTCAGGTGCTTATAACATTACACGTGTAGGTATAGTAAATGTTAAATTATAGATAACTCTTGCACTGTGTTTCTAAAGATGTGGTAAACCTATTTGATGTGATATCGGTAACTTCACGTTAAAAACATGACATCGTGCTACCAGCGCGGCTTCAGTTCTATATTAGAACCTTTATAAGAATACCTATTAAAAAGTGTGAAAAGAAATACTTTAGAATCAGACTGTATCCTAATAATATTACAAAGTAGCTTTTGACCGCGACTTCGTCTGCGGAGATTTAGATTATCGTTATTCTGTAGAAACTTTTACATTTTACGGGATGAAAAGTAGCCTATGTGTCAATCCAGGGTATGAGCTATCTCCATTTCCAGTTTCATCCAACAAACTAACACACACACAGACACAGACTTTCGCATTTATAATATTAGTAGTGTGCATAAATTTGTGTGTGTATATGTACTCGTACTTACTAACGGCATCAGTATATAAAATTTACTGCTAAAGTAGGGACACCGAGTGATGGCACTTGACACATCTGAAAATAGTGTTGTGAAACACTCCATTTAACTAAATGGAGTGTTTTCGTGAGTCGATTGTGTGACTGGCAGAAGAGTCTTCAGAGGTACCGTTAGCGTGGACCGTATTTAACTAAATGGAGTGTTTCACAACACTATTGTCAGATGTGTCAAGTGCCATCACTCGGTGTCCCTACTGTAGTAACTTAATGACCATTTCTTAAGTAAATACCTACTTCTTTTTCTTCTGCAGCATTTCATTTGAGCGCATGGGTACTGTTGGGTATATGTATATTCAAGCTTCTTCCAATTTGCCCTTTTATGAGTAAAAAACATTAGCCTTCTTCGGCAGTCGTATAAATACACTCTCACGGATTTAATATAATATTTCCACGACCTTTATAACCCAGTTTCGAAGCTTCATTAATAATCGATGTTAATTTAAATACTCAACACGACGAGTTAAATTGGCGACGATCGCAGTAAAGGATGGGGATTGGATCATTAATTTGAGTTGCTATGGCTTATCGGCGAGCAGGGAGGTCGGAATGACGTCATTAACTGGTTAAATGTGAATAAAAAGCTGGTCGTATTTCTGTGGATTGATTTCAACATATTTATGTGGTACAGTCAACCACTTTAAAGATACCTGCAGTCCCAAGTCTGTCACGCCGTGTGATAGTCTAAAATACATCAACCCCACACATTACGAGTAAATGATTCATACCTAAAGGTTTTCAAACAACCAACCGACCAAGGATTGACGACAGTCGTCAGGCCGCTCGCTGGCCAACTTCTCTAGCATATTTGGCTGTGAGGCGTCCGAATTTTTAGCCGAGTTCGCCGTTAATTAGAGAAAAATGTGTTGTTATTCTTGATTGTAAAGAAGACATAGAATTCTGTCATAATGATAGCGTTAAATCACGTTATATAGTGGCTCAACAATTAAAGTAGGTAAACTAAGTGTGTGTATGTTTAACTACGTAAGTTTGTGTGTTTAATTATTCCGAGGTAATTGGCCACGCCACGCGCCAACTCAGTCAATTAAATTTTCTATGAAACTTTCCGTTGTGACACGAAAATGAGCCATACAAATTGTAGGGATAATTTTCGTTGCACAACGGAACTTTTTTCGACTTCATTTTTTGTATGGTTAACTTAACCATTTAATAATGCTTAACCAAACTATGGTCCAACTATTTGGTCCGTACCATATTAACAATTTTTTAAAATTTTTTTTTTGGTATGAAACTCAATAGTCTTTTTTTTACGAAAAATATAACTCTTATTTCATCACCATTGCCAACAGATGAATGGAAGGTTAAAACATTATGGAGAAAAAATATAAAAAAGACAATAAACCGACCGAAAAAGCCACGAAGCATAAAAATTATCGAAAATGCAAGCAATCTTATGGAGATTGCAATCGAACTAATGCGCCTAACTTATACCGGACGGGAACTTCAAGTAAACCCAGCGCACTGCTATTTCATCTACGTATTCCCATCCTCCATATTAAACAGGCGGCATCCCTCTCATTTCAATAAGCCAAGTACAAAAAGGATAGCTATCTGTCGAGGGTAGAAACTCTTGGAAGGCTTGCCCTCGTTCTGAGGATTTAACTTTCCTCAAGAGACGGCGTAAAAAGTTGAAAATAAAGTCGCATTTAAATAAATGCTAACGGATACAAAGTTGGTGCATTCGTTTTAAGTACTGACGTCGGAAGAAGTCTAAGATTAAGTTATTTATCAATCGCACCGAACGTCTCTAGCGAATAGAGGAACATTTTACGTTTAACTTTGCGATAAGGCAGTTAATGCGATCTTAAGTAGAGTTTTATTCATCGTTACTGTTGATTATTAGATGAGGCCGACCGAAGGCAGCTTTTGGTGGGACGCTAGTGGTAAACACAACCAAACCTGGACATGTCAACGACATGATTTGCGAGCCCTAATGATTTAAACCAATAAAAACTTTATTCTTACTATTTACATACATACATACATACATAAAATCACGCCTGTTTCCCAGAGGGGTAGGCAGATACCACTTCTTTCCACTTGCTATGATCTTGACAATTTTCTTTCGCTTCTTCAACATTCATACATCGAGTCATGCACGCACGTCGGTTTCGGGTACTTACGATTCTTATTATTAAATACTTATTATGCGAGGCTGACGCAGCCAACCAACGCCTTGCCCCGCTAATATAACATGTAGCTGTGATCAGCTGCTTTACGTTTAATGCATACTTTATCATGCATGGTTCTTCCATATTGGGGCTAAAATTACGAGGACGCTGCGTACATTGAGTGACGTCAAAACTGCCGGCCGAGCCCTTTACGCTGACCGTTATGATCACGTACATAATACTACAGTCTACAGTATAACATACTCGTATGCCTACGTTTTGGCGTTTTTTTAGACATATGTTACAGCACTAAGGCTTGATAGAGAAGTAAAATATAAAAGACTTAACTTCTTATTTTAACATACGATATTGTTAAGAATTCTTGTATGAACTCTTTATTGTACCAAAATATAAATATTACAATATTGTTATTAAACTAATGTAAAAAGGCGAATTTATCGCTAAATGGGTCTTGTATGGGGATCCCTTACTTTTTTTTTGGTTTCCATTATTCCGGTTAAAAATGGCAGTTCTTTAAAGGTAAGTCCTGGAGGTACCGTACTCTTTGGGTACGAAACCCTTATTAGTAACGGGATCCCGTCAGCGCCACTCTTTAAACGAATATCATGCTAGTCAACATTATGTTTTAATTTAATTATTTATATTTTAAGTTATGCAAATTAAATTTATGTTTAAACACTTCATTACAGCCCGAGGGAGTAATTTTAATTAAGAGAATGTGAAATTAGCTTACAAAAGAACGCTTTATTCTAGTGGTGCAATGATGTGAGCTAAAAGTGTACTTTTTTCTTTTTTTTTTGCCCCCGCGGCGACTTGAACAGCTACTACCGCAGGGATATGGCGTTTCCACGTGAAGTGATTTCGCCAGTGTCAAGGTATATATGAGTATAAATCAATATAGCAATAAAACTCAATCCAATCTTCTCTAGGAATATTGCGGGCAACGTTGTACGGTGATTTGTAGGTCAGAGGTCAAGATAGTTTTAATCTCTGCACCACTGCGAGTCCACTTGAAACGAGAAGAAAGATGCCAGATACACGAAATAAGTCCAAGTCTTCAATCACTGTGCGACACAAAGGCATAAAAAGTACAAATCACTATCAGAAAAGAACTTTGAACACCTAATTACCCAAAAATTAAAGTCTAAAACAAATTACACGTCCGCCATCTTTTAACGTTGCAAATGGCCTCAAAAAGTGTACTTAAAATATGATTTGTCCTTATACGTCATTGTGACATTTCCATTTGACAGAAAAGGGACAACGCATACTTTAACTAAAATAGGTTTATAGTGCGTTTGTGAGTAAGGGTAGTGTTTTCATATTTGAGGGGACACGGAATCTAGTCACTTTAGTAACTTTTTAGAATATGGCGTTTTGAATGTTAGACATTTTTGTGTAGAGGTTTTTCAAAGGTGAGAAAATAAGATTTATTATGTACTTATGTGATTTAATGGTTAGTTAATTGCGAATTTTAAATTTGGAGATTTATATCTTTTTTTTTAAGTGACTTGAAATGAGCTTTCTGTATACCCTCCCACTGTTCAATGACACGACAGTATTTATTGATACAGTTGAAATATTAGAGAATAAGAATTACAAGAAGTTTCTTAGATCAAAATATACCAAGTAATATAATTAATAATTATGTACAAAGCACAACCTATGAGGAAATTCAGAATTTACAGTTGAGGAGATGAGTGAAGTGAAAAGTATAGAGTTTAATTCGATACCTTATTATTAACCATATATATTAACTATCTAAATGTTATGTTATCGTAATTAAAAAAAAAACTTGAATAATTATATCCGGAGTTATGATGGCTTATTTATCGATATTACTCATTCTAATAAACATTATGTCTTAAGTAAATTAACCTCAGTAATTACCGGAAAACATGTTCAAACACGTTACCATGTTTGTCAAGACAGAGGTAATAATTATCTACGTGCTATGGGTAAGTTTCCTAATTACTGTAAATCTTGTTCAAACATGTCGGTAAAGCTTTACCCGACATTAAGCCGGAGCCGTGGCTTATGCAAAGGAAGTGCATTCAGCAGACGTTGCAAAACTCCTGTTCGCCTATTTGTTCTATATACGACTACTGTCAAAATAAAATATACTTTATTTGTCTCGTGTTGAAATTTATGTGCAGCCTTTTCGGTCCCGCGGTGAAGTCGTCAACGTAAAATGCGATAGTACATCAACTTGACACGAAGTAAATGAGCTCAAACCTCTCCGCCACTCCTGAATCGCTTCTTTTATCCTGTAATGTCGTGTAACGGCGATGGCTAAACACGCTATTGTCCAACTTGTTACATCTACCGCATAATTATGTACGTTTTTAGGGTCTCGTACCAAGTAATGTACAATTGAATTATTATATATATTATATAATAAGACTTTGTTGTGAGTCTGTCTAAAAATTACATAGGTTAGGGAATTATCTATTTTTAGGTCAGGAAAAGTAAAATAATTGATCTAAAACTTATGATTTGTTGGAAAACAATGATACAACGTAAGCGTGGCGTGGTACTAAACTTATCTAATTTTACGGTGAGCGTAAAGGACAGAGCTGTAGCAGTTATATAGCTCCGTCCTTTTCTCTCAGCTTAAACTGAACTGCATACCTCTGTCATAATAACCCCGCAGGACTTTATTGAGCTTCTTTTAACAATAAGAATGTTGAATCATCTTCAACTTTAATCTAATATAATCTAATAATATAGATTGAAAAACTGAAAATTGTAATAACCAAGTGAAAACAATCATAATAATTTAAAGTTATAAGACCTCAAAGTTTCTAAAATTTTGTGATTTAATTGAATTATATAGCAGCTATGATCAAAATTACAAATTATTTATTTTTACCATACATTTAGTCCAGTGTTTAGCGATTTGTCACGTCATTGATCAGAATCAATTTGTATGGGGCGTTTTCAACGCTTAAGAATGTCAGACTTTATAATCAGATTATAGTTTGACGACGCGCTGGCCTCGTTGGTAGCGACCCTGCCTACTAAGCTAGCGGTCCTGGGTTCAAATCCCGGTAAGGGCAGATATTTGTGTGATGAGCGCGAATATTTGTTCCTGAGTCATGGATGTTTACTATGTATTTAAGTATATATTTCTCTATCCACTTGATTGCTTTTGCAAAGTTAGTCGACCTTATTTATAAGCAAATAAGGGCTGTCACTGGTAGCTATGGTTGCACAGAGCACGTGAGTGGCTAAATAAGTATTTATATCGTTGTCTAGTACCCATAGTACAAGCCTAGAGCTTAAATCGGGACTAGTTCAATTGGTGTGACATAGTCACCTGATATTTACTTATTTATTTATTTACAGTTGATCCCATACAGTCATACATCGAATGGCGGTATATTTTTTTGTTCACGAATATCCTATTACTAAGTAACGTGCAAAACCCTTGTTGCGTGAGTTCGACTCACACTTGACCTGTTCTTATCTTATAATTCACATTTTAATACTAAGTATTTGTGTTTACAGAATACCTAGCGGTTAGGTTAGGGGGCGGTTCGTTTGGGCCCGACACGTTAATCGTTGCGGGTGCAGTAGTAAAGCTATATTCACGTTTGAACACTGATGAATACGGCTACGAATTGTTTGTGTCGGACGCGATGGAATACAGCAACAAACTGGTGGAGAACACTGACAAAGGGCTCATTTGTGATCGCGCGGTAAGCGGCAACATGTTTACCAATATGTTTAACATGGCGTGTAATTAAAACTTGAAACGTATAGTAATTTTTATTGGTTAAGTGCCTCACTGATTTGTTGTTAAATAATTTTTGATGTCAGTTATTTAATAAAACGCAGCTGTTCTAATAATGTTTGTTAGGCTCGAGTTCACCAACCAATTTAACAGACGGTTAAGTCTTAATCAGCGGTTAGTCAATACATTTGACAACCGTCGAACCGCTAACCGTCCGTTTAATTGTTGGTGAACATTGGCATTAATCGTGTAAATCGTAAAGTCGCGTTTATAAAACCGTTGCGGCGTTATGAACTGTCAAAACTTGAGAAGTTCCGAACAGTGAAAAAGACAATGATTAACGATTTCTGTATCTCTATCCCTGTTACTATATAAATACATAAAATCATATTGTAAATTAGACTTGGAAATAATACAAGTGAATGCATCTTATCCGCAAAAACACATTCAGCACCAACGCCCTGATAGTTTTTAGATAGTTACATTTTTACTATATAGCGAAAAAATGCTGCTACGGGCTACAGCGTAGCACTCGTAGCACTGGCTGGCGGTAAATGTGTTAATAACTTTCGGTGCACGAAAGAAACCGTTACCTAAAGATGGAGACAGAGTGCAGGTGCTCTCGCTTAGCGGCAATCCAATTTCGCTCAAACTTCTCCGCGGATAAAACTCAAGGATTTCCTTACTATATTAAATTGTAAATATTCTTAACAACTGAACAGTGCTCGGTTTGAAATTGAAACGAATCTAGTTTTCAATTTTAAACGACTGCGGATACCGCGCTCGGAGTTTAACGGGGCTTGGCTAACGCTTCGCTGGTCGGGAATTATGGTTATTATAACCACTCATTTTAGATATTTTGACGATTCTGGCAACGTAGCAATAGTTCTAGTTCAGAGATAGTCCCAATCAGCTGCGAAAAAAGTTGATTACACATGAACTAAAAATCAAATGCGAGACAATGCGATTTTAAAAAGATTTGTATAAGTGAGATATAGGACGTCCGCTACTTACACGCATATAATTAGTATCCCACTTCTCCCCCTAGGGAATTAATTTCCACAAATACCCTTCTTAGTGCAACCAAGGAATGTTCTCTCCAAATTTCAAGTCCCTAGGTCCAGCAGTTTCGGCTGTGCGTTTGTCCATCAGCCAGTCAGTTTTTTCTCTTATAAGTAGAAACGCACTTAAACCTAGTTCCAGACTTAACTCTAGGCTTACTAAAACTATAGATACTGTTAACAACAAACAGAAAACACGATGACGACGACGATGTGTTAAACCTAGCATTGTACCAAAAAGTAACTTCTCAAATTTTGAAAGTTTCTTATGAGAAATTCTCGGAAATTTCTAAGAATATTATAAAATTTTGTATGGAAAGAGAACATTCTCAATGCTGTCAAATGTTTTCTATAATATTCTCAGTAATTTATTGAGGTTTCTTAACTTCTGAGAATGTCCTTCAACTTGTACATTGCTAGTTAAGCCTAGTTGGTTGTGACTCTGCCTACAAAGCAAGCGGTCCTGGGTATCATTCCCGGTATGTGCAAATATTTTTGAGATGAGCTTGAGTATTTTATCCACATTCTTGGATGTTTTCTGTATGTTTAAGTATGTATTTTTCTGCCTATATGTAAGTATGTATATCGTTCTCTAATAGTACCAGCTTAGAGCTTAGTTTGAGACTAGGTCGCACAAATATTTGCACTAAACGATAGGGAGGGCCGCTATACAAGCTAGCACTAACCGCGTTGTCAAGTAAATATATAAGGCTCTGGGTTTTCTGACCACCCGTCGCCGGCCGCCGGCGGCGACAGGTGGTCAGAAAACCCAGGGCCTAAGCGTTATAGTTAAAAGTAGATGACTTAAAATAATACTTCTTAATTATATAAAATAAACCCAAAACAAATATTACATTTATTAAATGAATAATATTGATATCCTTTCGTCTTGCAGAATTTCCGCTTCGTCGAACGCAATTTTATCTGAATCCGTTTTGATTTCAGGGTATTTTAAACTACTTCGGTTACGTTAGGGTACAGGAAAAAGTTAACTGCTGCAGTGGGATATTCCTGGTAACTTTAACATCTAAAGACGATAATATTTTTGTGCAACTAGCATAAAATTAAAGCTCTCAAGACACGAGTGGCAAATATAGATTGCTAAGCAGATAAACGTAATGATTACCATCATAAAAATTACATTATAATCGTTATACATATTTCTAATTGGGTATTTTAAATTCTCATTACAGAACTGTTATCACCATAACAACGTTTTGTTTACACTACGGGTGGCATTCCGATTCCATACACGATATAAAAAAAAATGTTTTTTGGCGCAGGAAGAAAAATATCAAAATGGTTTGCTTATAACAAAGAGTTGCTGTATAGGTACTATCTTAAAGAATTACTTTACAGGATGATACTCACAGAATACCCTAATTTGCCACCCAATATAGCACCTAAAGTACAAGCCTAGAACTTAGTTTGGGGCTGTGGTCAATTTGTGTGAGATTGTCCCCCTATATTTATTTAATTTATTTTATGGTAGATTCTTGACATGTAAAAGTGCCCGTGCGGCCTACTTACTGAATCTTTATCTTTATCTTTATGCTCTCGTCGTATGCGTGTAATCTGCTGTATTATAGTTTAACAGCACTAAGCGACTAACTGCCGCACTCAGAGACGTCAATTAAACTTAATGCTTGATTAAAGTTGCTGTTGTCACTTTCTTTGCTATATGAATAGAATAAGACGACACGTTACTTAACAAGCATTAAATTTAATTGACGTCTCTGAGTGCGGCACTAAGGGAATAAAGGCTTGTACAGATGCCTAGATGCAGTGAGTAATGTTTTGCCATCGTTTTTTGTTGGAAAAGTTCATTATTATCTTGCTGTCTCAGTCAACTTTAGTACCCACCGATAAGCTAATTGAGAATGCAAGATCAATACGAACTTAGTCAACAAGAAACGATGGCAAAAAAATATTCACTATGTACATCTGTAGTACTGTTAGACGATGGGCTTGCAACCTATCACTAATACGCTGGTAATCATGTTAGCCCAAGTGTGCAAAATGTGTTTACAGAATTATCAAAAAAATATATAGTTACAGCTAATTCTGTAGCTCTGCCTACCCCTCACTGGGAAGGAAGGCGTGAGTTTATGTATGTATGTTATAGTTTACCAGCAGAAATTGACTAACTATCTACCTGAAAGTTAAAGAGAAGATCTAAGCTTAAGTCCTTGTTGAATCTACATAGCTAAAACCTACCTAATTAAAGGTTAACTAAGCTCGTCTTCACTTTGAAGTGGTCACAGCATTCATAATTCGATCTTGCGACCTAATCGCCTAATGATACCAATACAACAAGCCTGCGTCGGGATCAAAAGCCGAATATGCTAATGCGGTCCTTGAATTCGTTTGTCGTTTGATTATAGATGGAAGAGAAAAATACTTCTTTGTTTTCGACACAACAAAGGAAATGATAAATTGGATCGATATTACACCGACCTTAATTAAAATATTGAAAGTGGCTTTTGATATCCGATAAGGTTCGGAATAACACGTAATCCGGCTCTTGGAAGGTGCCGTTATTTACGAGTTGTTTAGAAAGCGTAAGTAGATTTAAAATCTTTTGGTCAGTCGCGGCGAAATTTCGGTATATATTGTATTAGCGTTGTTTTAAAAAAAATGTTTTGCGTTTTGAAGGCAGTTTTTAGGGTTCCGTAGTCAAACTAGGAACCCTTATATTTTCGCCATGTCCGTCAGTTCATCCGTCCTTCCGTCCGCAGCCTAGCTCAGAGACTCTTAGTACTAGAAAGCTGTAATTTGGCATAAATATACATATTAGTCACGTCACCACAGCACGTGGTGATCTGTCATCCCATTAATTTTAATTATAATAAGTAAGTATAATTATATCCAAGTTTAAAAGGCACGCAGTAATGTTTTGTTCTCTTTGTCATCTGTTTTTTTTCAAATGTGTGTGTGCGTTGAATAAACTACTATATTCTATTCTATTCTATTCAGTCCCAGCGTACAAGTGTTTTTATTCTGAGGGTAAAATTCATAACTGTTTTTTTAACTTTCAACCACAATCAGTCTTTGTTCATTAACTAAGAAAATGAAAGAAGTATCGTTTAACTTGCGCCTCAATTTAAAGAGAAAAAAAACTGTATTCGTTCTATCAAGAATCGTCGCAAGGTTTCGTTTTTTATGATTTTAGAAGTTTTTTCTTGAACATTCTTTCTTAAATATGTGACTTCTCTACGTCACTTTGACTATTAACTTTAGCAGCAGAGCTAGCAACGCGTTATGATACGTACGTACATACTAAGTATAATTCATACAGAATAACTATTGTTAACAATGTCATTTTATATAGGTAATATAAAACTTGAAATTATTTAGTAAAACATACATCATTATGCCAAAAGACATGACGCGAGCGTTCGAGCGCGGCTCGCCCGAACCTTTAAAAAAAAAGAAATAATCAGAGGAACTGTGTTGTGTCCGGAGTACGCGGAGGGTGTTTTTGTGTTGAAGCTAATTAAAAATAGTATTTCATCTTCCAAGTGTTTATTATTAATACTATAGTATTAAGTATAACACAGTATTGCAGACGTTACGTGAGTAACCTTAAAGTAACAAAAAGTACCACATACGAGTAAATCTCTTGGAAAAAAGTAAAAGGAATCTTAAATCATCACGTATTACAAATAAACCCGTCTAGATCAAATCTAGTAAATGGCAGACCGATTATCTGGAAGCGGTTGGCATGATCTGCCCAATCCTGCGCATGGCTCCCCGAGCGCCCATCCTCCACCTGCGGCCCGCTTTCATTTATTTTATACCTTACCTTAATAAAATACACGCAAAGATCAACTGAGAACGTTCCCGCAATCCCTAAGGAACAAAGACCTTGAAAAATGCTACGCAATTTTGATCCGGAATTAGTTTTTGCAATCGCCGGGATGAAAAGATTCCTTTTCTTTGGCTGACGTATTTGGAAATGATTGCATTGTGAAAGGGGATTCGGTGGAGTTTTAGCATGATGGGAATATTGATTTGATGAGTGTTTTCTTGCGGTGAATAAACGATGGTTATTTAATGTGTTCAGAGAAGACATTTTGCCTGGGCGCAGTGAAATTTAGTTTGATTTTTTATGCATCAATATGAATCAGGAGGTCAAATACACAATGATTTTCCTTCACTGTAAGGGCACGGGTTGCACTTAAGTTAGAAAAACTCATTGATACATGTTGACCGCAGGGTTCGAACTCGGTACCTTACGATGACGAGTCGACCTTCTAAGTCACTGCCTTTGAAGTAGGCGGTCCTGTGTCAAATACCGGTAAGGACAAATATTTACATAGTATAAAACAAAGTCATTTTCCACGTCTGTCTGTCTGTCCGTCTGTCTGTATATCCGCTAACTCCTCCTAACCGGTTGATAATGATGATAGAATATTGATGCGGTCCACAGAAGGTATTTAGAATAGAATAGAGTAGAAGAGAAAACATGATGTTTTTATGTCCAGTACATTCTGGATAAAAAACTCACATAAACTGAAGCGAAGCGAGGGCAGTATGCTAGTTCAGATATATATTACTTTACCTGTTTAAAACTATATTTAAAAAGGTAATTTATAGCTACTCCCTTGCTTAACCCGTAGTTGATCGAAAACAATAGAAGCAACAGGTCGTCAAGCAACACTAATAATGAAGTGTGCACCCGAATCTCAGTATTTCACGCTAGTGCAGGAGTAGAGCGAGCAAGGAAATTGTGTCGCTTTATAGGTTGGAACGACGTAAGCTTCGGATCAGAGCGCCGTAAAATATCGTTTTACTGTTTTATAGAAACGCAGCCACATAAATAATAACGACATACTAAAACGTTTACTGCCGAATGGTGAGATTTACATTACATGATCGGAGACGGAAAGAATTTTAATGTAACTGCAAAAATCGGCTCCTTATCACCTTTGATGAAATATTTGGAGTAGTAACGACCAGATTCAGATTTTATTACTCAATATAACACAGTATAAATTACATGGCATCATCATCATCATCATGTCAGCCGAAAGACGTCCACTGCTGAACATAGGCCTCCCCCAAAGCTCTCCACTCAGACCGGTCTTGTGCTTTTCGCATACACCACGTTCCCGCGATCCTTACAAGGTCGTGACTCCATCTTCTCCGTCGGCATGTCAAATTATCATATACTCATTCACCGAATAGAGTGGGTTATCCAGAAAAAGATTCTAAGCCGGCGCCTAAACATTTCGTCAGATGGTTCGCGTTTGAGTTCGGCGGGTAGATGCTCGTAAATAGTAGGTGGGACCGACGACGCGCGGGTTCTTACCTGCAAGTGCCATGCGACAAGGAACAGTTCTCAAACGCCGTGTGTGGCGGACCAGGGGTGTTACTGAAAAACGGTCTTGGAAGACCAGCCAGAATCAATACCTATACATGAAGGAGCACAAGGAAATACGCCTGTACAGTATCACCTCGCTGTCATTCAATAATGAAAGACAATGACTTAAGGAAACTACCTTACAATTCAGAAAGTCTAAATCTACCCATATACATTACACCTCCACCCTTGATAGGTACTATTGATAGGTACCTTAAGACTTGACAGAAGCGCGTGGAGCTAACCCCAAGTGCTTCTGTTGAGTCCATCAGAGAAAATACTCTTTTACCGAGCAATTGTGATTGTTCATATTTTTTAACCTACACTAATTTGAAAACCATTTCGAGGAATAGGGGTTTTAAAACCGTTTACCGAAATATTTATCTATCTCGAACATTTTGACTAAAGTAAATTTGACCTTTGTTTGACTTTCGTTTTTGGCTTGAAGCCCTCCTAGGTGTATCTTACGGGTTATGTAAAAACTGCTTGAAATATTATGTTTTGTTACACTATTACAATCATTTAATTGTTGTTATTTATTAGAAAATGCTAACCCAATTTTAAAATAATCATGTCATCTATATAATGTCTGCTAAATAAATAAAGATATTAAAACAAAACTATTGGGTCAAATACAAAATTAATGAAATTGGTATCTTAAAATTATTTATTCTTTTGAATTAGAATGTAAAAACCGTGAGTTATATTTTGGTCTATCCCAATTTATCAACACGTGTGATATCCATGTACTTATTTCTCTAGTAGTGTCTTTAAATAACTCGACATTGGCGAAATACACATTAACAAGAGTGAAAGAAATTAATTAAAATAAGAATTAGATTAGGTACCTTACAATTCAGAAAGTCTAAATCTACCCACGTATACATTACACATGTGATATAGTAAAGCAGTTCAGTTTAGGTTGTGAGAAAGGGAGCTGTATAACTGCTATAGATCTGTCCCTTTCTCTCAATCTAAACTGAATTACTAAAAAATACTTTACCTGCTAGTTTATACTAGCTATCTAAATTGTAAAATGTTTATGTTTTCTCATAACAATTATCCATATCCTCTTACAAACTTCTGTTCTTCTCGGGTTTGTATATAAGGGCTCGATTGTAATACAACTTCGTTTCAAATACCAAATAATATATTTGAAACAAAAGGCAATCACTTTCAAGGGCGGGAAACTGTAGGAATGCAGTTAATGGCATAAACTGAAACAAAGAATGTTTTATCCTCGTCTCTTTTGAGTTTTGACCTAATTGTACCTTTACATTGAATTGGTCGGGTTTCTATTCGGATACCATATCTTTTATGTTACTTTTGAATTAAATGTTTAACTAATAATTGGCAATCCGAAACGTATCTTAAAATACCGTACCTAGCATTAATATTTTACAAAAAAATTTACTTACTAAAATCATTTTTCTTCAATAGGGATTTACTAAGTAGGTAGGTACCTATATTTTCGGTTGCGAATAGCAAAAATACGCGCAAGAGCCGTCGAGGGTACATCCAATCCAAGTCCAAAAAAGATTGGCGGGGCGGAGGTCGTCTAGAAATGCGGCAGTATCTTAATTCCAGGGTCTGAGCAGAAGTCATCGTAAAATGTAAGGAAATAATTGGAAAATATCACGAAGCTAAACAAACCTTTATTCGTTTGACAATTTTGACAACAAACACAAAGCTGACATATTCCTTTTCTTTTTTAAATTATTCTTTAAGCTAGTATAACACTTAAAGTGCTGTAAAGCCCCGAGAACTGTCATAACTCATAACAGTCATAAAAAAGGACGGTAAAAAGTAAAAAAAAAAAAAATCTTTAGTCTAGACCAAATAATATGAGAAAAAATAGAATATACACCCCTTCAATAAACTTTACGTACCCTGTGCGGTTCTAACATTTAACTTTCTAAGTATTTTTTACAGACCCAAATAAAAAAGAGAAAGCTCCAAATTGCCCTAAAATAAAATTACTAAGTTGAAATTCCGTCGACCAAAATAATTTAAACTACACATAATCACTAAATAAAATAAATTTGGGAACATTATTTGGAATAAATTGTGCCCAGCGACGAAATAATATGAACCTTTCAAACTTCTCCGTGCATTATTAAACATGTCTCACACAAGTCTATGAATATAAATGAGATTTAAAAAGTTTTCGTATTATGTCAATCCTTACTGAAACGTATGTTGACTAAAGTACCTGAGGTATAATGATTATGCTGCACAAGTTTTGTATAATATTGAGGTGAGGTTGAATTCAACAATAAGTAACCTAGTTTCCTAAAATTGTTTCAGGCAGGGTCCAAAATACAATTTTTCACCTCAGCACCTTAAAAAGGCAGATTTCGGTGTTTAAAGACTGTGGGCAAAATTCGATTTTGCTGCGAGCAAAAGACAGCAAAATTCGATTTCGCTGCGAGCGTGAGACAAAGTCACTTTTAATAAATAAAAAGAATCAGCCGAGATCAGCGAATATAAATGGGACGTTGCCAGGGTGAGTAAAATACATGTTGTTTAATTTTTACCATGTTGTATTTTTTTTCCTTTTTTACCTTTCGCCTCCTGAGGTTCCTTGTACTAAAAATTGTACATAATACGGCCATTGAAATAAGGATCTAGTGCAAAGGAAGTAAAGTGGAATTTCTTTTGTTTTTGTTACTACTGATCAAATTAGAAAATTGACTTTATTTCATTCACAATAGATTCATATTCCATTGAAAAATATCGTTGTATGGTGGGCCTAAGCCTAAGGAGGTTATGTATTTGTGGTCTCGCTGCTGATGTGACAAGTTGTACGTGCAACTCACTCGCTACACTCGTGGTTCAATTATAGAATCATTCGCTTTCTCGGGATTCAAAATCAACACTCGCAGCAAAAAACAACTTAGTTATTGTTGCACAAATAACTATCTTCATAGTAAGATTTTACCCTTGAAACTGATTTAGGCCCTAAATTTTAGAAAGAAAGAAACCTCTACCACTCTCTAACCAAATTATTTTTTATTTACTGAAACTACATTTTCAGTGAACTACCATGTGTTGTTCTAAATACTTTACGTAAAAAGATCAGGGGCTCTATTACACTAGAAAAAGCCATATTGATTTTGACAAATTATCGTAATGTCAACGTTACGATAGCTCTTATTTATTTGACAGTAATGACGGCTGAGTTGAAAACAATAATGTAATCAATATGGGGTTACCGTCCTTAGTTTAAGCCCTTTATAAATTGATATCACTATCAGTTGGTTAAGCAAGACCTACGCAAGGACCCCGAATACTACAAACATAGCATTATTGGCATTACTTCACTGGGTACCCAAAGCTTGAACGTTTAATTAATGTATCGTTATTTACTCCAAAAGTCAAGACAATCATCCAAACAGGTTTAAAAAAGCAGGGTCAATACTCAATATTTTATTGCATTCCATAAAGTATACATAGGTGGTACTTAAATTAACTTAAATATTATGCTATCATTATGGACCCTGTAGGGAGCAGCAGCTTATAAACTAGTGAGAGCGCTCATTTGTTAAGAGTAGTATAGTCTTTACTATTTATTATAAGAAAAAACTCATTGCAATAAAGTTTGGTTATGAAAAATTTCATCTCATATTCGCAAAGTCAGCCACGTACGGGTACAAAATGTTTCGTTACTATGATCTTGCTTGTCTTAAGAATTCTAGGGAGACTCGGCAAGACCGTACTTACTTGTGCAATGTACATGTGCAGGGGATAAAAAGATAAAATCTAGTTAAAGTCTCGACCACGGTGCACGCTGAAACGGGGAAAATGCATTCATGTTGAATAACGTGTTTGATTCGGTTTTAAAATACAAAGAAAATACGCAGAAGGTACCGGATCCCCTTCACCTTCTTATTTCTGCTGGAACATTACGTTAGGTTAGGTTAGACTTTATAGACTGAGGTAGTCAAGACGAGAGTCCGTCATACCCCCCTAATTAGTCAGGGGGGGGGGGGGCGATGCGTAATGCCATTTCTTCTCCGAAAAATAAGGTTAGACTCCGTGACCACCAAAAAGTTCTCAACACCAAAAACTCTAGCACGTGTAAATGAAATTAAAATTGGGCAAAGTAAACCATTCTATAAAATGAGGGTCGTGTCGGTGATTCAGGAACAAACAAATTACATAATTTTGTGAAATCACGAGAGATTGAAAGCTCGTCGGAATATAAGTGCAGCTGTATAGATTTCTCGGTGGTAGGAACTTATACCATGCTTTGTATCATCAGGTGGCCGGGGTCCTAGTTTCCTTTCTCCATGCTACAAAAATAGTTAACGAACTACTCCTTGGCTTATTAAAAGAACCTCAAATTAATCAATACCTTCTTTGGTAACTATTTGTGTCACCTCTGCTAGATCACATAGTTTCATCCATACTGCAATCTAATAAAGATAACAAAACAAAACGTGTATGAAGCCAGCTTAACCCGTAACAGTTGCTGCGCTCATTCCGCGCCATCTCGCGACGTCCCGAAACAATTCTAATCCCCGCCGTTAACGCGGCCACCTTGCACTCGCTCTAGATGCTCTTTTGTTTGTACTAACACAAACACCGTTCTGAATTTAAATTGGACTTTTTAGGAATCTGTTGGCTTGGTGGAAGGTGGTAGAGAATTTCTATGGCGGTGTTTATCGTGTCCGAGTTGCTGTTTGTCCTTCGAGGTGAACTGTACATGTATAGGTATATGACTAGAAGGATGCTGTTCTTAGTACTCCTGCCAATACATGAATGAATTCAAACCAAATTGATGCACATAAATTGAGATGCTTGTACAAGATTGAATGCCAGTTGTCTATTGGTATGTGGTTGTGTAGTCTATTTGGTCATGTTAGCACACGTATGCAATAAAGCGATTAATAAGTATATAGTGTGATAATTTTAGCGACTGCGGAAGATACAACGATGAAATGTGCCATGTTGCCGTAAAATAGACAAAATATTTGGTTAGTTAGGTAAAAATAACTACTGTCCGGTATTAGGTTACAAATTAACTTAAGAAGTTACAAATCATTAAAAATGATACAAAAACAAACAAGTTAGCACAAAATAAATTTATTACTAAATATGTAAAATGCGTTGTTGTGTTGTGTTTATATTGTTAAACACGGAATCTCTCATTTGCGTGGCCCGAAATACATTTTGCTGCTTATTTTACCCGCTTAATTTACTGGACGAGTGCACAGTAATATTTTAAGAACATTATCAGGTTTAAAGTATGAAAAAGCAAAAATAAAACTGTAAACGACAAAATCTAAATCAGGTGGCCCGTCTGCTCATTTGCCTTATAAGGCTATAAAAAAATTGGATTGTATCGACATATTGTTAAAGAGCCGATTTGATTATTTATATGTTTTTGTAGTTCAGGCTTAATAAGGCCATCTATTCTATTGGGCAAAACCATATTGCCGTTGGCGTGTTATCGTATTGATTTTAATTCCTAGAATAGAGGCCCTGTTTACAATATTGATTGACGTACAAAAGGTTTGGTTCTAACAATGCCCAGCCACCCTGAATCTCCAAATGTCTTCTTTCTTTCTTTGCCCCCGCGGCGACTTGAACAGCTACTACCGCGGGGATATGGCGTTTCCACGTGAAGTGATTTCGCCGGTGTCAAGTATATATAAGTATAAATCAATATAGCAATAAAACACAATCCAATCTTCTCTAGGAAGATTGGGGGCAACGTTGTACAGTGATTTGTAGGACAGAGGTCAAGATAGTTTTAACCTCTGCACCACTGCGAGTCCACTTGAAACGAGAAGAAAGATGCCAGATACACGAAAAAAGTCCAAGTCTTCAATCACTGTGCGACACAAAGGCATAAAAAGTACAAATCACTATCAGAAAAGAACTTTGAACACCTAATTACCCAAAAATTAAAGTCTAAAACAAATTACACGTCCGCCATCTTTTAACGTTGCAAATGGCCTCCCCAAATGTCTTCTTCTTTTACATAATCTCTCTCTTTCTTTCTTATTGCACGATACGTCAAGTACAACACAACTCACCAGCATGTATTGTGATGCGGTGTTATACGACCTACTTGCTCGTTTTCCTAGTTAAATTAAAAATTAGTCACAAAATAAGACTGTCTTGCGAAGCACGAATTCGGGATGTATAACTGTATTATTTAGCAGTAATCGGTGACCATAAACAAAATGATTGTATTTTAACATCTTTTTAATTCCGCACTGGCAGTTACAAACAACATTAAAGAAAATGTAAAAGAGATTTTGTATTACAAATTCATACTGGCTGGCGCTAATACTTTATTTCAATGAGATTTCGTTCATGGCGCGCATTCATCTGATATAAAATGTATTTCAACTTACTTATTAAATGAGGTTGTATTAAAATATAATGTAACGACCCGCCCGCGGCTTCGCCCGCGTGGAATGTATTATACATATAAACCTTCCTTAAGAATCACTCTATCTATTAAAAAAACTGCATCAAAATCCGTTGCGTATTTTTAAAGATTTAAGCATACATAGGGACAGACAGCGCAAGCGACTTTGTTTTATACTATGTAGTGATGTATAAGAACACTAATATTATTTTATTAATGTTTATGAATGTGTTACCTATGCATACATTTGGAAATTTGGAATGAAGATAACTTAAACCCTAATTTAATTCAAAGGCTCACAATCCGAAAAAAAAAAATACAGTTACCGTGGAATGATTAACGTAAACGAAGTCGCGAGTAGAAGCGTTAAGCTAATAAATTGGTTTTATTAAGCTTTGAACAGCTTGAAGCAAGTATTATCTATGCCAGCGCAAAATAAAAAGAAGGTTATGCAAATCGCGCTGAAGATTTATTCCAGTAAACGTCTATTAATCCGTAATTCTATTCAAGTTAGTTCTTGAAAACCTTTTTGCACATAATAAAATGGCAAGAGCGTGGAGTAAACGGCTCGTTTCCTCTAACATACATCCTCGAATGTATCACGTCGGCATTATTATTCAGTTCCCTGCCTAAGAAGTTATTTCCATTCAACGAATTCGCTTTACCAAATTACTGAGACGAGCCCGCCCGTTCGCGATTCCCTGTTTTTTCTGCGTATCAAAAAGTTTTCAGTCATTAGCCCGAATAGATGTGGTTTAGGAAGTTGTTAGAATGGGGGCGCGGGACAAGCATTGTCATCGTTCCGGAGGTTGGTCGGGTCGTCTGTCAATGTATGTTTGTAGCGAAAGGCATTCGTTATTTGTCGTACATACTGGGGAAAGATAGCGCTTATTATACATACATACATACATAAACTCACGCCTTCGTTCCCGGAGAGGGATAGGCAGAGCTACAGAATTACATACTATCATTTTTGATGCATCTTGAGACTAGCATTACTTTTAAGAATACAATGGTCTATTGGCCTCAGGGGGTCAAAATATCCGTCACTTTTGACAAGTATGATGTACGAGAGAGACGCATCCATACTAGGCCCGCAAATTTCACATACCATCAGATAGCCTGTGTGTTATGTATAGGGCCTAAATTATTATATACAGGGTGGAAATATCGAAAGCCACATGAATGGCAACTACCTTAAATATTAGAAAAATAGCCAATTCTAACCAAAGAAAAATTTTATTTTTGAAAAAAAAACCTGCTTTTATAGATTTATGTTTTTTTTCTGCCTTAACCGGGAATCAAACTGCGGTCGAATATGACAAAGCATATACTCGTGTTTTATGATACAAATCGAAAGGGGCATTGATAGTGATCATTTATATCTATTAAACACACCTTTAAACTAAAAAAGACCGGAAAAAGGAAGAACACGACATAATTGTTTTATCATATTTGACCACTCCGATTCCGGTCAAGGCAGACGAATTTAAAAAATCCATAAAAGCAGTTTTTTTTTCAATTCCACCCTGTATACTTACATCAAATATATTTTTAAGTTAAATAAAAGTAATACATACATTCCTACCTTTGTTAAAAGGAATTAAACTGTAGCTATAATATCTCAAGCTCCCAATAAAGGAGCTAATGTGATTTGAATTTGTAATCAAAACAGAATGGCGGAGGTTTTTCGTCTGCCTAACATCCGCGAAGTTAGGTTACATTGAATTTAGTTTAATAGAGTTTCGTAAGTTAATCCAACTTACAAAGGCCTAGCTGGGGAAGTTTGGCGTGTTAATTAGCTATAACCGGGTTCTAGCCAGAACGTCGTCCAAAAAGCAATCTATAAACTTAGTAGAGAAATATAAGTAGCTGGTTCAAAATTCATTTTATAGTCCGGCTTCTATGCTTTTCTTATTCTATGGCTACCTCAACTTTTTTGATAGATTTGAACGATTTATTTCATTATTCTAGCAATACCAAAAAACGATATAAAAACTCATGCTTTAATTTGTTTAGTAATAAAAGGACTCAAGTCACACGCAATAAACTTTTATTTTAAACCTAAACCTTATACGTACCGTTACGTTAGAATATGGAGTAGACGTATTTGACACTTACTAGCGTTTAAGCCTACTGTCGTACAAGTCGATGACAACCATATGTTATATGCAGTAGTTCCTATTTTAAATTATCAGACCATAGAGGCGACGTGAAGGTCTTCAACCTTGAGAATACTTACCATCAGTGGGGTTATTATGGCATGGCTATGCAGTTTATTTTACGGCGAGCGTGAAGGACGGCGCTAAATCAATTATATAGTTCTGTCCTTTTCTCTAAGCGCGTCTCCCCACAGGTGTTCTTTTTTACTCGGTAAAATCATAACATAATTATAGGTCTACCAGAATCTCATGAAAAATTTAAAAGTAAAAAGAAAAGGATTTTGATATGGCAATGTTGCCTTGCCAGTCTTGTCACTTGTCATTTCAAATTTCGCGGAATGAATGGTTTGTTTATTTTTACCGAAATAAAGTGCTTATATTCAAGAAATGTCTAAAAAACCATTACGATCGCAAGCCAGAAATATTGTTTACCATGTTTACAATAAAATATGTGAGGAAGGAGGTGTTAGTGAAACACAATCTGCAATATTTAATCGTGTTTTTCAATTGACCGGTAGCGTAGCCAAATAATATTGATACTTCAGTTACATATAGACGATGTTACTTATTTATATTAATATTGTATCATATAATTACAGGAGTATCTCGTTTCACGGTAAGACGAATAGTGGAAGAAGGCACGACGCATGATGGTGTATTTTCAACACCAGGGAAAAATAGGAAAGGAGGATGTAAAAGAATTAATTTGGACAATTTCGATTTAGAAGTGATTAGGAATAAAATAAAAGAATTTTACACTGTTCGAAAAGAAATTCCAACAGTCGCAAAATTATTAAAAGTTTTGCAAGAGGACATTGATTTTAAAGGAGGGAGAGAGTCTTTAAGGTTAGAGAAACAGCATTAAGTTATTTAAATAATGTAATGAGATATGGGGCTAGGAGACGATCCTGCTTAGTGCATCCCTGCATTTCCAGCGGGCTGTGCTGTGCGTTGTTTTGTCATTCAGTTAATCACGGAAGTCTTTTAAATTAAGTTTTTATAGATAAATTGTATTTAGTTACTTTTAAATATTTTTTCAGGGTCATACTTACAAAAATTGGTTTCGAATATGTAAAATGCCAGTCGAAAAGGACACTTTTGATGGAACGCCATGATATAAAAATTCAAAGACACAAATACTTAGAGCGTATGAAGCAAAACCGTGACGCTGAGGAGAATAAAAAATTAGATGTTATATATTTAGATGAAACATATATTCACTCTTCGTGCTCCGTCCAAAAGTGTTGGCAAAGCCAAACTATACGTGGTCCATCAAAGGAAATTTCACCTGGATCACGATGGATTATTGTACACGCTGGTGGGCAGCACGGTTTTGTACCAAACTGCGGTTTGGTGTACAAAACAAAAAGTTTATCTGCTGACTACCACCACGACATGAATAAAGATAACTTTACCAAATGGATCACAGATAAGCTCATACCAAATCTGACAAAACCTTCCCTCATAGTTATGGATAATGCAAGTTACCATTCTGTGAGGTTGAATAAACCACCTACTCAGGCCAACCGAGTCTCTGATATCAAAGAATGGCTCAGTACAAATAATATCAATTACGATGATCGCTGGCGTAAATGTGAATTACTCGAAGCAGTAAAACAAAATAGATCAGATCCCATCTATGAAATAGATGAAATATTAAAGTCGCGTGGTCATGAAGTTTTGAGGCTTCCTCCTTATCACTGTACTTTAAATCCAATCGAGCTGATTTGGGGTATCATGAAGCAAAAAGTTGCAGATAAAAATGTAAATAGACCTGCAAGTGACATAAAACCATTGACGGAACAAGCTTTCTTAGAAATTGGTGAAAATGAATGGCACAGATGCTGTCAACACGTAGAAAAAATTGAAAGTGATTTCATGCACCAAGATAAAATTATCGATGTAATGGAAGAAAGATTTATAGTAAACCTGTCGCCCTCATCATCCTCTTCATCTGAAGAAGAGCCAGAAATTCAGGAGGAGTATTTAGAGCTATATTCGAGCGACACCTAGCTACTACTCTCTTCTTATACATCATACATTAGATCACGCCGGTTTCCCAGAGAGTTAGGCCAGGACCACTTTTTCCCGGTTCTCTATCGTTTGACCGAATTTTATATGCAATAATTTCATTTGCCCGAATTTCAAAGGACATAATTTACATGCCATAACGATCATATGCCATAATATTCATTTGCTATTTTTCTGAAATCGTGAACTATTCAGAATTGTAATAAAACAAACCTAACCTTACCTATTGGGCTCTATACGATGGCATTTAAAAATTACCTGAAAAGTTTACGATTTCAGTTAAAATGTCTTCATGTCAAATGAAGCTATGTTATGTGATATTATGGAAATGAATATTATAGCCAGTCACACTTATAGCAAATAAAATTATGAAATATGAAGGGATTTCCTTTTTTCTACCTGCTACGATCCTGACAGATCTCTTTGTTCCTTCCACATTCATCCATCGAGTCATACAGGCCCGTCGGTTTTGGATACTTAAGATTTGGCTTATTTCCAGTATTTCTCCGATTTGATTCGACAAAGTACGTCTAGGGTGACCCCTTCTGACCCTTCCACTCACTTTCGCTCTGTTTATCTGTTTCGTCAATCTTTCATCCATCCTTTCCAAATGACCGAACCATCATCCATCCATCCATCCATCTCTTCTTATATAATATTATAATAATGTTATGGCATGACATGTGATTGTTTTATTTTTATTAAAACTGCACCGAGCATACACGTACGTCCAGTACGTCGCTCTCATTCTTAATATTTTCCTAATTTGAAGAGGGACACTTGTATTTCAACTGAATACACACCCTATAAAAGATATATACCTTCACGCCTGTAATCCCAGGGTAAGATAGGCAGAGCTAAAGAATTACCTACAACTCTACTCTACTCTAGTCTAGACAACATAGCTTAATAAAAGTTGACCTACGTGTAATAAACTTTACGAAAAAACCTGCAAAATTAATAAAAACAACATATGTACAATTTGTATTTAATCATGCAAGAATAATAACAAAGAGGGATAGTTTACATGTTTTATATATTATACAGAATAGTTCCCGAGAAAATAGCAATAAAAAACTTCCACGTATAATAGATAAAGCCGCAGATGAAAGTTATTATTTCATACTTTTATTTAATTAATATAAATGGTATGGTTGCCGGATTAGAATAGTGCCACTCCATGTCTTCCCGTGGATGTCGTAAAAACCGACTAAGGGAATAAAGGCTTGTAGTACTGTTAGGCAATGGGCTTGCAACCTGTCACTAATACGCTGCAGCGCTGGTAAAAATCTTAGCCTTATTGTGCAAAATGTGGTTACAGAATTATCAACTCTTTTTTTGTTTTTACAATTGTTGGTAATTCTGTAGTTCTGCCTACCCCACTCTGGGATTATAGGCGTGAAGGTATGTATGTATGTATGTATTTAATTGGAGAGAATTCAAGTATCACGACCTTTTAATCCTATTTCCCCAGAGTTGCTAGCTACAAATTTTAGTTTCCCTTTTTTTCATGAGATTCTGGTAGACCTATATATTGCCTTTAACATGTAAACGTATTGTCAACAATACGATCTTAATTGACTATAATCGCAACCGAGTTAAAAACAATATGACAACATGTTAAAGGCAACGTAGTTTAAACCAGTAGAATAGAGACCCTGGTGGTCTACGTGCTTGTTTGTTTCTTCCATGCCGTAAAAAATAACTTGCTTAAATTAAAACCTTAATGCTTGAATAATAAAGTAACTTATGATTTAAACGGTAATGAACGTATTGTCTTAACGGATTTATTGGAAACGGTTATTTATTATTTACTTATAAAACGATCAATTATTTAAAAGTAGATTTTTCCTCGTAATTTCACCCTTATAAGGTTTGCTTTTTTAATTTTCAGGAGGTTTTCCGGGTATAAAGTAGCTTATCATATTATCCGATGCGATTGGGTATTCATGAATTCAGATTTAAATGAAGATTTGTTTATAGGTACCATTTTCCAGGTTCTGTACCAAAATGCTAAAAAAAGGGAAGGGTGAGACATCGAAGTTTGTCTGTCTATATGACGCAGCAGTTTTTCTCTGAAACTATAGAAGCTATACAGGGTGTAAGGGACGGCTCACCGAAAACTGAAACCATAGCTTCAGACCATTTTACTGAACTGAAATCCAGTGGAATTTTTCCCGGCAAAACGAAATTTTCTCGTTTTTTTTTTTTCATGTTTTTGCATATGAACCGATCTAGGACAACATATTATGACATACTGAAGTTCATTATTTAAAAAAAAACGGTGAAAACGGCATTTTCTCGTAAAAAACGAGAAAATTTCCGTTTTCCCGGGAAAATTTCCACTGGATTTCAGTTCAGTACAATGGTCTGAAGCTATGGTTTCAGTTTTCGGTGAGCCGCCCCTTACACCCTGTATAGGTATATATACAGGGTGTAAGGGACGGCTCACCGAAAACTGAAACCAACGAGAAAATTTTCGTTTTTCCGGGAAAAAATCCACTGGATTTCAGTTCAGTACAATGGTCTGAAGCTATGGTTTCAGTTTTCGGTGAGCCGTCCCTTACACCCTGTATACATGACTTTTGTCATGTTGTATAAGCCTTCCTTGCATCTGAGTGAAGTAAAATGTAAATATAAAGTGTGAGTCATTTAAGTAAGGCTAAGGGACTGTTGCTCTTTCAGCCATCTAAGGACGGGCATGTTTTTGCGAAACTCAGAGCTTTTTTTTTTTTTTTTTAAACTCGTTTGTGTTGAATTAATGATGTCTGTGTAACCTTCCGTGGTTTCACCTGATGGTTCTAACGGATGACCAGCGCTGACTTCAATGCCAGCATTACGCTGAGTTGGAACCATTTCGTGGCTACTTTCTTCTTGTATTTGTTAATCTGTTCTTTGTTATATGCATGTCACGAATAAATTATTTTCTTTCTATCTTTCTAAAAAAAAAAACTTTTTTTTTTATGAAATGGTGTGTCATTTGAAAAGACTCAATCTGCACATTTCAAAACTATTTTGTTTTAATATTTTTCCGTGAATTTTTGATTTATAGCGAAAAATTACCAAAACAATATCAATTCCCATTTGTCGCTCTCGCACTTCAATATCGGTCAGAGAACGAAAGATGTTTTATTTACATCGATAAACACAAACATTATTCTTATAGAATCGACGTTTTTTAAGAATTTAAGTAAATTTTACTTGAATAATTACGCATAAAACCGGCATTTCACATAAAGGGTTCCGCACTATGCTTGTATCTGGGCTATCTTTTGTTTTTGAATGGAAATACACACTATCTAAAAAAAAAAAGAAAAAAAAACAGGCGTACAGACGGACGGCTTCCTTTCGGTTCAGAACCATAAAAACTAAAAAAAAACTGTATGTCAGGGCCTCTATTCTAGGTAGTAAATCCAAATCGTATGACCTGTTATGGGATTGTTTTCAACTCCGCCGCCAGTACTGTCAAGTAAATATGATCTGTCAAAACATTGACAATACGATAAAAGGCAAAAACGTATTTTTTTTTACCGTGGTGAATTTATAGAGGTTCTGTTATCGTATTATCGTAATACCATAAAAGGTCATATGATTTGGATATTTTCACCGCCCAGAAATAGAGGTGGCAGCTCTTATGCTAAATCGTATGTGTGTCGTAGAGCCTCTACGGCGTAGTGCCTGGGTTATGCTACGAGTGTCGTAGCATTAGGTCAACTTCCTTAATACAAACCAAATTAATATTTTTTTAGACAGGGTATTAAGGTAGTAAATACTATGCAGTATGCAAGTATGCCAATATAACTAAAAACAATGATTTAAAAATTACGAGTTTACGCTTGCACCTAGGAAGATTTCGATAAAATCTGTTCTGGTCGAGAAACAGGCCCGACGTAGTTGAGTCTGTCTGTTTGTTATACCGGAATGTCTGAATGTCTGATTTTCGACGAAATTTATTATGAATACTGTTTGACCTCTTTTTTATCGAATGTATAAGGCAAACAATCACACAGGTCACCTCTGTCAGGGGATCTGTGACCCATCAACTTTTTATTCTCAAGGTACCATCATAAGACGGCAATCTCGAGACCCCAAAGCGTTGCCAACCCTGAGGACCATAATGGAATGCCTCTATACTAGTTATTAAATTAGGGAAGAACTTGGAATACGGTTTACCGTACAGTCTATTTTTTCTTACTTGAGCTAAGTAGTAAACAAATATGGCGTATCTTTAAAGTTTGTCATTTTATAGGGATGGGAATAATGGAGTGAATGTGAAAATTTATTTAGTGAATGAATGAAATAAGTGAAATACGTATATGGGTTGGGTTCTTCAATATGATTGATATAGTGAATTTGAGAGACTACAATTGCATGTGGGCACCTACTTATAACGATATTATGTACTCAATAACACAACACGCTTTATTATAAATATTTTATTCAGTCATCCGTAGATACATCATCATGTCATATACTATAGACTACCTATACACATAATAATAACTCTCACTAACTATTTAGTTTAAAAAGATAATTATATTCATTTATGTTTGGAATATTGTATATTAAAACCTCCAAACAGTTAAACAGTCACTTAATCATTAATTCATTCACTTCTTCCCAACCCTACAAATGAAATGCCAAACTGACATTCAGTTTTGATAATCTGTGAGAGAGAGTTTCGTGGAAATTATTATTTTATTAAAATATGTTACTTGTAAGGATAATTTAAAGCAATATTTAGTAGAAATGAATTCGTTTGTGTTTAAAGTAATGTCTTTTAGTTATTGTGGTACAGTCAACGTCAAAAGTAAGTGATCAAAATTAACATTTCAAAACATGTTCAAGCATGACGCCCCAGATAAAACAGATTATAACAAAGTGTCATTTTCAACTGAATATTTAATGAGTCAAAAGAAAATGATCATAAACGATGCCATAACTGTCTCTTTATAGAAAATTTCAATAAAGAATAATTTTGTTTTCTACCTGTGTGTCAAGTGTCCAACAAGATAAAGTCAAAATGACTAAATCTCCAAATGAAAACTAGGGTAATCACGGCAGTTAAAAAGGATTTATTTTAAATGTTGCAAAAAAAAACAAAGCGAAGTAGTAGGAACTTATTTCAACCCTTGATGGAAATGAGAGGTGTTATAGTTGTTTCGCGTGTTTGTCTTACGAGTATAACCGACACTAACCGAACGTCTGACTTGTATTCCGAGGTGGTCTTGAGAAGACATGAAGGCCCAAACATTTATATTCACTTACATGTGATAGTTTGGTAGTATTACTGACTATTGCTATTTTAGAAAATCAGTTTAATTTGAAACACTCAGTAATGACTTTAACTGTTTGAATGGCATGTCACTTACTTATGACACATTACGAGCTAATTTACTAATGCTAAACTACAATAATCAGATACATCTGTCTTAATTTATTGTATATACTATTTTGAGACCCTATTTCATCAGTTTCTTTTGCTGTTGACTGTACCATGTATTGAGTGATTTTTTTGGAATGTCGTGATATGTGATCGAGTGATGTTTGTTTACGTCTTAGCTCAAGTAAGGAAAAATAGACTGTAGCTTAAATAGTTTCGTAAAAAGAAGTTAGTATGAGATGTTAGTATTCCATAATGTGAAAATATGATTCTCAAGTTTCCATAGTAACGAAGCATTATTAAATCTTTAGGAGGAACAGTTTTCTTTGTTCCAAATAATTCTGAGATAACAGCTCGAGGGTGTAACGTTTCGTTATCAAACTCCAGCGAGCACTAAACGTCGCTAAAACTAGACTAACTTACTCACTAAATTACACCCACGATACACGAGCGAGATGTTTTTCGTATATCTACTAGATTCTAGGCACTAGAACTTTGCAAGAGCACTCTAACTCTCTTAAATTTAAATGTTCAAAACTGAAAAGTTATGTTTAGATGTCGCTGAACAGTGCTTATTTTAAATTTTTAACCAACTTAAAAAATGGAGGGGGTCGTTAATTCGCGTGTATTTTTTTTAAATGTTTCTTACCTCAGATCTCCGACGTTTATGAACCGATTCACGATTATTTTTTTCATTCGAATGCTTATAGTTTCACATTGGTCCCATTATTATCAAAATGAAGACCCGATGATGGAGTCTATGAGGAATCAATGGGACTCCTCAAATATTACAGGCACACCTGTAGCAATTTTGGTATTTATCATTGTAAATCGTGCATTTGCCCTTGGAAAGCGGTCTAGCTGTAAAAGCGTAGATAACATGCAGACAAGGATATATTCACATTTATAATGTTACTATGGACACCTATGGATTACAATTTCAATCCAGAACTAGCAGTTCTGAATATTAATTCGGGTACAGCCTGCATGACAACAGTGTCTACTATTTATTTTACATACATACATAAACTCACGCCTCTAATCCCAGAGTGGGGAAGGCAGAGCTACACAATTACCAACAACTCTTAAAACTTGTTGATAATTCTGTAACCACATTTTGGACAAACAGGCTAAGATGTTTACCAGCGTATTAGTGACAATGCAAGCCCAACGCCTATTAATTAAAATTAAAATTAAAGAATTCTACGATATCTTGAAACTAAGCTTAAGCTAAAAAGATAAACCAAAAAATTGCCCCAGCGTCTTTGTCTCCGTCCGCGTCTCCGTCTTTGTGCTGGCAGCATTTCCTCGGTGAATTGCTAAACTAATGCCTCGAGCGAGAAAACAGCCAGCTCTTCGGGCTCCCGTTACGTTTTTAAGCCCCTGTAAGATTTCTTAAGTCCTGAAAATTTTAGTTGTGAGCCAAGTTCGAATTGAGTACACTTGAGCGGCGATCACTAGACTACCACTACTAACGCACATGTTGAATCTGTCAGTCTTTTGTTCTTATGCTTTGAATAAATAAATATCAGTGGACAATATCACACCAATTGACCTAGTCCCAAACTAAGCTCTAAGCTTGTACTATGGGTACTAGACAACGATTCTAATACTTATATAAAGAAATATATTAAATACATAGAAAACATCCATGACTCACAAACAAATATTCGCGCTCATCACAAAAATATCTGCCCTTACCGGGATTCGAACCCAGGACCTCTAGCTTCGTAGGCAAGGTCAATACCAACTAAGCCAACGCGTCGTCAAACCCCTTTTTTCTCGTTTAACGTGAAAATAAAACAGAGGAACGATGTGATTTTTGCATTTAGGATGAGGGTGTGACGTAGGCTACCGGAAATTGAACAGTGTTCTAGGTAATATCCGTAAACGAGTTGTACGCAAATGAATAACATGTCATGTCATGTAACACAACATTCAGCTCTGGGAACTGGATTGGTATTGCGAAAATTAGAAAATGTTTTGTTTATTTATCCTTTTTTGTTACTTTAAAGCAAGGCAACGTGTAGGCGTAATTTTATGCAGCATATAAAACTCGTGAATTTAAAGCTTTTTGATTTTGATAACGTATTATACAGATTCCAAGAATAAGTTGAGCTGGCTTAACATTGGGAAATAAAGGTCAAGAACAATTTTGAGTGTCATGAAATAATTTGTGATCGACCATATTTTTGTTGTTCTAAAACCACGATTTAAAATTATCTCATATGGTTGTGCTAAGGAAATACTCAACAATTACTGATACTAAGACAAGGGTCATCTTCAGAATTTCGCCGTCTGTGTGAAATCCCGTAAACATAGGTTCATATTTTAGGTTGAATGAGAACTAATCTCCATTTAATATATCAGTAACTTAATCATATAATTTTTGTATTTTGTTGTGTGTCAAAATTGAACTAATAATAGTTTTCATCATATAAAACGTGAGGTTATCCTTTATTTATAACGTGAAGTTAGCCAAATAATTAAGGTTTTTACAACAAAAACGTTTTGTTTTATCCAAACGGTAATAAAATATTTTTAACCCGACAAATAAAACCGATTCTAACAGCCCGCCAAATAAATTCTAGTACATGATAGTGCGGGTACTTCTAATAAATTATGAAGGTACCAATTGAAGCAAACTTCTCGCATAACTTGCCGCAATTTTCAATCATTCCTTGTGTTCTGTTAGGATGTGCCCAAGTTGGGCATAAAAACAAATAAAACAGTCGTCGTGTAGGTTATTTATTGCCCACAACTTTTCGCCCTATGTGTGAGTAATGGTGCTTGCAACTTTCCCGTAACACTTGTCTTGGGCTTGTGGAAGGTGGGTATTAATAAATACAAGGTGGTGAAATTCCTCATCCGAGCTCCTGAAACTTTGTTTGGAAATTGGATTAGATCGTGTTATCTGACGTTGCAGAGGCCCGCGGCTCGGTTCTACTCCGTAAAACAATCTTGTTTTTGACATGTGATCGTACTGTCGAGTCAACAGTAACAGACAGTAATGGCGGCTGAGTTTAAAACAATACGATGACATGTCAAATGCAATATGGATTTACTGAGTAGAATAGTGCCCCTGCTCTATATGTATACTGGTTTTGTCGACGAATCAGGCTCGGTCACAGCTATAGGTACTTACGTAACTTTAGGTTAAGTGAATCGAATGAAGTCATCGACGAAGTAAAAAGTGAGTAACTGAAGAAAAAAACACTGTGTGCTGTTGCTTTTTCAATGCCATATAAACCAGTCAGGTGCGAGTCACACTCGCGCACCGAGGGTTCCGCACTGCCACACAAAGTGATAATAAATTTCAAATTGTATGCTTTGTAATGAAGTGCCAGCCAAGCTCTTGCCCAGTTTTTGTTATTTTGTTTTTGTTTGTTTTTTTTTTTTTTATGGCATAGAGAAGACAAACGAGCACACAGGCCACCTGATGGTAAGTGGAAACTGCGACCCATAGACATTCGCATTCACAAGAGTGCAATGCAATCCTAAGACTGCAAATGCGTTGCCAACCCTGAGGACTAAGATGGAATGCCTCTATGCTAGTAATTTCACCGGCTGTCTTATCCCCAAACCGGAACACAACAATGCGGACACTGCTGTTTGGCGGTGTTTGCAGTTTTGTTCTTATTCTTTACTAAATTTAACTCTCGTAAAAAGCATACATTATTTTCTATTTAAAAAAACAACTGGCTATATGTAAATTACTGTTTAAAAGATACAAAAATAAGACGGACCGACTGACGTACGGACTGACGATGAAGATTAAGTAGGTAATAGGGTAGGGTATGCCGTGTGGTTGCCGGCTTAGAATTGTGCCACTCCATGTCTTCTCGTGGAAGTCATAAGAGGCGACTAAGGGAATAAAAGTTTGTAGTACTGTTAGGCGATGGGCTTGCTACCTGTCACTAATATACACTGTTAAACATCTTAGCCTAATTGTGCAAATAGTGGTTACAGAGTTATCAACAAGTTTTTGGAGTTGTTGGTAATTCTGTAGCTCTGCCTACCCCATTCTGGGAATGAAGGCGTGAAGGTATGTATGTACATATATATGTAGGGTTTGGCATCCTTTGAAAATGGAACACAAAAAATCCAAGTACAGCTTTGAGCTGGATGCAGGTCAAACATTTCAAGTTAAGTTCTAGGTGACAAACGAGGTTAGAGTCAAGCGGCGAGCGTGCCGGCTGTCTCTGCCGCGGTAACTGCTTTACTAACGCGTTTGTTACTTTGTTTATAGCGTTGTTTCAAATCTGTTACTTTAAAGACAACGATTGTTTTTTGTTACTTTTGTGGGAGCTTCTTTCGGGACAAGTAATCAAAGGCTCGGTGTCTAGTTAGCGATTAACATTTTATTAAGAAATTAGTCTACTTATATACATTGTCAATTATTTATTTATTTGCCGAGAGGGTGGAAGTTATTTTATTGGTTTTACTCTACCCTCGAGCTCAGGCATACTAGTAAGACAGAGACGATCGATGTTGCTGTCTCACTACTATATAATGGAGCGCGCGTCTTGCGAAGCCAGTCAGTCGGCGCTTGCGCTGCGCTGCGCGGACGTGTCGGATGCTCTCCATATCACTCCCCCTCAAGCGAAGCGTACACTCTGTTTGATTATTCTGCCATATCTAGATACACGAGGAGGTTGGTCGCTTGTGACTGTTTGCTGCGGCGGTACAGCGACGGCTGCGCTTGTAGGAGGGGTAACACGCCTGGGACATGTTACAGCGTTCGGCGTCTGAGGCGTGCGCTCGGGTCCGTTGCCGCTTTCAATATGGGCCGGCTTGAGTCTGTCGAGCGATATGACGGCCGTGCGTAGGGGTAACTGTATTTTGTAGCATTTATTATTTCTTTCTAATACTTCGTACGGCCCGTCGTACGGTGGTGACAGCGGCGGCCGGACTGAGTCATTGCGCAGGAATACATGTGTACACGTCGCGAGGTCCTTTTGCATGAACAACTTGCTCGGTGTGATTTTTCGCTTCTGCCCAGGTATTAGAGATGCCATTTTTTCTGTCAGTCTTCGTACAAATTCGCAGTCATCGAGATTTGTCTTTGACGGCACAAAAAAATCAGCTGGTACGCGTAGCGTAGCTCCGTACGTCATTAAGGCCGGGCTAAGGTTGTTGTCAGCGCGCAGCGCCGTCCGTAAGCCTAGGAGTACGGTGGGCAATTCTTGAGCCCATTCTATCGTCGCATCTCTTGCCATTAGTGCTGACTTGACCGTGCGGTGCCATCGTTCAATTTGCCCGTTCGATGATGGGTGGTAAGGTGTGGTTCGTATTCGTGTAATGCCGAATTTGCGCATTAGAGATTTGAATAGCGCGGATTCGAACTGCCGCCCCTGGTCTGTGGTGATACGCAGAGGGCAGCCGAATCTCGAGATCCAGCCGTCGTATAAAGCTTTAGCAACAACCTCGGCGGTGATCTCGCGGACTGGAACGGCTTCTGGCCACTTGGTAAATCGGTCAATCATCGTTACACAGTAACGGTACTCGTTTGATGGTCGCAGGGGTCCGACGATGTCGATGTGTATGTGTTCGAACCTTTGCGACTGGGGGAATTCGCCGACTGGTGTTACCGTGTGGCGATGTACTTTGGCGCGTTGGCACGCGATGCAGCTTCTGGCCCAGTTGCCAGTGTCTCGGTTCATGAGCGGCCAAAAAAATTTTGCTGTAATTTGCTTCCTTGTGGTACGTACGCCGGGGTGGCATAAATCGTGTTGTGCTTTGAAGGCAACATAACGGTATGCTGGCGGCAGGTACGGACGAGGTGTAGTTTTGGAGATCTCGCACGTGATTGGTCGCTGCAGCTCGGGTAGAGTAACGTCGGTGAATTTTAAGTTTGGCTTGGTCTTTAGCAATTTTAATTCTTCGTCTTGGCTTTGATCTTCGGCTAACTTCGTGAAATCAATTACCGAGGGACAACTGATCTCCTCTATACGGGATAGGGCGTCTGCAACAGCGTTGTTTTCACCTTGCACGTATAAGATAGCCGTGCAGAATTGGCTGATGAAGTGCAACTGCCGTTCTCTTCTTGGTGTATCGGTGCTGCTGTCCGTTCTTGTTAGTGCGTAAGTTAGCGGCTTGTGGTCGGTGTAGATGATGACGTCATTTCCCTCGATAAGCCTCCTGAAGTGCTTCACAGCTGTGTACATCGCTAATAATTCGCGATCGTACACGCTGTAGCGTCGCTGAGTGTCGCTCATTGTTTTTGAGAAGAAGCCTAACGGTTTCCAAATGTCATCGACCTTCATTTGCAGCACCGCCCCAACGCTGCTATCCGAAGCGTCCGTCATAATGCACAGTGGCGTGCCAGAGAGTGGATGTGATAGCGTAGTGGCTTCCAATATGCTTTGCCTGCAGTTATTGAAAGCTTGTTCGGCCTCCGGCGTCCAGTCGACGGGTGTTTTGTCGTTCTTCTTCTTGTTGTGCAGAAATGTGTTTAGTTTGGTTTGTAATTCTGCTTGGTGGGGTAGGCAGTCTCTATAAAAGTTTAACATGCCTAGGAACCGTCTGAGTTCTTGAATTGTTTGGGGCTTCGGGTAATTCGATATAGCTTGGGTTCTTTCTTCAGTGGGTTGTATGCCGGCTGCTGATACTTCGTATCCAAGAAAATTTATTTTTGTTTTCCCAAATTCGCATTTGTTGATGTTTAATGTAACACCGTAGTTATTGAGACGTTCTAGAACTTCTTTAAGGTGTTGTTTATGCTGTTCTTCGTTTTCAGAAAACACGAGGACGTCATCGACGAATGTAAAACAGCTGTCAATGCCTCTAAGTACCTCGTGCATGAAGCGTTGGAATGTTTGGCTCGCGTTTCGTAAGCCAAACGTCATACAGTTGAATTCAAACAACCCGAAAGGAGTTGTAATTGCGGTTTTCTCTGCGTCTTCAATCGATATTGGAATCCAGTAGTAAGCCATTTTGAGGTCGAGTTTTGAGAATACTTTCTTGCCATGCAGTTGATACGTGAAGTCTTGAATGCGCGGTATTGGGTATCTGTCGGGTTGGGTTACGGCGTTAAGTCGTCTTTAGTCGCCGCATACCCGTAAGCCTCCGTCCTTCTTTTTTACAACATGAAGTGGGCTAGCCCATGGACTCTTCGATGGACGGCATATTCCCATATCCATCATGCGTTCGAACTCTTCTTTGGCTGCTTTGTATTTGTCTGGTGGTAGGGGGCGTGGCCTAGCATAAAGTGGTAGGCCAGTCGTGTCGATGTGGTGGACTACGTTGTGTTTCGCCGGGCTCTTTAGTGACATGGGCCGCAGGACATCTGGATATTGTTTCAGAATATCGTGATAAGCGTGATTGCGTTCGACCATATAGACGCCTGATTCGGTTGAATAGCAATCGATTGTGTTGATGCTTAACTCCGTGACGCGATCGATTAGTTTTCTTCGATGCAAATCGACGAGTAGTTTATTCTGTCGTAAGAAGTCGGCTCCCAGTATAGACGTCTTAACATCGGCGATGATAAATGACCAGCGAAAGCGACGTCGTAGTCCCAAATTTAAGGTCAAGGTTTTTTCTCCGTAAGTTCTTATCGGGGTATTGTTCGCCGCGTATAGTTTGTAGGCGCTTGATGCTAATTGTTTCTTGCTTTTTGCGGCCAATACGGATATGTCAGCTCCTGTGTCCACGAGGAAGCGTTCTCTGCTATCTAAATCGATGACACATAGGCGGTTGATTGTATTGGCTACACCGATGCCCGCCAAAGTCGATGTAGTATTTAGTTTTCCGCCCGCTGCTTGCGTCTAGTGGCACAAGGTGATTCACAGCGCTTCGCTCGATCGCCAAAACGATGATGGTAATAACATAGCCATTCGGAATTTTCTGGTTTGTATTTGGGACGAGCAGATCGCGATCTTGAGCGGGATGGATGGCAGCGAGAGTGGTGAGGTCGACGGTACCTTGCGGTGTCTCTTGTGCTTCGTAATTCTGCGATTTCAAGTGTTAATTTTTCTAGTTGTCTTGAAAGCAGTTCGTAGTGAGTGTTTGTGACCATTGTTGAAGTGCTTGCTGACGCGACGGTGGCCGGGGTGACGCTGACTGGTGTTGGCGGAAGATTAATTGCTGCAACGGTTGGCGGCTCGGTGATGTGCTCCATCATTTTGTCAGCCATGACTGCGAGCATGTCCAGAGACGATTCCGTGTTGACAGCGAGCACGGCGCGCAGCTGGATCGGTAGCTGATTCATCCAAAAAACCTTTAGTGCGTCGTCGGTGGCATAGGTCCCGCCAAGTTCTCTCATTCTTCTGAGTGACTGCGTGGGCTTCTGATCTCCGAGTTCTAATCCGCTTATCAGCTTCTTGAATTGAATATCTTCTGATTCTTCGTAAACAGATAATAGACGATTTTTCAGCGCGCTGTATTTTCCGGTCGTTGGTGGTCTTAAAAGCAGGTCGCCGATTTGCTGGATATCCGTGGGCTGAAGTACGCCTAAAACGTAGCGATATTTTTGTTCATCGCCAATCTTCAAAGTTTCGATGAGAGCTTCGTACTGTGCGAACCATAGTCGTGGATGTTCACGCCAGAAGGGTAAAATTCTGGACTGTATTGATACCGCAGCCATGTCGAACGCAGGATCAGCTTGAATTTGCTGCGAAGTAGAAGCTTTATCTTCGTCCGGCATTTTCTTCAGCGATAGATTGTTCTTCGCACGTCGGAAAGTCACCAATTGTGGGAGCTTCTTTCGGGACAAGTAATCAAAGGCTCGGTGTCTAGTTAGCGATTAACATTTTATTAAGAAATTAGTCTACTTATATACATTGTCAATTATTTATTTATTTGCCGAGAGGGTGGAAGTTATTTTATTGGTTTTACTCTACCCTCAAGCTCAGGCATACTAGTAAGACAGAGACGATCGATGTTGCTGTCTCACTACTATATAATGGAGCGCGCGTCTTGCGAAGCCAGTCAGTCGGCGCTTGCGCTGCGCTGCGCGGACGTGTCGGATGCTCTCCATACTTTATTTAGATAAGATATCTGAGACTACATTTTTTAATTAAACAACTCGCATTTCAATTGAGTGACAGCATTATTAACTTTTTAGTGAGTGTATTTCTAACATTAGGTCACAGGTTTCGTTGACAAAGCAGCTTGACTAAATTTGTAGGTAGTGTAGGTACAGAGGGGGTTATTATGACCTAACTTTGCAGTTCAGTTTACGCTGACAGCTCGCCGTAAAATGAATTGCATAGCCATGTCATAATAACCTCCCAGTGAAGGAAAATGATTACTTGACCACTTAGGACTATATATGTATATCTAAGTGACGTAATCAATCAATACGTAAAAGACTTCTTATGATTTTATTTAAAGTGTCACTTTGACATAATCTAAAGTGACACTGTAAATAAAAGTGATACCTAACTCTTTTTAAATATTTTTTAAGCTTGGACATTATTCTAAAGAACTCACTTTTGGAAAATTATTAACATTTAAGTACGTTTATTTTTAAATTTAATAGCTGTTCTTACCATCATGAAACAGCTTGAACAATGTGAGGGTACCTAACTCTACATTAGGTAACAACAAGCACGTGGGTCAACTTTATTTTTCCGATTAATACTTACGTCGTCAATGAACTGTAAAGTTCGTTGTTTAATAGACCACCCCAGGTAAGTACGGCAAGCTGGATGTAGGTCAAACATTTCAAGTTAAGTTCTAGGTGACAAACGAGGTTAGAGTCAAGCAGCGGGCGTGCCGGCTGTCTGTGCCGCGGTAACTCCTTTACTTAACGCATTTGTTACTTGTGTTATTTGTAATCTGTGACTCAAAGACAGGATTTTTTTTGACACCATACTTGGTAGAAATTTATATTCATTTTTAAACTTACGATTAATTACCCTGATATCCATCTTAAGGTAACGCTAATAGTGACCAGAGATGAAATAACCAAGATCTACCACCGAAAAATACTTCGTACTCATTCTGCTTAGTATGAATTTTTGAAATTAATATGGTAAAAATTGGCTATAATTTATACTTATATAACATAACAACTTAGTTAACTTGTAACCATGCGATCTCCAAGATAGCTGGATCTGTGACATTTGAATTAAAGAAACTCAGTGCATATCGTGAAAATCTAAAAAAAAGTATTTTATTAATGAATTAGCACTGATACTGCTGATGAATATGCTTGCTTTATATGCTTGCTTATTCAGAGTTCAATTTTTCCTGAGGTAGGTACTCTGGTACTCGTATTTTCCTGAAAAATGTATTAAGAATAACAAACAATTTCCCATCAACGTAACACCCTATTGGGTCCCAGATAATCCATCTTGTAAACCGTTTTGACGTTGTTTGAATATTTTATGTTTTTGTAATTTATCAATTTCGGATATTCAATCTCCATAACATCGAACGAATTGATTTATTTTCATATTTATGACTTTGGTATAGATATATATCATTTATGCCATGAAGGCAAACGAGCATATGTTGCACACCTGGTAAGAGGTACCTGAGAACCAAAGACCTCTGTAATCTCAAGATTGCAATTCTATGACTACAAATGGATTTATTTATTTATTTATAATGATTTTCTTGTGGACTTATACTTTAACCAAAGTGCCCAAAAATATACATACATAAATACGAGAATAAGTGAAAATGACGTATTACTTATTCTCGTATTTCCGAATTTAATTTTTTTCGAAAGTTATGTTACACTGGATTAAGATTAATTGTATAATTTCATTGTCATACGTAGGTTAGGTTAGGTTTGAGTTATAATATAAGCGATGACAAAAACTTAAGTCTTCTATCAAAAATTTGCGTTCGCAATTTTGATCAATTCGGAATTATGACCCTTCGGAATTATGCAGCAAAGCTATGAATTAAGTAAGATTGTATTAAAATATAACATTATCAACTAATTTTACAATAAAGTGCTTTATGGCAAGTTCGTGAACCGACCAGTTGTCGGCACACACCCACCTCCTGGGACTGTGAGAGGAACTCGTTAGTTACCGCCACGGCTCTCGTGGTAGGAGCGTTGTTCCCTTGCCTTGACGATTAAGATAAAATGTCTCTTTGCTAGTAATATCTTTGATTGTTGTACCCTTTTACCGGAACACAATAATTTTGCCGAGTGGTTGCTAGCTTAGAATTGTGCCACTCCATGTCTTCCCGTGGAAGTCGTAAGAGGCGACTAAGGGGATAAAAGCTTAAAGTACTGTTAGGCGATGGGCTTGCAACCTGTCACTAATACACTGGTAAACCTCTTAGCCTAATTATAAAAATAGTGGTTACAGACAGAGTTATTAACAAGTTTTTAGAGTTGTTGATAATTCTGTAGCTCTGCCTACCCCCACTCTGGGAATGAAGGCGTGAAGGTATGTATGTACAATAATGTAAATACTGCAGACCAGTCAAGACAAGCCAAGCAGCAACAGCTGCTACTTAGGGGACCTCAAAATTCAGTTTTTTTCCGAATATACATTTGTCCGAATTAAAAAAAATCCGAAAGCTACATTATTAATGGATAATTTAATTGATATACGTAGGTTAAGTAAGGTTTGATTTACAAGCGACCTAAAAAAAAAGCTTCTATAAAAACATTGCATTCGGAATTTAGATCATTTCGCAATTATGACTCTCCGGAGTGTACCCTCTGCTTGACGATAGTTTAAAGGATAAGATGGACAAATTATATATCCGTTATTTATTTATAGTTTTACCTTTTTCGTCCCAAAACACCTCAACTTAGCTTTTACATATTTATTTATAACAGCCCAAATATAAGACTTTCAACGATATCGTATATCCGCATCCCGTCTTCCGCCTAACGTATGCTATAAAGAATACACGCGTCCTTTATAAATCTGCATTAATATTAAGTTTGGGATGCTTTTTAAAATAAAAATACATATTCCATAATGGTTTATTGACAGTATGGAGAAATTTAGTTCTAAATCGTTATTTTATTGGCTTAATGACTACACCTGCGGGTCTAGTATGGTTGCGTTTATCGCGTGACAAATTGTGGATAAAGAATCTGTCACTCTCTTACTTATATACGTGTCAGAAAGTGACGGATATATAACCACATTTTGTCAAGCGATAAACGCAGTCATATTAGATCTCCTGAATAGGACATGACAGTGAATTACCTTTTTCTACACCAACTATCTACACTGGCGAGGAAAAATATCGGGTTATTTTGTACAGCTTAATAGAAAACGATACCGTTTTTTTGCTCGAAAGTAAATCACGCACGGCTTTGTAATAGAAAAGCTCTTAAGTAGCTCTCCGAAACAGCCTTATCCTTAAAAAACCATTTCTTAACTAGTTTTTCGTCTTATTGATATACAATTATTTCTGGATTCTATCGCGTAACCTAAATAACAATGTCACTAGTTTGTGGACCATGAGTAAGAAAATAATAATAATAATATTTTAGACAAAGTGCACTGATAGATCAATAAAGTATGAACTCAAAATCCTTGCTAGTTTTGATTCAAGTTCAAAGAAGTTGTATTAAAGTTGATTTTAAAATACAGTTGTATTTTGAGTTACTACTGTATTGATCTAGCAGTGCGAAAGAGCATGTTTTTTTTCAATTAAATAAACTCATTAACACTGCTTGATGATTAGGTACTTTACGTTTCTGTAAAAGCTGTGAAAGTAAAAAATATTGCTGCTAATGATTTTATTTCATCAGTTTCGGACTTCTAAAATATTTTTTTAAAATTTTAAACTGTTTATTTCATTTAATTAGTTGCAACACATTATTTTGAACTTAACTAATAATCTTAAATCTCATTTCTGATTTGTAATACAATTGCATCAGGGTAATTGTTTAAAAGTTTGCGAATCTCTTAATTACTTTCGAAAATTGACTTTATATCATTTACAAAAGATTCATATTCCATTGACAAAATTCGTTGTATGGTGGGCCTTACAAACAAATTATTCGACCATAAAATGTTTTGTTTCTAATTTAATCCTAAATCTGACGCAGCCCTATATATAAAGGCTGATTATATTTCAGCATCCGTACAGTAAATTTTACGCCACGTGGTTCACTTTACACCCAGCAGTTAATTACCGCTTCTACCCTTCCAATTACGTCATCTAAAGTATGAAATTCATTTAGCAACTGGCTCGTAACTGAGTTGCCACTTGGCACTAACTTGCCAAGCGCTGTCCTGAACGGTTATCGTATTTTAGTTGCATTCTGCACTTCTATTAAAAGTCCGATCAATTTATAACAGCCTGTAGTTTAGGGATGTTTTTATTAAACTCTTATTATGCTTAGAACTTATTTTTAATTTATACATTTTCACAGAGGATGTATTAAAAAAATAATCGTGTAAAAGTAAAAAACCGGACAAGTGCGAGACGGACTTGCCCACTGAGGGCCCGCACATGACACGGTTAATTCAATTCAAAATTTAGACCGCGTTCCTTGCTTAAAGACCCTGTTTTTTGCGGTGAGAGTTTCGAAATATAGCAAAGCAATACAACGAATTTTGTCAATGGAATATGAATCTTTTATAAATGATATAAAGTCAATTTTCTAAAGTAATTAAGAGATTCGCAAACTTTTAAACAATTACCCTGATGCAATAAAAAAGAGAACACAGTTGTTGGCTACTTACTCGCTTATTCTGATTTTACTTTCTTTTCTTTACTTAATTTAAACTATACTCATTGTTTTTAAAGATTTTCGTTACTCTCCAACATGTCCAAAAATTGGTAACTTATAAATCATGCATACCTAATTTTCAATTTTGTATGTTTCTTTTTCGGATATGATTACTTACTTTTATGACATATTGCTTCCTATACTACGTAATGGCTTTGTCGTATCTCGAGGTTGTGGCAGAATACCAGTGTTTTGCTCACTAGAGTAATGCTATACGCTGAGCCATGACCTTTTTGTACTGCTGCGACGCACACATGCGATTGAGATTGTACCTACTTTGTAAGCTAGTTTGATATTGTTGTTTTCCACTTAATTTGACAATTGTGTGTGTGTGATTGAAGCATCAAATAAACGTTTTATCTATCTATCTATCTAAATATAGGTTTTTTGCGGCATAAACGACCGTATTTTTTTTTTAAGTTAACTTAGAAATTTGTTTTTTCACAGCTTCAAGATACTATAGACCAGAGTATTATGGTTTTAATTTCAACTCGATACCTCTACGCGTTCCGGAGATATAGGGTCTTGACAGACCGATGGACGGATGGACGGACGGACAGACAGACAACAAAGGGTTCCGCTTTGTTGTACTTTTAGCAATCTTCTGTTTTTATTTATCTCTCAATCACTCAGAGGTTTTCTGGAAGATATCTCTTAAAGGGATAAGTTCACTGTTATATGTACATACCTACCTTTTTTGTCTCTGTTTCCTGTTCTAGACGTTTTTTTAAGTTTGTGCAAAAATATTACCTACATTCATACCTTCCTCGGGAATTGGTCAATATTCGCATACAAACAGAAAGATGCCAGATGTAGTTTTAGTAATATTTAGTAACCTTGCGACTTACATGAATTATTCTAAACAGAATCACTTGGTGAATAAATAATATTGCAGTTATAAGTTAAAAAAATACTAAAACATTCCACGAATGTTTTCCATAGCACAGTGAAAGTTAGTATTAACGTTACAATTTTGATCAAAACATGTTTTTTTTCTAATATAAAAACAGATAACGCCTACAAAATTCACTTAACTATGGGATAATCCGATAACCCCTGGAGATATTTTGCTTCATAATGTTTTCTCTTCATTTTCGTTATTTCTGTGATAACATCCTCCGACACTAAATCCCCTGTACTGTATCAATTTCAGATCGATATATGTTTACCTGACGAACGTTACGATAACAACACAGTTTTACGACTTTTGCACCAAGTAGTAAACTCCCATGTAACACATCAACTATAAAAACCTACTTAGCGCGAGTCGTCCTAGTGCGCTGAAGGTTCAGTATTACTTATTACTTATTTTATTAATAGTTAAAAATTTGTACTAGAAGAGGAATTTGAAGACAGATTTTATTAATGTCTATGGGTCACAGTTTCCACTTACCATCAGGTGGCCTGTGTGCTCGTTGGCCTTCCTGTGAAAAAAAAAAAAAAATTCACTAACCACACAAATCAAAAAATCACACAAATTAAAAAAAATCAATTTAGGCTCTGCAATTCTGTCTCTTCTCCGGAGATCCTAGAGCTGGTGCTTACCTCTCCCAAAGGATTGGGCTAGCTATCCAGAGAGGTAATGCAGCCAGTGTCATAGGGACCATGCCGCTAGCGGACCTGCTAGAGCAGTGTTCTTTTTATAGTGGTGATAACTATTTACATCTTTAATATTAGAGTAGGTTAGTTTTATTTTAATTTGAGTAGCTTAGTTTTATTTTAATTTAATTAAGTTTAGATTTAACTTTTAATTGTAGTACCTATATTATAATAAAATTAAGGCAACAGCTGCCTAATTGAGAATGCATGCGCTTAAATGTGTTTTGTATTCTTTGACGGGATGGACTTTATACGCTGGAGAGATTCATACCCCAGGAATGTTTGTCCTCGCGGCAGTGAAACGGACACTGTCTCAACAAAAGGTTTAACCCGGTTTCACCGACACTAATTTCATACAACGTGTCACTTCAACTGTTAATTTCAAGTTATCTTGTGATGGTTACAAGTCTAACCTAACCTGCGTGAATCATATGTAAGTTGACCCGAAATCAACATGGACTCAGCAGAAAATAGCTTTCTATGAAATGAAAATTATGCGAAGTGATACGATGTATAAAAACAAACCAAAAAACCGCGATTTCTTCCTCCCGCTAGCAACGCCGTAGGAAACTCATAGTCATAGATTTAAACCTAAATATGCTTCGTCATAGTCGCTTAACTATCTTAATCGAAATATCTTGTCACCACCCTTGAAATATATACCGTTTGGGAGTTCCGGTGGCCATTGTGGTCTTCATCATCAGTTCCACTTCACCAAACAGTGCGTACCAAGAGAAAATACGCGAGATACAATGAAAATACCAAAATCGCTATAGGTGTGCCTATAAAATTTGAAGGGTTCCGTCGATTCCTCATGGATTCCACCATCAATTCTTCATGTTGATAAAATGGGACCAACGGGAAGCACCAACTTTCAAGTAAAAAAAAAACATCAAAGTCGGTTGTCTCACAGTCGAAAGATCTGAGGTAAAAACCACTTTTTTTTACATATTTACGTACGAATTGAGAATCCCCTTTTTTTATGGCATAGTGATGACAAACGAGCACACAGGCCACCTGATGGTAAGTGGAAACTGTGACCCATAGACATTCGCATTCACAAGACTGCATTGCAATCCTGAGACTGCAAATGCGTTGCCAACCCTGAGAACTAAGATGGAATGCCTCTATGCTAGTCATTTCACCGGCTGTCTTATCCCCAAACCGGAACATTACAATGCAAACACTGCTGTTTCGCGGTAGGTTAATGCATAAGTCGTTTAATGAGTGTCGGTGCTACAAGGGGACACCAAATGCTGAACATTCTTGGCTGCACTGTCCACTTGCCCAATTAAATGGATGGATCAATGAGTTAGTCGTAGCACAGAAGCGACACAGAATTGTTACGAGGGAGTTTCAATGCAAAAGTTAACGGAGACGCAGAGTTGGGAGATGAAGTAAAAGCGGTTCTCAGGTCGTAGCTTGTATTTGATAAAGATAAAGATAAAGATATTTATTCAGTAAGTAGGCCGCACGGGCACTTTTACACGTCAAGAATCTACCACTGCAGAGAAGAAACGCCGCAAGAAACTCAGCAGTCAGTAATTTTTTAAATATATTTAATATTACAATGGTACTTAGTCTCGCATTATATAAATCTATAAATAGCATATTGAAAAATATCTCAAATATCCTACGTAGTTTCGGCAGGAAAACACACCAAAATCTTTAGAGAGAAATAAAGAGAGAAAAGAAAAAAAATAACACTACTTATGTGTATGTCGTAGCCGGTCATTAGTACGGACACTAAACGAGACGCAAGCGCGCCACCTGGCGGCGTAGACGATTCGCGCGCTTCGACAGAGTCGTGACGTAATCAGCTGCTTATTGTGGACTCACTTTCGATTGAGCTACCAAGCAGAGAGGACGTTGTCACGGAACTGTCACTCGTCTCGCCTAGGCTGAACTATTTTTGTATCTACCTACTATTTACCTAATTTAATAAATCGTGATTCTAGCACCAAAGAGTTTACTTTGCACGATACCCAGCTGCCCACGCGATGTCCGATGGCTCAGGTCAAAACCAAGAAGACCCCACATGTATATAACGGTGCAAGACGACCACGATATGTTTGGATGTGTCAATCCGCCTTTTAAGGTCTGTACCTCGGTCCGTGACGTGGCTAGTCTCCGAGCTGAAAATTTTGACTTCCATGGTGTGTGTTGAGCGAGAATTCGACTAGGCATTAAACATTGGATAAGTTGATTGCTGTCTTACATTTACTTTAGTTCTAGAGCAAGAAGCACTATTTTGCAGTCTTTTTTCAATTACAAAGTTAGAGTAAGACAGCAAATATAGGCGCTTTAAGCGAGTTATTAGGATATCGTAATAATTAAGTTATTTTTAAATTGGTTTAATAATCATAACGCGGGAAGATCAAAATTATTAAAATCTAGTTTTTGCCCGCGACTCCGTCCGCATTTCATCCCCCCTTTTAACCCCTAACAACCCTTTTTTCGAAAATCAAATTAGTAGCCTATGTCCTTTCTCAGGCTCTAGACTATATGTGCACCAAATTTCATTTAAATCGGTTCAGTAGTGTTAGCGTAAAAGCGAGACAGACAGACAGACAGGCAGGATGTTTCAGTTACCATTGACATTGTAATATCTAGTACACTAATAAACTTTAAAACAATAAAAACATGATTTATCTTGCGGCAAAAGACCCGTTTGCACAAATTGCTTATGGAACTCTAACTCCAAAAATCCTACACGAATAGAGTAAAACGGATTGTTTTCGTTGGAAATCTTGGCGAAACGAAACAGGCTTCGTTCCTTTATTTGTTCTCTATAACGTTTTACACTGTCGGATAGAACGTTGAGCGATTGCTCAGATCCGGGGATTAGGGCCGGGTACAGTGATATTGAGTTACGAATTATTTGATACCAAATAAGGTGTAACATTACGCTTAGCATTAGTGTTATGAATACCGCTGTGAACAGGAAAATAGTATTTACGTAAGCAATATATACTAGTAGGTTTATGATAAGTATATGGGTTCTTTGAAGTAAATCTATTAAAACCATATTTTTTTTCGGATATTTTGTTGTCACCCACGGGAAAACTCATTGTCAATTTGTGCGTCAATTCACAGAAATATTAATTAGCATGCAGGAAAGGTATATCAGTAAATATAATATTTTTTGTTAATATTATGATGCGTTTGCGAATAGGTCCATCATTCACTTAAGACTATACATACATTACTAGCTTTCTTTTGAAACCACGATTGGTTAATGAGGTAGATCATTGTCACGCTTACAAGGGCTCTGAGAGTATTTTTTGTAAAAAAAAGTTCAATAAAATTAAACTGGCTTAAGGTACGACCGCACCGCTGCTTAACGGTGCGTATATTACGGTGCGTCAAAAACGGTGCCATGTTGTTAGTATGACCCCGTCTTTTGTTGACGCAACGACACCGTATTTTACGCAGCGGTGGGGTCGCACCTTTAGGCGATAGCCACATCGCATTTAAGAAAAAACTAATCCTTTCCGTTATTAACAATTTATTTCATATAACCTGGAAGATCGAGCGAAATTTTCCAATAGATGACAACTTGACAGATCGATTTTTCGTTTCCGTGAACCCCTACAATGCAAATTTTATCGTAATCGTTAGAGCCGTTTTC